>OU015742.1:173311734-173344386 GCA_907169655.1 Acomys percivali | reverse complement strand
TGTGTGTGTGTGTGTGTGTGTGTGTGTGTGTGTGTGTGTGTGTGTGTTGTCTATTGTTGGGGGATGGTCTGATGTATTTTGATGCTAATTACTACTTGCTGTCTCTGTGACACCCCCACCTTTTGATTAATAGAAGGCCACACACCTGGGCAGGGCAAACAAGATAGAGATGTAGCTAAGGTGTCCAGGCTTAGAGGGAGACAGAGAGGAATCCTCGGAAGAAGGAGGAGGAGGAGGAGGAGGAGGAGGAAAGAAGAAAGACTGAGGAGGAGGATAAGGCTGCCATGGCTGAAGCACGTGGCTGGTGTGGATGGAGATTTGGCCCAGATGAAAAACATTAGCAAGTATTTGGGATTATGGATGGGAGGTAGCTTGATAGAAATTATTAGAAGCAGATGTCATGGGATTGGGGCAGGTGTGGATACCTGCCCCACCATGGGAAGTAGATTAATGTCTGCCCTGCCCCAGGTTAACTAAGGCTATTTTAAAATATAGCAAGTGTTTGTGTCTTGATTGATTGCTAGCCGGGCACACTGATAATACTAATAATATTAATAATTAAAAACAACACAGTAGCTCCTCCAAAAAGAAGCTAAACCAACAAGGAAGCCTGACTAGCCAAGGAAGGAAAGGTGAAGTTCACCGCCTGCCTCATTAAAGGAGCCGACTTAATGATACGTTCTGGGGCATGGTTGTGATTCTCTGGTTGGGCAGAGAAATGTGAGAGGGGAGGGGTTTGCATTGGTGGTCGGAAAGAGGCAATGGAATTAGACTAAAGGTGAAGTGGGTCCAAGTAAAGTACATCTGCCTGAAAGGAGGCTAGAACAGAGCATCATGGGTCAGACAAAGCCCCAAAGAGCCAAAGCCTAGAGAAGCACATTGGAAGCCGGGTGCAAGCCTTTAATCCTAGCACTTGGGAAGCAGAGGCAGGGAGATCTCTATGAGTTCCAGCACAGCCTGGGCTGTTACACACAGAAACGCTGTCTTGAAAAAGCCAAAACAAAAAATGAAGGAGGAGGAAGAAAATGGAAGAAGAGGAGGACCACCACCACCACCATCACCACCACCACCAGCAGCAGCAGCAGCAGCAGCAGCAGCAGCAACAACAACAGTGCTTTGGAGCTGACCATACATGCTGTATGGTCATGGGGTGGGGACCTCACCAGCTGCTTTTGTCCCATTACGAAAATGGAAAATCAAGTTCCAGTTGGTGGTGATCACTAAGGCTAGTGCTCCCATCCTGTCTCACGGCTTCCTGAATGTGCTTCCTGGGGCCTGGCTTCCTTCATGAAGTTCCTTATAGCCTCACTTTACCAACTGTGCCTGGGGCTGGATCACAACATACAGCAATAGTAAGGGAGAGCCTGATTGGTTAGGTTTAAAGCATGCATGGGCTTAAGTTCAAGAAAGGTCCTAGTAGCTATGCGTAGTGGTGTACACCTTTAATCCCAGCACTTTGGAGGCCTACACAGTGAGTTCCAGGACAGCAGAGGCTGTATAGAATGACCCTGACTCAAAAGGGCCCCATGAGGAAAGGCATCTTTCAAGTGGAATCTTCCAACGCAAGCCAAATCGTTCTCTTCTGGAATTAGCAGGGACAAGCAGTTTACAGTTCACGCCTCCTCTGGGTCTGGGGTAGATTTGCTTGTTTTGTGGTGCTGAGGCTTGAACTCAGGCAGCTGATCTCAGCTTTATCTGATTCCGCACATGATTATCTCTTGGGAAACAGCTGGCTGGCACAGAGGTCAGTGCCTGGATCACCAGTTGCCCAGCTTGGACCTCCCATGGAGAGACCTACCAAGATGTCATCATTTGAGTTCCTACAGATTCAGTGGGGTGCTGCTTGTGTCGCTCAGGAGCATGGTTAAGCCTAGTCACCTGCAGTCTGTCTACTGATTCTCTTCCCCGGGTTTCAAGTCCAGTAGACAACCACGTCATAAGGCAGGGGGATTAAGTTACTCCTGAGGGGACGGTTTAGCCCTGCTAAACACAGCACGAACCCCTCTTCACCCTCCAGGAATCCAGAGGAAGGTAAGCTCTTGGGTTCCACTTGGAGTGAAGGAAGGGTAGGCTGGGCTGATGCTGGTGAGACAATAGCATGTGTGACTCTAGGAGCTTCTAAGCAAGAGTCAGACTTACCCAAAACACTGAAATTGCTGGGGATCAGGTTTACAAAGCCCAGCTAGGATGGTGCTGTAATCTCAGCACCTGGGAGGCGGAAGCCCAGGGATGGGGAGTACAAAGCCAACGCTACATAGTGAGACCTTGTCTTAAAATAAACAATGCCCTACCACAACCACCACCCAAAAAAAAAAAACAAAAAAAAAACCAAACAGACAGTGCTAGTGCACACCTTTAATGCTACAGAGTGAGTTCCAGGACAGCAAGGACTACACAGAGAAACACTGTATTTGGGGATGGAGGGAATCAAGCTTTCTTTTTTTTTTTTTTTTTTTTTGTTCAGTGGTTAAGAGCACTGTCTGCTCTTTGAAAGGACCTAGGTTCAATTCCCAGCACCCACATGACAGCTCACAACTATCTGTAATTCCAGTTCCAAGGGCTCTTGACACCAATCCACATAAAATTAAATACATTTTAAAAATACCAGCTCATCTGCTCTAGTTGGGATTCCAACACTATAGTCCTAGGCTTCTCTGGTTATGAAATCCACCTTTCCTGTGCTCACAATCCTGTCTTCCTTCAGGTCTAATGACCTGTTAACCATCATCCATGACACTGCTATAAAGCAAAATGCTGACCAGAAATAGAGGTAGAGTGCCCTGCGGACTCTCTAAAAATGTCATATCTCAATCTTCATTCTCAGCATGTATTGAGCACATACGCAAATGAAGTTCATTGTTGCAAAACTAGGGCCCCCTTCTTTTCCTAAACACTTCGGAGTAAAGCGAGCCACAGAAGCATCTAGAAAACCAGAAGCTTTGAAAGGAATGAAATGACAGCAGCTTTGAGGGAGCCCTAGGCACCGTAGCTGCTACTCTCCC
Organism: Acomys percivali; assembly: GCA_907169655.1. Classification (NCBI taxonomy): domain Eukaryota; kingdom Metazoa; phylum Chordata; class Mammalia; order Rodentia; family Muridae; genus Acomys; species Acomys percivali. Next base: position 173,341,384 of record OU015742.1, on the reverse strand, counting down.
ATCCCAGCTGCCAGCAGGCCTCCAGTGCCATTGCCGGGGACTGACCGACTGTTCACTTAGGGCTGGCGTCTGTCAAGCAGGGTTGTTGCTTTCACTTTAAAAAGAGCCTATTACAAGGAGAGCAAAATGAACACAAAGCCATACACATCACACACGTGGATTCTCTAAGACTTCTGCAATACTCTTCTGCCTTTTGTTTTTGTTGATTTTGTTTGTTTGGGTTTTTTTTGGGTTTTTTTTGTTTGTTTGTTTGTTTTGAGTTTTTTTGGCTTTTCAAGACATGGTTTCTCTATGGATCCTTGGCTGTCCTGGACTCGCTTTGTAGACCTGGCTGGCCTAAAACTCACAGCGATCTGCCTGCCTCTGCCTCCCGAGTGCTGGGATTAAAGGTGTGCCTTTAAAGAGGCACCATAGGGAGCCAAGTGTGGTGGCGCATGCCATTAATCCAAGCAGAGAAAAGCAGATCTCTGTGAGTTCGAAGCCAGCCTGGCCTACAAAGTGAGTCCAGCACAGCCAGGGCTACATAGAGAAACACTGTCTCGAAAAAACAAAAAACAAAAAAGAAAGAAAGCACCATAGCATCTGGCAGTCGTAGCACACACATCCCAGCACTAGAGAGGCAGAGGGAGGTAGATCTCTGAGTTCAAGGCCAGCCTAGCCTACAGAGTATTCCAGGACAGCCAGGACTGCACAGAGAAACTCTGTCTAGAGAAAAAAAAAAAAAAAAACAAGAATAAAAAAGACACTGGGTGGTGGTAGCACACACCTTTAATCCCAGCACTTGGGAGGCAGAGGCAGGTGGTTTGCTGTGAGTTCGAGGCCAGCCTGGTCTACAAAGTGAGTCCAGGACAGTCAAGTCTACACAAGAGAGACCCTGTCTAAAAAAAAAAAAGTTTTAAAATGGCACCATACAAATAGCATAGCTGATTAAAAACACTACAAAATACTGAATTGTGTACCTTGGATGGGTAAATTTCAGGGCACACAAGCTATCTCTAAAAATGTTTAAAAGGAAAAATCAAAAGGGAAAGAAAAAGCTCCTGTGAACTGGCCTTGGTTACTTCCTCCTTAGGCTTCTGGTTTCAAGCAGGAACTGCACAAAGTTCACCTGGGTTAACCCTGCCTAAGGGCCACTGTACTCCAGTGGCACATGGTTGCCTCTGGCCTTTTCAGGCCTGGGAAAACCAGACTGGCTAAGGGTTCCTGGAAGGAACTCAGAACTGGAAGCAGGCGCACTGGTTAGCAGTCTCTGTCATCTGCTCTCAGAACACTTCCTCAGCTGCCCATGGATGGATCTTATGAGCATACCAATCTCAGCAGGCATCACAGTGGAACAAGAGAGAGACACCAGAGACACCTGGCCAGTCAGTGGTATCTGGAAGAAGACACATGTTTTGTTTTGTTTTGTTTTTCTTGTCAGCACCAATACTGATTGGGTGATTTTAGAACTCTTGGTGACTCTGTTCCTTTTAGGAAGTGGGTACAAAATACCAGGAGCAATTTGGATAGGAAGTAAGGAAATGCACATGAAAACTCTCAGCACCATCCTATCCCATAGATAGAACCCGCTAGCTGTTCGCTGAACCCCCAACCTTGCCTGCCCCTCAAAACAGGCAGCCCAAAATATACAGTCTTGAGTTTGGGGAAGTAGGCAGAAGGGTTAAGATGGAAGTAAATTCATAACCATAGTTGAAATCTTCCTGTATCTCAGAGAGGGTTGAGTGCTGAGAAACAAAGATGAACACAATGGTTCTGAGTCAGCTGTCCTGGATCCAACAGAATGGAACCCAGTTTAACCCTGGGGGTCAGCCAGGAAATGAAGCCGCTCGCTGACAGTTGTCTGACGGGCTCCGCCTCCCACCGTGCATCTGTAGATGGGCTTTTTTCATCCAGCCTACAATAATGCTCATCTTTCGCAACTTATTGACGTAAGTAGAGATGAGAAGAAGCTGCATCAGATTCCTGACCACCCTTCCTGTGCAAACAAAGTGGGCGTGGCCAGTGAGCCACCCGGGGGTGCAGCTGTAAGTCTCTAGGTAGAGATAGGAGCCAATTTCCCTTCAGGAGCCTTTGAAGTCTGAATGAAATCTTGCTTCATGAAGATGCTGGTGATGACTGGTGACAGAAAACGCCTGTGCAAACTGATAGCGCTGGAACCCAGGACAAATGGCTTGCTGAGGAGCCCATTGACATATGAAAGTGGACCTGGCTGCCAGGTTCTTCCTGAATCCCTCAGTCCCTACCTGTTACAGGGTATGGCTGGCATACCCTGCCCACACCCCTAAATTTCTCCAGCCAAGGGGCTGGGCTGTCCTTCCCTATATATTCCAGATGTTTTGTTACAGTCCTTTTGGCTCTTTCGTCTACCGTTCGCCCTCCTGGCCTCTTGGTCTGGCTCTCAGCTCTGTTCTCCCCTCTCCTCACATGACCCAGCTCAGGGTCGTGTTCACTCTGGACTCTCCCAGATGTCCCTGGCTATGTCTCCCTTTTATATACAATAAACTACCTCCTCTACCATACTAGTCATATCCTTTTCTGGTTTTTGTTGTTGTTGTTTGAGACAGGGGTTCTCTGTGTAGCCTTGGCTATCCTGGACTCACTTTGTAGACCAGGCTGGCCTCGAACTCACAGCAATCTGCCTGCTTCTGCCACCCAAGTGCAGGGATTAAAGGCATGTGCGCCCCCACACCCAGCTCCTTTTCTGTTTTATTTCTCTTTTCTTTCACAAACTACATGAAGATGATGAAGAGTTATTTCCTGCCACTATTGCTGAAAATGTCCAGAATGGAGTGGCCCCAACATATCTCAGGGTGCTACCTTTTTCTGTGTGGCTCTGCCCCTGCTAGCTGTGTCTGCTTTGTCTCTGGCTGCCCTCTTCTGAGGAGTTGTGGTAGCTGTCACTGTCATTCTGGGCAACACAATGCCTTGTTCTGGGGACAAGACAGAGAAACTTTCTAAAGTCCCTTTGTGAGTCTGAGGGTGGCTCTGCCTGGACCACTACAGCCAGGACAAGGCCTCAGCTCCCAAGGCTAGGAGGGCAAGAGGCAAGACTGACAGGAGCTGGTGACAACCCACCTGGAGTTGGTGACTTGCCATGCAGAAGGAGAGGAATGGATGCCAAGAACATAGCCTCCATGCCTACCACAGGGCCATAAATCTCACTCACAGGTGAGACTGGCGCCAAGTACTTCCCAAAGTTCAAGATCGGGTTTATGACAAATCCAAGACCAGCTGTCCCCAGCCGCAGCAACAGTGTAGTCAGCTGCCTTTCTCAATAATGTCACCGAAGGCCTTGACTGGTAACCGCCACCCCATTATGAGGGAGACAGGGCTAAAGCAGATGGAGTCTTTGTAGCTATAAAAGGGGTGCCCCCATTGATCTCCAAGGGACAACTGGGGCCTTTGCAACCAGCACTTGTTAAGAATAGCCAGAGATGAGCCTGTTAATTCCAGGACGGGCCTCAAGGAAGTTGAGATAGGCTTATACTGGCCATGCTTTCAGATTTGTCATTTCCTGGGAGGCTCTGGCTTCTCCTGCTCTCACCTCCTCCTTTCCTATTCCCAGGCTAAAAATGGACAAACCAGAGCTGATAATTGAGTTAGGTCAGTTTCCTCCCTGGCCCTGCCCTCCCCATAATCTCATTTTCAAGGGATGAGGGATGGCAGTGTCCAGGCTCAGGAAGAAACCAATTCCCTCATGTCCGCTGGGCCTGTTAATTGGATAGAAGGAAGGGCTAGCTAAGTTTCCACAGAACCCCATTAGGAACAGATTTCCTATGGTTCCCACAGACCAGCCCTGGAGAGCTCTCCAGAGCCCAGCCTACAGGGAAATTCAGCTTCCAATTCAATTTCTGAATAAGTAAGTTAAGTATTTTTTTAAATTAATTTTATGGGCATAGGTGTTTGGCTAGCATGTTTATCTGTATACCATGTGCATGCAGTACATGTGGAAGCCGGAAGGGGGCATTGGATCCCCTGGGACTGGAGTTACATATGGTTGTGAGCCACCATGTAGGTGCTGGGAATCCAGGCCCTTTGGAAGAGCGACCAGTGCTCTTAACCACTGTACCTTCTCCCCAAGCCCCAAGTAACCTAAGTCTTTATTAGACTAGTAGCTGTCAGTAACTGAGTGCCTACTGTGTGTAAGGGATAATGCTGGGGACCTTAGCATCTCCTTAGGGGTGTTCTGGATTAATGTTGAAACTGCTATTCTTTTGTCACAGGAACCTACTTCTATTTGAATGGATATATATCTTTGGGCAGCTTGGTTGTTTGTGGGGGGCTATTTGTCCAATTTTTAAGACACTCTCATTGTGGATCCCAGTTAGCCTTGAACTTATTAGGTAGCCCAGGCTGGCCTTAAACTCAAGATCCTACTTCTGCCTCTCAAGTGCTGATGGCTAGTTTTGTAGGCACACACCTTTAATCCCAGCACTCAGGGAGGCAGAGACAGGTGGATCTCTGTGAGTTCCAGGCCACCCTGGTCTACAAATTGAGTCCAGGACAGCCAAGGCTGTTACACAAAGAAACCCTGTCTTAAAAAAACCAACCCCCGCCCTCCAAAAAAAAAAAAAAAAACCTGCAAAAAAACAAAATCCTGAGTGTGAAGTGGCTCCCGGGAGAGCTGCCTAGCACCAGAGGCCACCAGGGTCCCCCAAGTTGTGACCTACGTTAGGTTCCTGGACAGCCCCACCCCTCTCTGAACCCCTCTTTGAATGCTTCCAAGGGATGGGCCAGAACTCAGCCCCTACTCCTGCTCCCCACCCCCTGTACTCTGAGCCTGGAGTCAGGTCAGAGCCTCCAGGACTGAGGTGGAGGGGCACTGACTCCCCTCTTCCTGAGCGCTAGATTTTCCTCTCTGGTTGTACTGGCCTCTGTTCCTCATCCACATCTACCCAAGTCTCACCACCCTGACAGAGGAGGATGCCAGTTTTGCCTGTAGGTGTCATGAGAGTGTGCAAGCTTCATGGGGACGGCTGTGAATCTCTTTACCTCTCAAAATTCCAGGAACAGAGGGAGCATTTGAGACGTGCCTGTTGAGTAAATGGACGAGTAAAAGAATGATGAAAACATCAGCTGCGGCTTCTTTTCTAGGTAACTTTCTAGTTCAGATTTTTTTTTCTAGCCAAGAATTAAGTGTGCTTCTTGCTGTTTTCTTTTCTTTCCTTCCCCCTTCTGCTCCCCCTCCTCTCTATGCCCCCCTCTTTTTTTTTTTTTTAATAGAGCTTCATGTAACCCAGACTGGCCTCCTGGGCACTGGCATTACAGGTGAGTACCTTTTATGACTGCTTTCATTTGATGCTGGGAATCAAACCCAGGGCTTCATGAATGCCAGGTAAGCACTTTGCCCTAATTTCCATATACAATTACCTGTCTATACATGACGGTTCCATGTTCTTTAATTGAGCCAACTGAAGACCGAAAAGGCAAGTGCATCTCCGCTGAACCTTACAACGTCCTTCCTTGTTGTTACTCCCCGAACGGCACAGTGTAACATCTGTTACACAGTGTGACGCTGTATTAGGCTGGTATGGTTAACCTTGCCATTTTGATGGGAATTGAAAGATAAATAAGAGATGAGCGAAACACACTTCACTGTGTGTGTGCCAGAGCGTTTCCCAAGGTGATTAAGAAAGGGAGACCCATCCTGTGGGGCCTCCATTCAACAGGAAGAAAGAAGAGGACTGAGCATATTTCTTCCTGCTTTCTGCTGTTATGTGTGAATTGCTCTGTCCCACCTTGGCCTCCCTCCACTATGCTCTGTCTTGGCACAGGCCCTGGAACAATGCATCTGGTTGACCAGTGTGTGACCTCTGAGCCAAGATAAACCTTTCTTCCCTTGAGCTGTTTCCTCTGGTGTTTTGTCACAGCGACAAAATAAAAGAAAACCTTTAGTCCCAGCACTCGGGAGGCAGAGGCAGGTGGATCTCTGTGAGTTCAAGACCAGCCTGGTCTAACAAAAGTGAGTCCAGGACAGCCAGGGCGGTTACACAGAGAAACCCTGTCTCGAGAAAAATTCAAAAAACAAAAAACAAAAACAAAACTGATCTCATTATGTATCCCCAGCTGGCCAGGAATGTGCTTATGTAGGCTAGCCTGAAACTCATAGAGAAAGGCTTGCACCAGCAAACCCAGCCTTGTATTCTTAGTAAATTTTGTCATCTGTTATTAGCCACTATTTATTCGATGTGCACAGGTTTATGGATGCTTCCAGGCTGGTTGTTGTTGAACACTTAGAAATAGATGCAGAGAGAAGCCCCTTTCATCCTCAGACCGGCTGATGAAAACCTGCTTCCTATTTACGTGTAGATTGGGAACACAGCCCGAAGAGTGCTGGTCTCAAAACCACCAGCCCTCAGCAAGGAAGGGAAAGAAAGAAAACGGTGCCTCAGCCTTTGCTGAAGAGAACTATAGGCCTGAACCCATCATCGGGAGTCAGGGGAGAGGGGAACCAGTGTCACCTGGAACTTTCAGGACTCACAGCATAGTTCCCTTCACACCATGGGGCCAGATCCCTTTACTCAGGAGACACAGGAAGTTTCCAGGCTCCCTGCACTGTGCCTACTCACCCCACTCATAAGTCCTCATGTCAGTGTAAGCTATAGTTTTGTTTTGTTTTGAGACAGGTTCCTCTGTGCAGCTCTGGCCATTCCTGGAACACACTCTGTAGACCAGGCTGGCTTCGAACTCAGAGATCCACCTGCCTCTGCCTCCTGAGTGCAGGGACTAAAGGCGAGCACCACCACACCCCAACAAAGCTACATTCTTTACTTTGGAGTTAAAACACAAAAAGATACTTTGAAGAAAGTGTGGCTTTTGGTTTGTTTTTGTGCTACAGTATTTTTTCTCTCTCTTCTTTTCCTTTTTGAGAGAGAATCTCACTATATATCTCTGGCTGGCCTGCAATTCCCTACATGGACCAGATTGGCCTTGAACTTGTGGTCATCTTCCTGTTTCTCCTTCTGGAATGCTCAAAAATGGAGTTGCAGCCTATATGATCTTTAGCAGTGAATTCCAGTAAAAATGCCAGTGATTTTTACATCACAAGCCTGTGGAAACCAAGCCAAGACATGGAGCACTCCTGCCACGCCAAGGCACTCTGTGTGTCCTTTCCTGCCCCTACCTGGCACCCCACCCCAGCCTGCCAGGTAAGTGTGCTCTGCCCTGATGTCCAGTGCCAGCATTCTTCAGCCTGTTCTCTAAGAATGTGTGTGGAGCCTCCTTTCCTGTACTCTAAGGCCAAGTGAGCCCAGTACGACCTGAGGTACAGACAAGAGCTTCCCAAAGACACTGCCTGGTGAGACCAGCTATCCCCACTGTTATTGATGAGATATATCCGAGGCCTCCTTTGACCTTGAGCCTGGCCTGCCAGGCCTCCCTCCCTTACATACTGAGCACTGAACACAGAAGCTCAGTTTCCAGAGTGAGAGGCAAAACCAGCTGGGAAAGCACAAAGTCACAAGGCATGGAGTCCACTACCCTGAGTTTCAGTCTTCCACTAGCTGTGAAACATCCTTCAGCCCCACTCCCGCCCCTCCCAGTGTCTTCTTCACTACACTGGCATTATAATGAAAGCTTTTTCAGAAGCTACACAAAGTGCTTTATAATCCCACAAGTGCCATAAAAGCAGAAGGAACCATTACCTTACCATAATAAATTCCCAAATCCTGTAAGGGGCACAGCCCAGGAACTGCTCATCTGGGTAGGTTACAATGGTCTCTGACTAAAGGCCCGTAGCACCATCATCTTCTTCAAAGTAAGGGACCTGAGGTTGTCTGGGAACCCCTGAAAGGCCTTGATACAGCCTCTTTGCTACTTTAATTGCAGCTTTTATTTATTGAGGGCTTACTGTGTACCTAGTAAAGCACTTAAAGTTGAATATGCTAAGCGTGGCAGTGTGTGCCTGTAATTCCAGGATTTGGGGCATGGAAACAAGAGGATCAACTATGAAGTGAAATCTACATGAGGCCCCATCTCAGGGGAACATCAACAAATCTCCATAGATCCTGCTTGTCAGTTCAAATACACAGGAGTTTAAGTAACATGTCCAAAGTCCTATAGCAAGAGTTAGACCAACAGTAGGAAGTGATAGACAATTTGAACCAAGAACTATGATTCTGTATCCTTCAATCTTCTTTTTACAAAAAAATTTTTTTTTCTGCTTTTTGAGACAGGATTTCCCTGTGTAGCCTTGGCTGTCCTGGACTCCCTTTGTAGACCAGGTTGGCCTCGAACTCACAGGGATCCTCCTGCCTCTGCCTCCCAAGTGCTAGGATTACAGGCGTGTGCCACCACAACTGGCTCTAAAAAAATTTTTTTTTAGATCTATTTTCTGTGCATGTTTTGCCTGTGTGTGTGGATGTACACCATGCCTGTTGCCTGTGGGGGAAGTCAGAAGAGGGTGTCAGATCCCCTGAAACTGTGGGTGCCAGGAATTGAAGCCAGGTCCTCTGAAAGAGCATTCAGTGCTCTTAACCACTGAGCCACCGCCGTAGCCCCTGTACCCTTCAGTCTTACCCTGAGGGAACCCTAAGATTTCTGCACAAAAGAGAAATAGTGTCTGCCTTGTTTAATCGAAACATTATGTAAGAGAGTTTGACATGCGCTATTGTCTATAAACGCTATCTTCCTTTTGCATCATATGTGCAGTGGGTGACTTTGGAGGCAAAGATGCTAATACCTCAATGGTGTCCAGGCACCGCTGAAGATAATGAATAACAGTGTGGTCAGAGGTCCCCTGGTGCAAACACTTAGCACTCCACCAGGCATACATATCCAGCACGCCCTAAACGCTCACAGTTAAATGTTCTCCGGCATGATGCAATAATAACAATACTATCCAGACTATTTGCTGGAACTGTACGGTCTTTTCTTTTAAAATATTTTTTTAAAATCTTATACATAAGTACTATATTTTCTCTCTCTTTTCCTTTTGTGTTTCTGTAACTTCTAAGTTGTCTATAATAATGTTACTTTTAGGGGGTTCAGTATATGTCCATGTATGTGTATACTGGAGATTGGACCTAGGGCTCTGCACTGCTAAGCATGTGCTCTGAGCCATTTAAAACACTTTAATTGAATTCATCCATCCATCATCCATTCATCCATTCATTCCTCTGGTTTCGCATTGTTTTGCTTTTTCAGTGTTGGGGGCTAAACCCGGCCTTGTGCCTGCTGCACAGGCACCCTGCTCTTGGTGTATGTGTGTGGCCCAATCTTCCATGCACGGTAGGTAGTGGTCTGTCTTGTGGTTATAATTTACTGTTTTCCTGATGTCTACTGAGTCTGAGGATCTTTGCGCATACTTCTCTTCCATATATCTTCTCAGCAATGAGTTTGCTCAAACTTTACTCTATTGAAACAAAAATCAAGGGGCCTGGAAGACAGCTCAGAGCACTTGCTGCCGAGTCTGAGCACCTGGAAAGGACAAACACGAGCAAGGTACAGTGACTAAGGAAGCCCACTGTGGAGTATGTTTGTGTTTATATACCAATAAAAATCAAAAAGCTCTGTGCTTGGTGGTGCACACCTTTAATGCCAGCATTAGGCTGTGTGGTGGTTTGAATAGGAATGGCCCCATACACTCGCGGATTTGAATGCTTGGCCCGTGGGGAGTGGCTCTATTAGGAGGTGTGGCATTGTTGGGGTGGGTGTGGCATTGTTGGGGTGGGTGTGGCCTTGTTGGAGAAGGTGTGTCACTCTGGGAAGTCTTTGAGGTCTCCTATGCTCAAGCTACACCCAGTGTGGAACACAGTCTCATCCTGCTGCCTGTGGATCAAGATGGAGAACTGTCAACTCCTGCAGGAAACCGGAAGCCAACCCCGGTTAAAAGCTTCCCTTTCTAAGACTTGCCACAGCCATGGTTTCTCTTCACAGCAATAGAAACCCTAAGCAAGACAGGCAGGCAGAGGTGGGCATATCTCTGTGAGTTTAAGGATAGTTCGGTCTACAAAGTTAATTTGAGGCCAGTTAGGGCTACATAGTGAGAGTCTGTCCCACACTCTTCTCTCTCAGAGCCCTGGCCTCAGCTGGCCTTGCACTCACAATCCTCTTGCCTTAGGCTCTCAAATGTTAGAATTACAGGTGTGTACCTCTTCACCCACCTCCCTTTCCAGTTTGTTCACCTTTTTTTTTTCCTTTTTAAAAATATTTATTTGTATATGAGTGCTCTATCTGCATGTACACCTGCATGCCAGAAGGGCACAGGATCACATAATAGGTGGTTATGAGCCACCATGTGGTTGCTGGGAATTGAACTCAGGACCTTTGGAAGAGCAAGACAGTGCTCTTAAGCACTGAGCCATCTCCCTAACCACAGTTTGTTCACCTTTTGTTTCTTTTCTATGCCTTTGTGCTATCAGAGATGGCAGTGAAATATTGACAGGAGGGCCTGGAGAGATGACTCAGTGTTTAAGAGCACTGGCTGATCTTCCAGAGGACCTAGGTTCAATTTCAGCTCCAGGGGATCCAACACCCCCACAGACAGACATCCAGGCAAAACACCAATGCACATTAAAAGCAAAAATTGACCGTGGTGGTGCACACTTTTAATCCCAGCACTCGGGAGGCAGAGGCAGGCAGATCACTGTGAGTTCAAGGCCAGCCTGGTCTACAAAGTGAGTCCAGGACAGCCAAGGATACACAGAGAAATCCTGTCTCAAAACAACAACAACAACAACAACAACAAATTGACAAGAAGAGTTGGGCAAGGTAGTCCATTCCTGTAAGTGCTGGGGCACTTGGGGAGGCAGAGGCAGGTGGATCTCTGAGTTCCAGGCTAGCCTAGTCTACAAAGAGAGTCCAGGAGAGCCAAGGCTACACAAAGCAACCCTGTCTTTAAAAAAAAAAAAAAACCGACAAGAAGTGAGAAAGGCATATATTACCTTTCTCTTTTCTCAGTCTTTAGGGAAAGTAATAGGTATTATGTTATAGCACGCTTTTGGCAGGTTATAAAACCCCTTCTATATTTAGTTTGCTGAGAGGCTTTTAAATTGTGAATTGTGTCAGGACCTTTTTTTATTATTATTAACATAGCTCTAACGAGATGGTTATACAGCTTGTAAGACTTGTGCTGCTCTGGCCAGTTCTGATGGTTTACTCTCCATGGTGAACCAGGATCCCTGCCCAGTGTAAACCTTGACTTGGTAGCGCCTCATTTCCCTTTCTCTCCAACGCTGAATTTGATTAGCTGAAATGTGGTTAAGTAGCCTGTGTCTGTGTTCATTACAGACTGACTCTGTTCTTGTCATCGTATAGTCACATGCTTAGTCTGATTTGGGTATTCACAGAAGGCTAGCCTTTAAGATGAGCTCAGACAAACCATTTTCCTTTCTGTTGTCTGAAGGACTTTGATCCTATTTATTTCTTATGTTTAGGTGGAAATTACCACTGAAGCCAGATAGACTTAGAGCTTTCTTTGAGGGAAGAAATTTTTTTAATGATTTGTTTCTTTTTGTTTTATGTACATTGGTGTTCTGCCTGCTTGACTGTGTGTGTGAGGATATCAGAGCTCCTGGAACTGGAGTTACAGTCAGTTGTGAGCTGCCATGTGTGTGCTGGGACTTGAACCCAGATCCTTTGGAAGAGTACCCAGTGCTCTTAACCACTTATCCATCTTTCCAATCCTGAGGGAAGACTAATTTTTTAAATTAAGTTAAGCTTTTTTTGTTTATTTTATTTTTCATTTTTCTAGAAAAGGTTTCTCCGGGTAGCCCTGGCTGTCCTGGACTCACTTTGTAGACCAGGCTGGCCTCAGACTCACAGCAATCCACCTGCCTGTGTCTCCTGAGTGCTAGGATTAGAAGCATGTGCCACCACATCCAGCTTTTTGTTTATTTTTTGAAACAGGGTTTCTTTGCATTGCCGTAGCTATCCTGGAACTAGTTCTGTAGACCAAATTGGCCTCCAACTCACAAGAGATCCAGCTATCTCTGGCTCCCAAGTGCTGGCATTAAAGGCGTACACCACCACCAGCTGACAACTTTTTTTTTTAACTGAAATAAATTTCACGTAACACAAAAGCCGTTATTTTAACCATATCAGAGGGTTTTTTTTTGTTTTGTTTTTTACTAGACTCATGCTGTTGCTTGGCTGTCACCATTATCTATTCCCATCACAACAGAAAGAAGCTTTCCATCTCTCCAACTCCCAGGGAAACACTCTGCCTCTGTGGAGGTCACACAGGGTGTGGGGCTCTTGGGTCTGGCTTCCTTCACTCAGCGTTATGCAAGGCCCATCCCTGTGTGGCATACATCGATACCTCATTCCTGCATTGCTGATTAATATTTCGGTAAGTGAATAGCCCACACGTGGCATCTCTGTTCATCAGCTGGTGAAAACTAGAACTCTTTCTGTTTTTGTCTCTTATAAATAATGCCACCATGGGCATTCTATATAACTTTTTGTGTGACTTCATTTCTTTTGGATATATAACAAGAAGTGGTATATGATAACTCTGTGTTTAACTTGTCTGTCTTTAAAGATTTGTTTTCTTATTTATGTGTATATGTGTGCGCGCACATGTGTGTGTGTGCATGCGTGTGCATGTGTGTGTGCCCCTGAGAAGGCCCCAAGAAGGCATCAGATGCCCTGGAGCTGGCATTACAAATGGTTGTGAGCCACACAGCATGCATGCTGAGAACCAAACTCAGGTTCTCTGCGGGAGCAGGAAGTGCTCTTAACCACTTAGCCACTGTTTTCTTCCTTTCAATAAATTATAGCTCCCAGCACTTAGGAGGCAGAGGCAGGTGGATCACTGTGAGTTCAAGGCCAGCCTGGTTTACAAAGTGAGTCCATGACAGCCAAGGTTACACAGAGAGACCTTGTCTCTAAAAACCAAAAAAAAAAATTTAGCTGATTACAGCAGAGCACACCAATAATCCCGGCACTTGGGAGCCAGAGGCAGGCAGATCCCAACTTAAAGACCAGGCTGGGCTCTATATCAAAACTCTGACTCCATGTATGTGCCCTGTGGTTATTTTCCTGTGTGTGGAGTGAGGTGGCACTGTGGCTTTTACTTGCATGTCTCTAATGTAATGACCAGTGTCGCCGAGCCTCTCCTTATTTGCCTGTTATGCTTATTTTATATCTTCTTTGGAGTATAACATCTATGCAAATTCTTTCCTGAAGTTTGGTTTGTGGGTTTTTACAAGTTTGCTTTGTATTTTGTTTTTGTGGTGGTGATGGCGGTCTTTTGAGACAGCATGTCCTGTAGGCTCGGGCTGGCTTTGAACTTGTTACGTAGTTGTTGACCTTGGATTTCTGATGTTCCTGCTTCCACCTCCCAAGTTCCGGGACTAGGATCACAGACATGCCTGTCGTACCTGGTCTCTGTGGTGCTGAGATAGAACCCAGGGCTCTGGGTACGCTTAGCAGCAGGAACTCCACCCACCTTCTTTGCTCAGTTTTATTTTTAATTTTTAAAAAATATTTATTTATTTATTTATTTATTTATTATGTGTACAGTGCTGTGTCTGCATGTCAGAAGAGGGCATCAGATCACATTATAGATGGCTGTGAGCCACCATGTGGTTGCTGGGGATTGAACTCAGGACCTCTGGGAGAACAATCAGTGCTCTTAACCTCTGAGCCATCTCTCCAGCTCAGTTTTATATGGGCTGTTTGTCTGTTACAGTTGAGTTGTTTGAGCTCTTCTGTATTGTGGATACTAGACCCTTCTTAATAGATGCATGATTGTAAATACTTTGTTCAAACTGGTGGGTAGATTTGATTTTTTGAGGCAGATCCTCATGTACCCCAGGCCCTGGGAAACTCTCTGTCAAGCTGAAGATGATCTTGACCTCCTGGTCTTTCTCCTCCACCTGTCAAGAGTTGGGACTGCAGGCCTCAGTAGCACCAAAGTGCCGGGAAAGCCTTGTGTGTGCTACAAAACAGCCTGCCCACTGAGCTACGTCCTCAACTTTATTTTACTTCCCCCGTAGTTAGGATTCCCCCTAAATTCTTTAATCCCAGCACTCGGGTGGCAGAGGCAGGTGGATCAATGTGAGTTCGAGGCCAGCCTGGTCTACAAAGCAAGTCCAGGACAGCTAAGGCTACACACAGAGAGACCCTGTCTCAAAAAAACAAAAACAAACAACAACAAAAATCCCTGTTGGCTAGGGCTGGAGAGATGGCTCAGTGGTTAAGAGCGCTTTCTGCTCTTGCAAAGGATGCAGGTTCAGCTCCCAGCACCCACCCAAATGGTTCATAACCATTTGTAACTCCAGTGGCAGAGTTTCCAACACCCTCTTCTGATCTCCAAGGGCACAAAGCACACATGTAATACACAGGCATGCATGTAGACAAAACACTCAGGCAAAAACCTCATTTACATACAAATAATTGTGAAAGAATAAAATATTTTTAAAACAAAACAACTTGAGTAGTGTAGCCAAATATCACAAATTTAGTCCATTTCGCAAAAATAAATGCCGATGTTTTGTGCTATGAATGTTATGGCTTTATGGGTCGTGGAGACGGGTCAGTGGGTGAAGGCACGTGTTGCTAATCCTGAAGACCTGAATTGGACACCTGGGACTCACGTGTTAGAAGCAGAGATCTGACTTCTAGCAGCTGTCCTCTGACCTCCACATGTACACTGTAGTGTGTTGCATGCCCATACATACACAAAGTAGAATAAGTAAAATTTAAAAACAGAATGGATTTTGGCAGGTGGGGTGGTGGGATGGTGGCGGTGGCGCACGCCTTTAATCCCAGCACTCGGGAGGCAGAGGCAGGCTGATTGCTGTAATTTCGAGGCCAGCCTGGTCTACAAAGCAACTCCAGGACAGCCAAGGTTACACATACACACACACACACACACACACACACACACACACACACATACACAAAGAGAGAGAGAGAGAGAGAGAGAGAGAGAGAGAGAGACAGAGAGAGAGACAGAGAGAGAGAGAGAGATTACTTTTGCTTCTTTTCCTGTATGTGGACATGCATGTGCCACACTGCGCACGCATCAGAGGACAATTCTCTCCCTTCCACCTTGTGTGTCCTGAGCATGAACTCACGTTGCAGGATTTGGTGGCAAGCACTGTTACCAGCTGAGCCACTTTTCAGGTTCCTTCCCCCAACCCTCCTCGCCTGATCCTCCAACACCCCCCTTGGATGAGTTAACAACAACAGTTAACAACTGACTGCCCCTGTATGAATTTCCCTTTGTTTTGTTTTGAGACAGGGTCTCCCTATGTTGCCCTAGCTGGCTTAGAAATCTGATACCTCTGCCTCCCAAGGGCCTTCCTTACCTCTGTACTTTTTGGTTGTGTGTGTGTATGGGGGCGGTGTTTCAAAACAGGGTTTCTCTGTGTAACAGCCCTGGCTGTCCTGGACTTACTTTGTATACCGGGATGGCCTCAAACTCACAGAAATCCACCTGCTTCTGCCTCCTTGCATGCTGGGATTAAAGGTGTGTGCCACTACACCTGGCTACCTCTGTACTTTTGATTCTACTCCGTTGAACTATGTGGCTCTGCTTATGTCAGTACATGTGTTTTTACAATAGCTATATTTCTGTTTTGTAAATATGCCTTGTTTTTTGTTTTTGTTTTTTTTTAACAGGGTTTCTCTGTGTAGCCCTGGCTGCCCTGGACTCACTTTGTAGATCAGGTTGGTCTCGAAATCACAGAGATCAGCCAGCCTCTGCCTCCTAAGTGCTGGGATTAAAGGCGTGTGCCGCCATGTCTTGCCAAATTGCCTTTATTTTTTTGATCGTTTAAAAGAAATTGAGCATTTCATGGACGCATAGAATGTATCTGGTCATAGCCCCTCCCACTCCCTCCACTCACCTCCCCCCATGCCCACCCACCCCCAATATGTTGCTTTAGACCAAGTTTCAAACTCAATAAGTATTTACTTCCACCTTCGTACTTTTTCCTCAAAATTGAAGTATTTTTTCTGATTCCTTTGCATTTCCATGTGGACTTTGAGGATCATCCTGTCCCAAATGTCTGCAAAAAGGGCCATTGTGACTTAGGTGGAACGCTAGAGCTGTAAATGGCTCTGGGAGCACTGTGAACTGAGCAGCAATAGCTCTTCACACGCTGGACATGGAGAGCTTTCCAGTCATCTTAGTGTTCTTTAATTTCTTTGAGCAATGCTTGCGGATTTGAGGGTACAGGCGCGAGCTTCTCCAGAAATAGTTTTAACCACAGGCTCAGTTGCTCCAATAGATACTGAGCTCTGTGGCTTTTCTGTCCCTTCTTGGGTAAGCGTTGGTGTTTATATAGTTCAAGGCATTTGTGCTTACTTTCTGTCTTCTCTGTCTTCAGTGTCTGTACGGTCTGCATTAATATCTGCAGGGTTTTGTTTTTTGAATCTTTTGTTTGTTTTTCTTTTTTTTATTATTCTTTTTTTTTATTTAATTAATTTATTCTTGTTACATCTCAATGGTTATCCCATCCCTTGTATCCTCTCATTCTTCCCTCCCTCCCATTTTCCCCTTACTCCCCTCCCCTATGACTGTTCCTGAGGGGGATTACATCCCCCTGTATATGCTCATAGGGTATCAAGTCTCTTCTTGGTAACCTGCTGTCCTTCCTCTAAGTGCCACCAGGTCTCCCCCTCCAGGGGACATGGTCAAATGTGAGGCACCAGAGTACGTGAGAAAGTCATATCCCACTCTCCACTCAAGTGTGGAGACTGTTCTGACCATTGGCTAGATCTGCATACTAGCCCAAGGGGCATGTCCCACGAAAGCCTTCACTTACCAGGAAACTAGGACAGAGGGGAGGACACCCTATTGGGACTCTAGATGAGAGAACCATGGGAGAATAGCAAAGTAGAAGGATCCAGTGGGTCCTAGAAACCTACAAGTAGAACATTATGATAGGCAGATTTTGGCCAAGGGGTCCCGCTCAAACTAAGGCACCAGCCAAGGACAATACAGGCGGTAAACTTTAAACCCCTACCCAGATCTAGCCAATGGTCAGAACAGTCTCCACACTTTTGTTTGTTTTTCAAAACAGGGTTTCTCTGTGTAGCCCTGTCTGTGCTGCACTTGCTTTGTAGACCAGGCTGGCTCCGAACTCACAGAGATCTGCCCACCTCTTCCTCCCCAAGTGCTGGGATTACAGGCGTGCACCACCATGCCCAGCAGGTGTCAAACATGGAAGAAAACACTGAGCTATATCACAATCCTGTTTTTAACACAGATCTCCTTATGTTGTCCAAGTTGACCCCAAACTTGTGGACTCAAATAATCCTCCTGCCTGAGCCTCTTGAGCATCTGGGACAGTAAGCACCCACCATTATGCCCAGCTGAGTTCTTTCTCTTTCAAAGATTTCTCTTTATTTAATGGCTTGATTAAAAATTTAATTGGGATGTAATAAATTACATATGCATGGAATACACGGTTTGATGCTAATTTTTTACATGTGTATACACCCGTGGAAATTATCATCACAATCCAGATTTGTTTTATTAGTGTTTGTGTGGTATGTCTTTTTCCATTGTTTTACTTTAAAGCTACTCTGTTTATTCTACAATCTTATTTACTTACTGTGTATGTGTTTGTGCATGAGTGGGTGCACGCCTATGTGAGTGTATGCACACATTTGTGGGCACACATGCCTGTGTGTAGAGGCCAGGACAGGGGATCAGGGATCCTCCTCTATCACGTGCCGCCTTTGCTTTGAGCCAGGGTTTCTCCTTGAATCCGGGGCTTGTGTTTTCTTAGCTAAGCTGAAAGCCAGCAAACCCCAGCAATCCTCCTGTCTCTGCTTCTTAGGAGCCCTGAGTTACAAGTGTATGCAGGATGCGCAGCAAACTCCAGATCCTCTTGCCTTCCCCTCCCTAGCACTGGGATATAGGCCTGGGACACCACATCTGGTTAAGAAAATTTTTTTGTTTTGTTTTTGTTTTTGTTGTTATTTTTGTTTTTGTTTTTCAAGACAAGGTTTCTCTATGTAGCCTTGGCTGTCCTGGACTCCCTTTGTAGACCAGGCTGGGCTCGAACTCAGAGATCTGCCTGCCTCTGCCTCCGGAGTGCTGGGATTAAAGGCATGGGCCACCACGCCCAGCACTAAGAAATTTTATTTTTAAAAGTCTGAAGAAATAATAAATTATGCCGGGCGTGGTGGTGCACGCCTTTAATCCCAGAACTCCGGAGGCAGAGGCAGGCGGATCGCTGTGAGTTCGAGGCAGCTTGGTCTACAAAGTGAGTCCAGGACAGCCAAGGATACACAGAGAGACCCTGTTTCAGAAAACCAAAAAAAAAAAGAAAAAAAGAAATGATAAATTACACTTACTTGTGTCTTTAACACTTCACTTGTGGCCAGGCATGGTGGTGCACACCTTTAATCCCAGCATTCGGAAGGCAGAGGTAGGTGGATCTCTGTGAGTTCGAGGACAGCCTGGTCTCCACTTACCCTTTGTTCCTTTGAGTAAAGGATCCTTGCTTCCACATTCTCACAGAGCAGGTCTGCTGCTGAGGCATTCCTTCAACATGTGTTTCTCTGCAAAGCCTTGATTTTTGCCTTCCTTTTTGGAAAGTATTTCCACTGGGCATGACATTCAAGTTTTTTCCTTCGGCACTTGAAAAAATATCATTCCGTTCTCTCTTGGCCTGCACAATTTTCACAAGAAATGTTTTAGTTCTTAGATTTCTTTCAATTATCTCCTTTTTAAAAGTTTAGCTATTTTTAAGACTTTCTTTTTGTTCTTAGTTTTCGGTGATGTTTCTCAAATATTTTTCTGACTTTCCTCCATTTCTGGCTTCGGTTATGTGCATGCTAACTTTCTTGATAATAGCCTGCAAGCTTCTAGCAACACTGAGTCTTTTTTTTTTCTTACTGTATTAGTTATTTTGTTGTTCTTGTTATTGTTGCTGCAGTAAAGTACCTGAAAATAAAAGCAACTTGAGGAAAGAAGGGTTGATTCGCATGGCTTTATTTTTAATTAATTAATTAATTTGTTTATTTACCATGCAGGGTAATGCATATGGTGGCAGCAGTGTGAGGCATTGTGTCCTCAGTGAGGAAGCAAAGAGAGACTGGTTCTAGCACTCACCTCACTTCTTCCTTTTTATTCAGATGCTACCCACACTCTGGGTGCATTGTCCCTCCTCAGTTAAGCCCGTCTGGAATCACCCTTACAGATAGGTGCATACATGGTAGTTCCACACACAGTGGAGGACAAGATTAGCCATCACAACTGCATTCCTTGTCACCTGGACACCCAAATGCATCACTAACTCACAATGCCCAGGCCTGGCTCCTAAAGTCTCATGTTTTTCTTAAAATGCAAAATGCATTTGCCTATCTGTACAAGTTCTCAAAGTTTCAACATTCCCAACACTGTTCAGAACTCCAAAGTCCCATATCTGTCTGTCTGTCTATCTTTCTTTCTATCTTTTCCAAGATAAGGTTTCTCTTTTTTTAAATATATTTTATTAATTTATTCATATTACATCTCAATTGTTATCCCATCCCTTGTATCCTCCCATTCCTCCCTCCCTCCCATTTTCCCCTTACTCCCCTCCCCTATGACTGTGACCAAGGGGGACCTCCTCCCCCTGTATATGCTCATAGGGTATCAAGTCTCTTCTTGGTAGCCTGCTGTCCTTCCTCTGAGTGCCACCAGGTCTCCCCATCCAGGGGACATGGTCAAATATGGGGCACCAGAGTTCGTGTGAAAGTCAGACCCCCACTCTCCACTCAATCGTGGAGAATGTCCAAGACAGGCTTTCTCTGTGTTAGCCTTGGCTGTCCTGGACTCACTTTGTAGACCAGGCTGGCCTCGAACTCACAGAGTTCCACCTGCCTCTTGCTTCCTGAGTGCTGAGATTATAGGCGTGCCCCACCACGCCCAGCGCAAAGTCCCATGTTTTAATTGTGATCCCTTGGGGAAGAAAAAGAAATAAATAAAAAAGTTATATACTTCCAATATACAATGGCGTAGAAAAAGGATTCTGTATTAGGCAGGAGTCTCTAGAGGAACAAAGATGGTAAGAGGTATAAATATTTTAAAAGAGACTCACAAGAAATGCACAATAAGAACTGAGAAGTCCAGAAA
Organism: Acomys percivali; assembly: GCA_907169655.1. Classification (NCBI taxonomy): domain Eukaryota; kingdom Metazoa; phylum Chordata; class Mammalia; order Rodentia; family Muridae; genus Acomys; species Acomys percivali. The sequence continues at coordinate 173,321,361 of OU015742.1, read as the reverse complement.
AAGCTTTCTGTGTGCTGGAGACATGCAGAACCTGGTAGCTCTCAGTCCACCCTGAAAACCCTAAAGATTCCTTAAGTGTTGTTGGCTTCAGTCCATGTTGAAAGACCTAGATGATGGAGTCTGTTTGTTTGCTTGTTTGTTTTGGGTTTTCGAGACAAGGTTTCTCTGTGTAGACCAGGCTGGCCTTGGACTCACAGAGATCCACCTGCCTCTGCCTCCCAAGTGCTGGGATTACAGGGGTGAGCCACCACCGCCTGGCAAACTCTGCTGAAGTCTGAAGTCAGCAAAGAACAACAGCAGCAACAGGATAGACACAAGTTGCCAACAAGAAATGAAGCAAGCCAGCAAACATCGCTCTTTCCTCAGACTGCTTTATATCTGAGTCACTTTGGATACGTATCACTCACTCTGGGTAAGGCCTTCTCTCCTTGGTTAATGCTTTCTAGACCCACCCAGTAACATGCTCCTTACTTAGAGTTCTAATCCCGTCCAGTTAACAATTAACACCAACCATCATCAATCAACATCCCAAAGTGTGGAAGAGGAAAGACTAGACCAAAGCCAGACTCAGACTCACCGGGAAAACACCAAACCCTGGTTTGGCATCCAGGGCTTGTGACTGACTCTGGGTGGCAACGGGTGTCTTAGTCAGTGTTCTGCTGCTGTGACACCATAACCACAGCAACTCTTACAAAGGAAAGCATTTACTTGGGGCTGGCTTACAGGCCAGGGGTTTAGTCCATTATCATCATGGCAGGAAGCAGGTCAGCATGCAGGCCAACATGGCCCTAGAGAGGTAGCTGAGAGGTATGCTTCTGGGTTGGCAGGCAGCAGGAAGAGCAAGACACTGGACCTGGCTTGAGCACTTGAAACCTCAAAGCCCACACCCTCCAACAAGGCCACCCCTACTCCAACAAGGCCACACCTCTTAATAGTGTCACTCCCTGGTGTAGTGACATTTTTAGAATTCTGGAATTTTGGTTTCTTTAAAAAAAAAAAAAAACAGAGCTGGAGGGCAGCGATGCATGCCTTTAATCCCAGCGCAGAGGCAGGTGGATCTCTGTGAGTTTGAGGCCAACATGGCAGTAGGCAGGCAGGCATGATGCTGGAGGAGTAGCCGAGAGCTCAGATCTTAAAATAACTATGAGGCAGAAAGAGCTACCTGGGAGTGGCATGTGTTGCAGGATATTTGATCCCATTGTGAACTCCAAAACTGTGAACTGGAAAAAACCTGTTTCTTGTTGTGGTGTGGCTCAGCCCTAGCATACACCTTTAACCCAAGAACTTTCTGTAAGGAAGAGCTAAATAAATAAATAGGTCAAGAGGTGGAGCAGGCACCCAGTTGACAGTGAGTGAACGTAAGTAAACACAGGAAGGAAGGGCATGGAGTTGAAGGGTATTTAAGACATGGTGGAAAAGGAGAAAGGGCTTTTTCCTTCTGAGTATGAAGGTCAGCTGGGTCCTTTTCTTCTTCTCTGAGCTAGCAGGTTTTTTACCACAGCATCTAGATTCTGAATCTTCATTGGTAAAACAGAATGGGATTTTGTTTTTAAAACAACATGCATGGGCTTTTGAAATCTCAAAGCCCACTGGGTGTGGTGGTGCATGCCTTTAGTCCCAGCACTCAGAAGGCAGAGGCAGGTGGATCACTGTGAGTTCGAGGCCAGCCTGGTCTACAAAAGCGAGTCCAGGATAGCTAGGACTGTTACATAGAGAAACCCTGTCTTGAAAAACCTAAGGAAAAAAAAAAAGAGAAGAAAAGAAAGAAAGAGAAAGCACATGGTCTAAGTAACTCTGGAAACATTTCTATAGATAGTGTTTCCATTCTGGGAAGACCTTCAGAGGCATTCTCAGTTTAGGCTTCTTCTTCTCAATTGAATTTTCACAACTGAAAGCCCTTGATGGATGAGATCTTGCCCTCAGGACCCTTCTCCTATTTTTGGTCATGTGCAGATCATGAAGTTTCTCTTTAACAAGAATAGCTGCCTCTTCTGCAACTTTAAATCCACTCACTCCCTTTCCTCACCAAACTGCACATATTTCATATCTTTCTGCTTCATTTCCGCCTCTCTCCCACTGCAGACTTAGAGCATTGAGTAGTAACTGTGCCACAGCCTGAATATTGTCCTGTCTAGAAATCTCCACCAAACAAATGAGTCCATTACTTTTAAGTTCAGCCTCACTCAGGTCCTCAGGACATGTTTAAAATGCAGCCAGATTGCCCTCAATATATAAACTTCAGAATACATATCAAAAGACCTAGTTCTCCACAGAGATCCTCCCTGAAGGCTCACCTTTTCCTGGAACTTGTTCTGTCCTGGAACTTGCTCTGTAGACCAGGCTAGTCTCGAACTCACAGCGATCCGCCTGCCTCTGCCTCCCAAGTGTTGGGATTAAAGGCGTGCGCCACTACCACCCAGCTAAAATGCTAACTTTTGAATTTGATTAGAGTTTTATAAATTTTACGTTGTTGATAGCTGAATTGTGATGTCTCCTCTATAAAGTGATAGACTCTCTCAGGCACGCAGATAAGTCCCAGGCAACTATGTTGCACACAGACAATCTGAGAGATACAGAAATCAGCATTTGAATTACACATAACCTTATGCCAACATGCCAGAACACAAGAGGTTGGGTCAGAAGGGTCAGGAGTCTGGGCAGCATAAGACTGTTAAGACATATATTACCATGAAGGGCTGATTCTAAAATTTATAGAAAATACAGAGAAGAGCCTAAAATCATCTGGAAAGGAGGGATAATGTAGGGCATACATGTGGCAAACATACTAACCAGAAAGAGTGTTGGCAACAGGTATCCAACAGCAAGGTCCAGGCTAGCATGAACTGCATGAGACCATGACAAGAAGGAGAAGGAGGAGGAGGAGGAGGAGGAGGAAAAGGAGAAGAAAGAAAGAAAAGAAAAAGAAAAAAACTAACCAGGAGTTGTGGCGCACACCTTTTTTTGTTTGGTTGGTTTTCAAGACAGGATTTTTCTTGTAGTCTTGGCTGTCCAGGACTCACTTTGTAGAACAGACTGGCTTTGAACTCACAGAGATCTGCTTGCCTCTGTTTCCTGAGTGCTGGGATTAAAGTCATGCACCACCATGACCCAGCTGGTACACAGCTTTAATTCCAGCACATGGGAGGCAGAGGCAGGCCTATCTCTGTGAATTCAAGGCCATTCTAGACTATAGGGTGAGTTTGAGGACAGCCATAGCTACACAGAGAAACCCAGTCTCAAAATATATATATATATATACACCTCCTCCCACCTAAAAACTAAATACTGACGTTTCTAGAAAAAAAACATAAAAGGGTATCTGTATGGGCCAGACATAGCCAGATTTCTCAGGCAAAGCCCAAATAACAGTGAGTATAAAACAACTTCTCTCTCCCAGGCAGGTCCCTGGTCTTCCGTGGCCAGGTAACCTGCAGCACCTGGAGGTTCTAGCCCCTTCTCTGCCATACTTGAGCAGCATATGTTCCCAGGCCCTTCACCATACCCGCCCCCCCAACCCAGAGAGCTTGAGGTGGAGTGGGGTGCCACCCACATAGCATTTTGCATAAATTACCCAACCTTTTCCCTTTAAAGTGATGCAAACCGGACATGGTGATGCATATCCCTAATCCCAGCACTTGGGAGCTGGAGGCAGAAAGGTCAGAAGTTCAAGATCATCCATAACAAATGTAAAGTTAGCCTGGGCTGTGTGAGACCCTGTCTCAAGGGGGGGTGGGGACATGAAGTCAGATGTGGTGTCACACACTTGCCATTTTACCACTCAGAAAGCTGAGGCAGGAGACTCATGAGTTCAAGGTTGGTTAGGGCTTTGTAGGAAGACTGTAAAGGAAACTTCCGAGGCAGTACAGGACATAGCCAGACACCAAATTCTCAGCACAAAGGAAATGTATTACCCCAGAGGGGGCAGGCCCGGTTTGGGGGGGGGAGGGATGGGAGGGGTGGGATGTGGAGGGGGGTGCAGAGGGGTGCTTGCCTTATATCAGACAAAGACAGCAGCAGGTCTCTGCAGGAGTTGTTTTTAAGGCAGAAAGAGGAAGTCTGTGTTGGGATGGGTTGGTGAGTCCTGACTGGACTTGTTAGCCAGCGTAGCCAAATAATGAATTTTGATTGCTGGGCCTTGATGTTTTGATAGCCGAACCTTGGAGTTTTAACCAGACATAAGGAAGCGGCCAAATATGGGACTAGACCTTGGTGGCTCGCTTTAGAAATGTAACCTAACAGTTTAGCAGGGGACAGGGAAGCAGGAACCTGCTGGTGCCATGTTTGCTAAGCCTGGGTGTGTCAGAGGGCCCTGCAAGGGCCATGCCCAAATATCATGGCACCCCCAAAAGGGCCGTGCCAGTCCTTTGCGCCTTGGAAACAAAAAGGTTCGTTTTTGATTTAGATGTATTTGTTTGATTCTGTGTGTATGTGTACTTGTCTGTGAGTACACTGCATGCGTTCAGGTGCCTGAGGAGGCCGGAGGAACTGGAGTTGTGGTGTGGGAACCGGCAATGGTGGGGGCTGGGAACTAAACTTGGGACCTCGGGAAGAGTAGTAAGGGCTCTTAACCACCTGAGCCGCAAAACAGACTTTTAAAAGACTGTGTGGTATAGCTGAAGTGACTTTATATGTGCTGTACACATCCTCTTCTAAAGATGGGTGTACGTTGGGGGCAGATATGGCACAAGCGTGTGTCTGACTGTGTGAAAGAATTCACGAGCTGACTGTGTGCAGAGCACATGTAGTCGGATGGCAACCAAGCTGATGAACCATAGCGGGGGGAGGAGTGGGGGGTGGATGGGGGCCTGGGGGATAGGGGTGCGGGGGTGTAGGGGGAGGAGCCCTTCTATCGATGGGCCACACTCCCCAGGACCACGCAGGGCAATGGAGAAGCAGGTGTGGAGAGCCCCTCTTTGAACCTCCCTGTTTGTCATCCTCAAGCCTGAAGATCCGGAAAGACTCTGACCCAGAGAGTATGTAGGCGGGAGGCAGAGCCCTGGTGAACATCAGCGAAGACTGGGCACACTTCCGGGAAGAGCAGGAATCAGCAAGTGGCGATGGGGGGCAGGGGCAGATCCTTCACTGTTATATTTACAGGTCTGGATCTAGCAAAGGACCTTGGGAAGCAACTGAGCTCCACGTTTCCAATACATTTATCCCCCTGGCAACGTTGTGCAGGGAGGTTTTTTTTTTTTTTTTTTTACAAGCGTTTGGAGATGCTGAGAAGTGTCTGCCATGCAGAGCCAGAGCAGGAGCCAGACTTTCTGCTTCTAAGATCAAGGGCTTTTCTAAACCAGATCAAATAGCATGGCAGCCCCAAAGGGATTGTGCCTGCCACGACCTGGGTGTGAGAACAGGCGGAGAGGCTGCTATGGTGTGAAGGTGTTTGTGCACTTGCTTCCCAGCTGTTGTGGGAAGTTGTGGAAACATTGGCTGACCTAGACCCCTGGGAATGGGCTTCGGTTCCAGCCTAAGTCCCTCATGAGAAGCAAGGTCTCACCACCAGGGCTACAATCATCATGTCTTCCCTCCAGGATACACTATGTACCCCTGCAACCAAAAGGAATCTCTCCTCATTTAAGTTGCTTTTGTGACAGGGATGAGAAAGGTAATTAATACAGGTGCTAATAAATAGAAAATAAATATTGTTTAAAAAAATAAGTTAAAGTTTAAAAAAAGTTTTAAATGAGCTGGTGAGATGGCTCAGTGAGTGGGTAAAAGCATTCGCTGCCAAACCTGACAAACCAAGTTCAACTCCTGTGTCCTACATGGTAATAGGAGAGAACTGACTCCTACGAGTTGACCTCTGACCTCCACATATATGCCATGGCATGTTTTGCCCACACATACACAAAATAAGTAAACCAATAGGGAAAATGTAAATGTAAAAATATTGCTGTTGTTGTTTTGTTTGGGGAGGTTTTTTTGTTTGTTTTTGTTTTATTTTGTTTTGAAACAGGGTCTGACTGTGTAGCCAAGGCTGGCTTGGAATTTGCTATGTAGAATCTCAGATATCTGCCTGCTTCATGAGTCCTAGGATTAAAGATGAATGCCACTTTCCCCAGCCCAAAAGGAAAAGAAACAAAAGGGCAGTGCCACTTGATTCTATATGCTGTTCTCACCTGAATCTATCCCTGTGGTCTCAGGCAAGTGGGCTGTAGGGTATTGTCATGCCAAACCCATCTACCAGGAAATAGCTGCTCCCACAGTAAAGACCCATGAGCACAGGTGACATTCCATATAGCCACTGACACCCAAATAGAGCTGGCTGCAGCTTGAGGGACAGGGGCAGAGTCCTAGAGGCAGAGGGGTGCCTTGGAGGAGCAGGAACAGCTGGAGCCAGTGGGGACTGAGTGGCTCAGGACTGTAGCTGCTGACCAAACAAAGGGAAGCCTGCCAACATTCAAATAATTACGGTGGTGGTGCATGCCTTTAATCCCAGCACTAGGAGGTGGGGATGGGGACGGGGTGGGATTGGGTGGGGTGGGGGAGTGGAGTTGGAGTGCTTAGCAGAGGCAGGCAGATCTCTGTGAGTTCGAGGCCAGCCTGGTCTACAAAGCGAGTCCAGGACAGCCAAGGCTACAAAGAGAAACCATGTCTCAAAACAAACAAACAAACAAACAAGACAAACAAACAAATAATTAAGGTGATGCATTCCAGCTCCCTGTCAGCTTGGCCCAGAGAGACCTGCAACTTCACCCTTCCTGGAGGTGGAAGGTGAGGACTTTCTTCCTCTGTCCTCCCTTTTTCCCTCCCTCCTCCATCATGCTCTGGTTTAAGTGTCCCGCATCAAAGTAGTGACTGAAGACAGATGAGTGAGAAAACCCAGCTCTCTGTGGAGCTCCTGGCCTATCTTTCTGGGAGACACCATCTAGGAATCTAGGCAATCTAGCCTGCATCCTAGGCTGCCATCTTGGTCCATGTTAGCTCATGTTCTCGGGAAACTGGATTCCATTTGATGGGTTCCCTTCCTTGTTAATAAAATAATTCTGGAAGCAGACTTGGAAGGGAGCTTGAAGGCAATTTTGTAAGAGTTCAAGAGAGAAAAACAACAGAGTAGGCAGACTGTGAATCCTGGCAGCTGCTGGGAGGAGGGGGATGGGAAGGGGAGAAGGTCAGACCTTCCAAGTTACAGTTCAAGAAAGCTGGCATGTCCAGTAATGGAGGTCTGCAAGCAGGTATAGTATCAGGGAGGAGGGTGTCTTCAGAGAAATAGAAAGTCCCAAAGTCTATCAGCAGAAGTGTCCAAAAACATAGATAAAAAGAAAGGAGGGGGTGCGGTGCTGGCAAGATGCAACAGTGGAGAAAACACTTGTTGTACAAGCTTGATGCCTTGGAACTCACGAAAGGTGAAAGGAGAGACCTGACTCCAGAAAGCTGCTCTCTTATCTCCATATAGCACCATGGTGCTTGAGTCTCTCTCTCTGTCTCTCTCTCTGTCTCTCTCTCTCTCTCTCTGTCTCTCTCTCTCTCTCTCTGTCTCTCTCTCTCTCTCTGTCTCTCTCTCTCTCCTTCTCTCACACACAAACACACTAAACACACCACTAACATTTTTCCCCCAAAGATTTATTTATTTATTATGTGTACAGTGTTCTGCCTGCATGTAGGCCTGTACACCAGAAGAGGGCACCAGATCTCATTATAGATGGTTGTGAGCCACCATGTGGTTGCTGGGAATTGAACTCAGGACCTTTGGACGAGCAGTCAGTGCTCTTAACCTCTGAGTCATCTCTCCAACCTCACACTAAGAATTCAAAGATAAACCAAAAAAGGTTCCACTTTAAAAAGGAGGAGAAGGAGCTGGGTGTGGTGGCACACCCCTTTAATCCCAGCACTTGGGAGGCAGAGGCAGGAGGATCGCTGTCAGTTCGAGGCCAGCCTGGTCTACAAAGTAAGTCCAGGACAGCCAAGGCTACACAGAGAAACCCTGTCCTGAAACACCAATAAATAAATAATTAATTAATTTAAAAAAAATTTTTAAAGGAGGAGAAGAAGGAAAGTATACTTTTTGCATTATAACTCATAAAGTGGCTAGGCTTGGTACTGTACGGCGGACACTCCCTAAGCAGCTGTGTGGGGGCAGGGCTCCTGGGAGGTGTGAATGCATTAGCTCCTTACAGGGATAATTATTCCTCCCATCTCCTTAGCAGATGTCAGGTGAATCAGCTTTCACAGAGTTAGATTAACTCCCTCTGTAAGTGTATACCCACGCTGCTGTGGAAGTCACACAGGATAACTTGGCTTCAGGGAACAGAACTCAGGTTGCTAGTGTCTTTACCCAGCTGGATGGGTTTGCCAGTCTTACTACTTGGATTAAGTCTTAAGGGGGAGATGATAGTGCACAGTGTGGGCTGGGCATTTCCAGGCTCATGACCTCCTATCCAAAGAATTGAACATAAGTGTTCTCGAAGATTTGCAAAAGATGCAAGCTAATTTTACTCAGAGCAAAGTGATTGTGCAGCTGAGGCAGATGGATCGCTGTGAGTTCGAGGCCAGCCTGGTCTACAAAGTGAGTCCAGGACAGTCAAGGCTACACAAAGAGACCCTGTCTCGAAGGCAAACAAACAAAAAGAAGGCTGTACTGTCAAGATTGACAGCAGGCCACATGAGTGGTAGTACTCAGGGCCCCTGGCTACAGTCTGGGGTGTCTAAGGGCAGGAGGGGCTGGTTTTGAAGGTTTGTAGTTTGGGTGGTTCCCTATTTTGATTGACAGATTAGGTTATATAATCATTTCTCTACTGCAAGCGTTCCTTCCCCATTATGCATCTGCTTTTAATTATGCACATTGAAGTTATACATAGGAGTTAAGACAGTAACCAAGGGGTTCTCCCTAAAAGGTTACTAGAGGATGCAGCTTTGTCTTCTGTACATGTACCCAAAAGTAGTTCAGGCGGGCTTGGCCTTTCTGTTCTCCAGACCCGGATACGTGGGGAGTGCATTTGATTGTTACTGGGGGCAGGGAGAGGCATGCTGATGTTCAGAGGTGGGAAGCCATGTATCTCAGTGCAGCTGGGAGTCTGAGTTAGCTCTGAGGGTTTCTGGTGTGCTATTTGGAGAGGGATACACGTGCGTAGTATGTGCAGGGGAAGGAAGAAGGCCACCAAATGCATAATTACCAGTGTGGGGAATGGTGCATAGACAACGCTAAATGGCGTCCTAGGCTATCTCCTGTGCTTGCCTACGTCACCACCACCACTTGCTAATTGGTCCTGTCCTGTATGGGGTCCCCGATGATCATATTACTACTGGGCTCTCCCTCTAGTTTCCCCTTGGTTCCATGGTTCTTGCAATCTCTGTCAAATGAATCCAAACAAGATGCACAGAGTATGGTATAGAAGACAGGCGGGGTTTATTACAAAATGACAAACCTGCTTAAAGGCAGTAAAGGACGGTGGCCAACATGCCTGTTGCAGAGGAAAACACTCTCGAGGCCTGACCTACTTTTTTGGTGGACTTAATACGGTTTCTTCAAGTTTCTGGGATGGTTTCCTGAGGCATGTTTTCTGTCCAGGTAATTGATAGGCTCATTTGAATTGACTTTTTTGTTTTTTCAATACTGAGGATTGAGCCTAAGACACACCACACACACACACACACACACACACACACACACACACACACACACAC
>OU015742.1:173299277-173311724 GCA_907169655.1 Acomys percivali | reverse complement strand
ACACACACACACACACACACACACACACACACACACACACACACACGCCCCAATACATGCTAGAGAAATGCTCTACAACTGGCCTAAAGTCCCAGCCAGCTCCTGTTTGGGCTGACTCTTTCCAGAGGCACAATGGCACATCTCTGCTGTTTTCCACAACGCTTTCCACAACGCTATACAGTCACTGTCTAGTCAAAGGCACAACTCACAAACCAGGTGTGGTGGTGCATGCCCTCAGTCTCAACACTGGGAGGCTAAAAGAGGCAGATTCCTGAGTTCAAGGCCAACCTGGCCAACAGAGGAAGTTCCAGGACCTCCAGAGAAACCCTGTTTCAAAGAAACCAAAACCAACTCACCAAACAACCCGCCAAAGCACTAAGAATAAACACTCCATCCCTCTGACCAGAGTCCTGCTATTCCAGTGTCTGATTAGGAGGGAGAGGTCCGGCCTCAGTGACCTTCAAGTCTGCCAGCAAATCTAAGGATCCCGTCCAGGGGACCCTCATGCTGCTCAAATCCTTTCTCTGGAAATCACGTACTTGAGAGATTCGTGGGGAAGAACATGGGTTTAACAAGTAATAATTGATTTATGTCTGCATTTTAAATAATTGAAAGGATTCAGCTGCCAGAGGCTCCAATCAGCACGGGGTAAGATAATTTTAGACCAAAGCAAGGAAACAAAACATTAACACCAGGCTGGGAGGCTTAAGATTCTTCAGCAGGGACATGATGGTGCATGCCTTTAAGCCTAGCACTCAGAAGTAGAGGCAGGTGGATCTCTGAGAGTTCCAGGACAGCCTGGTCTACAAAGAAGAGAGTTCCAGGACAGCCAGGCTGTTAAACAGAGAAACCCTGTCTAAAACAAACAAACAAACAACAAAATAAAAAAAAATAAAAAAACAAAAACAAAAAGAAAAGAAAGTAAGCCCTGCCCTGAAGAATCTTCCAGCATCAGCAGTGCCACCAAATGGAACCCAAGGATAGCCCTAAAGTGAGATCTGAGATGGTTCCCAGGGGCAGGCCTGTGAACATTACAATCCTAGGAAGCTAGCTGTGTGTGTGTGTGTGTGTGTGTGTGTGTGTGTGTGTGTGTGTGCATTCATTCATGTCTGTGTGTGTACAAGTCTGGGTATGCATATTTTTGTGTATATGTACACATATGTGCATGTGTGTGCATGTATGTACATGTGTATGCTCATGCATGCATGTATATATGTGTGTCCATATGTGTATGTGTATATACACACTTGTGTGTGTGTGTGTGTGTGTGTGTCTGTTGCTATAACAACTTAGTTGGTTGTTGGAAAGAGGTCCCATCAGCAAGGGACTTTTAGCTATGTGTTATAATAATTATATATAATGAATGTCTGTTATATGTCAGACACTATATTTAACTAAAACTTGTTCTTCAAAACCTGTTAATAGATGTCATCTCCCACTTCACAAATAAGGAACTGGAGTCTTAAACATTCTCCAGATTAAGTTGCCAGTAGGTCAAAGGCCAAAGTCCTCTGACTCCTAAGGCCAGCCAGTCTCCAGTTAACAAAAGGCCTTCTCTCCTGTGTGTGAGTCAGTCGTTTGGAAGCCTGCTTCCAACTCTGCTCTCTGGAATCTTCTGGGAACTTTGAAGAACACCCAGGCCTGGCTCCTGCTCCCAGGGATCTTAATTTAGGGGTATGGGGATCTCTAAAACTCCCAGGGTGCTTTTAACATGCAACCAAGACTGAACACCACTGGCTTAGTGGGGGCCATCCCTCGAGGCAGCCAAGTTCATCTGTAGTTCAATTGGTCTGATGGTCCCTTAGATAAGCCTGGAGATGCCCAGAGTGGCAGCTTTAGTCTGGGAGATCCAGATTCCGGTCTGCCGCAGAGTCAAACCAGAGAACAGGCAACAGAAAGCAAACAATGGTGGTAGTGGTCAGAACAGTAACTTGAAAATTCACAGGATGTGCTGCGCCAGGTTCTTGGTTTCTCAGTGTATTGCTCCTCACAGGTGCAACAGAGACTCTACATTTGTAGAGAAAAACCATGTGGGGGCTATTCAGCGAGGCTCAGCGACCCATGCTCAGGAGCTCTAGCTTTTCTATCATCCTAGGCCATCCCCAACTTTGTAGTCCTTGGACCATCTCAGGACTTCCCCTCCACTCACAGGCCCAGCTGAGTGCCTCTCTTCCCTTGAGAAGGTGGGTAGCCATGGTGGGTGGGTGGATGGGTGGGGTCTTTTTCAACCCCATACACTGGATCTGATGTGACCTCTGTGGGGCAATCAGGCTGGAGCAGGTGGAATGACACATTGCTAGGGGTGACACTCCCTCAACCCTCTTGGTCAGCCGACTCCCAAATCTCACAGTGCTCAAGAGGCAAATGTAGAGCTGGATGCTGGAACCTGCTTCTGTACCCGGCCATATTTAGAGAGATGCTTGGATCAAGTTAGACACACCTGTCTCCATGGTCAACCACCTCATATTTGTGGACCTCACTTTCTCACCTGTGACACCCCAACTTGCAGGACTGCTAGGTAGGAAGACTGGACTAGTCCGGACACAGCCTGGGCTGGAGTTTTCCTGGCACAGAGTGGACACCCAGCGCCGCAGACATCCTCTTATCCTTCATCCCGGCGCCTGGGCTGGCTGTGAAGTAATTCCCAGCACTGGCTTCCATGGGGGTGGAAACTCTGAGACAGTAGTGTCTCTTTGTATTTCCTCAGCAACCAGCAGCACGCTGGAGCCGGAGGCCAGACCCAACTGTTCTTAGTTGGCAGCTTGCAGGAATGACTCGCCCTTCCCTGGAAGATGCCCGGATCGATCTAGCAACCCTCATGTCAATACTTGATGGGTTCTCAACCAGAACTGCGCAGCAGAGTTGGGGAGAGGAGAAGGCTTTAAAGGTCTCCGTCCCTGTCCCCAGCAGACCTCACTGTCGTTATTTAAAATATAGACTCCAGGTGCAGGACCCAGGCAGACACATGGGGCTCTGCGGATGGGCACTAGGATTTAGCCCTTGACCCACTTCCCTGGAGACTGTCTTCTTTATTCTGCCTCTCCAGTAAGCTTCAGGAATCTCTTCTGATAGGAATTCAGTGTGAGGGGGCTGGTGAGATGGCTCAGAGGTTAAGAGCCCTGGCTGTTCTTCCAAAGGTCCTGAATTCAATTCCCAGAAACCAGATGGTGGCTCACAGCCATCTATAATGAGGTCTTGTGCTCTCTTCTGGCATGCAGGCAGAATACTGTATAAATAATAAAAAAATAAATCTTTAAAAAATAGTAATTCGCTAGGCACGGTGGCGCATGCCTTTAATCCCAGCACTCAGGAGGCAGAGGCAGGCGGATCGCTGTGAGTTTGAGGCCAGCCTGATCTACAAAGTGAGTCCAGGACAGCCAAAGCTACACAGAGAAACCCTGTCTCAAACCTTCCCCCCCCAAAAAAATTATTATTATTATTCAGTGTGAGGTATAAATGGGCTCAGTTGACTGACAGCCTTCAGTGGGTAGATGAGAGCACGTGCCTGGTCCTCCCCAGAAGAAGGAGGGGACTTGCTGGGGAGGGGGCACTCTGAAGGGGTGGGGACCAATGTCCTAAGAGGCCTTCTGGAGAACACAGCTGCCTGTGCATTCCTTAGGGCAAACTCTTTGGGTAGTGTTCAGGGGCTGGCTATAGAGTAAAGTGGCACCCATTTATTCCCACTGTCCCCTGTCTGGTAATCTGCTCCTCTTAGAGCTGCTGAGCCTCTTGGGTGGATGTGGCAGTCTGTTGAGGCTACCATAACAAGATGTCACAGGCTAGGGCCTTAACACAGAAATTCATTTCATAATTTGAAGGCTGAGAGTCTAAGACCAAGATGGCCACCTTTTAGTCTAAAGTCTGTTCACCCCAGACAGCTGCCTTCTTGCCTTGCATCCCGGAGAAGAGGAAAGAGAAGGGGGAGGGAGGGAGGGAGGGAGCACACACCTGTTCTCCCATTGTCTTCCCTGACTCTATTGGACAAGGGACCAACCCTTACAACCTCATTTAGGAAGACTGGCACTCGGTGAGCAGAGCAGCCCCAAGCTGTATAAACCGAGAGCTGGAGGTCAGGGCAGTCTCAAGGTCAAGGCCAGGAGAGAATGGAATGCTGGGGACCCACCAGGAGCTGCAAGTTAGACGAAGGATTATGCTGGGGAAAAAAAATGGACCAGAGGAAGTGAGTAAAATTGACTAGCTGGCAGATGGGCAGGGGGAAGAGAGGATAGTGGGGTACACTCTGGCAGAGCTTCTGAGCTGCAGGGGACTGGGGGGGTGTTGTGTTGTCAGGCACAGGTGGAGACAGGACAGGAGGAAGTGAGGCTGGCTGAAGCAGGTGCAGGGATGGCCCGCCTCTGCCCAAGTTTCTCAATGGCCTGAAGTGCCATCAGCACCACTTTTCTTTCCTTCCTTTCTCCTTCCTTCCTCCTTTCTTTTCTTTCTTTCTTTCTTTCTTTCTTTCTTTCTTTCTTTCTTTCTTTCTTTCTTTCTAAACACTTAACTAAGCTGAGCATAGTGGCACATACCTTTAATCCCAGCACAGAGGCACAGCAGGTGGATCTCTGTGAGTTTCAGGCTATCTTGATCTATGTGAAGAGTTCTGGAATAGCCAGAGCTACATCGTAAGACCCTGTCTCAAAACAATAGCCAAGCCAGGTGTGGCGGCACACACCTTGAATCCCAGCTCTCAAGAGGCAGAGGCAAGTGGATCTCTGTGAGTTTGAGGCCAGCCTGGCTATACAGTGAAACCCTGTCTCGAAAACCAAACCACCACCACCACCACCACCACCACCAACAACAACAACAAAAACAAACAAATCAAAATAACAGCCAAAAAAACCACTTAACTAGTTATAGTGCATACACACACACACACACACACACACACACACACACACACACACACAGAGAGAGAGAGAGAGAGAAAGAGAGAGAGAGAGAGAGACAGAGACAGAGAGACAGAGAGACAGAGAGAGATAGAATGAGAGAGACAGAGAGAGAGAGAGAGAGAGAGAGAGAGAGAGAGAGAGAGAGAGAGAGAGAGAGAGAATATAGGACAATTTGAAGAGCCAGTTCCCTCCTACCTGGGTCCTGGGGGGTAGAACTCTGGTCTCCAGTGTTGGCAGCAAGCACCTTTATCTGATGAGCCATCTTACCAGCCCCAGTGTTTTGTTTTTGTTTTGTTTTGTTTTTTTCATTTGTGACAGTATCTTACTCTGTAACTCAAGTTTGCAGGTCACTGTGTAGACCAGGCTGACCGTGAGTTCGAGGCAATCTCCCTGCCTGTGTCTCCTCAGAAATGTCTTTAGGTTTGCTTGTTTTGAGACAGGGTCACACTTATCCCAGATGGTCTCAAATTCCTCAGGTACCAGAGGGTGAACTTAAACTCCTGATCTTCCTGCCTTTGAGTGCTGGGGTTACAGGAGTGTGCCACCAACCCAGTCAAACTAGCACTGTTTTTAGAAGCTGGGTTTTCAGGATAATGGGAAATAGAAACGAAAGAAAAAGGATGCTACCTAAAGAGCTCGCTCTTGACAGACAGCTGAATGTGAAGCTGAGGTGAAGGCCACGGGAAGGCTGTGAGAAAAGGAAGCCATGATGGCTGGGTTTGTTGGTTTGTTTGTTGTTTTTGTTTTTGAGAGATTTGGAGCCTTTCTTGGATCTTGAGCTTAACTTGGGGGACTAGGGTGCCAGACCTATGCTCCAGAGCCACCTGAGCCAGTGGCTTCAAGAGCTCAGTGTCTCACCGTCAAGGATAATGAGGAAAGGCCAGCATAGACTTATTAAGGAGAGGGAAGGAAAACTCTTGAGAGTGGGAGGTGCTCCAAGAGAGGAGGACCCTGCTGCCCTCCCTACCCAGTGGCCATCCACGGATCTTATGGCGGGAAGTGGGGTCTGAGGTGATCTTCATTGGAACTGGTTTAGTTTGTGTGTGTGTGTGTATGTGTGTGTGTGTGTGTGTGTGTGTGTGTGTGTGTGTGTAGGGGGATCTCTGAGTACATCTTGGATGAAGCTATTAAGAAGTCTACAGGCAGCTGGGTGTGGTGGTGCACGCCTTTAATCCCAGCACTTGGGAGGCAGAGGCAGGCAGATCACTGTGAGTTCGAGGCCAGCCTGGTCTACAAAGCTACTCCAGGACAGCCAAGGCTAACACAGAGAGACCCTGTCTCAAAAAACAAACAAACAAAAAAACAAAACAGAAGAAGAAGAAGAAGAAGAAGAAGAAGAAGAAGAAGAAGAAGAAGAAGAAGAAGTCTACAGACTTCCTGCATGCTCCCACAGCCCACCCACTGAAGTGGTGGACTTCAGTAACTATGCATTACCGTCTCAGTCAGGGTAGTGGCCCCGAGTACTGTACGGCTATCTCATGACCTACCCTAAGCCGCAGCCTGACTGCCTAAGGGGAGCTAATTGCTATCTGCTATTGCTCCCACTGGAGGCCCAAGGTGAGCCATGCTCCTAGGACTTCACTAGCTCACCGGATGCACCAGCTGCTGAGCCCACTGGCTGGTGACACACAGAGTGCCTGAGGGAACCCAGGCAGGGATCAGCCCTTCCTACTTTCTCAGAGTACCAGGAGGACTCGGCCTTCTCCATCCATGTGGGACAGAAAGAGGTGGCCCCACTTCAGCCGGAGTGACAGGGGTCCCTTGGAGGGGTCTCTGTGACCACCATGCCTACCAGAGGAACAATCAGTCCAAGTAAGGCCAGAAGGCAGCTTGAATCAGCAGGACATACTAGCTGGTATTGGGTCAAACTTCCAGAGTCTGACCCTGAGTGGTTTATTTTAGGCCTATTTAAGCACAGCACAATTTGGTGAAAGTTTTCCTGGGGATAACTCAATCCTGTGTGCACAATAAAGCTCAAGACGTGGGGTACATCGGAACTCTTTGTGAAGCCCGTATATCTTCTTTCGTAAAGATGGGGTTTCTAGCCTGACTCCATGCGATGCCTTTCATAATGATAGGGTCTAGGAGAGGATCCAGGGTGGCCTCAGCCACACAAATGGGGCAGAGGCCACCAGGCTATTAACCACTCCTCTTCTAGCCTTCTGGGCAGAAAACAGGTTGTTACATCTCTCCCTTTGAAGAGACAGTCCTGTGTGTTTAACACTCCTGGCTTCTGCAGGGCTTATCTGTGAGCACAAGAACTGCCATGCCTCCCACAGCCCCTGGACTGGCAGCATTGAGTTGCCAGTCTCTCAGCCCTGCTCTGTACCTACAGAGTCGGGTACAGAAGCTTTTCAAAACGCACGGGTGGCCTGTGTGCACGTGAGAGTGTGAGTGTGCCAGCTAGACCCCTGGCAATCAGCTGGTGCGTCTTTGGGAACACCTGCAGAGCTTTCAAAAGCCCAGTAATAGCTAGGCATCGCGGCTCACGCCTTTATTCCCAGCATGCTGTGCGTTGGAGGCCAGCGTGAGTTCCAGGCCAGTGTGGGTTTCAGGATGAGACCTTGTCTCAACAAAAACCAAAACAAACAACTACTGCAACAGGCCAGACGCAGTATGACACCTGTAATCCTAGCACTTGGGAGGATCGTTACAAGTTCAAGTCCAGCTTGGTCCACATAGCAAGCTCAGGCTAGCATGGAATACTATGTGCCTGAGACCTTGTCTTAAGTCCCCCTCTGCCCCTACAAAGGGACAACACTGATGCACAGATGCCTTGGTATCCCTCATGTTTTATATACCCCAGCTTTACTAGGCTGTGCTGGGGCTTGTGTAACATGTGGCTCTGTGTACTTACCTAACCACTAACTTTGGGGGCCACTGATATTTAGTAGTTGGATTCTAATGCATCTCCAAGATCATTTAATCACCTTAACACAGGAAAAAGGACCTACCATTATAATTTAAAAAAAAAATCTGAGCCAGGCATGGTGGCACATGCCTTTAATTCTAGCACTTGGGAGGCAGAGGCAGGTGGATCACTGTGAGTTTGAGGCCAGCCTGGTCTACAAAGCAAGTCTAGGTCAGCCAAGGCTACACAGAAAAACCCTGTCTTGAAAAACAAAAACAAAACAAACAAACAAAAAATCCTTATACTTATTGCTTTGTGGTTACTGGCAGTCATAGCTTTTGAAATCAAGCGATCACATGATGAGAGCCAAAGGTTAGGAAGAAGGCACAGGTCAAAGGTGATGAGAGACGGCGAGCTTGTGACTTCTCTTCCTTCACCAAGAAGGAAAATACTCTTAGAATTTCTTCAGCAGAAGTCTTGTGATTCTCACTGAGCAAGTACAGGCCACCCTAAAGTACAAGAGAGCCTAAAGAAATGAATTTTGACTTTTCTAGTTTCTATAGTAGGAAAACCAAAGACAGAGAAGAAGGCTAGAAGAGTCCATTAAGCAGCTAGTCATCAGACGGACATGCATGTGGAAGAGAATACATTGGGTTATTAAGTAATTAGCTAATTAATTACTTAACTGAGAAAAAACAATATTGGGGGGTTTATTAACTGATTTGATCAACTGGTTGTCAGGATTTCCTTCACATTCAGAAAACACCTTTGGAAGCAGGTGGATCTCTCTGTAAGTTTGAGGCCAGCCTGGTCTACAAAGGGAGTCCAGAACAGCCAGAGCTGTTACACAGGGAAACCCTGTCTCGAGAAATTGTCACTGGGTTATAAACATGTATAAATTCCAGATATTGCCACTGCCAAGCTGCTCATAAAAATTGGGAACAGTCAAAAAGAAAGTTGGAGCTGGGTGATGGTGGTGCATGCCTTTGATCCCAGCACTCAGGGAGGCAGAGGCCAGTGTACTTCTGTGAGTTCTAGGCCAGCTTGGTCTACAGAATGAGTTCCAGGATAGCCAAGGCTAACACAGAGAAACCCTGTATCAGAAAAAAGAAAGAAAGAAAGAAAGAAAGAAAGAAATAAAGAAAGAAAGAAAATTGGTTACAAATGTCTAATGACCAGAGCCAGATGATATAGCCAACATATATTGGAATACTGTGCAGCCATAAGAATCACAGTGTGTAATGGCATGAGAAGTAAGAAAAGCAGGACACAAGGCCCTGCAGGCACAATCACATCTTCATTGTTTAAAGTACATTTATGCCCCAAACTAAACCCAAACAAAAGCACTAGAATGAGGAGATGGGGTCACACTCAGGGCCTCCCGTGTATTTATTTAGCAGGCATTCTGCCACGTCCTGTCGCCTTCAGCAGTTTTTCTCTTGGGTCACCTATGGCAACATGTTTGATTTTATTATACGGAGAAAAGGGAAAGTCGCTAGAGGGGGACCCAGATTCCCCTTCTCACACCTGCCCCTCCCCACCCCAGGCCACACAGGAAGGCTTTCTCCTCTCTGGGTGTGCACAGAGGCTTCTGTGGACCCAGCGGGCTCCGCCAAGTTCATGTTTCAATGGAAACTCTTACTGTTTCCATTGTCTGGCCTGAGAGTCTTCTAATGACTACACTTAATTATGTGTGTGGCTTGGGTGTTATTTGGACAGAGCCTCTGCCCTGGCCAGGCTCTCTTCACCTTTGCTTTGTGCTAGAAGCCAAGACAGAAAGGTTTAGAGGAAGGGCAGAGGGTGGGCCTAAAGTCTGCATCTGAGTGCTAGCAACTCTGCCAGAAGAAGGTTGGGCTCTGGCTGACCATGAAACTGGCCAATGAGAAATATGTTTGCTGCTACAGCTGCCTGGGATCTGCTTTTTAGTTTTAGACAAGTCTTAACTTTGTAGCCCAGGCTAGCCTGGCACTCTCTTGGCCCCCTGAGAGCTAGCTAGTATTACAGGCATTACTATCACATGGGACTGACAGGCAATGTGACTATGTGCCAGGGCCTGAGCAAAGCTGGCAGCAAAGGCTCTCCCTCCCCCTCCCTCCCTCCCTCTCTGCCTCCCTCCCTCCCTCCCTCTCTCCCTCCCTCCCTCCCTCCCTCCCCCTCCCTCTCTCTCACTCTCGCTCTCATGCTTGTTCTGTTTTTTGAGATGGAATTTTTCTTTGTGGCCTTGGCTGTCCTGGAACTCACTCTGTAGACCAGGCTGGCCTCAAACTCAGAGACCTGCTTGCCTCTGCCTCCCGAGTGCTGGGATTAAAGGTGTGTGCCACCGCTGCCTAGGGCAAAGGCTCTGTTTCCAGGGACTTAAGGTGGGGTGCCAAGGGGAACAGACATCTGAGGGAATCAGCAGTTAGACAAAGCCGTGCCAGAGGGGAACAGGTGTGAGGAAAAACTAACAATGGCTAAAATGAGATGTTGTGATAAAGGGCCACAAAGCTAGACTAGGGTCCAGGGGTGGACACTCGAAGTCAGTGATAGAGGAACCAAGCAAGACCTGACTTAACAGCTGTTGGGGGCTCTCATGTGGCTTGAGTTCCCCCCAGAGGGCACAGGTGGCTTGGTCCCCAGGGTTGGGAGGTAGGGGTTCATCTGAGAGGTGGAGCCTTTTGAGAGGTCCCTGGGTCACTGAGGATAGTCAGTCACTTTCCTGAAACCGTTCGGTAGTTCTCTGGAGAAGATGGCTGTAAGAGAAGCAAGCCTGGCCCCTCACACTTTCTCTGTGTCCTGGTGCCAGATGTGACCACTTGGCAAACACATGCTCTGCCGTAAGGGGATGTCGCAGGCTGACCTCACTAATGGGGTCACTGTTGCTGACCTTTGACCCTCCAGATTCTGAGCTAAGTAAACCTCTTTTCTACACAAGTAGCCTGCCTCAGGTGCTTTATTATAGTGTTGGAAGATTAACGTAACGTCCATCATGACCATTTGGGGCAATATGGTTCCAGATGAGAAACAGCCGCAGCAAGACTTGTGTAGGGATGAATTTGCCATTTTTAGGAAAAGCAGACCATCTGGAAGACACAAACCTCAGAAAGTTGAGGCAAGAGGATCATCACCAGTTCAAGGCTAGCCTGGCCCACATAGTGAGTTTTCCCTGTTAGCCTGGGCTACAGAATAGGATCACTCTTTAAATTTGTAAAAAGCGTAAAATTCTCAGCGTGAACTTAAAACATTATATATAAAAATGAGGTCCTAGGTTCAATTCTCAGCACCGTATTAAAAAGAGGAAAGGAGAGATGTGGGGGGACAGGAAGCTTCCTAGCCAGCCAGTCTAGCTTACTTGGCCAGCTCCAGGCCAGTTAGACACCATAAACAAAAATTAAGACAAAAGCCAGACAGTGATGGCACACGCCTTTAATTCCAGCATTCGGGAGGTGGAGAAAGTCAGATCTCTATGAATTCGAGGCCAGCCTGGTCTACAGAGCAAGTTCCAGGACAGCCATGGCTGCACAGAGAAACCCTGTCTCAGAAAACTAAAAATAAATAAATAAATAAAAATTAAAACAACAACAAAAAAAGGTGACATCACATGAAGAATGACTTCTAATGTTCACTGGCCTTCACAAACATGCCCATCCACACACAGGCACCCATACACATGTGCACTCACACATACACTGACCCAAACACAAACCAACACACAGAACATGCATGCATGCACACACATCTGTTCACATGCTTTCACAGTCACACTTAAAAAAAAAAAAAAAGCCAGCATTTCCCACAGAGCTCTGCATCCTCCGTCTCCAGCCCTGGGCAAAGCCCTGGGGAAAGCAGAGCTCAAGGGCAGCCTTATCAGACCTAAGACTTTCCTCAGCTGGCCAGCTGCAGAGTTCTACAGAAGGCTTCTGGTAGGACATCATCACAAAGATACAGCCACGGGCCATGCGTTCACAATACAGCCACGGGCCATGTGTTCACATGTGTGAAGACTGAAGCTGGCCTTAGTGAGTGTGGATCAGAGTATAACAGCTAGAGGTAGACCATGAGGTCACTGCAGATTCTAGATAGGCCAGTGCCAGCTTGACTGTCCCACCACCTGTCACCAGAATGTTCTCTGCTCTCATGTTTTAGTGGCAGATAGAACTGGCATCAGGGAAATCTAAGCCTTGCCACAAGCTGTGTGATTGGCCCATTTTCCTATGCTGCTATATCCCAAGGTTGGATCTGAGCTGACCATAGACACAGGCCACAGGCTAGAGCCTACATTATATTTGTTGTCACCATTTGACCATCCACAAAAGAGGTATGGGAAGCCAGGTAGACAGGATGAAGGTGTGATACTGGGATGTGTCTGTTTTGTTTGGTTTGTTTGGTTGGTTGGTTTGGTTTTTGGTTTTTTGAGACAGGGTTTCTCTGTGTAGCCTTGGTTGGTCTAGACTCATTTTGTAGACCATGCTGGCCTCAAACTCACAGCGATTTGCCTGCCTGTGCCTCCCAAGCACTGGGATTAAAGGCATGAGCCACCACTGCCTGGCTTGGGTTTTTTGTTTGTTTTGTTTTGTTTTTTTGTTTGTTTTGTTTTTTGAGACAGGGTTTCTCTGTGTAGCCTTGGTTGGTCTGGACTCATTTTGTAGACCAGGCTGGCCTTGAACTCACAGAGATCCACCTGCCTCTGACTCCCGAGTGCTGAGATTACAGGTGTGCACCACCACG
>OU015742.1:173216660-173279960 GCA_907169655.1 Acomys percivali | reverse complement strand
GTTCACTGTGGCTTTCTTCATGGTAGTCCCAACCAGCAAGCAGTCACACACACACACACACACACACACACACACACACACACACACCTATGACACAGGACTGGGGATATAACTCATCTGATAGAATTTGGCCTCACATCTATAAGGCATGGTAAAAAGAAGTTCAGGGTCATCCTCAGCTACATAGGAAATTAGAGACCAACCTGGGCTATATGAGACAATGCCTCAAAACAAGACAACACAGCTAAGCAGGGCATGATGGTGCATGCCTTTAATGATGGCTCTCGGAGACAGAAGTAGGCTGATTCCTTTGAGTTCAAGGCCAGCCTTGTCTACATATTGAGTGTCAGACCATCCAGGGCTACATAGTGAGACACTGTCTCAAAAAAACAAAACAAAACAAAACACAGAGAGACTCTGTCTCGAAAAACAAAACCAACCAACCAACCAACCAAAAAGGTAAGAATGGCCTGGGGCGGGGGGGGGGGGGGGGGGGGGGGGGGGGGGGCGGGAGAGCTGGAGAGCACTGCCTTGCCTGCTCTTCCAGAAGTCCTGAGTTCAATTCCCAGCAACCACATGGTGGCTCACAACCATCTGTAATGTAATCTAATGCCCTCTTCTGTCCTGATGGTAGAGAACTGTGTATGTATTAATGAATAAATCTTTTTTTTTTTTTTTTTTTTTTTTTTTAAAGAATGGCCTGGGAATGAATCAGCCTAGGTTCTGACAATGCTTTGTATCGTCATTTGCTGACAGGGGTGTAGATGCATGGGTCAGTACTCTTGATTAGACTAGTCTATAATGAGTTATGCTCTGATTTAAAAGGTGGATGTTACAAACATCCAAATGCCTTAACATCTGTTAAAAAAAAAAGCAACAATTTTAGCAACTATGTTCCCTCTATGGAAAGTAGCTTCAGCTGGGTGTGGTAGCACACATGCCTTTAATCCCAGCACTCGGGAGGCAGAGGCAGGTGGATCACTGTGAGTTAGAGGCCAGTCTGGTCTTCAAAGTGAGTCTAGGACAGCCAAGGCTACACAGAGAAACCTTGTCTTGAAAAACAACAACAACAACAAAAAAAAAAAAAAAAAAAAAAGAAAGAAAGAAAGAAAGAAAGAAAAAGAAAAAAAAGAAGGTGGCTCCATGCACTTCCTTGTCCACTCCTGTAGTGATGGTCATTTTCATCCATTAATACTTACTTCTTTTCTCAGAACATTTGGGTCTTTCTTCTTAGCAACAACCCATTCTTTTTAAAAAAATATTTTATTTATTTATATTATGTATATCAGTGTTCTATCTGCATGTACACCTGCATGTCAGAAGAGGCCGTTAGAGGGTATAGATGGTTGTGAGCCACCATGTGGTTGCTTGGAATTGAACTCAGGACCTCTGGAAGAGCAGACAGTGCTCTTAACCACTGAGCCATCTCTCCAGCCCCAACAAGCCATTCTTAAGCTGGTGCCCTTAAATCGACAAGGTTTGTCCCAAGAACTTCCTGTCTCCCCTCAATCTCGCTCCCTTATGTTTTCAACCCGCCCCTCCAAATTGGATCCATTTTTCAGTCTATAAGTAACTTAAGTTTCTGTTCTGAAGAAAGCTTCCTTTGGGTTCAGCCCCCCCTCTATTGCCACCATTCCTTCCTTCTGTGTTCACACTTAGTGACTTTCCTTGTTTTGGTTTTTCAAGGCAGGGTTTCTCTGTGTAGCCCTGGCTATCCTGGTAGACCAGGCTGGCCTCGAACTCAGAGATCTGCCTGCCTCTGCCTCCCACTTACTGGCTTTTAAAACTCACAGTGGGTGAGGATTCGATCAGTCCTGATGCGACTTGATATGCTGGGATGATTGGTGGGGGGCGGGGGAGATAGGGAGAAAAGAGAGGGAGGGTGGGACCGGGAGGAGAGGAGGGAGGGGGCTTTGATCCTTGTAAAGTGAATAAAACAACAAACCCTCACAGCTGTGGCCGCTTCACTGAAAGCCCAGACAAATGAATTTTCAGCTGTGAGGCCCAGCTGTTTTAGGCCTTGTACACAGACTCTTCTGGTACCTTTGATGTGGCCCATTTCCCTCACCTTGAAAACCTATCACCCCTCTACTTCCATGGTATGGGAAGCTCCAAGCTCTCTCCTCATCTTTTGCTAACTCCTTTTTCCTCTGTCTCTCCCATAAGTTATTGCTCTTTACTTTCACATTTCTATTCCTTCCTTCTTTCCTTTCCTCCCTTCCTCTCTTTTTGCCACGCTGAGGTCAAAACAGAACCTCGTGGATGCAAAGCAGGTGCTCTGGAACAGGGCCATCCTACCCTACCCCTTCTCAGTGTTGTCAAGGCTCCGCCTTCGTCCTCTCATTCCACATAGGTCGCTAATGGTCTCACAGTCTCAATGCCATCTGAGGTCAGACCATGAAGCAAACTTTCTGGACAACCAAGTCTGGACTTTTGAAGGGCACTTCAATCCCGCTCTTTAACCTTCTTATCCTAGCTCACGTGGTTGCACTTCCCTCATTCACCAGAGTTCCCAAACTACAAATCCTTGTTCTCAGCCTCAGCACTAGTGATATTTTGAGCCAGGAAATCCACTGTTGTGGGAGGCTGTCATGGCTAATGTAGGAGTTGAACAGCATCCTGGATTGCTATCAACTAGGTGTTAATATTGACAACCATGTTTTTGTTTTTGTTTTCTTTAAGCTTTTATGAGACAGGGTTTCTCTGTATAGCCCTTGGCTGTCCTGGACTCACTCTGTAGACTATGCTGGCCTCCAACTCACAGAGATCTGCCTTCCTCTGTCTCCTGAGGGCTGGGATTAAAGGTGTGCGCCACTACAGCCTGACTCCATAAGATGCTTCTCCCCCCACCCCCCACAGTGTCTCTCTGTGTTAGCCTTGGCTGTCCTGGATGCTCTTTGTAGACCAGGCTGGCCTCTAACTCACAAAGATCCACCTGCCTCTGCCTCTGAGTGCTGGGATTAAAGGTATGTGCCACCAGGCCCGGCCATAAGACGACTCTTTACATTGATGTATCCTCTTATAAGGACAGGGATTAAAATCTACTAGGGGGTGCTGGGTCAAAATAATAAAAATTTTACTAGGGTTGAAAGCCACTAGATTAAAGGCATGCATCTAGATATCACGGCAACTTGGACACATTTCTACCTCTCTGGGCTTTGGCTTATTTTCAACGATAATAATAATATTGTTTTTTTTTGTTGTTTGTTTTTTGAGACAGGGTTTCTCTGCTTTAGCTCTGGCAGTCCTGGAACTTATTCTGTAGACCAGGCTGGCCCCAAACTCAGAGATCCACCTGCCTCTGCCTCCCAAGTGCTGGGATTAAAGGTGTGTGCTACCACTGCCCAGCTCGGTTTACTTTGTGTTAGATGAAACTTAAATGTTTGTTACAAGTAAACCTCATGGTTTGTTCCATAGTATATCATGAAAACTTTGCTGCATCTTTTTATATCCAATTAAATTCCTGCACCTTCCAGTTTGTCCTCGAGGATTGCCTCTATCCACATCTTTCCTATTACAGCCTGGTTTCTACAACAGGCCATTGGGCTTGTGCCCAGCCGATTCCCTCTGCTGTCACTTCACAGGGCACACTAGGCCTCCGTGCCAGGCCTGTTTCCACTCTCCTATTGACAGTTCCAGGTTAACTACCTTGAGATGGCGGGCATTCAGCTGTAAGGCATGAGTCTCTTGCCCCAATGTGCTAACTGCCCTGTCATGCTGCCTGGAATAAGCCCCCAAGCTCATCTGACTTTCTTTCTTTTCTTTTCTTGGCAGGGTTTCTCTGTTAGCCTTGGCTGTCCTGGACTTGCTTTGTAGACCAGGCTGGCCTTGAACTCACAACAATCTGCCTGCCTCTGCCTCTCCAGTGCTGGGATTGAAGGTGTGTGCCACCATGCCTGGCTTCATCTGACTTTCATTGCCTATAGCTTTACTTAAATTCTACCTGGAGCCATATTCCCTCCACGGCTCAGTGCTCCTCCAGGTTCTGCGGAACCCCATCAAGTCTCCTCCTGTTCAGTCTCATTTGTGTACATCTTTGCTTCCAAGTCTGTCTCTGATGAGCTGTGTGAGGGAAAGACTGGATTTTTTGGTTTTTTGTTTTGTTTTGTTTTGTTTTTCGAGACAGGATTTCTTTGTGTAATCGCCCTGGCTGTCCTGGAACTCTTTTTGTAGACCAGCCTGGCCTTGAACTTAAAGAGATCCATCTGCCTCTGCCTCCCAAGTGCTGGTATTAAAGGCGTGCGCCACCACTCCAGGCTTCTATCTTTATTTATATATGCGATGCCTCGCATGTTCCCCAACACACGGAAGCTATCTGGAAAATATTTATTGAGGGAATGAACAGATACAGCACCATCACTGACTTCTGTTAGGCTTAGAGACATAGTTTAGAAGTGCTTATAAAATAGTTCATAAATCTACTGTCTCAGGCTGGAGAGATGGCTCAGAGGTTAAGAGCACTGCCTGTTCTTCCAAAGGTCCTGAGTTCAATTCCCAGCAACCACATGGTGGCTCACAACCATCTATAGTGAGATCTGGTGCCCTCTTCTGGCCTGCAGGCATACATGAAGGTGAAACACTGTATACTTAAATAAATAAATCTTAAAAAAAAAAAAAAAAAAACTACTGTCTCTAGCCCAGATACAGTTATCTTCTCAAGGAACACCACTGAAATGTTTCTACCGAATCACTGTGTTCTCTGCCAACCAGGGGTCTTTTTTTCTCTCACTCTGACCATTGTGGGCTTCCAAGTACCCTAATTCAGAACTCTTCTACCAGTAAACATCGTTATCTAACTTGTTAGACTATTGTAGCCTCTGGATTAACCAGCCATCCTACAAATACACCTGGCCTCCATTTTTACATTTCAGAATCTTGGACTGAACTAAGCACATAGTAAATGTATAGTACGGGTGGGATTTCCTCAACACTATCACAAGGCATTTATTGTTTATTTATTTAGTTATTTAGTTATAGACAGGGTTTCTCAGTGTGGCCTTGGCTGACCTGGAACTCACTCTGTAGACAGGCTGATTTCGAACTCACAGAGATATGCCTGCCTCTGTCTCTCAAGTGCTGGGATTAAAAGGGTCTGCCAACCCTGACTGTCCTTTTTATTTATTTTTTTAATTTGAAATTTCATGCTTTCTTTTCTTTTCACCGCTGATTCATCTCTCCAAGCCCCCGAGTCACCTGACATTTCTATCCGGGCGTGATTCAGAGTGTACAGTGGATGTATGTAAGTTACACCTCAATCTGTGCCCTTATATACATGTGAGACCTAAGCATGTGCAGGTTTTGGTGTCTGCATTGGTTGTGGATTCAGTCCCCGAGTATTTAGGGATGACTGTATACGTTAAACCTTACTGATGCAAGGACATATCTGTTGTCTATCTACATCAGAGTGCACAACCAACTGCATGTTTTCTTGCTACTGATTATCACACCCAAGCATCCTCAAGAGATAGGCCTCTGCCCAGGATGCAACACATTTGCACCCTTCTTCACCCAGCCCAAGGAGTACCACCAGGCACCACGCAGTTTAGTTAGTCTTGCGCTGTTTCTTCCTCCTCCAAAGACACTAAGGTCTTGTCAGGCACAAATTACATACAAAATGGGCCTGTAGAGTCCATGCCTACGAAGTCTCTTGTGCGGCTCAGCTCCATGAAGTTTCAGTTTGTTAAGTATATGCATCTGGAAGGATTCATGGTATAGGTAGACATTCAGGGCTCTTCCTAGTTTTCAGGAAGGTGTAGGGCAGCTATAAAAGTGGGGAAAGAGGAAAGCAGCCTCTAGAAGGTTGATTCAGTTGTGTCAGCCCACCAGAGCAAACCTGCCAGGGAGCCTGGGAAACCGGGCAGAACAGCTGCCACCCAAAAAGCCCGCAGCAGCCCAGTGCCCTGAACCCTAGAAAAGTACTGAAGGACCCTGGAGAGGCGGGAAACTTAGTGGCCTGAGAACCGTCGTAGGCTGGCCACAAACCTAGCTCCCTCAGGGCCGGGATTAGCCTGGTCCCGAGGGGCGGAGCGGGAGCGGCGGTGGAATCAGGAAATTCCTTTTTCACTGTGGGCCTTTCCCACCCCTTTCCAGGGTGTCGACTTTTCCCGACCCAGGTTCCCCCAGAAAGAGAAAACGAAATACGCCTTGGGTTTCCCCACGCCGGGCCGGGGTTCGTAGCTCGCATGGGACCGCAGGAACACCGATGCACCGGAGTTCTGGGCCTTCCCGCCGGCAGAGAATGGGGGCCAATCCTCGGCGACTCCCCGGGCTCCCGAGCACAGTGCCGTTTAGTCCCTGAGCTCTGGGAGGAGTCCCCAGGCTCCACTCCGGTTCAGCTTAAGGTGGTGTCACATGAGATACAGGGGAGTGGGAACTCAGGGAGTGGGCGGCGGCGTGCGCGCCCGGAGGGGGCCGCCCAGTCCACCTATATGCACAGAGACCCGCCTGACGGATGCCAGGAATTCCCAATGAGAGGCGCTGGGGGGAAGTTTGGGCAACTCGGCCTGGCCAATGGAGAACCTCGGGAGGGCTCTGCCCCTTCTCCCCGCCCCCGCCCGCCTCGGCTCCCGCAGCTCGAGTGTTCGCTGAGCGCAGTGTGCGTGGAGATTAGGTCGGAGCGCTCGCCTCAGGAAGATAGTCCGCGAGCTCCAGCCGCCGCCGTCAGCAGCAGCCTCTGAGAACAGAGCCGCGGCGGAAGCGGGCGCAGGGGAGCGAGCCCGGCCCCGCCAGCCCAGCCCAGCCCAGCCCTGCCGACTCCCTCCCCACACCGGGGCAGCAGCAGCCGTCGCCTGGAGAGAAGGTGGAGGAAGAAATCCAGCCCCTAGCACGCGCTCACCATCATGGACCATTATGATTCCCAGCAGAACAACGACTACATGCAGCCCGAAGAGGACTGGGATCGGGACCTGCTCCTGGATCCGGCCTGGGAAAAGCAGCAGAGAAAGGTTAGCGTCTACCCCCACCCACCGCAGCCCTGAGCCCTGATCGGTTCCGCTCGCCGCACTCCTGGGTTCTCGCTGAGAACCAGTTCCCCGCGCGCAGGAGCGGAGGCGGGGACATCGCGGCCACTGCGAGGTGGGGTATTGGGTTACAGGCACCGGGCGGAAGAGGGGAGCACCCTTACCCCGGAGCCTGCGAACTGCTAGCCGCAACGCGGGGAGGTGGCGCCGCCAGCGGCCAGGTCGCCTTGGGGCGGGTGGTCTCGGCCAACCCGCTGCTGCCGAAACCATCCCCGCGTGGGCAGGGCGCGGGGGCGGTGCTCCAGAAGCTGAGGCTGAGACTTCAGCTCCATGGCTGCTTACTCGGGATCGATTTCCCCCTTCTTCTCTTTTTCCTGGCGCCTCCATATGGCGTGCGGTGGCAGCGCGCTTCCTGGGCCGCCCATGGGGCTCTGTACCGTAGGGGCTAGCTGCCCTGGACTCTGCGCCCCTAGCTGGGTCAGCCGACCTTAGACGGAGCGGGTGCGGGAGGGTTTGGCGGCCGCCTCGGGATCTACCTGGAAGTGGACATGCGGGTGTGCCGCTGGGGCCGAGAAAATCGGGGGGCTCCCCAGGGCCTTGTGAGGGCGGGGTCAGAACGGTGAACCGTTTGATTGCTTAACTCTGTGAACTGGTAGCTGCAAGCCTCTGCGTTCTGCCTGGTCGACTCTTTTCCTAGTGAAACGCGAGTTTGGGAAGCCTGGCTTTAGTTGGGCTCCCGGGCGAGGGACGGTCTCAGGAGATAATTTAGGATTGTTCTTTGAGGACCCCTGCCTACCCACGGCGCTGTATCCTAGACACCATCAGGAAGGTTCGGGATCTGCTGCCTGGGCTGGTCTGGGGACTTGGCTGTGGGACCTGAGCGTAATGGCTAGTGGCAGGAAGAGGTCAGAAACCACTCTTGTTTGGGGGGGGCATTAACCCTGTCGCGGCTTCCTGCCTGCGCTGTAAGCCCTTTCCCTAGGCGGCCACGTACCCTGACCCCCACCTCCCATTCCGACCAGTCCCTCCCCATTTCATATCCCCTTCCCCCCGCCCCCCCCGGCATGATCTGGGAAGGGGGGGCAGGATGGCGCGTCCCTCTGGATAGTGCGGTTAGGGCTGGGCTTGAGGGAGAATGCTCATGTCCAAAAATGGTAACATTCATTCCCTTTTTTAAACTTAAAAGGGGGGGAGTTTAGAGCCGACTGAAGTTTTTTTTTTTTCAACTGAAGGCATCCTGTATTAGCTCACTCAGGAATCCTAAGCTCTGAAACGGTGCCCTTTTACTCACTTAATCAGACAAGCAGAGGTAATTTAAAACACACCACAATGGGCTTCCTTAAACTGGCGACCTGGGGCCCTGCCCCTGTCTCTTACAGCAACAGTGACTTAAGAGAGTCCCTGGGCTTTGAAATGACTTCTTTGTAATGTATTGGTAGCTTAAAGACACCGCCCTCTTCCTGTCAGCCCCCCTTCCCCTCCTCTGGGAGGGCTGAGGGCTGAGGGTCTTTCCCCCTTAACTCACTGAGTTCATTTCCTGGGACTGTTGGTTGAAGAGAAGACCGAGTGAGCAATTTGGAGATTTCCAGAGAGGACAAGGGATCTCCCTTCTTCCTTTGCTCCTTTTTCTTAAAAAAAAAAAAAAAAAAAGTCTTAAAGTGACTTTAAAAAAATGTGCATTGATGTTTTGCCTGCATGTATGTCTACTTGAGTGTGTTAGATCCCCTGGAACTGTCATGTGGGTGCTGTGAAGTGAACTCTGGTTCTCAGAGCCATCTCTCAAGCTGTCCAAAAAAAAAAAAAAAAAAAAAAAAGATTCAGAATGGTACCTCTTGGCCGGGAGGGGTGGGGTGAGAACAGTGGAAATCTTGGGACCTTCCAGGAGTCCAGCTTTGTGCTGGAAGGGACAGGAGTGATGCAGCTGTTGAAGAGCCAGGCTGAGTAAGAGATGTGGGACTCCAGACGCCGAGCCTGGGTCTATATGTTCACAAGGTATTAAAGATTGAATGAAAAAAAAAAAAAAAAGACTGGATGGCTGAATGAACGTATTCAATATAACTGGAGGGAAAAACAATAGCTTCCCAAAATACTGACCTGGTAGGAACAAACCACCTGGGGAATTCTGTCATCTCCAGACATATGTAGGCTGATGTTGGCTCGTGTGTGGTAGCACGGTATGCATTTTACCTCCATCCCAGCAGCTCTGTGAGCTAGACACATATGAGGAAGGTAAGAGAGAAGTAGCTTGGGCTGAGGGCTGGTGTGCATAGGGGGGGGGGGATGGGACACACTGGGAGGCAGCTGGAGGAAGGATGGAAGGCCAAGTCTGGCATCCCAGAGTTTTGGTATCAAGGAATCCACGTTAGGTAGGTTGATAGGAGGAGCCCGGCAGAAGGCCCTGTGCTTCTGACTTGGAAAAACCTAGTTCGAGGTTGTGGTCCTGGCCACTCATTCGTTCTCTGTGTTGCCTTTTTGTGAGCGTCAGTCTCCTCACCTGCAGGATTTCAGCCATGCCTAGTTCTTAGCTGAATGACGGCGGCGGGGATCTACAGAGGGGGCGTCTCTTAAAGGCTTAAAACAGTACCTTGTAGGTTTTGTATTCTTTGTGCCGACTGGGAATGGGCAGAGTATTCTACAGGACCCCGTCCTACAAGTGAACAGGGCTGAAGGAGGCAGGGGGGAATTGAGGCTGTGTGCTGCCCTTGTGTGCAGCCTGCCCTGCCTTTAGCCCTGGTGTGGCATGACGTCTGGTGAGACTGTGGGCAAGCCTTTTACTCCTCTCATCTTTGTGTGCGTGTAAATATGCCTGTGTGGTGGCTAGAGATTGATGTCTGGTGTCTTCCTGAGTCACTCCCCACTTTGTCTACTGAGATAGGGTCTCTCTATGTTCTGTCCTGTCCTGTCCGGCCTGAACTCGGCAATGTAGAACAGGCTGGCCTTGAACTCAAAGAGCTACCGCATGCCTCTGCTTCCATACCTGGCCAGCTCCACTTTATTTGTTGAAAACAGGGGTCTCACAGAACCCAGAGTTCCTGACTCAGCTAGTGAGCTGGACAGCAAACTCCAGGGATGTGCCCGTCTCTCTGCCCTTGCTAGTGCTGGGCTTATAGGCATATACCACTATACTCAACATCTTATATGGGTGCTAGAGATTGGATTTAGGTACTCAGTGCTTGTGCAGAGAGCCCCTAGGTGGCTGAACCATCTCCCCAGCCCCGAGCTCTGTCTACTTCCACAAATGCATTGTGAGTACTGACTGAGCCTGGCTGAGTTCTAGGTATTAGAAGTGGGACACAGAGTAAGAGAGAGCAGTTCTCTGTTTTTTTCCTTATCCGTGAACCTGATGGCTTTCTGCCCTAACTGCCACTCCCAAGCTCTTACCAGTTCCTGTGGAATGAAGTGGTAGGAACTTCTTCCTTGGTGGAGGTGGATGTAGGTAGAAGCCCCAGAGGGCAGGAGGCATGACTCAAGGAGCCAACGGGGTAGGGTGGCAGTGCTTATCCCTTCTCCACAGAATGCTTCCACAGAATGCTTTGGGGCAGAGTTCTTGGGGCTGGTCCCTATACCTCCAAAGGTAAAGTGAGGCACAAAACCTGTGAGCTAGAGGAAGCGCAGCTTGGTTCAACTTCCTGACTTCCAGGCTCAGGTCTGAAGGCTTTTTTTTTTTCTCTCTCTTTCCCATGACAGCTCTTTTCTGTGCTGACAAAAGGCCTCTCTCTGGGTGTTCCCTCTTGGAGATCTTGCCACACCCTTGAGTGTATGTGCACAGGTGTCAGGCAGGCTAAAGAGAATATTGATTTAGAATTAGGTCCTGGATCTAGCCTCTCTCACTGTGACCTTGGGCCATGTCCTTTCAGCCTCAGCTTGGGCTCCATATTTGCAAAAACTATGGGATACAGGATTCTTTTTCCCTCTTTTTAAAATTTTATGTGCATTAGTGTTTTGCCTGTATGTCTCTGTGAGGGTGTCAGATGCTCTGAACCCGGAGTTCCAGACAATTGTAAGCTGCCATGTGGGTGCTGGGAGGTGAACCCTGGACCTTTTGGAAGAGCAGCCTCTCAGCCTCTGAGCCATCTCTCCAGCCCCCTAGCTGATGCGGTTTTGACTTGAGATAATAAGGTGATTGGTTGCTTCTGCTGTTGAGCTATATTCTCCTCTTCTCTCTGAAGTCTTGGAGGTTCTGGGTGACTGTGTATTCCCACAGGTGTCAGCCCTGGGGACTTTTCACAGTGAGACACTTAATCAATATTTATTGAGTAGCTGTTGGCAGGTGAATGGAATTGGCTGTGGAGAAGATGCAGATCCGGATTCTGCACCGGTGGTAGGTAGGCTGGGCCTCAGGAAGGTAGGCCACCCAGCCTCGGTCGCCTTGGTTTCTGGGCCGCCGGCCCATTTCACGGGAGCTTACCTGTGATTCCTAGAGGGAGTGGACAGGCTTACCTGGGGAGGACTAAACATCCCAAAACCAGGGTGGAGCCTGGTGGGAAGTGAAACTAGAAAGAACAAAGAATCGGCCCTTGCACCCTCAGATTCCTCGATGTCGTCTGTCCTCTTGACTGCCGTGCTGTGACAGCGTCGGTGGGGACAGGCACTCAGCTTCCCCTGTTCTTTCCTGAATTTCTGATGCCAAGCGAGCACAGCGATAGGAGTGAGGACGTAGATTCTTTGTGTTCTAGATAAAGACCCAATCAATCCTAGGCCTGCATCCTGGCTCCAGCTTCTGCAGATAAATGTGGCTCTGGGTGTGCTAGGGTGGAGTGTGTCTAAATGTTGCCTCCCTCATTGACTAGCTGTGGTATATTGGGTCTACACAGTGATTTCTAGGCCAGCTTGGTTTACTTAAGGAGATCCTGTCTCAAAGCCCCCTCCCATTAAAAAAAAAACAAAAAACAAAACAAAACAAAACAAAAAAACCAACCAAAAACACCAACCAGAAAGAAAGTACTTAAAACTTACGTCATTGTGTTACAGTGCAAGAAGAAGAGTGACACACAAAGAGTGCGTGTCCTTTAGGAGCCATTTAGTCCAGGGATTTGCCTGCCCTCACACCTCCCAGCAACACCCCCAAGCTCACTTTACCTCAGGACTTGACGGAGCTCCTTTCCCTCCCAACCCTGCTCCACATGGGTAGGCTGGGAGCTGGTGCCTCCCTGGTTCATCAATGGGCAAAACCTGAAGGAGAGGTGGTGGAGGGAGAGGTTGAGCCATCAGACCACAGATGCCAGCTGGCCCCAGACCAGGCAGGTGTGAGAAGGCCTGGCTTGTGGCCCAAGGACCAGATTTTCCAAGGTGAGGGGCACTAAAAGTGGGTCTTCAGGAAGAAGAAGGCTGACAGTCCTGAAGGGTCCGTGGTCAGTGTTCTCTGGAGAAGTCTCTCTTCTCTGAGGCTGGCTTCGGGAGGTGCTCCAAGGCTGCTCCCACTACCCTCTCTAAAAAGGCCCAGCCCTGGACTCCTTGATGGCCACAGACCAAAGATTGGGCTTAAGGACTTGTCATACGATATATGTTACTTTCTGTGGTTCTAGACCTGGGGTGCGATAGCCCTAGCCTGAGATAACCTTGCCCTGGATGTACTGCTGTACTGACCCCTGGAACCAGTTACGGGGTGTTAACTGGAAACCCTGCGTGTTTCCATGGGTCATGGGTCATGACAACCACAGTTTAGGTGGAGAGGAGACCAGACAGACCCACCATACCACTAGGCCGTGTCAGTAACAGCTGATGGAGTGAGTGGAAGACAGAGCTTGTGGCTGTGGTGCGGCTCGGGTGGAGAGGGTGTCATGCATGTGTTCTTTGAGTAAAGGACTATAAAGAAAAGGTTCTTCTGGGAATCTGAGTGTCCTATGGCAGCTGTGCTGCTGCAGGCTTCAGAAAGGCCTGGGAGGGCAGAGCAAGCCTCCTGAGAGTCAGGCGCTGGGGACCCCCTCTCATTGTTCTTCCTCACTGAGCACCCCTCTGCTTCATCCCGCCTTTGCCTCCCTTCCGCTTCTCTCCCCACCCCCTTTTTGGCAGGGGTGAGGTGGGGGAGCAGGGTCTCAGATAGCCCAGGCTGGCAAATTTTCTGTGTATCTGAGATTGACTTCCTGCCTCTGTGTCCTAAATGCTGGGAGTACAGACATGGATCAGCACACACTGTGGTGCCGGGGACTGAACTCAGTTTCATGCACAGTGGGCAGGCATTCGACCAACCTCATATACCCCTGGACCTTCACTTTCTGAGAGAGATGGCTAAACCAGACTGTCCAAGCAGGCCACTGGTCAGGCTCTCAAAGCCCATACCTTTTTAGGTACAGTTGGGGTCATCCCAGCCAGTTGGTCCCAGTGATCCACAGCTTGACATACCAGCTTTACTGGCTCTGCCTTTTCTCCTTTTGAGAGGCCCAGTGGCTTTCCATCTCTACTAGAGCAGTTCTGTGAGCTGGGTCCATTTATGCAGCAAGAACCCTGCCCGGGCCAGGTGCAGGGTGCATGCCTTTAATTACAGCACTTCGGAGACAGCGGCAGGTGCACCTGTCCGCCTGGTCTACGGACAGAGTTCCAGGCCATCCAAGGCTCTACACAGTGAGACTCTGTCAAAATAATAATATATTGGCAGGTTCTACAGCTGCACATGAAGATGAAGGGACAGAGAGTTCCTCAGGCCTTCTCTCAAGGCCTTCAATTGATGGGGCCTATTTCACAGGACTTTGGCAGGTGGGGCAGGAGCCTATGTGGAGGGCCTATGTGACTACGTGCCCCTGTGAGTTGGGCCCTAATGTGTGGTTCTCCTTTTCCCTGGGGGGCTGATGGCCACCAGCCCGCTGAGGCAAGAGGAGCAGAAGATGAGGCACAGGGCCGTAAGCAGGATGGAGGTCATACTCTTCCAGAAACCACTCCAGGAATGAGTTCAACATGAGTTAGGGAGAGCAAAGGCTATACCGCTCTTGGGGAGTGGGTGGGGGGCTTCCAGGATAGGTGTACATAATTGGTTGAAACCAGTAACTTTAAGGATGCTTGTTTTACATTTGGCAGCATGCTCCTATCATATAAACGGGGAACACAGTGCCTAATTATCCTATAGGCACAGGGAGGGGAGAGCTAGCAGGGAGCTCTATCAAGGGCTGTATATCAAGGGTAGTTAGGGGCATCTATGTCTAAAGACACCAGATGGAGTCAGGCAGAGAGCCGGAGGCCCTGCTGGGGAGAGGGAGTCCTGCACCTAATGTGGAGCTCAGAATAGCTGTCCAGAGAGGGACGATTGCAACCTCAAACAGCAGGGCCCTTCCAACACTGATGCTATCACAGTTTCACAGGTGGAGAGATGTCTGACCTTTTCAGGACCTCAAGGTCAGGCTGACTGACAGTAACTTCAGGATCTGAAGCTGGTGGTTGCATCCCCTGCCCCCCTGGTGTTTGCTTTGCCGTGCCACTTATAAAATAGTCAGCGTGCGTAGGAACATTAAACAAAGATGGATGGTTACAACTAAAACCCCAGGGGTGGACATGTTCCGGCATCACACAGTGGTGATGGCTGCATGGCCTTGTGAATAGATTCAGAGTTATTGGATGGTGCATTGCGAAAATGGTGACCCTGATGTTATGAAAGTTATGTCTCAATTTTGTAAAACCCAAGAAAAGACTAATATAAAGAGGAAGCTGACAGCTGCCTGCCATCCCACCTCCCAAATGTGAATGCTGACACAGGAGTTCAAACGCTATCTGCCATCCTCTGCTCATCCTTACTCTGGCAGCCCCTCCTCCACCCCGCCATTCCCCTTGCTCACTGTCTGTGCCTGGCCTGGCGTTTGGAACCCTGCCCTGTGGTAGGAGTAGAGCTGAAGAATCACTGGGAGCAGAAGCGTTCCTGTAGAACGTGTGAAAGCTGAGAATACGTGACCCTTAAACACCGGGAGAACAAGGAGGGAAAGTGACGGTCCCTATCTTCCCAAGTCCCCGCCTTGTGTCCTGGGCGTGTTCAGATATTAAACTCTGTTGGATTGTGGCCACTTGTTGCCTTCTGCCCTCCCCAGGTCAGCAGGCAAGGGCGGCTTTCCTCAGGGGTCCGAGGCAGGCATGGGCTGGGGAGGCAGCCTTGCCTCCCTGGGAAGTTGCCTAGCAATAATCCCGGTAGGTGACTTAGCCCACTACAGAGGTGGGAGGAGAACTGGGTGTAGATGCGGAGGATGCCGTTCCCCTGGAAACTGCTTGCTTGGTCCTTGGCTACCATGGGTCTCTTGTGGGACTGTGATTTGCTCTCCACTGAGAGGGATCAGAGTCCTTTGCAGGCTTGTGTCCCAAAAGGCCCAGGGTGGAGGAACCCTGGCACGCCAGACTGTAAGTCAGACATGCTTGATTAACGGCCCCCTGTTCACATTCCCAGCAGCAGGGGCCAGAGATGTGGTATAGGCATGCTTCCTAGGAGGACCTAGATTTAGGGACACAGAGTAACATTCTCTCAGGCACACAGAAAGGGCTGGACATGAAGACTCAGGTGTTAAGTTTGGTTTAAAGTCTTTCATAAGTCCAACGTACCGAGAGGGAAGTGTAAACACTGTCCACCTCCTGGGGAGGGAAGAGAAGATTCTCGAAGGTGGGCTGGTCAGGAGGGCTGTCTGTTTTGCGTCACTCAACAAGCTAGTATTTATCAGCAGGGTTCTGGTTCTTCAAGTAAGTAAAAAGACCCAACAGGTCACAGTGATGGCAGGTTAACTGATTCAGATTACCTCGGTCTGCACAAGTCTTCGGGGGAGGCACATTTTTGCACAAATTGAGACAACGGGGAAGCAAGTGGCCCAGGAGTTGACCGGCTAATGAGCTGGTAATGAGCAAAGCTAGGCAGATTAACCTCAGAATTCTGATTTTGACCATAAGTACAGACCCGCCCTCTGCTGTGAAGGGGCTCTCCTATTGTAACTGAGACTTGAGTCTTAACTGTGAGTGAATAATAACCCGGGATGGTGTGTAATCAAGTGCTTATTTTATGATTCATGGGTTTTCACATTTATACTTCTGTATTAATCATGATGGGATTTCTTGCCATTCATGGTGATGAGCAAACCTGTGAGGACTCGTCTCCATTTCAGGGTAGAGAAAGTGAGGTTCGGAAAAGTGAGGTGACTTTACCAAAGGCCTTGGGGGCAACGTGAATATTCCAGGGTGAATTTTGACCAGTCTTTGGAGGGTCTTAGGCTGACAGAGCCTGGCTGTGACATGGACACTTCTGAAATTAACTTTTCTTAGAAAGGTAGGAGGGATGCCAGTGGCCACCTTGTATACCCCCAAATGGCTTCTGGCTTGACTCCAGCTTTTAGGGAGTGGCTTCCCCCTGCTTTAGAGTTCAGCAGCCCCTCCCTGCTTCCTTGCCCTTTGTTTGTGGTCACCTGGGGGAACCAACTGACAGGCTTTGCTTCAGGCAGCCCAGCCAGATTTATGTTGCTTGTAGGAGTCCATACGTTAAGCCTGGAGAGTAATGTTCAGAAAGGTGTAGGGGAAAGTTGAGGCTGTGGCTAGTTTTTTTTCATGACAGGACTGGAAGTTTCTGGGCCAGGCTGAGTAGATAGCCCCTGCTGGAGGACAGTGCCATTTCTTGAGCCCCAACGCTGAATGTCATAGGCCTCGGAGGGTTCAAACCAGAGGCCCCAGGTGTCCATTCTGGGCGGAAAGGCAGTCGCTCAGGGAGGGTTCCTCTTTGGTTACCCTGCTGGTGGTTGGGGCCTGTAGAGCTGTCTGGAGTAGGGTTGCAGGCCACAAGACTGGGTTGCTAGGCCAGGACTTACAGGGCACTGCAGACTTATTTATTTTAGTTGTTTGAGACGGGTTTTTGCTCTGTAGCCCAGGCTGTCCTGGAACTCACTGTGTTGCCCACTCTGGCTGCAGACGTGCAACAATTCTCTTGCCTCTGGCTCTCCTAAGTGCTAGAATTGCAGGCACGTTCTAGGTATGAGCCACCATTCCCAGCTTCTGAGGAAAGATACTTTAGTATAGGCCTAATCACGAGGATTAAGGGAGAGAAAGATGCTCCATAGAAATTCAGACATGGGGAGGAATCTCAGAAGAGACAGACAGACAGACATACCAGTGTGCATCTTCGGGGAATGTTACCCTCTTACAATTTTATATTAGAGCCATCTGCAGAGGGAGAAAGACGGACTGGTGCCGGATTCGGTTTTCCAGTCCTCTGTAGGTGAAATGCCACAGGGAGGGGACCCTGGAGGTGAGTGGCCTCCCGCAGGCAGATCTCTCCAAGTATCTTGTCTTCTCATGTGGAACAGGAGACCCCTGCCTTGTTGTGGAGGGGCTGTAAGGGTCTGGTCCTCTCTTCTCATATCCCACAGAGAGAGAGGAGAAAGTAAAACTGTCAGTCAATCCCTCTCCATCAAATGCTAGCCCTAGGAAATGGGGCCCTGCCCTGCCCTGTCCCGCAGCACAGGCCCCTCTGTGTTTCTCTGGCTGCACATAGCCCCTCTGTTGTTTTTGGCTGAGGCCTTGACTTCGGAGGAGTGGTTCCCTTCAAACACCACAGACATCCTCCTGATAGTACATAATGGCACCTTCCAATTGAGTTCCCGGTATTTCCGAAGGGCCTTTCTTTCCAGGAACCCAAAGCGCTTTTCCAGACTCAGCTGTGGGAGCTGGGATGAGGAGGAGGCACATGAATGTTTTCCCAGATCCCTGTTTCCTGCCCTTCGGGTTACTAGGGACAGGCCTGGAGGTGTCTCTGTTCACACGAGGCCCTGAGCTCACTCACACAACCCCCCCCCTTTTTTTTCTGCTGCCTTTAATTGTTTTGTTCTGTGGTTCTAGAAATGGACTCTAACTAGGACTTCATGCATACCAGACCAGAGTGACACCTCACTCTCCTCTTCTTAGTCTTTTAAAATTTAAGTTAAGCTGGTGAGATGGCTTAGCAACCTGAGTTGACAGCCTGAGTTTCAACGCCTGGAGCCCATATGGTGGAAGAGAAGAGCCAGTTCCTGGAAGTTGTCCTTTGACCGCCACTTATTTGCACAGGTGCATACAATAAGTTAAAGTGTAACAAAATAAAAATTTTTTAAAAAGTTAAGTGACAGTAATCTTATAGCCCGATTAATTAAATATCAGTGTAATATCTTATATGTGTTTCTGTGTATATATGTCAACATATTTATTATGTATTATATAATAGGTTTATTATAAATTATTATATGTCATTTTATTATTTTTTCTTTTCTTTCTTTTCTTTTCTTTTTTGAGACAGGCTTTATCTCTGTAGCCTGACTGTCCTGGGACTCACTCTCTAGATCAGGCTGGCCTGGAACTCAGAGACCCAGCTACCTCTGCTTTCTGAGCACTGGGATTAAAGGAGTTTACCACCATTTCTGGCTTTATACACTTATTTTTGAAATTAAGAGCTAGTCCTTTGGCACTTGCATCTGGGCCTATCTACTGCTGCCCTATTGAGGCTGCTTGGCCTGAGCAGCAAGGCCGCTTTGACACTCAGTAGCCTGACTGGGGAGCCTTCCCCTGGGCCTTTGGCCACAGAAGCCCCTGGTTGAAAAGCAGGTCCAATTCAGGGTCTACCATACTAGGCCAATGACTGGGACTATGAACTAGTCCCATTGAACCACAAGAGACACCCATGGTACTGTGGGCTGGGCTGGGCATTCTTGGTGTTTCACAGATAGGCTCTCGTTTAGAGCTCACAGCACTTGAGATGGGATGGCTGGCAGGAAGTAGAGGACAACTGGGGGTTCCTGAGAAGACCTGAAAGGTTCAGGTGAGCACAGCAGGTATATGTCTATAGAGTATCTGCTTTTGAAGCTAGTTTGCAAAGAGCATGCTGACTTCAGAGTTCTATTTAAAGGCCCCAGCATTCTTCTCTGGAATCCCGTTGGCTTCCTGGCTGGCTTGAACCTGTATCCTGAGTTTGATGATTTCGTTAGTAAACGTATGGTCATATTAGCCCTGCCCGGGCAGCTGGTGTGTATCTGTGCTCGTTTTAAAAACTGGAGATAGCAGAACTGGAGAGATGGCTCAGCCATGTAAGAGCACTAGCTGCTCCTCCAGAGGACCTGAGTTCAATTCCCAGCACCCACATGGCAGCTCACAACTGTCTGTAACTCCAGTTCCAACACCCTCACATAGACATACATGCAGGCAAAACACCAATGCATATAAAATATACATACATACATACATACATACATACATACATACATACATACCCTGGAGCTGAGCTTGTAACCCCCCCAGTCCACTGTATATATCTCTATTTGCACACGTCTGTGCTATGCTGGAGCTCTGTGCCCCAGCACTGCACCCCATGTCCTGTTGAGGCCTGGAGGCTTTGCCCTTGCTCCTTGCAGGTGACAGGTAAAGCTAGAGCCCAGCTTCCTGCCTCTGTGGTGGCTTCTCTGAGGGAGGACGGAAGTCAGTCTCAACAGTGTCTTTTTTTTCCTCGGCATGTTTTTGGGCCTCTGGCTCCTGAGCCCTGTGGTTGCCTCCTCCCATGTCCTGCCTGCCATTTGAGGTCAGGGTCTTGTTCTTGTCTTCCCAAAGTAGCAGTTGTATTTTGTTGTTGTTGTTGTTTTTTGGTTTTTTGAGACCAGGTTTCTCTGTAGCCTTGGCTGTCCTGGACTCACTTTGTAGACCAGGCTGGCCTCGAACTCACAGCAATGCGCCTGCCTCTGCCTCCTGAGTGCTGGGATTAAAGGCGTGCGCCACCACGCCCAGCTAGCAGTTATATGTTTTAATTGATGTTTGTGTTTGTTTCCTTGAGGTAGGGTCTCCTGTATATCAGGTTCATTACGCTGCCAAGGATGACCTTGAACTTCTGATCCTTTCTCTTCCTGTCTCCAAACGCCGGAGTTACAGGTGTGTTCCACCAAGCCTTGCTTTCTGCGGTGATGGGGATTGAAACCCACGTTTGTGCATGGTACCCTCTCAAGTGAGCCACATCTTTGCCACACACCCCCCATTCCCTTTTTTTGTTTTTGTTTTTGTTTTTGTTTTTTTTGTTTTTTCAAGACAGGGTTTCTCTTGTAGTCCAGGCTGGCCTTGAACTCACAGAAATCTGCCTGCCTCTGCCTCCTGAGTGCTGGGATTAAAGTTGTGCATCCCGCACCCAGCTTCCCTCTCCCCGCCCGGCTTCCCTCTCCCTGCCCGGCTTCCCTCTCCCTGCCCTTCTTTTTGAGAAGAGTCTTACTATGTAGTGGAGCTTGGCCCTCTGGTGTCATCTTCCGGAGCTCTGGGAGTCCCAGCCTCCACCACCACGCCCGATACTCACTGGCACTTACCAGTGCTGTGGACTGAACCCCTCCCTTTTACAATCTGCTAGGCTGTACCCCTAGCTATGTTCATTACTTCTCGGTGAAGCAAATATGCAGCTGCAAACTTCTAAATGAATCTGTAGTTTATGCCTCTCCATGGCAACTTGCAGCATTGGACAGCTACTTGTGCTGTGTAAGACAGGTGCTCCTGACGGGGCCTTAGGTGGGCACAAAAGCTTTGGAAGATGGCAGAGGCAGGGAGCCGTGATGAATGCCTCTTGTCCCTGAGGCCAGCTAGTCGGGATGACAGGCCTGTTACCCCTGTCCCTGCCTGGATTTTTTTCCCTTGCTTCTGCACCTGCTTCCTCCCCTGGCTGTCAGCCACTTCGCTATTGCCATGCCCAGTTGGCACCTGGCTTCCAGGATGGGCTAGCGAGAAATTTGGAAGAGACAGATGTGTTGACAGGCTGTTGGCAGCCTTGCTGTACTGTCTCAGAGTGTCCCCATGAAACTCTGGGCTCTGAGGGCATTTGGAGGATCAGTGGCCTGAGGTGCCTTGGACAGTAGAAGATGTATGCTTGTGGGGTTTCCTGGGGGTCCCCTAGCAAGTGTGAGGCCTCAGAAGCCTTCCTGCCAGGTTGCTCAGCTCCTTGAAGACAAGGCACACAAAAGCTTGTGTGTAGTAGCAGCTCTCCAGCTCACCAGGTGCCTCTGGCCCGGTGTCTGGGTATCTCTAGTCCATCAGGAAAGTCTTGTGTGTCAGCGTCTGAGTGGCCGGTGTCACTCCAGCCAGGAGGTTGTTTCCTGGGTTCAGGACGGAGGTCTGGTTGGCTCCCCGGAACCATCCTCATCATTGGGTAGAATCAGAGCCTGGGATGAGCTTAGACCCTGCCACGCCTCTTGTCACTGCTCCCTTTGTGTTCGGTCACAGGGTGGTAACCGGGTGCTGTTGATGACCTCCTAGCTCCCTTGAAGATCAATAGTCCAGCTGTGGTTTTCCTCTTAGCTCTGTGCGCACTCCAGATTCCTCTCCTGAGAGACAAACCAAGCCGGCCCCTCTCCCAATACCCTGCCGCTTTCTCCCTGGAGGTTGGGTATTTGGCTGGGATCCCTGCTTCAGAAAATCTTAGGGAGTTTCTGGTCCTCTTGTGTTTGCTTGGGGGCCTCAAAGGATGTCAAACTAAGGTCTCGGTTTTCCTTCTCCTTCTATGGCTGGGTTAATGTGAGTGCTCTCCCTCATGGGTGGACCCTAGCCTGGGTTTTCATTGCTGTGAAGAAACACCATGGATGTTGCAACTTCTTTTCTGTTATTAAATTTAAAAAAAATTTTATTTTATATGCATTGGTGTGAAGGTCTCAGAACCCTTGGAACAAGTTATAGACAGTTGTTAGCTGCCATATGGGTGTTGGAAGAACAGCCAGTGCTCTTAACCACTGAGCCATCTCTCTAGCCCCAACGGCAACTCTTAGAAAGGAAAACATTTAACTGGTGCTGGCTTACAGTTTCAGAGGTTTAGACCATTGTCTTCATGGTGGGAAGCATGGTGGCATACAGGTGCTGGAGAAGCTGAGAGTTCTACATCCCGATTGACGACGGGCAGCAGGAAAGGACTGAGCCACTGAGCCTGGGCTTGAGCTTCTGAGACCGCAAAGCCCTCCCCCTAGTGATGCACTTCCTCCAACAAAGCCACACCCACTCCAACAGAGCCATACCTCCTAACAGTGCTACTCCCGATGGGCCAAGCGGTCAAACACATGAGCCTATAGGGGCCATTCCTGTTCACACCACCACAGGTGTGGAACTAGATAGAGCCATGGGGTTTCCAGCTACCCAGGTGGGACATGGTGTCCAGTAAGACCTTGGTTCTCATGCCACCTTCTCCCTGTTGGGACTTTAGAGAGTCCCTACACTGCCCTTTTTGAACTATTGGCTCCGAGTTTGGCAGAGTCCTATCCTGTTCTCTTAGCACAGGGGCAGTGGTGCTATAAAGGGCCAAGGCCTTAGGAGACCTGGGGATTTTGTTGGTGCTGTTTATGCTCCTTGTCATTCTAGACCAGTTATATCTGATGGTTGCTCAGAACCTAGGAGCCTGTATCACGGGTTGGTGGTTGGTGCTGCTGGTCTCTCCGGGCCTTAAATGAATTACCACATGGGAAGCATCTCCAGGGCTTGGGCCATGCCACTGTTCTGTGTCTGCCCTTTTGTCTGTTTGTTTTTTGAGACAGGGTCTCACCATGTAGCTCTGGCTGCCCAGAACTCTGTATTTGAGCAGGCTGACTTCACACTTGGAGAGATCCACCTGCCTCTGCCTCACAAGTGCTGGGATTGAAGGCGTGTGCCATGCCACTGTCCTTAGCTTGTTGGTGGTGGCTTTTTTTTTT
Organism: Acomys percivali; assembly: GCA_907169655.1. Lineage (NCBI taxonomy): Eukaryota > Metazoa > Chordata > Mammalia > Rodentia > Muridae > Acomys > Acomys percivali. Next base: position 173,257,393 of record OU015742.1, on the reverse strand, counting down.
TCATGTGTCCGTGTGAGTGTGTGTGTGTACTGTGTTTGGGTGCCTGCAGAATCCAGATCTCTTGGAGCTGGAGTTAGAGGTGGTTGTGAGCCAGATAACATTCGTGCTAGGAACTGAACTTAGGTCCTCCAAAGAGAAGTGAGCGGTCCTCTTAACCACTGAGCCATCGCCCAGCCCCATTGCTCCCTTATGAAGGAATATTCAGCGAGCCAAGCACTTCATTCGATCTTGAGATGGGCCTCTGGCCTTCCCAGCCTGTCCCTGAAGCTAACCATTCGGCAGTCTTACCTGTGGAAACCTTGTGGACTCTCAGTTTTCAAGAGTTTCTTCCCACCTGGAAGGTGAGCAGGGCCAGGTGGGTAGAATCAGGAGAATGTCCTTCCCTTACCCAGAAGTCAGTTCTCCAGTAGGTAGGGCTAGCCTTCTTTGTCTTGACTCTAAAAATACTTGGCTAGGGTGTGGCCTTGAATGGGAAGCCATTTGCCTTGTTTGTGGTTAGCAGTGGTACCTTAGTTTTGTCCCTTAGCCCTGGTACTCCGGGCATGATTTAAGATGAGTGGTTCAACGAACAATGAGGATTGTTTATGCGGTCCTAATCAGACCCCGTGTTGTCTTGGCTACGATTGCCTGTCTGTGTGAGGGAGAACCAGGCTAGACTCCCGAGCCAAGACTTTTTGTGTGGAATCTAAGGAGAGCTGGTGTCATGGGTGGCCTTGCTCCTCACTTGTTCGCTTTCAGAGCCTGCCCTGGTCCTCTTTTCCCCAGCAGTAGTATGAAGAAAGCAAATCATAGGATCCCAAGTCCAAGGGGACTTGGAAGGTTATGTGGATGAAGAAACTAGAGTTCATAGTGGCAATCTGATTTGACCAGAGGCACTCTGCCATGGTCCGGTTCCTTGTGAGGTTGGCTTTGTAAAGGACTCGGTGCCCATGGGAACCATCTTCTCCCATGCTTGCAAGTGGCCTCAAGAATCTGAGCAAGGACACACCCAGCTCTGACACACTGTACTCTGAGGTAGAGAGAGCGTCTGGGCTTCTGGCCAGGGTGTGGGTGGCCAATTTCAAGTGAATTCTGCAATTTAGAGGTAGTGATGGGCTGGTAGGCTTCTGTACTGCACTCCTCCTGGACCTGCCCATGAGTTTGCATGGAAGCAGAGTTGCAGGGACACAACACTGTGGAGGTGGTGGTGATGATGGTGGTGGTGGTGGCGGCAGCGGCGGTGATGGTGGTGATGGCGGTGGAAGTGGTGGCGGTGGCGTCGGCAATGTCGGCGTTGGCGGTGGTGGTGGCGGTGATGGTGGTGGTGGTATTCCTGGTGATTACAGCTCACCCTCACCCCCACATGCTGAGTCTTCTACTGAGTCCAGTTCTTGCAATATTGGTGAATCATTGTAACCACCTTCTAGAGAAGTGGCACTTTGATACTTAGTTCCCTCTTAACAAAAGCATCCCAGGCTTTGGTGAAGTCTTTTGCCCCAACTCCCATGACTCTTTTTGGGGGGCTAACCATGGCTTCAAGGATGTCCTAGTTGGAAGCACATGCTGCTGCCCTGGCTGCCTGCCTTCTGCTGGGAAGGAGCATCTGCTGCCAGCCCTGCCTGGGGCAGGGGAGCCCCTCAGAGATGGAGTGAGTCTCTACTGCCCCAGGTCCCTGGAGTTTCTCTCTTGAATAGCACAGCAGGTTCCTAAGGAGCAAGGAGGTGGCCCTGCCTGGGCCTGGAGGCTGAAGTGTCAAGTTGAGGTAGGGATAGCCTGGGGCCATGTGGAGTTTTATCATCCTCCACTTTTTTTTTTTTTTTGGCTTCCTTCCTTTCTTCCCTTCTTCCTTTCTTCCCTCCCTTCCTCCCTTCATCCTTCCTTCCTTCCTTCCTTCCTTCCTTCCTTCCTTCCTTCCTTCCTTCCTTCCTCTTTTCCTCATGTCTTTTCTGGTGTCCTAGCCACAGCCCAGCATCAAGGATGGTCTTGGAAGCGACTTTTGTTGGGTCATCTTTGGTCACGGCAGTTTTTCTAGCTCTTAGGAACATGACGCTGGCCCTGTCCTGAGTGAAGCCCCTCCCTAGTGGGTCTGCTGGGTAGATCCCTGTCTGTAGGTATTATTCCAGGCTTCCACTCTCTGGAGCTGCTGTGGTCATGTTGTCCCTTTGTTGCAGAGTCCCTGCTGACTGTTTCCCACGCACTGTCTTATTTTATCCCCCTAACAAAGTAGGGGACACTTGGCTCTTTGGACACATGCCAGAATCAACTCTTTGAGAACTCACTGAGGCTGTTAGAGCAGACCTATAGCTGCACTAGGCCTGTAAGACGAAGTAAAGTCCCCATGACCCCAACACCCAGAGTGAGCAGAAAGTGGTAGGTGCCTCAGAAACCAAAACTCGAATCCTCAGATAACCCAACACCGGACAGCCTGGCCCACAGCATCCTGGGCCTGAGAATGTCTCCTTAGGCCATGTGAAAATCAGTCACCAGGCTTCTGGCAACTTCTTATTTTGCTTTGGTGGGGCTGGGCTTGGGGCTGGGCCATTCACTGCAAAAAATACCAGGCAGGTGATGTATGTAGAGAAAGAGTCAGAAGCCACCCTGAGGCTGTCCCTCCAATGGTCAGACCTCAGTGATTTCTTCTTAACAAGTTAAAGTTTTAGGTACCCACTGTCACCCGGACCTGTTGACGCGGTCATGGGAACCTGATGGGTTGCATTATCATGGTGACTGGGGACCTGGTGGCCTTATAAAGAAGTTGCTTCTGCTGCTGCTGCTGCTGCTGCTGACGATGATGATGATGATGATCTTGTTGGCTCTGCCGCCTCTGCCTCCTTCTCGTTCCTGTTCCCCCTCATCTTTCTCTTCCTCTTCTGGCCTCTAGCGCACTGTGTCGCTGAGGATGACTTTGGACTTCTGGTTCTCCAGCCTCCACCAAATGCTGGGATAACGGGCAAGGGGCATCGCACCTGCTTTAAGCGGAGCTGGGCATCAAACCTAAGGCTTTGTGCACGCTGGGCAAGCACAGAGCCAACTGAGCTACATTGTCAGCCCTTGCCTAGAGTTTCTACCACACCTCTGTATTGCCGTTGGGTTAACTTGCCTGCCATAGTCAGCGCAGTGATTTGTTCTGTTGTCTTTCTACCAGGGAACAACAGGCTACAGCATCTAATCTACGTGTACAGGAGGCCACACCACTTAGCTTTGTGTGAGTGCACAGTCATGTTTACACAGTGACAAAAACCGCCTGGCAGTGTAGGCGGGGCTCAGAGGCATCCTCATTGCCATGTGATGCCAGCAATAATGGTGATTTTAATAGTAGTGTTGGGTGGTGTAGGTGCAAAACCCTTCTCATTGCGCGCGCGTGGCTGGGCCTACGTTCTAGTCTTTTCACAGGAAAGCACCCTGGTAAGTACTTTCCACTATAGGGACCTAGTCAAGGTCTCCATTTTACAGCTGAGGAAACTGAGGTCCAGAGCAGTATAGTAAGTGGCCTGTAGCTGGTAAATGGCAGAGCTAGGGTTTGTCTCATTTCCACCCGCCCCTCTTCTGACAGGATCCCATTCTATAGCTCAGGCTGGCCTGTAACTTTCTGTGTGCACCATACCTCAAACTTAGAGCCTTCTGCCTTGGCAGCAGGGATTACATGTGTGAGCCATACCATCCGGCTGACACTGTGGTTCTTTTGCCCAGCCCTCTGTGTGGGTCCTTGTTTCTGTCCTCAAAGCTGGCATGGCACCTGGTATCTAGTGAACTCTCAGAAAAGCTCTAAGGCTAGACTAGAGGGTTTGGAGCCCCCAACCCTTGAAGGAAAGTGGCTTTTCAGTTGGAGGAAATGCTGCCATGGTACCCACTGAGGCTGTGAGATTCCTCCCCTTGTTTCCTGTAGTCACGGTTGAGAGTGGGGGATGGGGTTGGCAGGGGTGGGGCGGAGGGGGTGTGGTTCAGAAGGCTCCATCCTTGCTCCTGCTTGGGAAAGAGAAGCCTCTTTCCTTTTTTAAAAATTAATTTTGGGACATCAGCGTGGCTCTCTGTCACAAATGCCACCAGTTAGTTCGTTCCTGCATTTAGTGAAGATAGCAAGTAATTTACAATTTAAAGACGGTGTGGTCTCCTTGGAGGCTGATTCCTGCTCCTGCCCTTAATCTATGCTGCCTGTCTATTGCATGCATGGTTTTTCTTTAGGACTTACGGGAAATTTACATGCAGGCACAGAAGGAGTAATGCGAGTTAGCATCAGAACATTCCTGAAATATTTCACTGTCCTGATTGTTGCTGTGCACCGAGATCAGCGTGTTCTTGTGGTGCTGGGAGTGGCTGGAATGGAAAGGCTAAGGGGAGAGGAGATGCTGTCATAGTGCAAATGAGCGTTCACCCTTGCCATGTGCAGGCGGTTACTAAGGGTTTCTAATAGTGCCCTAGCCCAGGAGCTGAATGGATAGAGTGGGAGTGTGTGGTGGTTTTGTGTGCGGATGGACTTTGTTCTGTAGCTGGGGTGGGGTGTGTGCAGGGAGGGGCTCTTTGCTGTCTGGCGTAAAGCTTTTTACTTTGCGTTCTAAGAATTTAGGCCGGAGAGGGTGACTGTAGGCATAGGCACTCCACGGAAGGCTGTGGAGGAGGCACTGGCCTGTTGCCATGGGAACTCTGTCTGCTGTGGGTTTCCATTTGCAAGGATGCCCTAAAAGGGAGTGAGCTCATTCTACCTGCAAGGTGATGAGTCAGCCCTGCCTGTCCTGCTGGCTCTTTAAGGCCTGGTGGGAACTTGACCGCAGACCCCTACCTCTGCCTGCTCTACAGGCCACCCAAGCACCCTGCTGGGATGTGCGCTCTTGTCACCAGACAGCACATGCCCGTAATCCCAGCACTCGGGAGGCAGAGGCAGGCAGATTGCTGTGAGTTGGAGGCCAGCCTGGTCTACAAAGCGAGTCTAGGACAGCCAAGGCTAACACAGAGAGACCTTGTCTCGAAAAACAAAAAAACAAAACAAAACAAAGCAAAACAAAACAACAAAGAAATGGAGGTCCTGTGAGGATCCGTTTGGTGGGCACTGAGTAGAGTTTAGGAGCAAATGAAGAGCGCATCCGGGAGGTGGGGGGGAGAGGGGGTAAGGGGGTAAGGTAGCTCTGGTCTGATGGAAGAAAGCTAAAGTTTACTGACAAGAATTTTAGGTAGCCAGAGGTCCAGTGTCATGGCTCCTTCATGGATATTCCCCATCTGACGTGTGCCCAGTCATAAGGGAGTGATGAGAACTGGTGGGCGGGGGATGGGCTTTGAGACGCTCAAAGGCCATGATTTGAGGGAGCCAGACATTTGTACCGTTGCCACTGGGGGCCTGTCATCTCCCCTTGCATGGCAGCCTGTGAGATGACGTGGGAAAGCTGTGCTTTACTCGCACGGCCCCCCTCCCCCCATTGGAGGAGATAAATGACTTCAGCAGGAAGAGGACTGTCTAGCCATTTTACCAAAACAAAACCGCTTATGTTTTCAGAAATCTTTTGGTGATTTAATCTTCCCCGGGATTATTTGGATAGCAGTAATCATAGTGTATATAAAATTTAGCTTGGCTTTTGTACTTTCCTATCTGGCATTTTACCAAAAACATATTTTCCTTCCAGATCTTTGCAATCTCTATATTTTTTTCCCCAGAGAAAGTGGGATCCAAGAATAGAGGTTGTTTTCATAGACGTATATTTATTTGTACATTTCCTGCTTCTTTCCCTAAAGCGTCTGAGGTAGTTTCTGCATAGCCAGGCCTTAGAGGCAGAAGAGCCAGTGCATTGGTAGGGAAGTGTGAGGCCACTGAGAAATCAGTGCTAAAAGAAGTTAGTTAGGGAGGACTATAGAGATGGCTCAGCGGTTACAAACATGTATGGCTTTTTTTTTTTTTTTTTTTTTAGAAGATCCAAGTTTGATTCCCAGCCCTACCACAGCAGGTTCCAACCACCTGGAGCCCCAGCCCCAGGGAGATTGTGACACTGCCAGCCTCTTTGGACACCTGCACTTACTTGCATGGGTGCCCCCTACACTGCAGTAGTTAGTTAATTAATTAAGTAATCTATCTAGCTATTTATTTATTTCCTGGTGTTCTGCCTCTATGTATGTCTGTGTGATCAGTGTCAAATCCCCTGGAACTGGAAGTACAGACAGTTGTGAACTGCCACGTTTGTGCTGGGATTTGAACCCAGGTCCTTTTGAAGAGCAGCCAGTGCTCTTAACCACTGAGCCATCTCTCCAGCCCCATACACTGCACTAATTTAAATGAGATAAGAGAGCAGTTTCAGAACACTGAGTAGTTGAGGCAAGAGGTAAGTTCCAGGCTAACCTGGCCTACAGAATGAGCCCAGTGGGTAAAGATGCCATCTGCTACCAAGCCCTAGGCCATACATGACAGAAGGAGAGAACTCAAGTTGTCCTCCAGCTTCCACATGCATGCTGGTGCATGTGTATCCACGTACATACAGCAACATGTAAACAAAGTCAATAGGCTGTTATTTAACAAATATCCCTCAGTGGGGCTGCAGTGATGGCTCAGTGGTTAAGAACACTTGATGTTTTTCCAGAGGACCTGAGTTTAGTTCCCAACACCTACATGGTGGCCCAAAGCCACCTGGAACTCCAGTTCCAGAGGAGCTGGTAGAATTTCCTGACCTCCTTGGGCACCAGGCACACACACAGTGTACATGCATATACATAAGCAAACACATTTATACACATAAATCTAAACATTTTTTTTTTAACATCACCAAAGGGAAGAAGGTTGGAGAGATGGCCCAGTGAGTAAAAGTGGTTGTTGTGCAAGCATGAGGACCTGAGTTCAAATCCCCAGCACTGACATAGGAAGCTGGCATAGTCATGTGCTAGCTCCTGTCACACCAGCACTACAAGCCCATGGAGACAGGAAGATCTTTGGGGCTTGGTGACAGCCAGCCTAATAAGCATTAGGGCAGGCCCCTAATGTCCTCTGGCCTACGCACATGGGTGTGTGGGGGTGCTAACATGCACACGCACACAAACATTGTACTCATAAATAAGGAAATAAGAGCAAAACCGAAACACAAACATCATATTTACTTGTCCATTATATATCAAGAAAAAAGGCTGAGGGGAGAAAATAAAGTAAATAAAAAATAATGGGTAGGGCTACGATGCCCTAGTGTGTGTGTGTGTGGAGGTCAGAGGTCAACTTTAGAGTTGGTTCTTTCCTTTTACCTTTACGGTGGCTCCAGGAATTATTAAACTGTTATGCAGGGAGCACTTTTACCTGCTGAGTCAGCCATCTCACTCTCACAACATTAAGCTTTATTTTGTTTTATTTTGAGGCAGGGTCTCAAAATATGTAGCCCTGGATGACCTCAAACTCACAGAGAACCACCTGCCTCTGCCTCTCAAGGACTGAGATTAAAGGTGCATGCTACCGTGCCTGGCTGTTAAAATATTAATTAAATTTTTATTTTGTCTGTCTCTGGCGTGCTCTCCCATTCTGTCTGTCTGTCTGTCTGTCTGTCTGTCTGTCTGTCTGTCTGTCTGTCTGTCTCTCGCCTTTTTCTTCAAGGCATAGTCTTTGTAGCCTAGCCTAGCCTAGAACTCACAGGCTTACCCCAGTCTTCACTCTGTTTTTGAGTTCCCCTTTAGAGTTCTCATATGAGATCAAGCAGGCATTGCCTTTCTGTGTAACTATTTCACCGAGGCCAATACTAAAAGTGGTTGATTCTGTAAGTCAGCCCTGGCCTCTCTTCTGAGCCTTCCGGCCTCCAGAACAGGAGGGGAAACTGGAATAAACTGTTTATTTCCTAGTATGAGGAAGTCTATTGGCTCATTCGTTTGCGAGCTCTAACCACTCAGGGCATGAACAGTTAGGAGAGAGGTGCACAGGACGTGCGGTCACTAGTTCATGGAACACACAGAAACCTCTTCTGTATTCGTGGTCTTCAGATGAACTCACAGTGGAAGCCAGAGCATGGTGTTAGATTGCACTTTGTGGGAAGTGAGTTCATGAGATTAAGGGATGCTGTTTCTTGAGGCCTAACCTTGGAGCGCCCAGGTCCTTATAGTTGTTCCACAGCATTTCCTGGATACTGTGGTGGGGACAGTTCTGTGTGGGGCCTCAACTTGGAGTCCACAGGTTTTCTGAGGCCTTTACTAAGAGAGCTGTTTGCTTTGTGTGCTAGGTACCTATTCTGTCACAAACATGAGAGCGTGGCCACCCCACCTTTGCAGCATGCTGGGAGGAGGCCCCACAGGTGTTGCTGGCTGTGGCCTCTTCACACACCAGGGTGGAGGTGCCTCAGGGAAGAAACCTTGTGATCAGTTGGGCTCAGGAAAGCTCCTTTGCCTTCTGTCTGGGGTCTCAGCTGATGCTGTCCAATGAGATCCCCACAAGTGGCATATTTCTTCTTTCCTGTTTTTGGTTACTGTAGATAATCACTATTCCTTTCTTGGTATTCTTAGAATTGTGCAAATTAAAGGAAGGCAATGATCATTTTGTGTGGTGGTGGGGTGTGTGTGTGTGTGTGTGTGTCTGTCTGTCTGTCTGTCTGTCTGTCTGTATGTATGTATGTATGTATGTGTCTGTGTGAGTATCATGAAGTCAGTGATGGTCCTGAATTTCAGTCTTCCTCTCTCAGCCTCCTGAGTGCTGGTAGGAACCCAAAGGCAGGAAATGAAGTAGAGAGCAAGAGGGAACACTGGCTTGCGCCCAGGCTCACACCCAGGCTCACACCCAGGCTACCTCTCTTTTAATAGCCAAGGGCCACCTTCCCAGGGGATGGTATCTCTCTCAGTGGGCTGGGACTTCCCACATCAATTAGTAACCAAGAAATCCCCCATGGACATGCCCACAGACACTTCCTCAGTGGACAGTCCCTCTTCCCGGGTAGGTCAAGCTGACAATTACAGTTAGCCATGACAGTCTGGAAACAGGGAAATAAGGACTATCCTAGTTCTCTCACTCCAAGGGCATGAGAGAACGTGGCACACTGCTGCAGAGAGCTTCACTGCCTTTTGGCAAGCAGACCTTTGACGTTGGGGCAACACCGCATGTGCGTGTGTGTATGTGTGCGTGGGCGAGCATGTGTGTGTGCGCGCGCGCGCGCGTGTGTGTGTAGTGTGTGTGCATGTGTGTGTGGTTTCTGTAGTGTGTGTGGGCGTGCATGTGTGTATGTAGTGTGTGTGTGCATGTGTGTGTGGTGTGTGTAGTGTGTGTGGGCGTGCATGTGTGTGCATGCGCATGTGTGTGTGGTGTGTGCAGTATGTGTGCGTGCATGTGTGTGTGCATGTGTGTGTGGTGTGTGTAGTATGTGTGCGCGCGCACACATGCGCGTGCATGTGTGTGCATGTGTGTGTGTGTGTGTGTGCATGCATGTGTCTATGCATGCATGTGTGGGTGCCTATGTGTGTGTCTTATCCATTGCTTCTGCTCACCCAAGCTTACTTTGGCAGGTTCTGAAGGCCATGTTAATTTTTTGGTGCTGCATGGAATATAGTTTAGGAAACTCCCAGTGTTGAGAGATTAAGTCTGTCTGAATACCTCTTAGTAACTTCACTAGCAGGAAGGACAGTGTGAGACCTCAAGACCCAAGACCTCGGTGGAGGGCAGGGGCTGATGAGATTTGGTGGCAGAAATGTCCGAGCATGGACTCTGGTCCTAGTGTATTTTGCCTAGATCTGGCAACTGACCACATCCCCTAAGTTCTTGCCTGTCTGAATATGCAAGAGTGTTTGCTTAAATTGAAGAGAAGTGGAAGGGAACCTGAGCCTGCTTTCTCACTTCCTCTCCTCACTTCTGTGAGCTAACCATGCCATGACTCAGGTGCATACTACCCTCCCCCACCCCAACCCCTACCCCCTCACCCCACCCCTACCCCCACTGGCGGGCTGGCTGGCTGACCTCTTCACCTCCTAACCCACAGCATTGCTTCTCCTCCGTCTGCTGTTACCTGAGTTTCCCAGAAGCTGAGACATGAAGGAGCCAGTGACTGGAGGACCTGTTTGTCTTCAAATAGGGAATGCAGCCTTGTCTTGACTTACTCAAAAAATGGACAGAACCCAGGGCTGGTTCTCAACCTGTGGGGCGTGACGCTCTTTGGGGTTTGCTGACTCTTGCATCAGGGTTGCCTAAGACCGTCAGAAATGAAGTAGCAATGAAGATAATTTTATGGTTGGGGGAGTAACCACAAATGAACTGTATTAAAGTGCTGTAGCATTAGGAAGGTTGAGGACTGCTGCCTTAGGGGAAAGAGCACATGGAACTATTGTAGAGGACCTGAGTCCAGTTCCCAGCACCCACAGCGGGTGGCTCCCCATGGCCTGTGACTCCAGCTCCAGGCGATTTTGTGGCTCAGATACACAGACACATGCATATACATGTAAATTTTAAAAATAATAAAAATAATTGTTAAAAATCCACTTAAATGCCAAAAATGTGTGTGTGTGTGTGTGTGTGTGTGTGTGTGTGTGTGTGTGTGCTGTAACCTGGTGTTGTACACACAACAGTGACTTGCCTGGCGGGCAGAGACCTGTTCAGTGCATACGCACCAAAACCCAGAAGGTCATCTGCAACTCTGGCTATTGGCTAGAGTAGGATGGGTCCTGAGCCTGGACTGTGGACAAGACCTACAGGTGTCCCTTGAATACATGATGATAGCGTCTCAACATTGTCCAGAATCCCTGCACCACAGGTGGAACTATCCACTTTCCCAGAGACTGGCCTCCCATATCCTGTGTTAGCCACATGACACACGGTCTGGAACTGACTTCCAGTTTCCAGTGGCTGTGGGGGATCAGAACCATTGGCATGTACCAGAGAAACTCTTAGCCACGAGACCAAAGGGCTATTTCTCAGGATTAGTGATGAAGATCGCACTGCAGTGCCTCCATCCCTGTTGGTAGTGTCTAAGCGAAGTGATCTCCACTGGAACCTTCTGCCTACATTTGTCACCATGTGGGCCGGCGGGGATTGATTTGTGCTGTCTGTCTCAAGCGGGGATTGATTTCTTCTGTCTTGTTTGTTAGGCACCCTGCCTGCCTGTCTTTCTTCTCAGTACTCAAGACATCTCAGTGAGCACTACAGAGGGTCCACTGGAGATCCTGGTGGCTATGAGGTAGAGCTGGCCTCTTGAGGAGACAGTAAAGATGTTCCTTTGTAAGTATAATGAAGGACCTCCTGTCTTATCTACCCAGTCACCTGTTCTCAGTGATGGCAGTTTCTCTCTGTGTATGTGCTGATGCTCATATTGTGGCCAGCCTTTGTCACCTAAGAGGGGAGTTTACTTCACGTCTCTATTCCTTAAAGGGTGACCTGTGGGCTTCCTGGGTACCACCCAAGCCTATGAAACACATGCCCCAGTCAGAACCCAGGCGTGTGTTTTTAACAAGTAGCCTACATAGTTTTTTTGTTGTTGTTTTGTTTTGTTTTATTGTTTTTAAATAAAGCTACAGAATTTGGTGGAGGAATATTACTGCTTTAGTGTGAATGTGGGAGCACTTAAGCTCAATGCACACAACTCCTTCACTCTTAACTTCCTCCGCCTCTAGGACTTTCTGGTGGTGCCTTCTCTCCTTGTGACTGAGATATCTTGCATTCTGCCTGCCCCCAAGTGGGAATGAAGTATTCCCAATGGACCCCAAGCCCTACCTTGCCTTACCAAGAGTGAAAGAAATGAGAGGGAATGCCGTTGCCTTCCATATGGCGGGTCGAGTTGGGTCTGGTGAAGGACCCAGCCCTCCTCCCTTAAGGACCCTCCGTTAAGGTCAAAGCATGTAAGTTTCTGGGGGGGTCCAGCTTGACTCAGGGACAGCCAGCTTGTGTAGGGTACAGTTTGAGTCAAGGACAGACAGTGATATCAGATCACTGTGTGTGTGTGTGGCAGGGACAGGAGAAACCTTGAAAGAGTCCAGCTTGACTCAAGGACAACCAGTTTGTGTTACAGCTTGTTTAAAATTTTCCACTACCCCAAAATTGTACTTACGCCTCCCCAACTAAGAAAGTCCCGATGCTAGTCTATTAACCAATCAAGTTTCTCTGCTAAGTTCTGCTTCTGTAAAGGGTATAAAAAGACCATGCTTCTGCCCCTCGGGGTCTCCAGCTTGAAAGAGCTTGGCGGACCCCCTCGCGTCGGCTCAATAAATTCCTATGCGTTTGCCTCGACAAAGGACTCCGTCTCTCATTGGGGACTCTGGGAATAGACTAGAGATCTCTCCAGAGGTCTGGGTCTTACACTGGAGCTGGTGGGCTGGTCGGCAATCTGCAAGGCTACCTTAAAGCGGTTATTGCAGTGACTACAGCGGAGTCTGTTCTGATGGATTTCAATCAGCCTGGAAACTCTTGAACACGTTTACCTGGCAGGTAACCCACACTGCGCATGGACCCCTCCCAGCCTGGGTTGAGCACAAACAGCTATGCCCTTCACTGACCTGCCCAGTTCTGCCGTTTGGTTTCCAGTGCAGTGAGGGCTTTTTTGATTCTCCATCCTGCCTTGGTCAGTTTCCTGAACTACCTTAGTGACTTCTGCTTCTCTAGTCCCCGGTTAGCCAAATTCTGTCCTAGGTGTCTCTTCCTTGGTTCCAGCTTCCATATGGTGGTGTGACAGCAGGGGCTTGGGCTAGCCCTGGACTTGTAGCTTCCTCATTGTCGTGAGACTGGGTCATTTTACCTGGGGGTCAGCCAGCAGCTGTGTTTGCTGGCACAGACTCAAAACTGCCTTTGTAGACAAGGCCCCACTGAGGGCAGCTCAGGAGGCTTGTAGGATAGGACCTGCCAGGACACCTGCTGAGGCTGTCCAGTGAGGGACTAAGGTTTGTGTTGGGGAATGAGGGAGAAGAAATGTCCTGTCTGCCTCTCAGTCCTGGGAACTTCTCAGGGGAGATGGGAACCATAGCATAGATAGAGAATTGGAGACACTTAGTTTTTTACTTCTGCCTTTGACTCGTCAGCTATTGGCCTTTTGAGTAGTGCCAGCTTGGGGAAAAAAAAATTCATTTATTCTTGACATTAGGCATGAGCTCTGTGAAGTGTATAGACAGACTGTCACAGAGGGTGTAAGACGTTCTCAAAGGCGGGCGATGCATACTTTTGGTGGCGGGGGTGGGGGTGGGGTGGGGGGGTGACCAAATGGCCCCGAACAGAAAACCTCCAAAGGACAGCAGACCCTAGTTGGTGTGAAACTGACCTGTTCAGACTGTCCCAGCTTTATGAGCTCAGGGTTAAGTGAGATACCTGTCATCCACCCTGGTTTTTAGCCTCTCGGACCTAAGTCCAAGAAGATGAACTCTTCCTGTCCTCTCCAGAGCCCTTTGGGACAGAGCCAGGGTGCAGGCTGGCTCCCTTTGGTTAGGGGGGGGCTCCATCCCTAAATCCCCAGTTAGGACAGCCTCCCCATGCCCAGGGCTGTCCTGTTTGTCTCTCTGTGCCGGTGGCAGCCAAGGGTAGAGGATCACTACTCCTCCAGCCTTCTCCTTTTCAGACTCATTGCTGTCTGCATGAGTGTTAGGGCCTCAGGGGGTGACCATGCTCACTCAGCATTGGGGGACTCTGACTTTTTTTTTTTTTTTTTAGGTGAGGATGTTATTGACAGTGTGTATGGCTGAGAACTGGAGGCTCCGGCACTTTAAGACCGGACCTTCTTCTAGTGAATTTTGGCTGAGGCCATACTGAGAATTTAATTTTAGGGCCATGGAGGGGGTTGGGGAAAAGTCCCCTAGCATGTGTTTTGTGTTAAGCCCTTCCTTTAGAAAAAAGGCTGTGTTTATGGTTAAAATCTGGCAGAGATGGGGAGCGGCAGGAGGGATACAGTTTCCCAGCACCAAGCCTTGCTGCACAAAGACAATGCACATAGCCATCGTAGTGTCCCTTAACCACATCTCAACCAGCTGTTTCCAACTCAGGGCGGCGGGGGGAGGGGGGCCGGGAGGGGCAGGCTGCCACACCGTTTTCATCTCTGCCATTAAAGCAGGATGTTTGCCTTCGGACAGCCTCCAGCAGCTGGACTTTGCCAGGCTGAAGCTGTGTCCCTTGTGCCTCAGCACTCTCCAGAATTGGCTGCCTGTCAGCTCATTTGTCTGCAGTCTGCGGCCCAGCCTACCCCCCCCAGCGCCCCCCCCCCTCCCCGTGGGTCAGCCACTACTGGGTCAAAGCAGGGGCTACCGGAAGCTACACACTGAGAGCGGCTCCAGCAAGCCTTCCTATGATCACACTATGGACTGTCAGAGGGCCCCCAAAGTCTGTCCGCTCTGGCAGTAGAAACACAAAGAGCCAGGCAAATGACCATGCTCTTCCAAAATCTTACAGCAAGTTCAGTGCCATACTCAGGATTCAACCAGACTCTCCATTTCCTTTACGCTCCTTGTGGCTCCGTTTGGCTTCCTTTTGCTTTGTTCGAATTACCCATCCATGCCTCTCACCCTGCCCAGCGCCCAAGCACACACAGGCTCTGGGGACAAGAGATAGGGTGACAGGCCTTAAAGGTCCATAGAGAAGTTCACCAGGCTGCACACATCTGGGTATGCTGGGTATGCTCACCACTGTCCCCACCCCCTTCCCCAACAGTAGCATGTGGGAGCTCAGAAAGCACCCAGTGAATGATGGGATTGCTTGGCTCTGGGGGAGGGGTGACACAGGTGTTCAGTTGGAACCCATGCTTCTGGAAGGGGTGCCAAGCCTGGTTCCAACCCAGGCCACATCCTGTCTTCTCCTGTCCTCTCTCTCAGCTCCAGCGCATCTATCACGAAGCTCTTCCAGAAGCCAAGAAGCCCAGAGCTTCCTCTGTCCCGTCCCTTTAAGTTACAGATGAGGACATTGGGGCCACCAGAACCTCAAAACCGCAGCCAGCTCAGGCCTTGCTTATGCTTCTCCCATTGTACTTGTGTTGGGAGCCGAGTGTGGAGAGGGAAGTCTGTGCCCTGTCCCTTATGGCTTCTCGTTGTGAAGGATTGTCTGTGGGGTGTGTGTGTGTCTCCAGTGCAGGTGGAGTAGGTTGAATCATTTTCCTGGGTCTTCCTATTGAAGGGAGAAAGGCAGATTTGAGTGTGGCTCACTTCCTTCTGGAGAAACTCAAGCCCGAGTCACTCTGGAGTCAGGATCTGGGGAGGGGCCCCTAGTTTGCGTCTCTTCTGGCCTTGGGAGAGGCACTTCCGTCCTGCCTGCCTGCCAGAGCAGAGGGCAGGGACGGGCCTGAGGCAGTGTCTGTCTTGGGAGGTGGTAGTCGTTTTTTTGGAGCTGATGGAAAGGAGAGGAGTCAGGTGATAGTCTAACTCATTTCTTCAGTATACGCATTTGAAATGATTTCGGTATAGAAACCTTTGGTGTCTTTTTTTTTTTTCCTTGAGACAGGGTTTCTGGCTGTCCTGGAATTTGATAATATAGACCATCCTGTCTTCAAACTCAGAGTTATGGGATTAAAGGTGCAGGCCACTATGCCTGTCAAGATTTATTTTTACTTTATGTAGATGAGTGGGCTTTTTAAAATTTATTTTATTTTATTTTTTTGCCAGTGTGTATGTCTGTGTACCATGTACATGCAGTACCTGAGGAGGGCAGATGCCCTGGACTGGAGTTACAGGCCGTTGTGAGCACCATGTAGAGCAGTGGTTCTCAACCTTCCTAATATTGCCACCCTTTAATACAGTTCCTCATGCTGTGGTGACCCTCAATCATAAAGCTATTTTTGTAGCTGCCTCATAACTAATTTTGCTGCTGTTATGAATTATAGTGTAAATATCTGATATACTACCCCAAAGGGGTCATGCCCTACAGGTTGAGAAGCACTGATGCAGGCGCTGGGAACCTAACCTGGTCCTCTGCAAGAGCAGCCAGAGCTTTTAGCCACGGAGCTCTCTTTTCAGCCACAGCACTATTTTTTTATGCCACATATACAATTTTATGTTTGTTTGGGTTTTTTGTTTTGTTTTGTTTTTTGTTTTTTTTTTTGGTTTTTGTTTGTTTTGGGGTTTTTTGTTTTTGTTTTTTTTTGTTTTTGGTTTTTTTGGAGACAGGGTTTCTCTGTGTAGCCTTGCCTGTCCTGGACTTGGTTTGTAGACCAAGCTGACCTCCAACTCACAGCGATCCACCTGCCTCTGCTGCCCACGTGCTGGGATTAAAAGCATGCGCCACTATGCCCGGCTTCAATTTTATGTTTAATTATATGTACAAAATTAAACTCATTACTGTAGTAAATTCATATATATGTTTTTTATATTGTAGCCATAATAAATTTGCAATTCAGTGATATTAAACCCTATACTGTTGTGCAGCATGGCTACCATCATTTCTAGAATTCTTCACTCTGTAGAACTGAAACTATAACCATTAAACACCTAGCATGCCGCTTGGCCCAGCTTAATGGTAGCCATTTCCCATGAAATTGTCCACTCTTACTCAAGTACATCATATAAGTGGACCTATCAGCCAGGCGTGGTAGTGCACGCCTTTAATCCCAGCACTTGAGAGGCAGAGGCAGGCGGATAGATGTGAGTTTGAGGCCAGCCTGGTCTACAAAAACAAGTCCAGGACAGCCAGGGTTACACAGAGAAACCCTGTCTCAAAAAGCAGAAGAAGAAAAAGAAGAAGAAGAAGAAGAAGAAGAAGAAGAAGAAGAAGAAGAAGAAGAAGAAGAAGAAGAAGAAGAAGAAGAAGAAGGCGACTTATCTTAGATTTGCCCTTTTGTGATTGGTTTGTTTCACTTCAGGTTTGTCCACGTAGTGTCCTGTGTCAGAATTTCCTTTTTAGGGCTGAATAATATTCCATTACAGACATCAGCACAGTTCGTTTATCTGTTCGTGTGTTGACAGACATTTGGGCTACTTCCGCATCTTGGCTATCCTGAGTAACGTTGCTTTGAAGTTTGGTGGATGGCTGAGTCTTGGCATCTCTCTGTGTGAGGCACTCTGAGCCTCCGGGTGGGGCTGACAAGTCAACAGAAAGCCTTAGACGCTACTCTTCTCCCCCTGGCTGGGCTTGCCACAGTAGCTGTCTGCAAAGGCCAGCTGGATCCCCAAGGGCACATCCAGTCTAGTGCTGGCTGCCATACAGCTCTGACGAAGTCTGGAACTATAGAGCTGGTTTGATGCCTCTGGTTCAGTATCTTGTTGAGAGAAGGGCCTTTGGGGGTCAGGTCCCTACCATCTGCCCCCTCCCCATCTCCTCAGACTTGGGGGAGGGGCTTGTGCCCTCCTAGGCACCCCAGGGATTAGTAGGGACCCCACAGCTTGCTTCTGTCTGCACTTTTCCTCCGTTCACTTTGCCCCCCCAGCTTTTCCGCTCTCAGGGTTAGTGTGTGACACATTTTTGGCCAGTGAGTTAGAGACGCTAATGCAAAACTTCCTAGCTTCCCCCAGAGCTGAGCACCATCTGTTTCTTTAACAGCGGGATCCTCTGTCTGGACTCCTGCTCTCTCAGAGGCTGCTGCAGCCAGCAGGTGGTTGGCCCCTGTGTTTTCAGCCTTCAGATACAAACCCTCTCAGATGGTAAGGCAAACCGGTCTCTGCCTGCTGCTGGTGTGGGCTCCACTCCAGGCTGACCCCACCTCCCTGCAGAGGTCTGCATGTGGTCGCCTCTGGGGCGCCCTCTACGCTACATATAAAGCATGTGCCTCCTTGATAGTGGGCCTGTCAGCTAATTGGAGTTTCTAAGAGTGGAACTCCAGTTTTTATTCTTTCCCAGGGCCCTGTAGTGTCAAGTCCAGTACCCTGTATCGGTGCTTCTTGACTTGTAATAAAGTCCCGTTCCAAT
Organism: Acomys percivali; assembly: GCA_907169655.1. Classification (NCBI taxonomy): domain Eukaryota; kingdom Metazoa; phylum Chordata; class Mammalia; order Rodentia; family Muridae; genus Acomys; species Acomys percivali. The sequence continues at coordinate 173,239,695 of OU015742.1, read as the reverse complement.
AAAACCCTGGGAAGTTGGAAATACCCTGTCAAGATGCAGGTAACACAGATAGCTTCCCCAGCATCCCAGCTTAGCAAACGGTACACTGGAACGTACCGTTTATCCACCCCCCTTTAATATTTATTTTTATTTAATATTTTTTTATTATTTATGAGTTCCTTTGTGTGTCTATGTGTGTGTTGGACCCTCTGGAGCTGGAGTTGCAGGCAGTTGTGAGCTGTCTCGTGTGTGTGTGTGTGTGTGTGTGTGTGTGTGTGTGTGTGTGTATGTGTGTGTGTGTGTGCTGGGAATCAGACTCAGACCTTCTGTAAGAACAGTGAGCAGGTCTTAACCGCTGAGCCATCTTTCCAGCCCAGGGTTTTATCTAAGTGTGTGCTTGTGTGTGGGTCTATGCATATGAATGCAGGTGGCCAAAGGAAGCCAGAAGAGGGCGTTAGAAAGCCCCCTCTGGAGATGGAGCTGCAGGTCGTTGTGAGCTATCCAACACACAGGTGCTAGAAACTCTTCAACTCGGGTCCTGTGCAAGAGTGGTATGAGCTCTTAACCGCGGAGCCATCTCTCCAGCCCAGTTGTCCCCAGCGTGTGAATGCACTGCTGTCCGAGTGGGGATGGTGGCTCACTGCCACTGCCTAGTATCACAAGAAGCTGACACTGAAAGTCACTATTAGCCTGGGGGAATGATCAAAGTCCAGAATTCCAGTACGGTTTCCAGTGAGTGCAGAAACACCAGAAAGCTGAAAATAACTTAAGTCCAGTCACAGGAAGGCAGCGGCCTCTGTCCTGAGAGGATGCCGAGAAAGGGCAAGAAGGCGGGGGAAGTTAGGGTCTGTTGTTAGGGAACTTTAGTTTTGGGTTTGGGACCAGCCCACCCCCCAATACTACATTTAGTATGTATGTGTGTGGCTGTGAGCATGGTGCTCATGAGGAAGGGACAACTGGCAGGAGTTGTTTCCTTCCCCTGTGTGGGTGCTAGGGCTGGAAGTCAGGTTGGCACGTCTGGCAGCAAGCACCTTAGTGGCGAGCCATGCCTTCACCCCTGTGCGATCTCTTCGCTAGCTGTGTAACTTAAAACTCTCCCGAATGTCACTGTTCCCATCTCTAAAATGGGGATCAAAGCAACCTACCTCTTAATAAACTGAATAGGCAGTAAGTGTGACCCTCGGAATAAAGTGCCGAGTAAATACAGGCCAGCTGTTGCTGCTGTGTCCCCTGCATTAGCTGGAGGAAGCGTGCAGGAGGACTGTGCCGGAAGGCAGGCGGGGCTTCTGGCCCCCTGTGCTTCTCCTGGGTCTGTCCTAGACCAGGCTCTTTGGACAGGCTGCCTGAGAGGACCAGGTGGTTGACAGACTCAGCCAGAAGGGAATTGTCCCCTCCCTGGGCAGAGAGGAGTTCCTAAGCTGTGGGATGGGGCTGACTGTGAGCTGTAAGCTGGGATTGCAGGTGCGGAAGGCGGCGTCCCAGGGTGCTTAGGCCTTGACCATCCTTCCTTCGCTACGCCAGCTACGGCATCTTGGTGGAGCATCCCAGCTGCTCTGCTGGTTACTGTGTAGCTGTTTCATAGGTGGGCTCCAGAGCCTTGGTTCTCCATCTCCTCCCTGCCAGGGTCCTTCCTGTGTGGGCCCTTGTCCAGGCTCTGGGGAGGGGCTGGGCGACCTTTGCTGCTTTCTTCCTTCAGGAGAGAGGATCTGCCGCAGTTGTAGGGTGCTTGGGAGGGAGTTGGCATCTTAGTAGCTGTGTCTTTGGGCCTCAGTTTCTCCCCCCTACACACATACCCTTTTCGTGTTTGCGTATGTGTCCATATGGTTGCACGTGTGCACGTGGGTTTGATGTTCAGCGTCTACTTGTTTGTTCAAACGGAACCTCACTAAAACAGCTAGACTGGCTGGCCAGGGAGCTTGAGGGTGTCACTTGTCTATGCTTCCTTAACCCTGGGGTTCCTGTCATGTGTCACCACACCAGGGTTTTTACACGAGTGCTGGGAGGTCTTGGGCAGCAAGCATTTTACCCACTAAACCCTCTGCGTACCACACCACCCCCCGCACCCCCCAGTTTCTTCAACAGCGGAGAGAGGGTTGTGTGCTGTGTAGGGATGTTGTTAGAACTGAAGCTAAGATGATGGGTGTAGACCAGCTGGGCTGTTGTCCTTTACTTGGTGAGCGTGTATAGATAGGTGTGAACATAGTGGGATGAGGCAAACCGTGTTTTAACAGCAAGCTCTTCTCTGCAAAGGCCAGGAGCCTCGACATCTTGTGTATTTCTTCAGCCCATAGTTGCCCAAGCTTGCCCGATTATAGGATTCAACCTGGAGTACCTGGTACAATACCACTTTGTGGGCCCCACCCTAGGACTCCTGAACTAGAGCGGCCTTTGTCAGGGTCGGATTTCTGTTTTTGTTTTCCTATTTGTTTTTCGAGACAGGGTTTCTCTATGTTATTTTGGCTGTCCTGGACTTGCTTTGTAGACCAGGCTGGCCTCGAACTCACAGTGATCTACCCGTCTCTGCCTTCCGAGTGCTGGGATTAAAAGCGTGAGCCACCACACCCAGTTTGTCAGGATGGGATTTCTGACAGCATTTGATATAATGGGGCCAATTTGCGAAATGTGATTTTTTTTTTTTTTTCCTTTAGCTCACTCTCCCTGTATATAATTGACCTTCACCAGGTGTAGTCTGTTGATAGAAAGCAGGTGTGGCTCCTCAGGAAGAAAGGGGCATTGAAGACAGGAAACTTGTTTCTAGTGGTGTGGTCAGGATAAAGACTCGGGTCTTCTGATGCTGTGTGTCCCTTTTCCTGCAAATATTCCTTTAAAGCATGGAAAAGTGAGAGATGGAAAGAGGAAGACAGGAAGGGGGTGACTCCCTCTTAGAGGCCTATAAAGACCAGCTGAGGGACAGATGGCGAGGTGGAGCCCCAGGTGCGCCTTCTGGAAACTAGGACCCAGTTGAGCCCTGGTGGGCCTTGGGTTTCTTCCCAGAGCCCTTGAGCACCAGTTGGACTGTAAGATCAGAAAGGCATGTTTTAGGTGGCACCAGCGAGGTGGGGTGGGTGGAGCTGCAATGCCTGCCTAGGCTGTTGAGGAAGTCACGGTTGTCCCTTTGTCCACCTTGGGTGGTCTGGAGAGCTTTGTAGAAACGTGGACAAGGCTGGCTCCCCAGTTCAAGTGGGATACGTATAGCTGCGGCAGGCAGCCATGCTGGCTTGTTGGCCCGGTGCCTCAGAGAAGATGGTCTTAGGTTCTCCTCACCCCTGCTTTCCTACTGGAAGCTGGAGGCCCTCACTGCTCACAGGGGAGAGGTCCACTGAGTTCTGGTGAGCAGCAGGAACCACTGCTGAGGTAGTTGTAGGAGTGTGGTGGGGAACAGTGACTCCGCCACCTTCCCCTTCACCTCCCTAGTGGACTCAGCTCAGATCTGACACCTTGTCGGGTAGGGGTGAGGTGAGAGGGTCTCTAGGCTCCGCCCGTTCTTCTGCCTTGTCTCAGGTTGTCCCTGCTTGCAACAGTCTGAAGTCTCCTTCCAAGATGCAAATGTCATTGTGTGTTAACCCACACTCATATCTCACACCCACCTTGCCACCCTTGTATTTATTTCGGCTGAAACAGACCGGGATCTCTTCAGTGGCTTCCACTGTTCTCAGGGAAAACAGTCTCAGCATTCTGTGGCACTGAGATTCCTGGTCTGGCAGCACTGTGTTCACCTCTGGTGCTAGCCACAGGGGCGCTTTTTTTTTTTTTTTTTTTTTTAAAGCAGGCTTCTGCCCTACCTAGAGCCTTGGTTGGTTTGTTTCCTCTGCTTGGATGGCAACTCCCCTTACCCCCCAGCCTGTGTGCATCCAGCTCAGTTTTCACTGGCGATGTAATATGAATAGCTTTTTATTATTGGGGGGGGGGGAGCCTCACATTTGCAAACTTTTCACCCAGGAGCGCTCTTTGTAGCAAGTGTCAGGTCAGAACCCACCCGTAGTCTCGTGCTTCTGTGACCTTTCCTATATGTACTTGACTTGCCATTTATCTCAGCCTGTGAAACTCTAGGCTCCGTGACCTAGGAACTGGTTTTATTTACTTACAGTATCAGTTGCCCAGTGAAAATGGATGAATGAACAAATGAATGAGTGAGTCACCTCCAGCTCCCTGAGGGAGATGGGGGAGAGAGAGAGAGTGGGCAGGTCAGGAGGATCTGCACTGGCCTGCTGGGAGAGAGGCTGCTGACAGGGGGCCCAGGCAAACTCAAGCCCAAACAGGGCGTTGCTCACACCCTGGCATCCACACCGCCCGCCTTGGCTGCCTCTTTAATTATTCATTGTCTTTCTCAATGGGCTTTGTGTTCAGAAGCCAAGAGGCAAGAATTCAAACCCCCTTTCTACCTTCCCAAAACAGAGCCCCAGTAGAGCATTCTGCCTGACCCAACCCATTCTGCATCCCCAGGGAGCCAGAGCCCCTCTCCTGGCTGGGTCTGTGCCTTGGAGGTGACTCTCCGGTCTGTGTCCTGGGCTGCCCTTTAGCTGCCCTCTTCAGTCCCAGAGTGGGGACAACCAAGAAGGTCGTCTTCACATATGCATGGCTCTATAACCTGTCTAGATTTCCTGCAGGGTGGCAGGCAGAGCTGGGGGGTCAAACTGAGTCTGAATGACTGGTTAGCTTTCCTAGAAGAGCCTCGGCTATCCCAGGCTACCCCAAAAAATCTGTTTTGCCATTGGCTGGGTGCTGTCGAGGTTGCAGCTGCCTCTCACTCGGGCTCTTCCTTTAATGGAGGATCGTGGAGCAGCTTAGCTTCGATGACGCACGCCTGCTTCAGTGGAGCCTTACTGGGTTGGATATATGTATATACCGAGTGATCACCAAATGGTTCTAATAGCCGAAGTCATTGAATAGCTTTAGAGCCTGATTGATTGCTGATTCCTGTCCTCTTGGGGCTCCAAGCTGTTCTGTTTGCATTCAGTTTCTGTCTTCTATGTGAGGCTATAATACTGTGTTTTCTCTCAAGGTTTGGAGGAGGCTGGAGTGAGAGTGGGCCTGGAGCTGTTTCTGCAGCCCAGGAGCCAGCCCTCCAAGGGGAATACGTGGTGGAGTGTTTGATCTTGGAGGAGGGCAGCGGCCACAAACTGACCCCACAGATGAAGCCCCTGGCCCTGCTCCGGCCAGAGGTTTCTGAGCATCCTGCACCCATCAGAGAGGGTCTGCCGGATCTTCACTTCCATACTTCCTCAGCTGCCTGCTGCAGATCTGTGGGCCCTGGCCCTGGAGTCAGGCTGACCATGCTGAGGGCTTTGGCCAGCGGCCAGGGCAGCAGATCTGTTGGGCTGTGCTTCTGAAACCCCTGGCTACTGATGGCTCTCCTGGAGAGGCTGGGAGCGCAGTGATGGTGACAGGCCCGATCAGCTAGACTGTGGATGAGGGTTGGCTGGGTCTCCTTGCTGAATGGAGTTTGGAGTTCCTCGCTGCTTTCTGTGTGTGCACGCACATGCATGTACGTAGTTCTGGCAACCGAATCCAGGACCTTGTACATACTAATCAGTGTCTAACATGAGATATAACCAAGCCTTCTGGACTACTTTTTTTTTTTTTCTCTTCTGTTTTTTCAAGACAAGGCTTCTCTGTGTAGCCCTGGCTGTCCTGGACCTCACTTTGTAGACCAGGCTGGCTTCAAACTCACAGAGGTCTGTAGATGCATATTTTTAAAAATGTATTTAATTTATTGGGGTTTCTTTTATATATTTTGCTTATTTATTATTTATTTTTTTTTTGGTTGTGAACCTAGACTTTAACGGCTGAGCCATCTCTCCAGCCCTTATTGGGGTTTCTTATAGCTCTTTCTCCCTTCTCCACCGCAATCTGTTCCAAAACTCCAACATCAGGTACAAGGGAAAGAAGGCTGGTGGGAGAAGAGGCGCAGTTCTCTCTGCTGCTTCTTGTTGGTTAAGGTCATTGGGCTACTCAGGGCAAGTTGAATCTCTGTTTCAGGAGAGCTCCAAGTTCTTCTCATCCGATAGTATCAACAGCAACCGGGAGCAGCACCAGCATTTAGGCCCTCTCTCTCTATCCTGCCTGTTTCCCTCTCAGAGTCCCCAGAGCGCAACTGTCTGCAGCTGGCAAAGAACACACCCTTCTCAGAGCCCGCCTGAGGCAAATAGTCTGCTGCTGTGGACAGTCTAAAGCAGCCCCGTATCCCACACCTGGGATTAAACCCAAAGCATGATTATATAATATAACTAGTTTATAAGGACACCAGAACTCCCACTAGAGAGTTCTGCCTGCCTCTGCCTCCCCAGTGCTGGGATTAAAGGGGTGTGTTACCACCGCCTGGCACCTGGACTGCTTTTTAAGGTGCTGATCTGTATGTACTGTGTGTGCTCCAGGAAAAGAAAGGCAACTGGGCCTCAGGCTAAGGGAATTGACGTAATTAGGTTCTTTGTTCGTGGTGCACTGCTGTCATCTCGGGTCCATGCAAGATGGATGACTGTCACATTTCCCCTGCAGTCTCCCCCACAACAGCCTCTCAGACCCTCCACCCACCCTTTCCCTGCCAACAGTGCAGTCCAGTATTCAGCTAAGGGATAATGTCCTAGATTGGGATTGCTGGGCTGGAGAGGAGGTGCACATAATTCCCTCATGAGGTGCAGGGACCCACAGACCACTCAGCATCCTCCACGAGCTCTCCAGGGTTTGGAGAACTTTAGCATACAAAGCAGTTCCGTCAGCCCCAGGACAGCTTCCATACTCTGATTTATTTGTGTTCTTACACTCCTTCCTTCCCTTCCTCCCTGCCTCCCTCTCTCCTTCCTTCCTTCCTTCCTTCCTTCCTTCCTTCCTTCCTTCCTTCCTTTTCTTTTTGGTTTTCAACAGAGGGTTTCTCTGTGTTCCAGGCTGTTCTGGAACTCACTCTGTAGACCAGGCTGGCCTCAAACTCAAAGAGATCCCCCTGCCTCTGCCTCCTGAGTGCTGGGATTAAAGGTGTGTGGCACAACACCCAGCACCCTTCCCTTTCTTGTACTTCAGAGTTGTTTGACTGCCTGTGCCATACTAGGGTTTTTGGTGGTTGTTGGTTTGTTTGTTTTTTTGTTTGTTTGGGGTTTTTTTTGTTTTGTTTTGTTTTTTTGTATTTTGTTTTTCTCCCATGGATGAGGGAGGTCCTTGAAAGCCTCCCACCACTCAGCAAGAAAAGTATCTTGGAAATTGGGCTCAGAAAGATCAGGAATTAATTTAGATCCCAAGGTCAGTAACATGGTATACCAAGAACCCAATCAGGTCTCCTGTGCCCAGACTCAAGCCTTAACCACCATGCTGAGGTCCATAGACAGTAGGGTCCTCAGGACAGCGACATCTGGAGAAACAGAATGTCTCCATCTCCCCAGAACGCTGGAAGCAGGAGCTCTGGTGGTAGGACACATCTGTTCTTTAAAAAAAAAAAAAAAAGATATATTTATTTATTTATTTATTTTCTTCAGCTGAGACAGTGAGAAAGATGATTTATTGTACACAAGCTACACTTGGCCACACGTGAACAGAACCAGTCCAGAGCACCAAAGGTCTGAAGGGACTGTTTTGTTGTTAAGGTAGGCAGTCAGCTTGTCAGGTGGTATCAGCGGAGATGGTGTCCCAGGTGCCCTGAGGCTCATTACCGACAGCAGCACAGTCCCACAGCTTACACTAGCGTCCCGGCCTTCAGCACCCCTCGCTTCTGCTCCTGTGGCCTCTGTCGTATACTAGGCGGTTTACTTGGACCGCTGTCTCATCCTTCTCGTGCGCTTCAGCCTGCGCATTTCCTTCTTCTGCCACTTCACTCTCATGGCGCAGGAGTTTCAAAGAAGATGGCGCTAAGGCCAAGAGCGATGTATGTATTTATTTATTTATTTATTTATTTATTTATTTATTTATTTATTATGTATACAGTGCTCTGCCTGCATGTGCGCCTCTATGCCAGAAGAGGGCACCAGATCTCACCATAGATGATTGTGAGCCATCATGTGGTACCTGGGAATTGAACCCAGGACCTCTGGAAGAGCAGCCAGTGCTCCTAACCTCTGAGCCATCTCTCTAGCCCAACACATCCATTTTTATTCTACCCAGTGGCTTTGCTGTGAGTTCAGGTTGGAGGCCCGTTCCACCGGGATGCTTCTTCCGTCCTTCTGTTCCCGCCCCCCCCCCCCCCCCCGTCCTCCCCCACTTCCCATCATTGGGTAAGTCTGTGTGAGCCCAGATTTTGGCCCTGGCTCCTTTTCAGGGTGTTTGCTGTCTGTTACAGATAGATGCATCTCTGTGGAACCCGAGACCTCCAGGACCCCCTCTCCTTGCAAATCCCCAAAAGATGTTGATAGGACAGGATCCCAGCTGTGCCCAGCCATGGCATGGAGGTCGGAGTTCCTAGGCAAAGGGTCTAGACGCGCCTGGATGTGGACGGAGGTGTAGGTCAGAGCAGAAGGTCCACGGTGACAGAGACGGGAGACCCCAACAGTCTCTTCAGGATTTGTAATTTGTGCTGAGGATGTGGTAGTTTGGTAAAAACACATCACATAAACTGATGTGTCCCTTATCTGTAGGGGAATCAGGAGTTCAAGGCCTCTGTCTCAAAACAAAACCAAACAAATTATAATTTGTGGTTTGACCCCTTGAGAGCAGATTCCATAGAGGGGCTTGGAATCTAGTCCAGCTCCACATTTCTGGTGAGCACAGTGCATTCCACAGAAGTGACCCAGGAAGAGATGCATGCTAACCTGATTTTGTTTTCTGAGCGCCCCCTCCCTCATAAATCAACCGTTTTCCCATCATGCCAGAAGGAGCAGATGGGAGCCTCTCTCTCTCTCTCTCTCACACACACACACACACACACACACACACACACACACACAACCATTAGTGCGTCAATGCCCTACTTCGGCACTACGGAAGAGATGTGTTAGGGGCCCCAGATTGAAGATTGGTGGGCTTGTCATCTGTGGGAGTTTGCTATGGAATTGGGTGACCTGCAGGTCTTAGGATCTGTGCCAGAGAAAACCAAATGAGCTCACTTTTAGGTGGCTTTTCCTTCTATGGGGAAGGAATGTGCAGGCTCGTCCTGTGGGTCCTAGCTTGCTGAGGTCAGTGTGCTGTCAGGTCAGCAAGGGCCAGAATTGCTCTAGACGGGACAATAGCTGTTCTCTGGCTGGCCACTTGGAGTGGGCTGCCACTCTGCTTAGAGAAGGCCTGCTCCTGCAGCCTTTCAGTCCTCATCCCAGCTTGTTGAAGGCCTCAGGTAGCTGTGGCCTGAGCCCAGACCCCTGTCCTCTCACTAGCAATGAAGGATCCGGGGCCTGCTTTTGAGACTGGATTCTTCCAAAGGGCCAAGAAAACAGACACACACACACACACACACACACACACAAAGATCAGTGTTAGCATAAGAGGTTTAATGGGATTCTAGAATATTTTATTTGTTGGGCTTTAAAAAATAATTTTAAATAGCAGCTTTCAGGGGTATAATTTTGTTTTTATTTTTATTTTTGTATTTTTAGATTATATGAGGTTTATTAAGTGAGCATGGGGAGAGAAGGAAAGGGGAAAGGGTACCCCAGAGAGAGAGACAGAGATGGAAGAAGAGAGAAAGAAGTAAGAGACCGGGGATTGGGGGGTAATTTTATACCTTAATGTTTCCCCCTGCATTTTATAGGTAAATATAACCAATTTGAGAACATATGAAAATAAATTTCATACCCCTTGGCTATCGCCCCCAGTTCTTCTGCCCCCAGCCCTAAGCAACCACTGTTTAATTAGTTAATTTTGGAGGCAGGGTTTCACTGTGTATCTGGCTAGCCTGGAACACACTAAGTAGACCAGGCTGGCCTCAAATTCACAGAAATCTGCCTGCCTCTTCCTCCCCAGTGCTGGGAATAAAGGTATATGTCACCACACCCAGCTGTCTTTATTTATTTTTGAGACAGGGTCTTGCTCTCTAGATCAGAGATTGGCCTCCACCTTTTTATCCTCCTGCCTCAGGCTCCCAAGTGCTGAGATTATAGCCTGAGCCCTTCCTTAGTCAATCTTTCCTAATACACTTTCTGTCCATGTGGATCGGGTGGAACGAACACCACACACACACACACATACACACACACACACACACAGGAATGAGGCCTTTGCACTGGCTCACAGCAGTCCTATGGATTTGAGGCTATTTTTGTTCTTCTTTTATTAATGCTGAAACCAAGACTCAGGGAGACAGGGCAAGTCTGGGTCTGTAAAGCCAGTGATGGAACAGAGCTTGTAATCGCTGAGCATTTGCTGTGGACCTGCCCGTCTCTAGGAACAGGACAGTGGTGGAGGGTATGACAGGGGTGGATCGGTAGGGGCAGTTGACTCCAAGAGGACAGACTTGTGTTTCTTCACTGCGATAAGGTGTCCCAGTGTCCTGAATTCTCCCAGGGTTGTGTGGGTTCAGTTTGCACAGGGCAGTGAAGACTATGCCAGGTCCTCGTGGTGGGCCCTCTCCCAGCAGGGCGTGATCCTTAGGTCCAACAGCCCCCGTGACCTGGCTGACCCTCCTGGTCTCTGGCCCTGTGTCTCCTGAAACGGGCTCTCGATGGACACAAACCAGAAAACACAGAAGCTCCCCTTCCGCTAGAGGGTGATGCGGATCTCCTCATTAGCTGGAGAAAGCTAACAGGGCCTCTCTCTCTTGCCAATACCTGGTGCTCTGTGAATGAGTAACTCTGATTAAATAGGAAAGGGAGAGGAAGTGACAAGGGACACATACCGGGCTCCTGCTCTGAGCAGAGCATTTTGTTGACTAGTTAGCATGCATTGGCTAATCCTAAAAGCCCTGGAGATAGTGGCCCTGTTTACCCCTCTGTCAGGTTAGGTACTTGAGGCCCAGCTGGGGTGGCATTTTTAAAGCATGGATCTGTCTGCTCTGGACAGAACACTTGACTGGAGGTTTAGTTAGCCCCGTTCTACCTACGAGGGTCCTCAGGTTGAGAACTTTGCCCAAGGAGTCATGGCTAGTGAGAAGTTAGGTCCAGCCTAAAGCTCAGCCTGTCAGGGCCCCAAAGTTTAGCCTGTTTGGCCGTCTGCACTCTGAGTTTCCTTGACCCCAGGATTCATCCAGGGATGGGGCGGGAGGCGGGGGTGGCTTGGAGAGCAGCCAGAGGCTGAGCACTCCTTCACAGCAGGTGGGGCGGAAAGGAAGCAGAGCCGGGTGGAGATGTTTCGCTGAAGCTTGCTTTGAAAGGCTGGCAGCCCGCCCCTGATAAGCCAACCAGACACTCCTGTTGACGTTACCAGCACCCCGGGCATTTGCGATCTCTTCTGGGTAGGCCTCTGCTAGACAAACTACCTCGAACACATGCCCTAGCCAAACTGGCCGCATGCATTTGGACTCTGAGGGACTCTCTAGGATGACCCTGGGGAGGAAGCCTCCCCATGTCGGCTGACAGGTGGAATAGGGAACTTAGACCCAACGACACCAGGGACTCTGGCCTGATGCTTTCACACACAGCTGGCCTGGCTCTGACCAGTACCTACGGCATCTCAACAAGCATGGTGTTTGCTGGTGGGATTGGAAGACTGTAGGATCCAGTGGGTTTATCTTTCTGTCTGTCTGTCTGTCTGTCTACCTAGACCTGCTGGCCAGGAGAGGAAGACCCCAGGAGGGGAAGCCAGCTTGTATAGAATATCCCAGGCCACCTTCAAAAGGCTTAGCTGCTCCTTTTGGGGGTTTGGGGACCACGTGGCCTTTGACTCTCCTCACAATTAACTGTTGTAGACTTAGCTGTGGGAGAAATGTGTTCCAGATGCAGGGTTGTCCTCTGTGTGTAGTTAAGCCTTTTCTTGTAGGATTTTTTACCAGGGATTATTCTCAGAGCCCTCTGTCTCACTCATATTCTTTGTTTTTTTGTTTGTTTGTTTATTTTGCCTCTTTTTTTTTTTTTTTTTTTTTTAAGATAGGGTTTCACCGTGTATCCCTGGCTGTCCCGAACTCATTCTGTAGACCAGGCTGACCTCAAACTTATGGAGATTTACCTGCCTCTGCCTCTCAAGTGTTGGGATTACAGTATGCGCCATCAGTGCTCCCTGATACCAAGCACTGGTTATCTGCTGGGCTGGGAGGCTCAGGAGCTGTGGTCTTGAGGCTGAAACACTGGTCCCCTTGAGGTTAAGCCATCTGTCCCTGAGGAATTTGTTGGAAGGAAACTACAGAGGAACAGAAGGTTATCGCCAAGTGTTCGGCTGAAGCACAAGATAATGGGATTTCAGAGCTGAAAGGGGTTAATTTACCTAAGGTCACTCACGTGCCCAGCCGAACCAGGCCAGGCCTAGGCTTCCTGACTGACTCCAGCCCTCTGAACAGTAACTCCCCCAAAGTGAACCAGGGCTGGTAACCTTGATTCCAAGAGAGGAAGATGTGTCCAGGAGAGGTGTGGCCAGCCCGTGAAGCCTAGGCCTGTGGTAGGCTGTGGTACTACTATTCCTGCCTAGCCAGTCTTATTTGTATTGTACAGGGTATTGTTACTCTGTAGTGGTGTCGCTGGAGTCAGCTTGGATTGTGCACGGAGGGGTAAATATCCAAAAGAAGAAGAGGCTTGCCAAGGGAGAAGGCAGAGAGTGTAACCAACCAACTGTATTTCTAGGCAGTTGGGCCAGGAGAGCAGCTGAGGATCCTGGGAAGTTCAATTCCTGGAGCGTGAGTGTGTTTGAGTTTGGTCTAAGTCATTTCATCCTGTCTGTGTGCTTGCACACAGTGTTTATGAACGGTAGCGTGTACGGTCTCGTTTCAGACTTTTCTTGTTGATTTTATACATAAGCAATTTCCTATAATAATGTAGTTTCAGAATTCATCATGCTAGTCGTCCTCTGCTAAGTGAACACACCATGATTTACTTAGCTGTGACCTTATTAATACAATTTGGGGTCATTCTTCACATTTCTTCACTGACTGAAGGTGAAGGAACACACTTTCACGAGTACAGCCTTTTCTTTATTTGGCATTTTATACCCAGGATAGCATCTCCAAATTGGGGTATAGTTCAGGCCTGTTCTGGTTCACGCTGGCAAAGCTGAACTGTAGCGTCCTGTCACACTTCCTGTTGCGTCATCACAGATCAGCCTGCACACAGGTGTATGGGGCCTTCGCCCTTGCACAGCCTCTAACAACAGGAAGTAGCAGGAATTCGTTTTGCAAATATAATGGATGGCTGTCCTAGTTTGCTTCCTATTGCTGTGATAAGCGCCGTCACCATGAGTACGTTGGGGGGAGGAAAGGATTTACTTTGCTTCCGTGTCCAGATCACAGTCCATCAGAGAGGGCAAGCAGAGCAGGTTCTCAAGCAGGAACCATGGAAGATCGCAGCTCATGGTTGGCTACCTTTTTTTTTTTTAACATCCAAGGTCCGCCTGCCTAGGGGTGGCACTGGCCATAAGGAGCTGCCCTCCCACCCCATCAATCAATAGTTAAGAAAATGCTCCATAGATTTGCCTGTAGGTGAACCCGATGCAGGCAATTCCCCAGTCAAGGTTCTCACTTCCCAGATGATCCTAGCTTTGTGTCAGGTTGACCAGCTGATCTGGCACAGTGACCTTACCCTTTGTGCTAATTCACGAGGCATGGCAGAGTGTACGCAGCCATCTGGTGTCCTTTGGGAGACACACAGGCTGTTGATCAGCTCCGGCTGAGGAGTCCACTCTCTTCCTCACAGGATGCTCCCCCTGTGCCCCCCCCCCGCCACTTTTGACAGGAGTGCCCCCAGCTCTTGCTACCAGATTCTCCAATGGCTGATGTCACAGGTGGTCTTTGGGCATGATGGGCACAGGAATTGGTTGTGTGTTCATTGAATGTGCTACATGTGTATAATTGATTTTGTTAGCAAACTTCGAAAGGTTCATGCTTTCCCGCTGTGGGAGCAGAGAGACATCTGGGGAGACTTCACTTAGGTTGGCTGCCGACTCTTTTTTTGGAAGCAGACAGCGTCCTTGTGGCAAGTATTATATTTTCAGTTGTGGCAGTATTTAAAGATTGAGCAGTCCCACATAGAAGTCCAGGGTTGTGGCCTTTTTCTTTTCGAAGTGTTACTGCGAAGAGCCAAAAAGTTAAAATGAGGCAAAACACAGAAGAGGGTCGAGCCTATAGTAAGTGCAGTGCATGCTTACTAAACACAACCGCTAAGCCGGGCGTGATGGTGCACGCCTGTAATGCCAGCACTGTGGGAGGCAGAGGCAGGTGGATCTCTGTGAGTTCAAGGCCAGCCTGGTCTATAAAGCGAGTCCAGGACAGCCAAGGCTACACAGTGAAATCCTGTCTCGAAAAACAACAAAAAAAGACAACCACTGTCATCCGTGGCGTGTATGTTTGCCTCCGTTAGACCAGAGTCTCAGCAGGACATGATTTTGGGGTGTCTCAGTTTGGGATAGGTGGTTACTGACACCAAGTGGGTAGGGTCCAGTATGGGTGCTGAGCATCTGATGACAATGCTATTCCTCCAACCGAGGAGTATCTGACTCCAGATTCCTAAAATGTGAAGGTCAAGACACAGTGCTTACATACAGACGCATGTGACCCCTGGTGTGGCTGAACCCTTCACCCTAATCTTACCAACAATTTTAAGGGCTTTTATGGAATCACAATCATAAAGGGCCTTACTTAGCTCATCCCTGGGGACTGTGTGAACCCATTTAACAGCATTCCCCTCCTGTGACATTCGGCATGTCTGCCTTTGGGTTCCCTTGATCCACTGATCATTTACTGAAACTCTGTCCTTTATCCTCCTGAAAACCGCTTCCTCAAATCTGTGTCACAGTGATCTTCCAGATATGGTCATGAAGGGATGGAGAGTGAAGTCACCTGCACAGGGTCATTTCGGTGCAGCTGCAGAATCTGCATATCTCACTGGTTGCCTGTGCTGCCTGGAGCTACCTCAGGCTTGCTGGGAGCTTGCCTCAGGCTTGCCTCTTCTTTGACTGGAAGTTGGGCTGCCTCAGGCTTGCCTCGTTGACTGGAAGTTTCTGAGATGGCCTCCTCAGGTGTGTCTTATCTCCTGCTGGTCAGAGACCCAGTTCCTGAGTCCTGTTTCTCCTGCCTGTGACACTGTGGTCTCCCCCTCTTCTGGGTGGTCCCTCACCTCTTGACAAACACCTGCCAGCCCACAGGCGCTACCTCCTTCACCTCTCACTGCCATGTTGCCCAGAGAGGCCGCCTCTCTTGTGGTGGGGGTAGGGGGTGGGGGTCGGCTCCGGAACCCATGTGTTTAGTGTTTTCATTTTCCAGTGACTGGTTTTCAGTGGGATTCCATGAAACTTGGCTCACTTCTGTGGCCACTTAAAATTTCAGCCTCGGTTCTATAACCCTTCTAGCACCCCGACACGTTACTGAGCCATAAATCCGCGTCAACCTGGGGAGCTAGTTGGTGGCCTGAGGAAAGCCACTTACCCTCTCTGAGCCATGTGCCCTCAGTGTAGAATGAGGATGCTGGGTGCCACTTAACCATCTCTTCCAGCCTGAGGTCACGGATGGAGTGTGCTTACAGCGTGCGCTGTAAAGATGGTAGCTTTCTCCCTCTGGCGTGGTGGTAGTGGTGCTTAGAAGGTATTGAGTAGCGCTCCCCGCTCCTCACCCCTGCCCTAGCCCAGGTGTTCCCTTCGTGTTTTGTTGTTGTTGTTGTTGTTGTTGTTGTTGTTGCTGTCTGGAGATAGAATCTCATTATGTAGTCCTCACCATCGTGGAACTTGCTATGTGGACTAGGCTGGCCTTGAACTCCTTGAGATCCACCCGCCTCTGCCTGCAGGTTGGTTAAAGGTTTGCGCCACCATACCCGCCTCCCTTGGTTTTAGGGGGGGCTCTCATCAGACGTTCTGTTAACAGTCCACAGCATGTCCATTGTTGCTGTTGGATATCTTAGTTGGAGCTGCGCGGCAGGTCACTCACCCACAGTGAGAAACTTGAGGTCCGTGCGGGCATCTCTGCGGCCACCTCATCTGTGTGGTCCTTGCAGACTCCTGCTCTGTAGAGTGATGTCACATAAGCCTGTGACCTTCCTGGGTTTGCTTTCCCTCCTTCCACTATGGCTGACACTGAGATAAAAAAACTCAGCCCCTGGCTCACGGCCTGGCGGATGGATGATCATTTGTTCCGCAATCCCTACTGGGTGTGACGATTTGGAAATCTACCATGAAGGCGGTGGCAGCAACAGCAGGGACCACTTCAGGCCCACTGTATTTCAGACACAGTGACATTTTGGGACCATTTATTAACACAAACAACTACTATAATATATAATAACATATACAAATACTACCACTTTATATAAGTCTTCATTTAAACCTTGCCTCAGGCATGCCTGGTAGATAACTGTTGTCCCCACTATACAGTTCTGAAGACTAAGGCTGTGTGGTTATAGACACCCTCCAGCCAGGAGTCAGGAATGGCACATTCTTAAAAGCCAGGGACATTCTCAAGGTGTATTAAAGGAGACCTGCTGCCATGGTGGTTGTTAAGACCAAAATGAAACCGTGGAAGCCTCAGACCCTAGGAGTTGGGGACAAAGGGCCTCTCTCGCTGGCTAACTGTGTACCCTTTATGACCCTGAGATACCCTGACAACAAGGATACATTCCTCACCTTGCCTCTTTATCCAAATGAAGTTGGACTTCATTTGAATTTGAATAAATTTGAATTTCATTTGAATAATGAAGTTAGGCTTCTGCGTGTAGCCCTGCCCACTCTGCTGGGCATTGCATAGGGCCAGAGGTGGCTGAAATGGGTTTCCCTTTGGTTGCTAGCTTTTCCTCCTTGCTGTGTCCTGGGGTTACTGATAAGGAGAGGGTCATTCCATGGGAAACTCGCAAACCTGAAGAGAGAACATGGTGGTCTGTGGCTTCTCTGCTGGGATGCACAGGACCAAAACCACTTTCCTGCTGCCTCTGATACACATCCACTCTTTCAGCACCAGCCCCAAAGGTTCCTCAGAGCAGCACCTGGAAAGGTGAGACCTTGGATAGTTTGGTGGCCGAAGGCAGGGAGGGGTTATGGAGAGAGACTGGAGTGGAGTCAACCCTTCCAGGCCCTGCCACCAGCATGCTTGTTTGTTTTGTTTTGTTGTTGTTGTTTTGGGGTGCCCTCACTACATAGCACTGTAGACTTGACAGTGCCTTGCAAATCTCCATTTTACTGCTAAGGGAACTGGAGTTTTGGAAGGCCAGAGAACAGTAGATTCAGATCTAGTCTGTAGGAAGAGAGTGTCCTTAGCATTGCTTTACTCCATGTCCTCCCCCCCCCCCCCCCCCCCCCCCCCGCCTGAGCTTTGTGGCTACTGCTTGCAAGAGCAGTAAGCCCTAAGCGGTGGGGCCGTTTTTTATTGACTCTTGCTTGGAGGCTTAGGCCCTGGGCTTGGTCTTGGAGGCCTGAAGAAACACAGGTGTTGTTTTGGCCCGGCAGCTTCCCCAGGAAATGGGGCCAGCTGCTTTCTACTACACTTAGTGGCTTTCACAAGCTTGGTCTTCTTACAACAGCCTCTTCCTCCCTCCGCTCCCCTCCCCCACCTCTAACAAGACCAGGTTAGTAAACAGTGAGAACTCACAGCCCTCAGCTGCTGGCACTGACCAGTTTCCCTCAAGGCCTTAGGAAGCCTTTGGCTGAGAGTGGAAGGGACTGAGAATTGGAGGGTGGGTCCGGAAGAGGCTTAAGAACAGGTGTGTTGGGAGATAGGAGATGTGATCACGGAATAAGACATGCCTATCACTGGCTGCAGTGACGTGCTGTGTGGTGGCTCTGGGCCAAAGCGAAGTATGGACAGGTGGCAGTTGGGAGAAAAGATAGAACCAGAGTAATTGTACTTACTCCAAAGATTTAGACATTCTGTGCAGTTTCGTTTTTGTTTTATGCCAACACAAGCTATAACGAAATGAAAACAAAAGCTGAGGAGGTCATCCCCTGGCAGCCCTTCCCCCTGGGCTGTCTGACCTCTGAGGCCAGAGGGTCTCTGAGCACAGGGAGGATGGGATGGCCACCCACCCACCCACTCCCTGCCCTGACCACTTAGTATCACCTATAGGCTCTGTTGGCTCCTTAGGACCCCTCAGCTTTGCATCAGCATCTCCAAGCGCCCAGCTTCTCCAGGGCCTGGGATTCTGTTGCTTTTTTCAGTACTGCGTTCTTGATTCTGCCCATTGGCCCCCAGGTGAGCCCGACCTTCAGTTGCCAGGGCCAAGCAACAGTAGATGACTGCATTGGCGTTGCGGGCTCTGCGTACAACCCAGACATAGCTCATGGACTAGGCCACGTGTGTACCCAATGCTAAAAGGCAGATGTGTTAGCCAGGGAAGGCCAGTGCAGACTGGGGGATGGCTTATTTTCCTGCCTACCTGATGTGATGTGGTTTCCCCAAAGATTTGGTACAGCACATATCTCTGTCATGGTGGGGGTGGTGGGGGTGGTGATTGCAGGGAAGAGAGGACCCCTGGCTTGCCAAGATCTGAGAACTGAAGCCCAAAATCTCTTCCAGTGAGTGTGTTGCCTCTTCTCACCTCTCCCATCTCTCTGTCCCCCTTTTTGCTACCACAGGCTTTTCAACTTTGTTCGTAAATCCAGACAGCTATGGTGCGAGTCCTCCAATAACTACCAGTATGATGTTCTTTCGCTGCTCACCGGTTGCTCTTATCTTTGGAGGTTCTCAGAGCAAGAGAAGAGTGGGGCATGTGTGACCTCCCCCAAATGAGGGCATTTCTGGCATGCTGCTCATCCGTGGGATTCACAGGGCAGGCGCAAGAGCTGAGCGGCCCTACAGTGAGAGGAACAGGAGCAGGCTTTAGAGCCTTGTGTAGTCAGTGGTATCATTTGGTGGGAGGAGCCTGGGCAGTGACAGTGAATGGGTTGGCCAAGCAAGAGTGCCCTTCTGTGTGGTTGCTGCAGACTGAGATTTGATGGAGGTTTGTATGGACACGTGAAACTGAACAAAGTGCATACATCCATTTACCATTGTTTGTGGAGTTAACCCATTCCATGTTCGCACCACCAGGAGGTGCTATTAGCATGAGACCCCCTTGGTTGGTGGCCTGCCTGTGGATGGTGGCCCAGTCGTCCCCCACCCCATCTCAGAGAAGTAGCTACAAAGTTGATGGTTTTGCACCAACTTCCTTCCATCCATTCTCTGCAATTTTTCTCTGTTGTTTTACAACTGAAGGTGACCCACCCTAACCTCACATACATGTGATTGTGTGGCTGGGGGGGGGGGGGGGGGGGAGGGGCAGGAGGACATTCTTTTCTCCTTATCCTGACACCATGCCTCTGAACTCTGTCCCCAACAAGAATGAACCCTTTCCCCTGGTTAGCTATCGAGTGGAAAGGGATTTTATAAGCTAACTTATCGAGAGGTGCTAAAATGAATTTGTCTTAGAGGGAAATTGCTAAGAATGGAGTGTGGTACTTCTGGGTGTGGGTAGAAATTATGCTTTTGAGAGAGCTGGGAAGAGACCTGTTAAGGGAGGTGCAGCTTCGTTCTCCCTTCCCCCCTGTACCTATAGGCCACAAAGGATGCCCCACTTGCATTTTTGTGAAGATTGCCTCCCACCCCACCCCAATTGGTTGATGTGACTGTGTGGAACAGCTATGCTAAGATTTTTCCATTGGTTCTTTTGAGTGGGTGGCCATCTTCCCTGATACCTTCACGTGGCTGTAAAGTAAGGATGGCACAAGCCTTCTGAGGACCTTGCACAGAACAACTGGAAAGAAGGTGGGGCGCCCTGGAAGCCATTGAGGTCTGTGGTGAGGGCCTCAGAGACCATATGGCTTGCAAGGAGACTGACCGCCTCCTTTTCTTCCCTTTGATTTAGACATTCACGGCCTGGTGCAACTCCCACCTGCGCAAGGCAGGGACGCAGATTGAGAACATTGAAGAGGACTTCCGAGATGGCCTGAAGCTCATGCTGCTCCTGGAGGTCATCTCAGGTGAGCTGGCCCCGGCTAGGACAGGGTGGTACCCTCTAAGTCCTAACACCTGGCTGTTGTGTTCTATCTATGTTCACATTGGCCTCTCTGAGCACCAGGCATGCACGCACGCGCACACAAACACACAAACAGTGCATTTACATACATGCAAGTCACACACACACACACACACACACACACTAAAAAAAGAGTTAATCAAGATGTCACATCACTTAGTCTCATTCCTTGGAGGGGTTACCCCCATGACCTTGTTAGGCCCTGCCTTCTAAAAGTCTTACCACTTGGACTCTCACAATGCTGAGGCCAGGTTTCCAAGACCTGAACTACTAGGAACAAACTATACCCAAAATATGGCATTGGACATGTCCACTTGGATGCTCAGAGCAAAATAGCTGGCACTCTGTTTTGCTGCAGACGTCATCTTGTCATCCTAAACCTAATCTGGGACCACAAAACTGCTCTGCTTCTGCCCTTCTTTCCAACTTGACATTTGCGTTTTTTTTGTGGTCTGTTTCCCTCTTTTATGGTCCCCCCATCGAGCCTCAGTGCTGTGGGCCCTGTGACTCCCACCTAGAGGAAGCCTTGCTGGCCTTAGTGCTGTATCCTCCCTTTCCCCTCCTCCCTGCAGTCCCGCTTTATGAAGCAGCCTAGGACTAAGATCCTCTGACAGCCCAAATATGGTCGCGTTGTTCCCTTGCTCACAGGGCCTCTGTGCCTCCCCAGGGCTTCCAGCCTGAGTCCACATTCCCTTAGGCTCCTTCGGGAGCTGGCACCTGCTTTTGTTTCCAACTAACTATTCCCAAAAAGGTAGTGGCCCTCAGGCTGTCTGCCACACAGGGAGGCTCTCCCCCAGACTGTTCTGTTCCCCTGTGGTTTTTTTTTTTTTTTTTTTTTTGCATGACTTTTGACAGCCTCACTTCTTTTAAAAACAGCTTTTCACATTTCCTTTAAAGTGAAACCTGGGCAGGGCAGAATACACACAATGGAAACTGTAACCATTTTAGCTTTTTTTTTTTTTTTGTGGCGGGGGAGGCATTATTTATTTTGGCTCATGGCTTCACAAGTATCAGCCTGTTGCCACAAGGAGGATGTGGTAGAGCAGCTCAGTAGGCCTCATGGCAGCAAGAGGCCAAGAAAAATGTACATGAAAATGCCAGAGCATTTTTTTGCAGTGATGTACTTTCTCCCAAAGCCCCACCTTTTGCTTTCATCACCTTTTAATGATGTCATCATATTATGACTCCGTCAAGGCATTAATCTGTTGATTAGGTCGGATCCCTAATGATGTAATTATCTCCAAGCTACTTGACTAATCTTGATGTCACTTGATCCATTCAAGTCAACGCTTAAGACGGGGAGCATCGCAGTCCACTTCTTGTCAATTTGACACCCAGACTTGTCACTTTAAACCATTACCTTCCACCCCTGGGCCTCGAAAAGACTACATTCAACCTATCTCTGTGAGTCCTCAAGGCCTTAATAATTCAAACATTGTTCAGGTTCAGAAGTTTAAGTTCAGAGTCCCTACTGAGATGACTCAAGGCAGTCTCTTAGTTGTGAGCCCCTGGCATAATAAATACCTCTAACGTACTGTGGCACAAGTGAGGACTGGGGGAGGGGGCAAGTACCAAACTAAGACCAGAACTCAGGAGAGTGAAGATTACAGCCTGTACAACCATGTCCAATCCTGGGGAGGCTCGGCAGTGTGGCGTGGGCTTCAGTGGGCTTGCGTAACCCTTCCTTCCATGTCGCTGTTCTCTTGTGTTGGCTGCATCTACTGCCCGAGGCTTTCATTAGCAGATGTTCCACACTCCCTGCATCTTCAGCATCCTTGGGTGGGTGAGGGGGTTTCTATTGCAGCTCAGGCCTCACCCCCACAGAGCTCTTTGTAGGGAATTCAACCGTTTTGTGCGTTCGCTGGCCTCCCAGGCCTTCCTTTGACATCTGGGTAGACGCCACTATAGCTCTGTAACTCTTGAATTCTGCTTGCCTGTAAAACCAGCATATGGATGAAGCCAAGCCTTCTGCGTGTTCCTCTGTAGCAAACTCTTGAGTGCCTGGAAGCTAAACCTAGAAAAATGCTTCCTTAGGCAGGGTATCCTGGCAGCTCTCCCTTCTGAAAAGAAAACTTAGTTTTTTTTCCTCCTGACTTACTTTTGTATTATTATTAATTTTAAGTCACCATACACGGTAATACATTTCATTTTATATGCATATTCCTTAATACTTTGTTCTAATTTATCTCCCTTCCTCAATTTTAGTTTTATAGTATGAAGCTTATGATGGGTGGGGCTTGGCCAGTTCCTGAGATATCAAAGACATTCTTATTTTCAAGGCATTTTTCCCTCTTGACCCAGTGTAAAGCGCTTGGCTTTTTAGTTTGTTAAAAAGAGAATAAGTGATAGTTTGTTTTGGAGCAGTTTTGGGTGACTGTTACCCAGAGACACAGATTTGGTTACCCTAAATTCTATATCCCAATGTGGAAGTAGTTTCATGAAGTTTTTATAGTTTTACAAAACAAAGAAAGTCATAAATTGGGGCTGGAGAGATGGCTCAGAGATTAAGAGCACTGTCTGTTCTTCCAGAGGTCCTGAGTTCAATTCCTAGAAACCACATGGTGGCTCAGAACCATCTATAATGAGATCTGGTGCCCTCTTCTGGCCTGCAGGAACACATGCAGGCAGAGCACTGTATACATAATAAATAAAAATAAATCTTTTTTAAAAAGCCATAAATTAAGGAGGAGGCTTTTCTAGAGGCCTAAGATGCTATCTGATGACACGCTGAGCCATTAAGATGGAAGCTAGTGGTCTGCTATGTCAATGAAGTACGAAAGATTTCTAAATATTAGCCACAAGTTGTTAGTTCTGACACAGAGGAGAGAGGACTAGCTGGGAAAGGTCATTAAGAAACTCCTGGATGGGCTAGAGAGATGGCTCAGAGGTTAAAAGCACCAACTGCTCTTCCAAAGGTCATGAGTTCAATTCCCAGCAACCACGTGGTGGCTCACAACC
The DNA here is from genome assembly GCA_907169655.1 of Acomys percivali. Lineage (NCBI taxonomy): Eukaryota > Metazoa > Chordata > Mammalia > Rodentia > Muridae > Acomys > Acomys percivali. The sequence continues at coordinate 173,216,782 of OU015742.1, read as the reverse complement.
ATCTATAATGAGATCTGGTGTCCTCTTCTGGCTTGCAGGCAGGATATCGTATACATAATAAATAAAGAAATCTTAAAAGAAAGAAAGAAAGAAAGAAAGAAAGAAAGAAAGAAAGAAAGAAA
>OU015742.1:173199926-173216650 GCA_907169655.1 Acomys percivali | reverse complement strand
AAAGAAAGAAAGAAAGAAAGAAAGAAAGAAAGAAAGAAAGAAAGAAAGAAACTCCTGGATCATGTCAGTACTGCCGGGGCCTCTTTTTAATGACACTGATCTCTAACAGTCACATCCTGGCTGCCCACAGCTTTTAGTTTGCTCATTTTCAGGCAAGGCTTCAGGCTTTCCAGATCTTTCCATTCTGCTCTTTGTCCCGATTCTTGCTACAAACACCTATCAGTAACTATGCCACAGCTTGAGCGTGATGAGCTTTTTCTTTTTTTACCCAATCAATTAGCCCCCTCCCTTAAACTCAGTGTCCTGCATTTTCAGGGCACCAGCAAAACACAGCCCAGTTCTTTGCCAGAATGTAACAAGAACATTAGTTCTTCTAGTCCGTTCACGTGCCTTACCTGGGTCCGAACCCTCCCAAGTACAGTCCTGACTGTTTCTGTTGGTGTCCTGGTCTTCCGAACTCCCACCAGACTCGCCCATTAAGCTTTGCTTATAGCAGCACATCCACTAATTCTTCCATTTTGCTTCCATACAACCTGTTTCAAATGTTGTCTCAGAGGTGTCAGCTCATTATAACAGATGGGGGATGGGGGGGCAGGCATGATGGCCCTTTTGATAGGTCCCTGGAGAGTGTCTGTTCTGGGGTTAAAGTGCTTTTTATTGGAGTACTTGGCAAACCGACTCCCTTGTCCCATCCCCCAGATTCTTTTTGTCTTCCTTGAAGCTTGAGGAGCAGAAGCCCTTGCGTGGAGGAGGGAGGGTGTGAGTGGGAGGTGGGTGTGGAGCCGGCCTGAGGTTGTCACAGGAAGGCAGTGTAATAGCACAGGCCCATGCTTCTCCTGTGGGTGGGGCCCCTCCAGTGGGTGGGGCCAGAGTACTAAGAGGCAGCTTTATCTTAACACAAGGTTTTTTTGTAATACTAAAACATAAGCTGTACCTGTGTCCTGAACAAAGAGGTCTGAGAGTTTGCGGTCTTTCACAGTGCTGTTCCTCCTGCCTTGATCACCGTTCCCTGCAATGTTAGCCTGACTGTAAGCCACAGGCCTTTCCCAGCCCGTCCTCCATTCATTTCTTCCTTCCCTTCTCTTCTCCCTTCTTCTCCTTCTTCCTCTCCCTCCTCCTTTCCTTCCTCCCCCTCCTCCTCCTCTCCTTTCTCCTCTCCTTTCTCCTCCTTAGAAGAACACAGATGCTTCTTAGTATTTGCCCATTGTATGTATTTATTTGCCTGCTTTTTAATTTAAGACCTGACCTTTCCTATTGGATTATCATTACATAAAAGGCAAGAAGCTTGTTTGCTCTTCCTCAGCTCCTGCCTACTCCTCCTCTGGCATCTCTTATTATAAATGGACGCTGGGGCTAGAGAGAGCGGTCTATGGTTAAGGAGGTGGCTGCTCTTTCAGAGGACCTAGGCTTGCAACCAAATACCCACAGCGGTGGCTCACAGCTGCCTGTAACTTCAGCCCCATGGAATCCAGTATCCTGCTTCTGGCCTCCTCAAGCACCTGCACACACACATACACACATTTAAAAAAGCATTTTTAAATAAAGATATACATTTTGAGCAGATGCACACAGGTTTGTCTCTGAGGAGGAGAGGAAAACTGTAAGTAGACTCAACTTCGGTTTGGTTTTTCTGCCTGGGTGATAACTCTGAACATCTGAGAGGAACATCACATATATGCCCTCTTAAGAGGTTCTTTGGGTGAGGGGAGTGAGGGATGGCCCTGGCTCCTGGACAGTTGTACCTCACCTTCATTTTCCTCCCTCTTGTAGGCGAACGCTTGGCCAAGCCAGAGAGAGGCAAGATGAGAGTGCACAAGATCTCCAACGTCAACAAGGCCCTGGATTTCATAGCCAGCAAAGGGGTCAAGCTGGTGTCCATTGGAGCTGAAGGTGAGGCAGATACCCTGTGGTCACTGTTTCTTTGGCCCTTTCTGCCCTGACTCTTGGGTTCACATGCATTTGGAAACAGGTACCCATCACCTCATCGGTCAGCTACACCAGGACTTGGCCCTTTCCTGTTCTCTCACTGCAGCCCTTATGATGTGCGGTGGTTGCCCAGGGAGTGCTGGGAACATCCCTGCCTCCTCAAGTCCTATGGGGTGCTCTGTGGATGGGATAGTATAAATGGACTCCTGCTGGCTGACAGGGCCCTGGGGAGACACTGCTGTTCCCAAAGTAGCTTCCTTTTGTTTTGGTTTGGTTTGTTTTGGTTTGGTTTGGCTTGGTTTTTTGAGACAGGGTTACTCTGTAGTTCTGGCTATCCTGGAACTTGCTCTACAGACCAGGCTGGCCTTGAACTCACAGAGGTCTGCCTACCTTTGCCTTTCCTGAGTCCTGGGATTAGAGGTATGCACCACCACCCCTGCCCTGTTTTGGGGAGGGCCAAAGCAACTTTCTTAGTAGCATCTCCTAGCACCAGAGTTTCTTGTCTCTTTTCCCATCACTTCAGAAACTTTTTTTTCCTCCTCAACAAAAAGCTGTTGAAAGCATTGTCGGCACACTCTTCACAGTTACAAGAATGTCACAGGACTTGTGGTATGCATTGTGCTGGCTCTGAAGGAGCAGCTAGAATAGTCTAACCAGGCCCTTCAGTGGCGTGACCTATGGACACAGCAGGTGTTCATCGCGCACCTGCTGGGGGAACGTCAGGGACTGAGAGACGTATCTTCCTCCCTTGGTCAAGACACAGCCATGGTTGTGATATGAGGACTCACTTGTCATGAGTAAAGCCATGCTAAAAGGCTTTGACCAGTGACCCCATAGGTGAATAGCCCCACTGTAGGAAGTATGCTTACAGCTGGCCGTGCTGCTTGATCCCAGAGAAATGCACCCAGGGGGTACTGCTCCCCTTAAGTCCGTGAGAGCAGATCTCCTGTGGGTAATGAGAAAAGTCCTTTCCTCCCTAGACATGCATGGAAATGTTTCCTGTTCTTCCATCAGCTTTAACACAGGTAACAAACAGCAGTGTGTAGGGTTGAGTCTCATTTGCAAAGGTCTTTTGGTATTTTTCAGACAGAGTTTTTCTGTGTAGCTTTGGCTGCCTGGGAACTGGCCCTGTAGACCAGGCTAGGCCTTGAACTCCTGGAGATCCACCTTCCTCTGCCTCCCAAGCGCTGGGATTAAAAGGCCTGGACCACCATGCCTAGTGACAAAGATCTTGGTGAACAGCGGAACACAACCACATCTGCTTGTTTGCCCTCTCTGTCATCTGTGCTGCTTTGGATGCCAGCAACAAAGCTCAGCAGTTGCTATAGAGACCACGTGGCCAGGGGAGCCAAAGCTATTTCCTGTCAGGCCCTTTATTGAGAAAGTTGGCTGACCCCTTACCCTAATGGTTTGGGTTGTTGCTCAAGGTGGCAGCCACACCTGGATCCTGGCACCCTTGCAGCCTTGAACATCTCAAGGGCAAGAGGCTATGTTGTCTTCAGCCTTTGGCCACAGTTCCTAGCTGCTGATGCTGGGTGTGTGTTTCAAGCACGTGTGTGTGACAGGTACTCAACTTTGTGGCTGGGAAAACATTCTTTGCTTCTTATTAAGAACAAAAGAACATCGTGTTCTACTAGGGAGGACTGAAACCTTGGAAGATTTTTTTCTTTTTTTTTTCAGGCAGAGGAAGCCAAGAAAAATGCCACTCAATGGTCTCGCAACAGTTCAGGTCCCCACTTAGGGTAGGGAAGGAGAAAGTGTGAGAAATGGGCTTAGGTGAACGGTAGGGATAGGTGAGGTCTGCAGTGAATTGGAGAGAGCTTTCCCTGTGTAGCAGAGAGATAGAATGTCAGGTCACTCTGAACCAAACTGCACCTTCATAGCTGTGCCAGGCCCAGCACAGTGGTTCAGGCTCCACAGCTGAGCTCTAACCCTCTTCCTGGCCTGATGAGCTCCACTGAGCCCCCCCCAACACACCACAGCTCCTTCACTGCTTAGCCTCTGCCATGTCACGAGGGTCCCTGTGTCCCGTTGCCATGCTGCCCTGGTCTGTTGTCAAGTGAGAGATTTGCTGTCTTCTTACAGCTGTAGGAGGCAGGCTGAGCCTTCTGGCCCTAGTCCAAGCCTGGGTTGCCCTGAGAGGAAGCCAAGTGAATACACACTGGGGTTTTACTTTGTAAGGAACAACACTTCAGAGCTGATGGCTTAGGAACTGAAGGCCGTAGGGCAGATCTCCTGGAAGTGGGAGGACCTTGTTGCTGTTTATTGGGATTGCTGAGGACCCCTATGGGGACCAGGCCCTAGCAGGACAATCACTCCACTCCAACAACTAGCACTGACTGGACCAGGCCTGGCAGGGCGACCCTGTGGGCAGACTGGTCCTGGAGAGCACGCCAGACCTATGGAATGCAACCGTGTTCCCCGTGCTCCCGAAGGTCCTGTCCCCGAAGTGTCTAGATGGAGCAAGCACATGTCATAAACTAGGGGCTTAGAACAAGCCCTGAGATTTTTCCTACCACACTTGGGTCAGGGACATCTAGATTTCATGGAGTGGAGGCTTGGTCCGGTGAAGGCTTGGGGTTTAACCAGGGGAGAGGAGACCCAAGCAGGACTCTCAACTTTGAGATTTGGGGTGACAGGAAGCTTGATGTTTGGGTGCCGAGAGCTCGGTGTCATCTCTATAGTTCAGATCTGTCAGGATCGTGGCCATAGTGGGTACAGAAGCCTGAGCCTTGGCCTGAAAGGCCATGTGACCCATGGGAATCCAGGTCCAGTCGCATGGGGTCTTCACGACACTGGCCATTCAGCTCTTGGAATGTGGGCAAGTGATTGCATTTCTGGAGTGGGGAGGAGAAATGGCCTAAGCAAGCAGGATGTGAGCAGCGTTTAACATTGACTCAACACACCGCACCATTCTTCCTCATCTCTAGCACTAGTTTTCTGTCCTCTCACTATGACACAGAATCCGCTAAGTTCTGGAAGGGCGGAGAATAATTATTAAGACCTCCCCCCCAAAATGAAACCACCTGGCTCCCTAGTACTTGAAAGTCCCCCATAGGAGGCCATTGTGTTTGGCCCTCATGGAGCCCTGCAGAGGGGAAGAGAGTATACCATCTAGAAAGGCTGACCCTCAGTGTCATCACTTTTATAAGCTTAAAAAAATTTCCCCTTAGAGTCAGAATGCTGCCTCATAAAATTTCATTGTAAGGATTTTTTCCCCCTGAGTCATTAAAACCTCAGGAATGCAATGCTGAATGGTTCTGTTACATCCGTTTGAGGATAGCTGAGCTCTATTACCTGGGCCTGTCTTGGGAGTGGCTGAACCTTCATAGGTCCTCAGGGTCCAGTGACAGGCCTGTGTGCCTCTGTTCACTCGCTGTGATTGATGTCCCATTCGCTCGCTCGCTCGCTCGCTCGTTCATTCATTCGTTCGTTCGTTCGTTCATTCATTCATTCATTCATTCGTAGAGGCCTTACTCAGAGCTAAGCCTGCACTGGGCTCTGAGTAGTGATGCAAGACAGGGAAAGTCCTGACCCTTGGCCATGCAGAAGATAACAGGAAATGCTACCGATGTCTCATAGAGAGCGTGGAAGAGACAAGTGGGTGGTCAAGGAAGCGACAGTGAGATAGCCTGAAGGGGGGAGGAAGCCATGTGGGTATTCTGGGAGAGGGAGAAATCAGGATGCCATTGGGGATGGAAGGAGGGCCCAGGAAGCTCTACCAGCCCAAGAGGGCCTTACTGGGCACGGGTCTTGTACTGGCCACTGGCCTCTGGGTGGGGTGGAAAGCCATGGCTCTGAGCAAAAGAGGGGCGGGATGGGGGTGGGGTGGGTAGTGGTGGGGGTGCCCTGCGGACTTAAGCACTCTTTGTACTTTGAACATTGTTTCCATGATAAATAACTGAACAACAAGGGTATTTATACAGAAACCTTACTCTGCAGTGCAGGTCTGTGGCCAGGGACAGAGATAGAATTTCACCTCCAGAACTGAACAGCTCTGAGACGCTTGCTCCTTCTTGCCAGCCTTTCCAGCAAGGTTTTGTTTATTTGGTTTTTTTTTTTTTTTTAAAGCCAGTTTATGCTTCTAGCTGCAGTGTATAATAATGTGTACGGTTTTCAATTTGCTCTTAAAGTTTACTAATTTAATATCTGGGCAAATTATATCTGATTTCGTGTTCTGTATTTATTCGTGTCCCTTGCCTGTTCATACCTCTGAGAGCTTAGACTCTGTTCATATTAATTTAAACCCCTCAGTGTTCCAGATGTTAAAGTACTAGAGGTTGTAGATCAGTGGTTCTCAACCTTCCCAAAGCTGTGACCCTTTAACACAGTCCCTCATGCTGTGCTGACCCCCCCAGCCATAAAATTATTTCCATTGCTACTTCGTAACTGTAATTTTGCTACTATTATGAATTGTAAATATCTGGTGTGCAGGATATCTGACATGGGACCCCTGTGAAAGAATTATTCGACATCCCTTCCCCCAAGGAAGGGGTCAAGACCCACAGGTTGACAACAGCTGCTGTAGATGAAAACATTTTTTAAAATTAGTTCATTTTTAAATTCACTTTACATCCTGATCGTAGGCCCCTCCCTCTTCTCCTTCCGGTCCCAGCCACCCGCTGTCCCTCTTCCCCCAATCCTCCCTTCCCTAAAGCACACACCCCAGCATTTGGGGGTTGCTGAAGCAAGAGGATCAATGGGTAAGCCTGAGTCCATGGCCTCACCCACCCACCCCAGCTTTACCTCCTGATCTGATGCCTCCCCAGGAGCATTTCCTGCAGAGCTCTGGCCGGACCATGTCATCAGGGAAACAGTTGCCTGCTGCCACAGCTCTCGGTGATGCTAACATGGACCTGTGGCCCATCACTATCGGTGGCTCTGTTAGCAAGTTACGGTGTGCCCAGTGTCCCAAGTGAACACTGGTATTCCTTTACCCAGCACACTAACGCAGACCTGACACAGAAGTATTGCAGAGGGGAGTACGTAAGATACCCTTGGGGACTTTGCTCTTCCCTGAGAGCGCCTTCCTGTGGGCCAGCTTACTCTCCACTTCTGCAGACTGGTATGGACTAAGGAGCTACCGAGGAACCTCATCTTCAGCCCACAAGACCAAAAGAGCTCTGTGGCTTAGGCTGACATATAGTTTGTATTTGTTTTAAGATGTACTTACTTTTATTTCGTATGTGTTTGCCTACATGTATGTCTGCGCACCATGTGTTTGCCCGGTGCCGACAGAGGCCAGAAGAGGGCGTTGGATCCCCTGGAGCTGGAATTACAGAGGGTTGTGAGCTGCCTTGTGTGGATGCTGGGAATCGAACCTGGGTCCTTCGAGCTGGAATTTCAGAGGGCTGTGAGCTGCCTTGTGTGGACGCTGGGAATCGAACCTGTTTCCCTCTAAAAGAGCAGCCGCTGCTCTTAACTCCTGAGCCATCTCTCCAGCCTTGATTTATGCTTTTATTTGCTGTTTCTAGGATATCCATGTCTGAAAAGTTGAAGGACTAAATATAGCAGGTTGTCTGAGCTGTCGTCTTGAATGTGTTTTAAAACAAAAATCTATTTTAAAACTGAGGGTATTTTGAGGTTGACCAATCAGAAGGTTGGTTAAAGTGGCAGCTTTTAATACAGACGTTTGTAGCTTTCTGTTCACTTTGGCTGTCTGTATGAGTGGCTATTTTGGGAACTATGATTGTCCACGGACCCCCAGGTCATGGACCTCCCACCCCCAGGACCTATGTGAGGGCTAAGAAATTGTCCCGTCCTGTCTTCAGACTGGATGACTATGGGTCGGGGTGTAGAGTATCCTTTCTGATGGACCTGCTATCATACCTCAGATAGTCCTCTCTCCTGGGGTCTGTCCTGGTCGACTACACCAACTTTCACAAACTTTCTATGTGGAGCTAGCTGGACGTGGCTCAGACTGGTGAGCTCTGTACATATGAGGTATGTGGGTTCAGGTCTTAGCACAAACAAACAAACAAACAAATAAGGTCTTAGCATAAACAATCAAACAGATAAGGTCTTAGCATAAACAAACAGATAAGGTCTTAGCATAAACAAACAGTCAGACAATAAAAATGCCCCTTCTAAAAGTGGGGGATTTGTGATAGTTTGATTTCTCAGTGTACAGGGAGTTACATGGGATGCTGAAAATGTGTCTGTCTTGCTGCAGCCCCCCCTAACATGCCCTGCCACTCTTTTCTGTAGAAATTGTGGATGGGAATGTAAAGATGACCCTGGGCATGATCTGGACCATCATCCTTCGTTTCGCCATCCAGGACATCTCCGTGGAAGGTGGGTTTCTGCTTTGTTCTGACCCTTCTTGAACTTTGACCCCTCCCTTTCACTTCTCCACCTAGCCTTTCTCCCTAGTGTCATCCAGAACGCCCTGACGATTTCAAATAACACCCCCCACCCCCAAAGTCTGTTGGCCCAGTGGTGGCATTCTTCACTTTGAGAAGGCCAAGGCTGCTGTGGTTAAGTGTCTTAAAAGCCTCACCTGGCTCTTAAGTGGGAAAGGATGAGAAAATAGGAGGCGCTTTTGCAGCTCCCCCTGGTGGCCGCCTTTCAAATCTGCACAGGTTGCCCTGGTATGAGAGTAATCCCTCTATATGTGAGTCTTTTACTCCAGTCGTGTTTTAATTAATTAATTTTTTTTAAGCTTTGTGCCTGAAATAGTGCTTTTTATCATGTTCTGTTTGTGGTTTGCTATGTGCATGATATATGCATACAAAAACCACTTTTTTAAAAAGCAGTGAGCTTTTAAAGTATGCGTATTGATTTTTTTATGCATATGGTATGTTTTTTGTGCATGGGTGTTCTTGCCTGCGTATATGTCTGTGTACTGTGTGCATGCCTGGTGTCCCAGAGTCCTGAAGAGGGCATTGGATCCCCTGAGACTGGGATTACAGTTGTGAGCTTCCCAGTGTGGGTGCTGGGAACTGAACTTGAGTCTTTAGGAAAAGCAACAAGCCCTTCTAACCACTGAGCCATCTCTCCAGTCCCATAATTGGGTATATGCTTGTGTGTCTTATGTGCCTAAGTACAGGGGAGTGCTGACTTCCTCAGAGGCCAGAGGCATTGACTTCTGGAGCTGGTGTTACAGGTGACTATGCACTGGGTGCTAGGAACCAAATTCAAGTCCTCCGCAAAAGCAGCGGACTCTCACCACTGAGCCATCTCTCCAGCCCCATGTCAATTCATATAATAGATTGACTGACTGACTGACTGACTGATTGATTATTTATTTCTTTAGAGGCAGGACCTTACCATGTACCTCTGGCTGGCCTGGTACCTGCTATGTAGACCAGGCTGGCTTTAAAGCCCCAGAGAGCTACCTGCCTCTGCCTCCAGAGTTGCTGGGATTAAAGGAATGCACCACCACACTTGGCACCCCGTACCAATCTTATGATTGCTTATTTGTACCATCCTTTCGCATAATTCTTAAAGCCCGTTTTATGAGTTAAATACGTGAGATCACTCAGGAACCCACTTTACTAAATGCCATCACCTGAAGTTCACAGATCTCAACACACACAGAGGCAGTGTAGTCTGCAGTTGTGGTGCTGGGAGTTCCCCCATCCCCTCAGATGCCTGGCTTTACAGACAGATAGCCACCCGCTCCACAGAGTGGCAGGGCACTGAAGAGGAAGAAGCCTTACTCGGCTGAACCTGGACAGGGATCCTTTCTTCCTGTTCCGCCATGTTCGCCCCACAGGTTGTGTGATTCCCCTGTCGAGGGGCTTCTGGTCATAAACATGTCACAGCTGTTCTTGGGGCAGCCAGCCACCAGTTGTTGACTTACTCTGTAACCCTGAAACTTCTTGAATGGAAGGCAGTTGGGCTGATAACCCAAAGAGCTGCTGCTGTCTGAAGACTTTAGTGTATGGTGTGAGTAGCTTGCCTCTTTCTTTCTTTCTTTCTTTCTTTCTTTCTTTCTTTCTTTCTTTCTTTTCTTTCTTTAGAAAATATTTTTTCTTTTTAAAGATTTGCTTATTTATGTATTTGAGTGTTCCATCTGCATTTACACCTGCACGCCGGAAGATGGCATCAGATCATATTATAGATGGTTGTGAGCCTCCATGTGGTTGTCAGGAATTGAACTCAGGACCTCTAGAAGAGCAGACAGTGCTCTTAACCACTGAGCCATCTCCCCAGCCCTCCTTTTTCTTTCTTAACTTTTCCAACTTTGCCAAACAAACAGACACAGTGGCCTGGACTTCCTCCCTCCTTATAGCAACAGAGTTGAGCTCTTAAGGTCCCCCGTAGGGCCTCTTAAGAGCAGTATCCTCCCTCCCCTGGGGCAGCCCACTGATGTCTTCCTCCTTCCCCTTCCTCACAGAGACATCAGCTAAAGAAGGGTTGCTCCTGTGGTGTCAGCGGAAGACAGCCCCATATAAAAATGTCAACATCCAGAACTTCCATATCAGGTGAGTGCTGGAGCCAGGGGCTCCCACCGAGGTTGGCCTGCCTTCTCAGGGCCTCCCTGCCCACCTTGGTTGGAAGAGTCAGGGGGAAAAGTATTTCTTCTGGGGAAGAGTGTGTCATCCCTCCCCTGGATGTCTTGGACCAAAATGCTGCCTGCTACACCTGCGCTGACCATCAAGGTTGTTTCAGAAAGCCCAGAGTTCCAGAGCAACAGGCTAAGGCCACGGGGTTTAGCAAGGGGGAGGGTGGGTGTGGCGGGCTCATCTCGACTTGCCAACCACTCCAAAAGCTAGACTTCCAACACTTAGGAATGTGGCGGGCAGAAGTCTCCCTTCAAATTCTGCTCCAGAGGACTGCATAGACGTCAGAAGTCATCAGATTCCCCCCTCCTTTTCTCTCCCTGGACAGTTGGAAGGATGGCCTTGGTTTCTGCGCCTTGATCCACCGACACCGGCCCGAGCTGATTGACTATGGAAAACTGCGGAAGGTACATGTGCCACCTGATCTCAGGCAGTTTTCTCTTGCTTGGTGACTGGTCCCTAGTTGGTGGAGACAGGCTGAGGAGGGAGGAACAGGACAGAAGGACCACTGCTGGGAGCCCAATGCCCAGCCTGAAAGTAGTTGGCCTTATGGACCAGCCCCATCTGGAAGTAAGCAGGGGAAGGAAAAAAAAAAAAAAAAAAGCCTGTTCTGTTCATTACCCAGTGTGCACATCACGGATCCCTTTGCATATACTCAGGTGATCCTCCTGCCTCAACCTCTCAAGCATGCCATTATGTCACCTTCATTGTATCTGGATATCAGTTTACTCGGTGATTTTTCTTGAGTGAGAAGTGAATGAGGGGGTGGGGCTGTTGTAAACTCATGGCGGTCATAGGTGTCTAAGCAGATCAAAGGACACCGGGCTAGACCTTGGTGCTGAGCAGTTCTTACCACGAAGCCAGTGTCACGAACTCTTGCGAGCTGCACATTGATCTGGAATAGAATGGAAATGGAGCCTGTTGCTGTGTAGCCCTCTTGGTAGGGGTTCTTCTAGGATGACAAGCCTGTTTTCCCCCCTTCCCCCTGGAACAGCAGTGTTCAGTCTAGCTAGCCTCCCCACGCAGACACGCCCGTGCCCTGGGGCTTCTTGCTAACCAGGAACCAAGAAAGCCCTGATGCTCCTACCCTGGCAACTGCTGGGGGTGGCGGGCCTATTTTTAGGGTGTAGACAGATGAACAAGCTGCAAAAAGAAAAAAAGAAAAGGATTTGTGAGGAGGAAAGAGCAGATTCCTATCCTCTGGCCATCCCTACCCTCTGCTCACCTGCAAGGGGCCTATCTGCTGAGGGAGAGCGGCCTGAGGCCTGGCCCTGCGTGCAGAGCTAGAGCCGCCATTCTCAAGCTAGCCTCTAAGGGAGAAGAGTCCCAGCCTACCAGCTCAGCCAAAAGCCCACATGTCATTGCCCATTGGTAAGCTCCTGGCTTCTGCTTTCTGACCTGGGAACAAGGCTGCTGTGATCCGCTGTGCACATCTGTGTCTGAGACTATGTTTTCAGCTCTTCGGGTGTCTCTCGGGATCCTCCAGTGATCCACTGGATCAAATGGGAATTTCATGTTTAAATTAAAAAAAAAATTTTTTTTTGAGGGGCCGGGCATGGTGGCACATGCCTTTAATCCCAGCACTCGGGGAAGCAGAGGCAGGCGGATCTCTGTGAGTTTGAAGCCAGCCTGGTCTGCAAAGCGAGTCTAGGACAGCCAAGGCTACACAGGGAAACCCTGTCTCAAAAAAATTTGTTTTGTTTGAGATTATAATATAATTATATACTTTTCCTTTTTCTCCCTCAAACCCTCCCATGAGCTGCCCCCTCCCTGTTGCTTTTCTTCATGTCGTGGTCTCCTATTCTTTAATTATTATTATTGGTGGTGGTGGTGAGGTAGGGGTGTGTGTGTGTGTGTGTGTGTATATATATTCCTAAATATGTAACTATAAACTGCTCAATCTGTATAATGTTACCTGTATGTATACGTCTTCAGGGCTGACCGTGTCGTAATTGGTAACCACTTGGTGTGCTCTTTCCTGGGGAAGACTGTTTCTTCATCTGTCAGCATCCCTTTGTTGTCTGCGGTTCTTTGTCTAGGGTTGAGGCTTTCTTCCTTCCAGGTGAGCATGTCTGCTGATGTCATCTTTGTTCAGGCAGACATGTTGGTGAGGTGTCCCAGGAGTAGCTTCTGGCATTTATAGGACATACACTGTCACAGTAAACTCCTTGGCTCTGACTTCCCCTCCCTGTCCTTTCACGATAATCTCTGAGCCTTAGATGTGGGGTTGTAACTTTCTGAGAATCCCTCCATAGCCTCTTCCGTTTTATGAGACGGATATGTTGCCTGCTAGGCTGTGGAGGCGCCTAACTGCGCCTTTGCACATTAACTCTATGTTTGCAGTACACCTCAGAGTGCAGGGAGCCCAGAGTCCCCTGCGTCCTTGCCACCCATCCCCACTTACTCTCTAGAGAAGATAGCAGAGGCACGGATTATCAAAAAGCTGTGGCTACTCAGAAGAACCCAACACCACCTGGGAAACCAGGGTCAGCTTCAACTTCTCACTGATCTTTAAGAGCCAAGAGCACATATCCCAACGATCGAGTTTAGGTGGGGGAAACTAAGTCTGTGTTCTTTACTCATGTGTCCTGTCAGAACTGGTGGTTTCCTGCCCCCAGCATCATTTCTTAGTAATTCTTTCCTACCCCAACTCTAGACTCAGGCCCATGTTTTTCACCTCATTTCCCCAACTTACTGAAGCTTGATGGGGGTGGGGTGGCACATGTGTCAAACCTCTACCTAGTGGCCCCTCAAAGCCTTGAAGCCAGCCTTTCTTACCCAGGAGCTGGTAGAAAGTCACCTCCCCCATCTCCCCCCAGACCCCCCGCCATCCCCTCCCAGCTGGGATGAGCTATGCCGTGTGTGTGTGTGTGTGTGTGTGTGTGTGTGTGTGTGTGTGTGTGTGTATGCTCACTTTCACTTTGTCCTTTTCTCCTTTAGGATGATCCACTCACAAACCTGAACACGGCCTTTGATGTGGCAGAGAAGTTCTTGGACATCCCTAAGATGCTGGATGCAGAAGGTGAGAGCGTTCTCCACCCTACCCCCACCCCCAGCATCCAAGGCCTGAAGGGACTGGCTCTGTCTGCTGCGCCCTCAACGTGAAGCGCTTGAGTCACTTGCCTGTCAGGGGTTCCGTGTGGTTAGCAAGCTTCCTGGAGACGGGAGGGTAGGCCCTCCTCCTCGGCTCTTGCCCTTGCATGAAGCAGGGACTATGGCCATTGTCCCTCAGGCTCTCCTCAATCCTGGTACTCATGTGCCATTTTACAGTGTCTTAGCTCCGCTGAAGAGTCTTGGGTGGGGAATGTAGGATTGAGGGGATTGTCCAAGATGGCCCCTCCCCCAGCCATGAACTTCTGACAACCCTACCAGTGGCACTTTGTATTGAAAGATGTCATTGAGAAGATTCCAGACATGCGCAGGAGCATAAGATGGTGTGTTGCCCACCATCCCAAAAGAGTCCTTGACGTTCCATCACACCTTGTTTTTCTTCTTTGTCCTTTGGCTGTCTTGGTTGGGCTGTATTAAGTCTCAAATCTCATGTCACTGCTACCTACTTCCAAATACAGGCCTTAAAGATAATGGGCATTTTTGCATGTAATTAAAATACTTCCCACAGTCCAGATGTGGTGACACGTGCCTATAATCTCAGCACTTGGAAGGCTGAGATAGGAGGATCGTGACTTTGAGGCTAGCCTGGACTACATAAGTGAGACTTGTCACAAAAACAAAAACAAACCAGTTTCACGTCTAGCCAACATGACAGTAATTCCCGCTATATCTCTTGTCGTGTTCCTAACCAGGGTCCCCCTGGTTTAAAAATTGCCATTGAGGGTGGGTTGGCTTTAGTCCACGGGTTGGCCGCATCCCGGCGTGCCCTGGGGTGGTGAGTTCTGTCTGCCATCCCCACCTCAGCCCTTCCCTCCTTCCTTCAACCCCCTTCTATTGATGCCGTTGACCCTGAGATTGGAGGGGGCTACCAAGTAGGGCATTCCCTGTTGGATTTCTTTGCTTGCCTCCTGGGGCACCACCTTACCCATTTCTCTGTGGCCCATGCCCTCGAGGCTGGCAAGGTCACTTCACAGTACGCAGCCTTCTGCATCCCCTTGTGAGACAGACGTACCACGTGTACACTAGGGTAGCTTTAACTGGGGTTCTCTCTGTCTCTCTACAGACATTGTCGGGACCGCCCGGCCGGATGAGAAGGCCATTATGACTTACGTGTCTAGCTTCTACCATGCCTTTTCTGGAGCCCAGAAGGTACCTGGGGCCCTTGCTCCTTCTATGCCCATCACACCTCATGCCGGATCCCAGCCATGGCCTCCCGCCCCTCCCTCCTTCCATCCTTCCATGTCCCGGTGCAGATGTGTGGACCGGCCTGGTTCTGCTCTTGTGGGTAGTTAAGCTGTGTTTCTGAAGGAGGGCGTGTTCTCCCCCTCTCCTACCCTGCTCCTCTGCCGTCTCTCACCATCTCTCAGTACTGAGAACATTTAGCAAGCGCCAGTCCTTTGGAAGCAGCTGCATGGCCCACGCAGAAGGGTTGGGTGTGTGAGATCAGTGATTCCTGGCTGCAAGGGACAGTAAGCTACAGTCCCAGCTCTGTGGAAGTTACAGGTCTTCACGTACCCGTTTTGCAAAGGTGTCATACTACACCCCGCGCCCCCCGCCCCAAACCCCTTCTACTCTCAGGCATGATTTAACCAAGTCTGTCTCCAGCCCTTGAACCCTATCCTGCCTGGGATACCCCCCATGTGGACACCGGACACCGTGTCCTCAGACATAAGCATGACCTGTGGGAGGAGGGGAGAGGCTGTGAGTGGCAGTGAGGCCCCTTCTGGTATCCTGGCCCAGATTGCACTTGGAGAAGGTAAAGCCAGGTTGTATGGTTCTGTAATACACCAGGGCCCAGTTCCCACTGTGGGCACTGGAAAACTGGAAGCTGTCACTCAGCACTGGCCCTGCCCAGAAGCAGCACTTGACTGTGACCATAGAAACCTCCATGGCTTTGGTCCCTAGGCCTCCGAGTGACCTGCTGGGAGTGCATGATGGGGGGTTCTGGCCCCACTCCTACCTCCCTCGCTCATTTCCCCTCTTTGGCTCATCCCCCTGCTGGCCCCGCCCCCGCTCCGCTCCTCTCTGTCCACTGCTGCTGCTGCTGTCGTTCGTGTTTGCTCTGTGCTGTTTTCTACTTTTCTCCTCTCAACCTCTTCTCCTTCTCTGTGCAGATGTGTAGGCACGCTAAGGCCGGAGGGGAAGGCCATGTGACCTAATGTTTCATGTCACTGCCACGCCTTCTCGGTGCGCAGAAGGTGAGCTCGCCCTTGGCCTCGCCCGCTCTCCCTGCCGCCCTTTGGCCCATCTTGTCCTCCCCGCTGGACACCAGCAGCAGTCCCTGAGTGAGAGAGGGTTAGTTAATTCACCCAAACCCCACAGGTGATAGGACATTCTCAGAACCCCGGGCAAGCTCACTTAATGGGTGCCAGAGAAGCCCAGTCTCTGGTTGGCCTCCCAGGTGTCTCTGTGAATACTGGGCATAGTGGACCCCCACAGAGTGGAAGGCAGCTGAGCTGGCAGAACCTGGGTCTTAAACCATTCCCTTAAATACCCAGGATCCCTTTCACCTCTGACCCTCCCTTCTTCCTGCCTGAGCAAGGCCATCTTCCCAAAGCAAGGCAGCAGCCAAGCTAGGAGAAGTCTTCTGCCTTTTCCCTGGTCTTCAGGCCAGAATCCTGCATGCCGCTTGTGAGCCAAGGCCTTTCACGGAGAGTTGCAGCCAACATAAGAATCCATTTCTGTGCCATGGACTGTGGAGATCTGAATATTTGTTGCTAAAGTTACCCTGCAGAGAGCAGCCAAGCTGTCTTTCTTTTTGTTCCTTTCTTTCTTTCTTTTTTTTTTTTCCCTTTGGTTTTCGAGATAGGGTTTCTCTGTGTAGCCCTGACAGTCCTGGAACTCACTCTGTAGACCAGGCTGCTCTGGGACTCAGAGATCTGCCTGCCTCTGCCTCCAGAGTGCTTGGATTAAAGCTGTGTGCCACCATTTCTAGCTCTTTTATTTTTATTTTTTTTGTGATGGTGGTCCTGGGGTTCAACCCAGGGCCTTATGCATGCTAGATAGGCACTCTACCACCAAGATTTATGTCCAGCAGTTAAAAAAGAAAAAAAAATCAGTGTGCCCACCCATCCCCCCACCACCACCACCACCTTCTTCTTCTTCTTCTTCTTCTTCTCCTTCTTCTTCTTCTTCTTCTTCTTCTTCTTCTTCTTCTTCTTCTTCTTCTTCTTCTTCTTC
>OU015742.1:173137247-173197799 GCA_907169655.1 Acomys percivali | reverse complement strand
ACACACACACACACACACACACACACACACACACACACACACACACAAACACACACACACACACTAAATGTTGTGTGGCCTGGGTGTGGTGCTGCACACCTTTAACCCCAGCACTTCGGAAGCAGAGGCAGGTGGATCTCTGTGAGCTCAAGGGCAACCTGGTCTACATAGCAAGTTCCAGGACAGCCAGCAGTACATAGAGAAACCATGTGTTTAAAAAAAAAAAATGTATGTTAAGTTGTACTAATAGCCGGACAGTGGTGGTGCACGCCTTTAATCCCAGCACTCGGGAGGCAGAGGCAGGCAGATCTCTGTAAGTTCGAGGCCAGCCTGGTCTACAAAGTGAGTCCAGGACAGCCAAGGCTACACAGAGAAACCCTGTCTCAAAAAAAAAAAAAAAAAAAAAAAGTTGTACTAATAGTACAGTTGAAAGTGGTCACAAAGCACATGAAAATGCACATCTGGCCTCTGAAGTGTTTTCTTGGCTCATTGACATCTATGCTTGCTTGCATATTTTCTCATGCAGAGCCTGTCATTCAGAAAGACTTGGGTAGCCTGGTTCTTGCACGGGTCTTAGAACAGCCTACCCAGTCACAGAAAACCCAAATCCAGAGGCCAACCTGGGTTTCCTTCTGAGCTGGCTGGCTTCCCTCTCTGCCTTTCTCCCAGGGCCATTTCTTTCCCTCCTGGGCCAAGTCACTCGCTGATGCATCTGAACTCCTGCAGCCTGGCCAGCATTGCTTATGCACTCTGCCAGCCACTGACTTTCCTTCTTGGCTTCTATCCCGCCATGGGCTTCTTGTAGCTCTTAGGAAGGGAAGCCAGATGCTGCTCTCACCATCTGCAGTCCGATTCCCTTCACTCCATGGATGATGAGGTCTGCAAGGCTAGTCAGGCTGACTTGCCTCACCTCTTTGGCTGAGCTGGGTAGTGACTGGCCTCTCTTCATAAGGGGGATGCTTGAGAGCACGTATCCTTTATGCTCCTGGCAGGTTTATTCATGGCCACAGCCTGTGGCAGGAGAACCAGTTGTTCTGAGGACTTAGCTTCTGTCTTCTAAGAACCTGCTTCTTAAAAATCAGAGGACTGTTGTCCCTAAAAGTGGCCCACAAGTGTTCACAGATGGGCCCTCTGTAAGGGCCTCTGTCGGGGTTGTTTTCCCCAAAGGCAGGTCCTTCAGGCATGCTGGTGGACTCCTCGGGCTGTCTCCTGATGAGGCTGGCCTGGAAAGAACATGTCAGAGTGCAGGTGTTGTTTAAGAAAGGATTAGATCCTTACCAAAAGCCCCCAGGAGTCCCATGTGGAAGTCTTCCCCAGATTTCATCCAAAGGAGTCTTCTTGGGGGGGTGGGGGGGTTGTATGTATATATATAAGAAAATGCTCTTAACCACTGAGCCATCTCTCCAGCCCCTCTTTGGAAGCTTTAAAGCCTACTGAGCACAGCCCTCAAAATTGTGTAAACTTTAGGCGGGCAGTGGTGATGGCACACGCCTTTAATCCCCACACTAGGGAGGCAGAGGCAGGTGGATGTCTGTGAGTTCGAGGCCAGCCTGGTCTACAGAACGAGTTCTAGGACAGGCAAGGCTACACAGAGAAACCCTGTCTCAAAAAACCAAAAAGTAAAAGGAATAGACTCGGGGCTGGAGAGATGGCTCAGTGGTTAAGAGCACTGCCGGCTCTTCCAAAGGACCCGGGTTCAATTCCCAGCACCCACATGGCAGCTCACAACTGTCTGTAACTCCAAGATCTGACACTCTCACACCAACGCACATAAATTAAAAAAAAAAAAAAAAAAAAAAAAAAGGAATAGACTCTGGGAAGCAACTGTCTCCTTGGTGCCTCGGGTAATTCCCCATAGTAACTCAGTAGTTCTCAAGAAAGGATGACAATCGGGCTAGAGAGATGACTCAGAGGTTCAGAGCACTGGCTGCTCTTCCAGAGGTCCTGAGTTCAATTTCCAGCAACCACATGATGGCTCACAACCGTCTATATATAATTTGATCTGATGCCCTCTTCTGGCGGGCAGGCAAACATTCCAGAAGGGATGACAAGCCGGGCATTTCTACGAGAAGGGGCCACATCATTGCCAGGGCAGGGATGATGACCAAAGAGACCGTGCTTTCTCAGGAACTGGGAGTCTCAGAGTCCCTACTGGGGTGATTCTTAGATCCCTCACTGGTCATTCCTATGGTCTCCTCTTGGAGTCCCAGCTGCTCCAGTGCCCACACTGTAGGATGCAGACTCTTGACCCCTCACTTGGGAGACCTTTAGGGTAGTTTTCTGTCCCGTCCCCTATGTGTCCCAGCACACTCACCACAAGGCATGTGATTTGGTTGGCATTTCCTCTTTGAAAACTTCTTCTTGGAAAAAAACCAAAAGATACATGCATCACGTATCACGTCAACTTCTTCCAGTTCTCCGGAATTTCTCTACACTCCGCCTCACTTTGTGGTAACAGAAACTCTTTTTTTAATTTTTTTTAGAGTAACAAAAAAATATTTTATTAAAACATAAGATTTACAGAAGCAGAAACTCTTTTTGTTCATCAACCAGATTTATATTTTGCCTTCCTCTCTCTTAAACCACGCACCCTGTATCATCTGTAGGTCACCTGTCTCACAGGCATTGTATTCTTGACCCTAAACTGTCTCCTTTCTGCCCTGTGGTCCCCAAAGAGTTTCACACTCACTTCCCCTTGGTGTAGGGTTGGTGTGTGCACAAGGACACAACTCAACTGCACAGCCACTCAAGTGGGCCAGGTGTGCTAGTGAACACCTTTACACCCAGCACTTAGGAGGCAGAGGGCGTTGGCTCTCTGTGAGTTCGAGGCCAGCCTGGTAAACAAAAGTGAGTTCTAAGACAGCCAGGGCTACCTAGTGAGATCCTATCACCAAACAAAACCAGGATTACTTAAGTGGATTTGGGAACACAGGGTCCCTGCCAGGGTTGGGTACGCAGCACCGAGAGACTGAGTCTCCATGGGGCCCTAGGCTTTATGGCTGGTTACCTCATTCTTCTCCCTGCTGAGGACTATCTCTGGCCCAGTGCTTGTTTCATGGTGTGATCTTAGCTGAGCCACCAGTATCTTTGCTGTGTTTCCTGGGCTTGGCAGCCATGCTGGGTTTATCCTGACATCTCATCCTCCACGCACTGCCATGTCTTTGCTTTTTCTCTAAAGGGCTTTGAGCCAGGAGCCTTCAGAGAGTCTTCAGGGAGCTTGAGAGGTCTCACTGTCAGCGAGCACTCTTTCTTTACACTTTTCAGACTTGAAGTCTCACATCTTCAGAAATCCTGTCAAATTCAGCTTGAGGTCCCAAGTCCCTGTGGTCCCTGGAATTTGTGGACCACAGGCTAGGCATGACTTTTCCTCCTCTCTCGACCTGGCCTGAGATTTTG
Source organism: Acomys percivali (assembly GCA_907169655.1). Lineage (NCBI taxonomy): Eukaryota > Metazoa > Chordata > Mammalia > Rodentia > Muridae > Acomys > Acomys percivali. The sequence continues at coordinate 173,194,403 of OU015742.1, read as the reverse complement.
AATACCTCCCTCACTTGATTAATGTCTTCCTGTCTTGTGTGTTGGAAATGAGCCCTTGCCCAGGGCTGGCAAACAGGGTGATGCAGAAGGTGGGGAGGGGTGGAGGGGTAGGGGTGGATATATGTGACTCAGAGCCTTAGGGGCTCCCTTCCAACTTTTAGGAGTAGTAGAGTGGAAGAGGTTTGTTGGCAAAGGTATGTCCAGGTGCCCCTGCTGCTGGGGCAGGCTGATCATGACTCTCTCTCTCTCTCTCTCTCTCTCTCTCTCTCTCTCTCTCTCTCTCTCTCTCTCTCTCTTGTTACCAGGCGGAAACAGCAGCCAATCGCATCTGCAAAGTGTTGGCCGTCAATCAAGAGAACGAACAGCTTATGGAAGACTATGAGAAGCTGGCCAGTGATGTGGGTACCCTTGTGTTCTTCTAGCTTGGCCCCAGCAAGGCCCCATATTATACCCCAAGAGACTGAAGCTCCCAGGATCTGTACCTGTGGATTCACTCCTAGGCTGGTGCAGTGTGTGATTCAAGCATAGTTAACACGGGGCAGCTTGGTTCAGGGCCTCTGGGAGAGCGGAAGTGAAGACAGAGTAGGTGGTCTCTAGGCTACAGTGAGCTTAGGAAATGCCTTCACCTCTCTGCCTCTTTGTTTTTCTTTCACTTCCTGAGTGGTAGCTGAGCGCTGGTATCTCAGAGGCATTTGGAGCCTGGGGCACTGCTGCTCCATATGTTTTGCCTACACCTAGGTAGTACAGAGCTCAGCCAGGTACTTAGAGGGCATGTGCCTGGGAAGGCTCAGTACTGGCTCAGGCTTGGTACTTCGCATTCAAGTCAGCAGGGGACAGGATGGGAAGGAGTTAATCATTTGTCCCGCTATCATGTGGTTTTAAGGTGCTATTGGTTTCTGCCCTGAAAGAATTCATCCTTTTGAACTGTTCCCCTGGCCTTTTGGTGGCTCTGTCCTCCAGCTGAGTGACAGCCAGATGCCCAGGCTTTAATCCCCGCTTCTTCACTGCTCCAGCCGAGGCAAGCTGGTTGCGTGACCTGGCAGAGTCTTGGGTGCCTGCCTCCTCCATAATGTGGGGGTGATCGTAGCACTTGACCGTGGAGTATTGCTATGATTATTACTCTGAGTCACTTTGTGGGTCATGCCTGGCAGCGTGCAGGTGTTCCGTCTGCTTCCTGCCAGCCACTGCTGCAACCCTACATCTTCTTTATCCCCCCCCCCCACCCCGCACCATGGCTCCAGGATAGAAATCCTAGGCCATCCCAGAAGCTAGCCTCTTCCTTTTAGAGCCAGGGGTCCCTATTCTGCTATGCCCCTGCATGGTATAGATGAAGGAAACTGAGGCCCAGCTAGACTCGGGCTCAGGTCTCCTTGATTTTAGAGCAGCCTGTGGTTCTTTAGTTCTTCCCCTGTCAGAGACGATGAGGGATGTGGGCTCCGAGTTGACCATATCCTGGTCAACTTGGAGGGAGCGCCCAGAAGCCTTGCTACGTGGCACGGTGAGCGAGGTCCTAGTGGGAAGTTGAGAAGGGAGTGCGCCATCAGGAGAGGCTTTTTGCCAGCCCCCTTCCTGTGAGGGACGAGCCTGTGGAAGAGGGGCAAACTGGCCTTTCTTTGCACATCCTCACCCCCATGTCTCCCTCTGTCCTCCCTCCTTAGCTGTTGGAGTGGATCCGCCGCACCATCCCATGGCTGGAGAACCGGGTGCCTGAGAACACCATGCACGCCATGCAGCAGAAGCTGGAGGACTTCCGGGACTACAGGCGCTTGCACAAGCCACCCAAGGTGCAGGAGAAATGCCAGCTGGAGATCAACTTCAACACACTGCAGACCAAGCTGCGGCTCAGCAACCGGCCCGCCTTCATGCCCTCCGAGGGCAGGATGGTCTCGGTGAGTGCCAGGGGCGAGTCTGGGGCTCACCTTCCATGCCCTCTGAGGGCAGGATGGTCTTGGTGAGTGATGGAGTCTGGGGCGCGCCTTCCTGCCCTCCGAGGGCAGGATGGTCTCGGTGAGTGCCAGTGGCGAGTCAGGGGCCTGCCTGGCCGCCTCAATCCCCCCAACTGTTTGGAGGTGGGTTTTCTTTGACCTAGAAACCTGTTTCGTGTTTCTTTCACTTTACCACTCAGGCTTAAGCCCAGGCACAGAGGGACAGCCACCCTCTCCCCAGACTGTTCTAGATCAGGCTTGTTCGCCTCAACTCCTAAGCATTTCAAACTTCCCCATACCTTAAAAAATAATGCTTTAAAACAGAATAGCTGGTCATACTGACCCAATCAGTAATATTAATATTTACTTTCCTATTACCTTAAGTACCTTACCAACAGCAAAAACAAAGCAGAACAAACCCACTTTTGTCGTCATAAATAACAGATTAATTTTTGTAGTATAGCTCTGATATGCTAATAAGTAAAACATTAAAAAATATACTCTTATTAGCTGCTAGAAATGTTTTAATTTGAAAAGACCTTTTTCATCTTTTATTTATTTTTGTGATCCTAGGCACTGAATCCTGGTCCTCATGAATGTTAGGCAAGTGCTGTGACGCAAGGCCACATCCCCCACCCGCTACTTTATCTTTTTCTGTGAGATAGGGTCTTGTTAACTCAGGGCGGCCTAGGACTCACCCTGAAGCCCGTGAAGGCCTTGAACTTGAGATTCTCCTGCCTTGGTGTTCCACGTAGCTAGGATCACAGACCCGTGCTACCAAGCCTAGTTTTAATCCTTCTGTGTAAATATAATTTTAAGTGAATCTTTTTTTCTTATTTATTTATTTATTTATTTATTTATTTATTTATTTATTTATTGGTTTTTCGAGACAGGGTCTCTCTGTGTAGCCTTGGCTGTCCTGGACTCCCTTTGTAGACCAGGCTGGCCTCGAACTCACAGCGATCCACCTGCCTCTGCCTCCCGAGTGCTGGGATTAAAGGCGTGTGCCACCACGCCCGGCTTAATTATTTATTTTTTTATTTTGTGTTCAATGGTGTTTTGCCTGCATGTGTGTCTGTGTAGGGTATTAGATCCCCTGGAACTGGAGTTACAGACAGTTGTGAGCTGCCATGTGGGTGCTGGGAATTGAACCAGGGTCCTCTGGAAGAGTAGCTAGTGCTCTTAACCACTCTCCCCATCTCTCCAGCTCCCTTTTAGGTGAATCTTAAGGCATGTTCTATATAATAAGATTCTTTGAAACAAAAACACCTGTAAGAAATTGGGTGTGACATTATAGACACTCATGGCTACAATCCCAGCTCTTGGGAGACAGAGGCAGGAGGATCACAGCAAGCTTGAGGCCAGCCCAGGCTATGTAGCTGTGTAGCTAGAAAACAAAAACCAAAACCCCAATATTGCAATCAATTTTCGATGAGTGCTCCTCCATTGTGCCTGCTTTGTCCTTTTTGTCACTCCTTCTCTTTTACCCTGTCCCTAGGGCTTTATGAGCCAGGGGATCACAGGACAAATTCATCAAAGTGCAATCTTTTATCCTTTTTTGTTTATTTAAATGTTTATTTATTATTTATACACTATTCTGCCTGCATGTATGCCTGTACACCAGAAGAGGGCGCTAGATCTCATTATATAGGGTTGTGAGCAACCGTGTGGTTGCTGGGAATTGAACTCAGGACCTTTGGAAGAATAGACAGTGCTCTTAACCTCCGAGCCATCTACCCCCTCCACCTTTTATCCTTTCAAACAAGGAGTAACAACAACAACAACAACGCAAGCAAGCAAAGAAACAAAAACCAGACATATTGAGCAGGACCAGAGAGGACAGGCCAATTGGGAAGAGGCCGGAGCAATGGCGATCTTGCAGAGAAAAAAATAAGCCTGTGGTATCTATCATGCAAGCAGTTTGGAGCACCAGTCCTTTAAAGTTCAGGGCTTAATCAGGTGCTTTGGGGTTGCTAGAGTCACTATTAGCTAGTCCCCAGTGCATTGCCAGGAGGGTGATGCTCAGACTCTCTAGTAGTTCCAGCTGGGTGCCTTATGCAAAGGGCATATGCATATCTATCTTCTCAAGATCATGGCTGGTTCCCTCATCCAAACTGCTATCCAGAGCCTAAAGGCTAGAATCTGGGAATCTTGGCTTAATAGAACCATGCGTCTCTTGGTGGCTCTAGTGTCAGTTTGCTTCGGTCTTCATTTGTCTGGCCCCCTGGCTCGTTCTTGGACCTCTGAGACCCGCCAGGTTCCTGTTAGAAGCTAGTCAGTGCAGGAAGGCTCCACGGCTGGATGGCTCACGTGGACTCAGACCCTACTCCCTGTCCAGGAGGCAGGGAAATTCTAGTAGGAGCTGGAAGAGAGAGGTGGGACAGTTGACTGTGACGTATATGGAGAAGCATCTCCCCTCGGAAGGCTGCAGCCCCTCCGGGTTCTCTGAGCCTGTGCCTCCCATCCCTGCAGGATATCAACAATGCCTGGGGTTGCCTGGAGCAGGCGGAGAAGGGCTATGAGGAGTGGCTGCTCAATGAGATCCGGAGGCTCGAGAGGCTGGACCACCTGGCGGAGAAGTTCCGGCAGAAGGCTTCCATCCACGAAGCCTGGACAGATGGTGAGCCCAAGCCTGCCGCCGCCCACCTCCCCTGGGCTCTGCTTTCCCACTCCCACCCACCCACTGCTTTTGTTTGTGTCGTCTTGTCTGGCTCTTAATAGCTGTCTGGCATCAGGCAAGGTCATTACCCTCTGGGTTGCTTCAGTGTCCGCCTTTGTAAAGTAGGGACAGTAGGTACCAGCCTCCCAGGGTTGTGAGAATTCAATGGTGAGATCGCAGCCATGCTCAAAAGAGTTTCTCCCAGCCCTTGTGTGTGAGCAGCACTCCTCTTTCCTGCTCCCATCACTGCCATTGTTATATATATATATATATATATATATATATATATATATATATATATATATATATATATATATAATTTAAATTTTAATTTATGTGCATTGGTGTGAGGGTGTCAGATTTTAGAGTTACAGACAGTTGTGAGCTGCCATGTGGGTGCTGGGAATTGAACCCGGGGTCCTTTGGAAGAGCAGGTAGTGCTCTTAATCACTGAGCCATCTCTCCCCCCCCCCCCCCCCCCCCCCCCCAGCCATTGTTTTTTTTCCCCCCAAGTCCCTCAGGGTGGCTCTCAATCCTGACACAGTCCCTAAGAAGCCCTGTCAATTTGCCTATTTCCAAGTCTTTGAAATGTAGATATCTCTGCCCCTCCTGTGTAGTGTAGTTGCCTAGGCTGGTATCTGGTTGTCTGCTTCTTGATGGCCAGGGTTAGCTGAGGAGAGGCAGTCATAAGGGACGGAGCGACAGTGTGCTGGACCAGGCTTTTCCTCAGAAGCCGGCTTGGATTAGAGCAGTTGTTCTCAACCCATGGGTCTCGACCCCTTTGGGAGTTGAACTTCCCTTTCACAAGGGTCACTTAAGGCCATCAGACAACACAGATATTTATGACTTGTAACCAAAGCAAAATTACAGTTATAAGGTGGCAGTGAAAATAATTTTATGGTTGAGGCCACGGCACTATGAGGAACTGTATTAAAGGGTTGCAGTGTTGGGAAGGTTGAGAACCCCTGGGTTAGAGCGAAAAATGGCTCCTGCCTATTTTTCTTACCTGCCACATTGGCTAGAGCCCCTGAGGCAGAGCCAGTGGGCACTCCTGCAGTAAGATTTCGTTATTCAGCCCTGGTTCCTGTTGCTTTGGCCTTGGGCTAGAGGAAAATAGGGAGGATCGTGTTCAGGAGCCCATCTGTGAAGGGCCTGGCGCGGTAGGGAAACACCCTGCTAAGTAGGTGCGGTTAGGATCCCACATAAATAAATGCGCATGTAGGTACAGAGTGGCCCGCATTGCTGGAGATGGCCCTGATTCACCCACTTGTAATTTTTGTTTTATTTTATTTTTGTTTTGATTTGAAACAGTTTCACCATGTAACCTTGGCTAACCTAGAACTCACAGTGAAGATCAGGCTGTCCTGGAATTCACTCTGTAGACCAGGCTGTCCTGGAACTCAGAGATCCGCATGCCTCTGCCTCTCTAGTGCTGGGGTTAACGACGTGCACCACCACGCCCAACTAGAGTTCCATTTCTTTTTTTTTTTTTTTTTCTTTTTTTCTTTTTGGTTTTTTTTTTGAGACAAGGTCTCTCTGTGTAGCCTTGGCTGTCCTGGACTCACTTTGTAGACCAGGCTGGCCTCGAACTCACAGCGATCCGCCTGCCTCTGCCTCCCGAGTGCTGGGATTAAAGGCGTGCGCCACCACGCCCGGCGAGTTCCATTTCTTGAGACTAAGGAATTAACCCTACCACGGAGGAAATTGTATGTACAGGTGTATCCGCGGTGACATCTACCACAGGGCAAGCTGGGGTGGGGTGGGGTGGGGGCTGGGCAGTACAGAACAGTGGGGTATCTGGCCAAGAAAATACCCACATCCATGGGTCCTGTGTCCCTGGATTCAACCAGCAAAATAATATTGAAGCAAAATAATATTAAGAGCAAAAAGGAATTATGTCTGTGTTGAGCTCATATAGACTTCCCTGAAGAATATGGACGAATAGCTAGCTATATAGTATTTATACTGAAAGCAACCTGAGTGATTTAAAGTATATGAGAGAATATTATAGAGATTATATTGCAAATACTGTACCATTTTACATATGAGATTGGAGCATCTTAGGATTCAGGTCCTGAAATGGGTTCCCTACAGATCTTGAAGGACCACTGTACCCAGGAAGACCTTGAAGCCAAAGGAGAAATTCTGATAGCATGTGCTGCTAAATATTTAAAGCAGAAAACATAATTTATGTAGGAGTAGATAAGTGCATTTATCTGTAAGTTAAATCTAAACTTACTGTGTTATGATTTTAAGGGGGGGAGGGGCGGAGGCTCAATACCCAAGGATGGAAAGAAGTGCTCTGTTTACTATTGGGCACAGCTCGTAGCCTCATGGACCAAGAAGGTACGAGCATCCTGTGATGGCACACAGAGGATACACACATAAGCAAGGCTAAGTTTGCCCCTGTTCTGAGAGAGTTGGTCCTTCCTGAGGCAGTTTGAAAGCGTTTTAGCAAGGTCATTTCTCATCCCTGCCTTCCTTCTCTGAGAACAGGCCCAAATTAAAAGAGCTGCCCTTGCGCTGGGGTGAGGACATTACTGATGGTCTGAGAAGACTCTAGCCAGCCAGCCGTGGATGGGAGCAGCAGAGGGCCTAGGTGTACCGAGTGCACTGAGAATGTCTGGGAAGGTGATCCCTGCAAGGCTCTCAGCGCTCGCCCATTGCAACTAGGGACATTCTAAAGCTGTCCACCTGTGAAGGGCTTGGCTTGTTTTTGTTCTTCTTTCCTGGTTATTCCATAGAGCATACGTTGCTATGTTTCCTGCTGTTGGAAGGTGAATGTCCAGCCTCGTGCATTTCTGCATAACCTTCATATCCGATTAGTTTAAATGCCCTGGAAATGCTCCCTGGCAGGCAGTGGTCTTCCCAGTTGGTCCCTCCCCATAGTGGGATATTTTGGCTGCACCATCCACTCCCTCTTACATCGTAGATTGCTGTACAGCACGCACCTCCATGGGAAATAGAGAGCTTCAGGCGCTCAAGAGCTGGATGGCCGGCCTGAACATGGTTGCCTGGCTCCTGCTCAGCTGTGCCTTCCTCCCCATCTGACCCCAGGCAAAGAGGCCATGCTGCGCCAGAAGGATTACGAGACAGCCACCTTGTCGGAGATCAAGGCTCTGCTCAAGAAGCACGAGGCCTTCGAGAGTGACCTGGCTGCCCACCAGGACCGTGTGGAGCAAATCGCTGCCATCGCACAGGAGCTCAAGTAGGCCTGCTCTGATCTCCCTCCCTCTGGTGCCCCAGTGTGAGGCTGAGGTCTGCTTTCTCAGCTGTTTGGGGACGAGGGTGGGAAGGAAGGGGATATACAGACAGATGGTGCTCGAGAGAGAGAAAAGAGTTGTGCCCATGTGGGAAAGGAGGCAGTACAGAAGGCAAGGCCCCTTCCTGGTGGGAGAGAGCCTGGAACATTCCATTCTCGTGCAGACGTTTGGTCCCCACCTATTACCAGGGCAGGGAAGGAGGGTGCCCAGACCCTAGTTTATTTGATTTTGCCTTTTTTTAATTATGAATTTCTTTTAGGTTAGCATAAAAGTAGTGGGGTTTGTTACATTTTTATACTTTTTTGTTTTGTTTTTAAATGTGTGTGTGTATGTGTATGCATGCAGACAGGCAGGCAGGCATGTGCGTGCCATGGTGCAGTGGTGGTCAGAGGACAACTTGAAGGAAGTGGTTTTTCCTTTGCTTTTCCTGTGGGCTCTAGGGCTTGAACTCTGGTCTTCAGGCTTGCATACAAGTGCCTTCACCCACTGGACCATCTTGCCAGCCCAAATTTTGTTTTTGTTTTTGTTTTCTCTTGAGACAAGTTTCAAATTGTAGCCTAGGCTGTCCTAGAACTCAATGCGTAGCTCAGGTTAGCCTCAAACTTGTGGCAATCCTCCTGTCTCAGCCTCTCAGGAGAGTGCTAAGACAGACACGTCGCCATGCCCAGCTCCCAAGCCTTGGTCCTGGGCTCTGAGCTTTTTCCTTGGGCCTCAGCAGCTTCCAGTCATTAGTCATTAAGAGTCACCACCAGCTTGGTTGTGGTAGGGAGGGAGAGAAACAGCCACCTTCAGCGTCCCTGCTTCTGTTTTCTTGAATTCCGCAGAGGCAGGAATGGGCGGGTGCTGGAAGGTGCCAGAGAAGCTCATTCCTGTTCCTTCAGTACTATTAGTGCTCCTAACATGCCAGAAACAGGAATGACAGTATTTCTCCCCTCTTCAGCCTGTGTCGCTCATCACATGACTCTTTTGTCTCCTCCCACCACACAGTGAGCTGGACTATTACGACTCACCAAGTGTCAATGCTCGTTGCCAAAAGATCTGTGACCAGTGGGACAATCTAGGGGCCCTCACTCAGAAGCGGAGGGAGGCTTTAGAGGTGAGGACCGTCCTGTTCCATGTGCCTCTTCCTCCTCCTCGGTTCTTTGCTTTTAAGTTTCAAGGATTCTTTGGACCATCCCTAGCTCTGGCCTAATGGGATGACTCTCTTTGACTCAGATTGTGTGAGTGGAGATACTGTCCTAACTGTAACACGTCTCGCAGTTCAGTGAACCTGTCAGCTCAGCTCCAGCCTTTTGAGAGCCATCCTGGTCTGTAAACCAGACCCTCTTGGGGGCCAGGACAAGTGATTCCAATGTGAGATGACCTGTTCCTTGACAACCGACACCCAGAGCCACTCAAGAACTGGTTCTTTCCAGTCTAGTGCTTCTAGACCAAGACATCTTGGGGGGTCGACTCTTGAGTGTCGCTCTGCTAAACATGCTGTCCCACTTGATCCTCCCAGCGAACAGAGAAGCTTCTGGAGACCATCGACCAGCTATACTTGGAATATGCCAAAAGGGCTGCACCCTTCAACAACTGGATGGAAGGAGCCATGGAGGACCTTCAGGACACCTTCATCGTACATACCATTGAGGAGATCCAGGTGGGCGACCCGAGAGACTGATCCTCTTTAGGATAAACTGAGGAGCAATATCTCCCATAGATATTTGTGATGACATTTTTTTTGGGGGGGGGTAAGATTTATTTTTATGTTGTGTATATGAGTGTTTTGCCTGCATATGTGTGTGTACACCACTTGCAAACAGTGCCCAGACTCCCCTGGAACTGGAGTTACAGGTGGTTGTTGGAGGTCATATGTGTACCAGGAATTGAACCCTGGTTCTTTACAAGAGCAGCAAGTGCTTGTAACTGCTGACTCATCTCTCTAGCCTCCTATCCCTTTTTAAAGATAGGGTCTCACAGAAATACATATAAGAAGGAAGGAAGGAAGATAGGGTCTCACAAAAAGAAAGGGAAGAAAGGGAGAGAGAGAGAAAGAAAGAAAGAAAGAAAGAAAGAAAGAAAGAAAGAAAGAAAGAAGGAATCTAGTATGTACTCCCAGGTAGTCTGGAACTCATTATATAGACCATGTTGGCTTCAAACTCACAGAGACCCTCCTGCCTTTGCCGCCCAGGTACTGGGACTAAGGGAGTATGCCACCATACCCAGCCTAGCACTTTTTTTTGACAGTGTGGAAGATGTGCATAGTATAATAAACTAAAGATTAGGGGGTGTTAAGACAAGGTTTCCTTCCCATAGCCCTTCTAGCCCCCTGCTTCCTTTTTCAGAAGTAAGCAGTCTTGATCAGAGACCCTGTGTATATAGACAAGTGTATTTATTGATGTGATCTTTGCACCTTTTCTTTTGTACACACAAAAATGTAGACTTTATTATAGACCATATCCCAAACCTTGATTTTAACATTCATATTGGGCCTCCCTTTGGTTTCCATCTTATTTGTAACTCTAGATCAAATGGGCTAGGGACATAGCCCAGTTGGTAGAGTTCTTGTCTAACATACATGAAGCCCAGAGTTCAGTTCCAACCACTGCATAGAATGAGTATGTTGATAGCCGGGCGTGGTGGCGCACGCCTGTAATGCCAGCACTCGGGAGGCAGAGGCAGGTGGATCGCTGTGAGTTCAAGGCCAGCCTGGTCTACAAAGTGAGTCCAGGACAGCCAAGGCTACATAGAGAAATCCTGTCTCGAAAAACAAAAACAAAAACAAAACAAAATAAAAAATGAGTATATTGATGCACATCTTTAGTCATAGTATTCTCAAGGTAAAGGAAAAGAAAAGGGTTTTCTTCAAGAAGCTGAAGGACTAGTGTTGGAAAAGGCCTGCCTCACCGCCATACCTCCCCTGCCCACCCCCCATTGGTGGTTGCTGACTATACCAGCCCCCAGGATATAACTTTGGCTTAGCTGGCTCTTGCTGTGGCTTTTCCTTTCTCTAGCTACCCTGCCATGCTGGTTCTCTGCCGTAAGAGCTTGGGTTGGTATCTCTGGGTCTTCAGTAGGCCTGCTGGGTTCCCTTTGCTTATCTTGTCTGAGGAGAGAACTGACTCCTCCAGGTACCAGTACTAACCCTGCCATTGTCTGTCCAGGGACTGACCACAGCCCACGAGCAGTTCAAGGCCACCCTTCCGGATGCAGACAAGGAGCGCCTGGCCATCCTGGGCATCCACAATGAAGTGTCCAAGATTGTCCAGACCTATCATGTCAACATGGCAGGCACCAACCCCTATACAACCATCACGCCTCAGGAGATCAATGGCAAATGGGACCATGTGAGTTGAAGGGTTAATGGGCTAAGCCATTGCACATTTCTGGGGGTTTTTTGTTGTTGTTGTTGTTGTTGTTTTGTTTGATTTGGTTTGAGACAGTGTTTCTCTGTGTAGCCTTAACTGTCCTGGACTCACTTTGTAGACCAGACTGGCCTCGAACTCACAGTGATCCATCTGCCTCTGCCTCCCAAGTGCTGGGATTAAAGGCATGCGCCACCATGCCAGCCATTGCACATTTCTTAAGGGCAGGATTTTTATCTTTATCTCATTGGTTTTCATTTATCAGTGAATGAATTTCTGGTCCACGTTGATATCTTCACTCTTGTTACATTCTGTTGTCCCCGTCCCCCACCCCCCCTCCACCCCCATGTGTGTGCACCTTTTTTTTTCTTTTTCTTTTTTCGGTTTTTGAGACAGCGGTTCTCTGTGTAGCTTTGGCTGTCCTGGAACTTGCTATGTAGACCAGACTGGCATCAAACTCACAAAGATCCACCTATCTCTGCCTCCCAAGTGCTGGGATTAACGGTGTGAGCCACCACTGCCCAGCCTTGTTGCATTTTGACTTGCCCGTTTCCTTCAGTGGGGCCCCGTTTTCTCACCTGAGAGTATGGGGCAGGTATCTGGCCTACCCACAGAGCCCCATGGCTGTTCCCACCCCAGGTGCGGCAGCTGGTGCCCCGGAGGGACCAGGCTCTCACAGAGGAGCACGCCCGCCAGCAACACAATGAGAGGTTACGCAAGCAGTTTGGGGCACAAGCCAATGTCATCGGGCCCTGGATCCAGACCAAGATGGAGGTGAGTTTCATTATGGGAAGCAAGCAAGCTAGGGATGTTCCGTCTCTTCCTACTTAGCACCATTCCGGCTACCCAAGTCACGTGCTTACTAGGAAGGCCCATGGAGGACTGAGGTCTGAATCCATGATTGCTCAGTTGGAGGGGGTGCTGATGGTTTGATCCCTGTGTCTGATTAGAGCAAAGTAGGACACTATTAAGGAGCTACCTAGGAAAGTTCCACAGGAAGAGCAACTGAACGCCTGGGTCCGCGCAGTCCCTCTGCCGTTGCCTTGGCAGTGTCATCCCTTTCAGAAAGGGAGCTGAGCCTCTTAACGAATGGGAGGTTGAGGATGAGGGAGGGAGCAATGGCTAGAGTGTGGTCACTGAGCATCTTGAGTGCAGAGTCCATGTCAAGCTTATGTGGGTGCACACACACGCACACAGTGCTCATGTGCATGTGTCCCCAAGACTCTACTTGTAAATGCTCAATAAATATTAACAGCACCGAACTGAATGAATAAACCTGTTTCCTCCAAGAACCACTTACCTGAGCTAGCAGAAGTGCACCTTAGGCCTGGCTCATGGGGGTGGGTGGGGCTCAGTCGGGCCTGGACAGCCATCCTAGGAGGCAAAAACAGCAGGAGCAAAGACAGTTGTAGAGGAGGCGTACTAGGTGAACTGTGACATATGAGAGGCCGTGGCTCAACATCTGATAGATGGGAGGTGGTTGGGAACAAGGCTCCGGAAGGTATTTAAATGGCATGTGAGAGAGTGAGCATCCAAGTCAGCCATTGGTCCTGCATTCCAACCCTTTCCTCAGGCTAAGAGATAGGTGATTGGTGGAAGATATTTCAACCAGAGCCAAGGCTTATTACATAACTACAGTACACAGCTTCCTTACCAAGGAAAGTCCATGCTAACTATCTTTTCATGCTAAGTGTTGCCAGTGCTAGCCTCTCTAGGGCTGGGATGAGGACTGGTCCCTGCCCCATAAGGGCAGAGTGGGGTGGTCTGACGAGACACATCTCCTCCTTCCTGACGAGCAGGAGATTGGGAGGATCTCCATCGAGATGCATGGCACCCTGGAGGACCAACTCAGCCACCTGCGGCAGTATGAAAAGAGCATCGTCAACTATAAGCCAAAGATTGACCAGCTGGAGTGTGACCACCAGCTCATCCAAGAGGCGCTTATCTTTGACAATAAGCACACCAACTACACCATGGAGGTAAGCAGGCCTGGCCCTGCTTCTCCGGGAGGAAGCTGGGGCCCTTCCTATCCGCCACCTAGGGTAGTGTCTCCCAGTGAAATTTGGGTGTAGGCAGAGGAGTACTCTTAAGTTTATGTGCATTGGTGTGAGGGTGTCAGATCTTGGAGTTACAGACAGTTGTAAGCTGCCATGTAGGTGCTGGGAATTGACCTGGGTCCTTTAGAAGAGCAGGCAGTGCTCTTAACCACTGAGCCATCTCTCCAGCCCCCTGTTTGTTTTTGTTTTGCTTTTGGTTTTGTTTTTTTGAGACAGGGTTTCTCTGAGTAGCCCTACAGAACTCGCTCTGTAGACCATGCTGGCCTTGAAGTCATAGAAATCTGCCTGCCTCAACCTCCCAAGAATGCTGGGATTAAGGGCATGTACCACCACTGCCCAGCCCATGAATCTCAATTTTTAGTAAGCACTCAGCTTTAATTATGATACTGGTAGGCTCAAGGCCTCACTAGCTTAGGTACCTGCTTCCCCTAAATGGTGTTAGTTATTCATCCTTTAATGATAGGATAAGCTCCTGGGTTTGCCTTGTTAAGTGGTTTCCTACTTGTTCAAATATCCAAGTGTGCTTACCTTGGCTGCGGTGTAACTTGGTGGTCACCGAGACCACCAGGATATATATAGTTGGCCACTTTGTGGCACCAGCTGTATTGGTTTTGGTCAAAGGCTAATTTGTGGATATATGTGTGATTGTGGGGTAGAACTTGCTGGGCGGGAGTCATTCCATTTTTTGTCCTTAAGTTTTTCCTCACCACAAAATCTACCTTCCTTTACTAACAGTTCTATTGGCACATTTGGGTCATGTTGTCCTTCCGGGCAGAGGCCTGTTCCTTCCTGCCCCTGTCAGGACCTCTGTCGGGTCCTGGGAGGGTATGCTGTGTCTATCCCTCCTGATGGTGATCCTGTAACTCCAGATAGAAGGTCAAGTTAACTGTTTTGGTCTTTAAAAATAATATATTTAGAAACCGGACATGGTGGCATATGCCTTTAATCCCAGCACTTGGGGAGACAGAGGCAGGCAGATCTCAGTGAGTTTGAGGCCAGCCTGGTCTACAGAGCAAGTTCCAGGACAGCCAGGGATATAAACAGCGAAACCCTGTCTCAAAACAATTTTTTTTTAAAATTTCCTTTTATTTATGGTTATGAGTGTTTTGCCTGAGTGTATGTCTATGCACCGTGCCTGTTCCTGGTGCCTGAGAAGGCCGGAAGAGGATATATCCCCTGCAACTAGAATTTGGGATGGTTGTGAGCCACCATATGGTGGTTGCTGACAATTGAAGGAGAGTCCTGGAAAATCAACAAATGCTCTTTCACCACTGAGCCATTTCTCTTGCCCCTCGTTTGGACGTTTTTGAGTTGTGGGGAGGAGGAGGAGGAGGAGCCGGAGCCTGGAGCCCAGAGCTCAGGCCTGGCGCCCCTTTCTGACGGGCTCACCGCTTGCTCTTAGCACATCCGTGTGGGCTGGGAGCAGCTGCTCACCACCATCGCCAGGACCACCAATGAAGTGGAGAACCAGATCCTGACCCGGGATGCCAAAGGCATCAGCCAGGAGCAGATGAACGAGTTCCGGGCCTCCTTCAACCACTTTGACCGGGTGAGAGCCCTACTCCTTGCTCACCTAGAGTGGCCCCTAACCCCCGACCCAGAGCCCTGGAGGGCACTGCCCAGGGCATGAGCCTGCTCTTTGTAGGCGAGGAGAGAGGAAGAGGAGCCGATACTGCTCTGGCTTAGTATACCCCTTAGAGTCAGGCTTTCTGAGCTGGCCTTGGAAAGCCTGCCTTGCCCTGTAACGTTCTCTGCATTCCTAGAGAGAACAGAGAGAGAGAGAGAGGAGAGGTCCCCTTCATCCTTGACTCCTCTCCTGTGAGGACTCAACCTTTGGGAATGAGTCTTCCAGAGCCACAAAATAAAGCCCTATGCTGTGTGGCGGTGAGCACAGTCCCCTAAGTCTGCCTTGGGACAAAGGAACAAAAAAATAAATAAATAAAAGTTCTGCCCCTATCCAGGCTGCCTTTGGGACCTGCTGTTGGGGAGACTAATTTAGAATTCACTGGCCTGGGTTCTCATGTCAGCTTCAGGCCAGGCTGCATTGTCAGTGGGCTGCCCATTCCCAGTGCCCTGAGCTTGGGGACAGCTACAAGGGAGGTGGGGCATGAGGTCAGGGGCTCACCACCACCCTGCCTGCTTCACTGCCCTCCAGGTTCCTGGCGAGGTGGGAGGGTAGGGTTCTGGGAGACATCAGGTAACCTGGGGGCACTTCTGGGAGCTTCTCACCCTTGTGGCTCATCATGTCCCTCTGGCCCTGCTTTCCCAAGCAGGACTATGTGTGCCAGGGTCAGGGACCCCCCCCTCCCCACCCCCCGCCCAACTCTGGAACCTTGTCTGTGTGTCTAACTGTGTGCACTTTTATTTCCCCTCTCCCCCACCCGTTTACCCTCCACCCTCTCCATCCGCATGCCTTTTGTCCCCGTGTCTTCCCCACACTCGCCACCTTCCACCCTGGGGCATGGCCCACTCCCACCCCCCCCACCCCACCCCCTCACGGCCTCCTCTTCCCTGGCACCGCATGGCTCGCTGCCTGGCGCACCACGGCCCCAGGATCACTCCGGCACGCTGGGTCCCGAAGAGTTCAAAGCCTGCCTCATCAGCTTGGGTTATGATATTGGCAACGATCCCCAGGTACTCGCCTCCTGCATGGAGCACGCTCAAGGGTGGCCTCTGGGGCGAGAAATAACGCAGTCTCTCCTTTTTTTTCTTCTCTCTCTGTCTGACTCTCCCTGTCCCCCTTCCTGTTGGGCTATGGGGCTCATCCTCTTCGCTGTCCCTGCCCTGCCCCCTGTCGGGTTCCTCTTGACTTCTGACCTCTGCTGCCGGTTATCTTTCCTGGCACCCTGCTTGGGTATCTGCTTCCTGTCCCTCCCTCATCACTTCTTCTGCATTCCTTTCCTCTGACCCTCCTTCAACATGCTCCTCCTATATTCTCGACTCTCCTCGATTCCCATACCATAAACTGCACCCTTCTTTTCTGCTGTCTTTCTGGCCTCTGGCTGGCCCTTCCTCCTCCCACCTGTCTGTCCCTCCTGTGTCTTGGTGCCACTGCCCCACAGAAGAAGACGGGCATGATGGACACAGATGATTTCCGCGCCTGCCTTATCTCCATGGGTTACAACATGGTAAAGTAAACCCCATCCTCTACCTGCCAGGCTTTCTGTTGCCCTGGCTGGGAGGCAGCCACCTGCCTGGAGAAGCTAAGTTGTAGTAGTGGCAGACCCCACCGAGGCCCTTAGGTTAGAACCACCCTCCCCAAGGGAGTCTCTTATCCCCGCGTCCTTGGGGAAGAAGGCGCCTGAAAACCAGACCATCTGTGGGGCCAGGGCGTGGCTGGGGGGCTTGGCCTCCTCATCTTGGTCTCTGAACCAGTTTATCTTATGCTACTTACTGTGGAGAAAGGGCCTTTTTCAGTCCTGCGGTGGACACACCAACTGTGGTCGGCCACCCCAAAGGCTCGTAGGAATGGTAGCTCTGCTTTGTCTCACATGAGAATGGAGGGCGATACTTGTGCCCTGATAATAGCGCCATCCAGACTGCCACTGCTCAGTCGTTGGCCCAGGCCTCTCTCTAACCTTGGTGTGTGTCCTTACTTCAGTTTTCTGAACAGGACAAGACAGCTGGATGGACAGGTGATGCCTGTCCGTTGAGCCAAGTACAGAGCCCATGGGATGCCCAGCAGGGTTAAGGGCTGGACCAGAAGTGGACTCAGTAAAGCCCACTTGGCCAGCAACAGCTTGTGGTCTCAGATGAAGGAAAGCCCCGCATAGTGGTTGTAAGAGTCAAATAAAGAGCACTGTGCACATGTCTGGCTCTTAGGAAATACAGAGTGATAGGGAAACAGCAAGTGTTAGAGCCAGACTACCTGGGTCCTAATCCTAGCTCCCTATTTACTACCTGTGTGACTTTGAGCAAGTCACTTGCCTATCTGGGCCTCAGATTTCCATATAATAGAAATACTGTGATTTAACTTAGTTGCAGTAATGATAAAATGAAGTATAATATATAACAACATTTAGAATAATAGCTAGCATACAATACGAGCTGTATCGGTGTCAGCCAATGCTAATGTCATTGACATTGTAGTTAATACCACTTTTCTGTAAAGGGAACTCGGGCATCTGTAGGGGGTGGGAAGTCCTGAATCTCCTACTGTCGAGTCACACCCTTGGGGCAATCCAAGCCAGGCCTGGAGGGACCACCTGAGATGCTCCAGTAGGCCATCGGGTGACAGGTGTGGGTTGGCTGTTCTTTCCAGGGAGAGGCAGAATTTGCCCGCATCATGAGCATCGTAGACCCCAACCGCCTGGGAGTAGTGACCTTCCAGGCGTTCATCGACTTCATGTCCCGAGAGACAGCCGACACGGATACAGCAGATCAGGTCATGGCATCCTTCAAGATCCTGGCTGGAGATAAGGTGGGTGTCTTGTGGCTCAGGCTCGTGGCTGGGACGTGAGCATCTCAGTCATTCCTCCCAGGGTTCCATTGGGCTTCATTCTCCTTTGCCCATCCTGTGTCACCTTGGGCTCAACTGAGGTGTTAGAGCATGGTATCGGCTTAAGGAGCCCAGAGAGTCGGCAGAAGCCACTTGTGCTGAGTGGCAGAGGCAAAGCTGGAGTGGTTTGGAGTATGCAGTTGGATGGCACCTTGTAGGGTCCTCAGAAGCCATCTAGTTGAAATGACTGATTTTGTAAAGGAAGAAAGCCCAGAAAGGGGAAGTGGTCACCTGACTTTTAGAATGATCAGAGGGCAATCCCGCTTTTCCTCACATTTGGGTCCCAGAGGACTCACAGCTGAGGAGCTGTGAGATCTTTGGTCAGTCCTAGGCAAGTGGTTCTCAACCTTCCTAACGCTGTGACCCTTCAGTACCGTTATTTTGGTTGTTACTGTTATGGATTGTAATGTAAGTAGCCAATATACAACCCCTGTGACACAGTCATTCGACCCCCAGGTTGAGAACCGATGTTCTAGACCCTTCTGCTGCAAACAGAAGCTTCCAAGTTGACCGCTGGACACTCCTTAAGATTAGACACTGGCAGAGGTCTTTAGAGGGGCCAATTAAGTGGATGTGGGGGTCTCCTAGGAATTTACTTGTTCTGCCAGGGGACCTGTTGACAGTGAGACAACACTAGAAACCAGGAGGATGAAAGATTCTGGGTGGAAATATATACATATGATAGAGAGCATATAAATATATAATGTACACCTAAAACATGTGTACGTACACATAGATATTTGTGTTGTGTGTATGCGTGCCGCATGTATTGTACAGATCAAGGAGAACTAGGAGAGAAAACACAGGTACTTAACATTACTGGCAAGTTTACGACCTAATATTTGCGGCAGTGCCGCTTTGCTTTCCGGCCACTGCCAAGCTTTACGACCCTGACCACGCTTTCTCTGCAGAATTACATCACGGTAGATGAGCTGCGCCGTGAGCTGCCACCTGACCAGGCTGAGTACTGCATCGCGAGAATGGCTCCCTACACGGGCCCCGACTCCGTGCCCGGTGCTCTAGACTACATGTCCTTCTCCACGGCGCTGTACGGCGAGAGTGACCTCTAACCCGCCCCTGCCTCCCCCCTCTGCGCGTGCGCTCCGCCCTGCTCCTCCTTCGCCCAGTTGGGCTGTCCGGGTTTGCTTTCAGCTCAGCCACCAAGGGCACGAGCTGCGACCCAGGCGGCACCTAGCCTCTCTGCCCGCAAAGTGACAGTTTACAAAATTATTTTCTGCAAAAAAGGAAAAAAAAATATTACATTTAAAAAAAAGTTTAAAAAAACCAAAAAAACTACATATTTTATTATAGAAAAAGTATTTTTTTTCTCCACCAGTCTTAAATGGAAAAGAGAAAACATTAACTATTTGCACCGAAGTGTTTTTGTCGTGACATAGGAAAATAACCAAGCACAAAGTTATATTCCATTCTTTTTACTGAACTTTTTTCTTTCTACCTGTTCCGTCTGCTGTATTCATTTCTCTAATCTCATGTCCACTTGGGGGGGGGGGGATGGCGGTTAGGTGGGTACTCCCGTCAAAGGCACATTGGTGCATGTGTGTTTGCTAGCTCACTTGTCCATGAGAATATTTTATGATATTAAAGAAAATCTTTTGAAATGGCTGCTTTTCAAAGAAGATACACTCATGGCTTCTCATTTTTAATCTCCTCAAAATGATGGCTGGCCTGTTTTATGAATGCAGACTTTTTAAAAAAATTTTTTTGAATATTGCCTACTAAAGATAGGGCAAACTTGGAGATTGTGACGTTGCTTGGCACAGACTGTATTAAAAGCGACACTCCCGTGACACCACTTTGCCTGCTCCTTTCACTGACTTCCAGAAGTGGGGCGGGGTGTGTCAAGAATGGTGCGGGGCACCTGCGCCCATCCTCCTCTTAGATTTTGAGCCTGGTATGTTTGGTCTTGTTTATTTTGAAAAGGAGGCCACCTTCAAAACTTTGAGAGGGCAGACATACTTGGTCTTAGCTAATTATATGTAAATTAGCCAAAGATAAGTATAGGAAGAACTTGTTGCAACTGGAAATTCTCCAGACCCAGGGTACCAGCATTCCGGTGCTCCAATTTCCAAAGGTAAAGTTAATCTGTGTCCTTAAGCATTGGGATAGGGGTCATGCAAGGACCACCACAACTATGAGAAAGTCCTGGGTGACTTGAGTCCGCCACGCGGGTTTCAGGGATCAAACTCGGATGACCAAGCTTGGTGGTAAGAGTCTTTACTTCATGGCTAGCCCCTCATCACTTCTTCTTTTTAACAGTCACATGTACTGCGACTTGTGAGGCTGGCCCTGTTGAGGACCCGCAGTTGCTAGCCAGCTGGTTCCTTGGGAGTGCTTAGCCTTTAGAACTGCTTGACCCTATGACCTCCCATTTTGGGCTTCTGGGAAAAGGAGAGGATATAAGAAGCCAGGAAAGGCAGAGAGAGGGAGCGATTGAGCAGAGGGAGAAGAGAAGGGAGTTGAGCCACAGAAGGTATTGTCAGGGGACAATAAATTGGTTTTTAGTCTGTTGAGGATACATTTTTGTTTGTTTGGTTTTTTTTGTTTGTTTGTTTGTTTGGTTGGTTTTTTTTTTTTTTTTGAGACAGGATTATTCTATGTTATTGTGGCTGTCCTGGACTCGCTTTGTAGACCAGGCTGACTCACATCGATCCGTCTGCTTCTGTCTCCCGAGTGCTGGGATTAGAGGCATGAGCCACTGTTTCCGGCTCCAGGATAAAATTTTTAAACCCAGGTTTTCTTGCAATGCTGAGCATGGATCCCAGGTCCTTGTGTGGATCAGACAAGCTCTCCACCACTGCATTTGCTTTTCCCCTTTAAAACAGGCCTTTAAGGTCATCATACCTATTGTGCTGTTTTAATTATTTGTTCATTTTAACCAGTTTAGTTCCTCCCTCCAAAACAATGTCATTGGAAAGCCTCATTAAACATCTGTGAACATTTTAAACCATACAAGTTTTAATGGTTTTCCCTGGGGTACTGAACTCCAGACTCCGACATAGTCAAGTTAAGGACAGCTTGCTTGGCACGAAGCAGCTGGAAATATTATAAATGTAATAAACTCATTCCTGAGAGCAACCTAATGCTATTGTACTAACAGATCCCTTACACTTCCAAAATTATAAGGCACATGCCCAACTTAGTCCTGTATTTTAGACTAAAACCACAAAGATAATACATTCCAGCCCCTTTTGCTTGATTGTATACTTCAGCCCAGTTTGTCACGGGGGGGGGGGGGGGGGGGCAGACATATGAAACACCCCCAATGCTTTGGTTGTTGCACCTGTATACTTTTTTCTTTTTAAAATTAGATTCAAAGTCCTGTACTCCTTGTTTCCACTTTTGGGGTTGTTCTCTACCGCATGGACTCTGTAAACTGCCACCAGATAACCCTTCAGGGCTGTTGCACTCAAGGTCATTCAAGGCGAACGCCATCTCTAAATGGATGCTGTCTGCTCTGGCCCCAAGTGGTCCAGCCTGCCTCTCATCTGACCTGTATCACTTGCCCTTGGGCATCTTTTGGTGGATGGAATTTTCTACTGTGACCCGGCTGGCAGCAGGTTCCTCTTTCCATGGGAAGCACCAGAGCAGCTCCTTTCTGCCAGCTTGGACGGCACATTTTAACATCTTCCCCCATCTCAGACCCTGCCTCTCTGGAGACTGTTGACTGCCCCCATGAGGCTGGTCTGTGAAATCAGCGCCTCTCTGTGACTCACCAGCACCTTAGCAACCCCTAATGACTGAGCACCCAGCCTGACTCAGTGCTTTTCCATTGCTAGGATCACCTCTAAACTTCCCTCTGGGCACAAACCCAGCACCCAAAGAATGCAGTCACTTGGGTAGTAAGTGCAGATTGTGTTAGCCAGCTTTCTATCACTGGGATGAAATATATGGAGTCATCACTTTATAAGAGAGATGTTTGGCTCACAAGTCCAGGGGTTCAGGCCATACTCACGTGCTCCTGTTGTCTCTGGGCCTATAGCAAAGCAACACATGGTAGGGCACACATGCTAAAGGAAGTCTGCTCACCATAGCCAGTAAGCAAGAGACTGTCTTCTACCAGGCTCCATTTCCTGAGGGTCCCACCACTTCTCCACAGTGCCCCAGGATGTAACAAGGCCATCAACACATGGCCTTTGGGGGACATTTCTGATCTAAGCCACAGCACTAGGGTGGAGAGTAGCAGCTACTTCTGAGATAGAAAGGAGGCTTTGGAGGTGCGGCATCCACAGGTGGGAAGACCTCTGTCTAAAAAGAAAAGCTAGGCAGTGTTGGCGCATGCCTTTAATCCCAGCACGGAGGAGGAGGTGGCGGCGGCGGCAGGCAGATCTCTGTGAGTTCGAGGCCAGCCTGGTCTACAAAGTGAGTCTAAGACAGCCAGGACTCTGTTACACAGAGAAACCCTGTTGCAAAAAATGAAAAGAAAAGGGGGGGGGGGGGTAAAGACTTATAAACACAACTGTGTCAACACAAGGGGACCCTTTGTTAACAACGTGACCAGCTGAAAGAACATGGTAGACTTCATGATGTTACAGGATGCAGGAGTTAGGATCTGGAAAGCCCAACATAGCTGAGGTCTTGCTTTCTCTTGCTGTTGGCCTGAGCCATCATATTGGTGTCCCTTCTATCCTTGCAGGCCTGCTTTCTGTGCTTATGACTCCCTGGGGGACAGAGGCTCACCTCACAGAAGGTGGTGCCAATCCCAATTTCTGGAACAAGCGTGGCCTGGTCTGTTTGATCCAAAATGCCCATCAGTAATGAAGCTGGGGACTGTGGCTCCTGGGTTAGGCAGAGTGTCGTCCTCCCTGTTACCCTCTAAGGGAACCTTGTCCGAGCGATTTCAATTCATGTTCCCCATTTTGGCAGCCCTAAAAATTGAGGTGCAACGTGTAATCAGTCTCACCAAATGCCTTCAGTAAGACCACGCGTCACGGTGAGAGCTTGCACAACGGGCACCCTAAAAGAACAGCATCCTAGACAACCTGCTGAGGGTCACATGCGTCAGTCACTCTTAGAGGAAGGTGTGTGAACAACAGCACTTCAAGAGTTAGCAGGAGCCGGGCGTGGTAGGGCACGCCTTTAATCCCAGCACTTGGGGGGGGGGGGCAGAGGCAGGTGGATCACTGTGAGTTCAAGGCCAGCCTGGTCTACAAAGCAAGTCCAGGACAGCCAAGGCTACACAGAGAAACCCTGTCTCAAAAAAACAAAACAAAAAAAAGACTTGGCAGGGTTGGACTCTGAGCTTGATGAAATAGTATTCCAGTTATTGTCTGTGTGCATGACAAAAATACCAAACTATACCAAGAGGAGACTTGATACCCTATGAGGGAGACAGGGGAAGGTAATCCCCCTCAGGAACAGTCATAGGGGAGGGGAGTAAGGGGAAAATGGGAGGGAGGGAGGAATGGGAGGATACAAGGGATGGGATAACCATTGAGATGTAATGTGAATAAATTAGTAAAATATATTTGTAAAAAATACCAAACTAGGTCAAAATGAGGCCTGCTGATAAGCATCGAATATACACAGGTGAATACACGAATAAAACTCTAACTAGGAAGGCACTGTGTCGCAGTTTAACCAGCTGTACTTTCCTTCGTCTTTTGAGACAGGGTCTTGTGTGACCTAGGCTGGCCTTGAATTTGCTAACAGCTTGGGAGAGTTGCTCCAGACCTCTACAGGAGGTCTCCCTCAGAAATAAAAAAATGAAACTTGGGGGCTAGAGAGATGGCTCAGCGGATAAAAGCACTGTCTGCTCTTCCAGAGGTCCTGAGTTCAATTCCCAACAACCACATGGTGGCTCACAGCCATCTATAATGTGATCTGGTGCCTTCTTCTGGTATGCAGGTGTACATCCAGGCAGAACACTGTATATGTAATAAGTAAATAAATCTTTTAAAAAATGAAATTTAAAAAATTAAAAGACACCTGAGCAGTGGTGGTGCACACCTTTCTCCCAACACTTGGGAGGCAGAGACAGCAACTCTCCAAGTTCAAGGCCAGCCTGGACTACAGAGTGAATTCCAGGACAGCGAGGGCTACATAAGAAACCCTGATTTGAAAAGCAAAAAAACATACAAACAAATAATACTAAGTAAATAAAAACCAAATTTTAAGAAACCTCTGTAGTCCCAGCACTCAGGAGGCAGAGGCAGCCTGGTATGCAAGGCCAGTCTGGTCTACATAGCTAGTTCCAGGCTAGCCAGAGCTGCATAGTAAGACCCTGTATATAAAAAGAAGTTAACAGGCCGGACACACCTTTAATCCCAGCACTTGGGAGGCAGAAGCAGACAGATCGCTGTGAGTTCGAGGCAAGCCAGGGCTACACAGAAACCCTGTCTCAAAAACCAAAATATAAAAAATAAAAAGAAGCTAACAAGATGTTTAATGACAGTATAAAACATTCTTCCTTTTTTAAACAAAGATTTATTTTATTTTATGTTTGACTGTTTTGCTGTGTATGGAAGCCAGAAGAAGGTGCTGTAACTCCCTGGAGCTACGGGAGAATTAGAGGTGGGGGAGGGGAAGCTCTTGGATAATAGTGACGGCAGCAATTTCATAAAGTTACATATTTCATAGGGATAAACTTAAGCCCTGGAACTTGGTAAAACAACAACAAAGCAAAAACCCATCCCTTCAGAGTGAGATGTGGAGGGACCGCGTGGCAAAGTCCCCAGCAGGATTCTGGATTTAATGAGTCCACAGCGTGTTGAAGCAGCTTATCTAGGGCTGGCCCTTCCTAACTCAAGCTTGCTTATGTGGATTTTAAATACTTACACCCCGAAGGCCTACCCAATGCCACAGGAGATAGAAGAAAGAAATGAGGCACAATCGTTGACAAAAAAAAAAAAAAAACAAACAAACAGGGCTTATGGCTTAATTTGGTACCTCGTTTGGGGTTAGAATGGAGGTCTGTCCTTGCCCATCCAGAATATTTTGTCTAGAAGAACCCCTGCAAGGCTCTACTGAAGGCAAATTTTCACTTGACAAAGGGAGAAGGGAAGAGCCCAGTGTGGCTACAGAGGGAGACAGAGCGGGGCAGTGGTGGCACACGCCTTTAATCCCAGCACTTGGGAGCCAGAGGCAGGTGGATCTCTGAGTTCGAGGCCAGCCTGGTCTACAAAGTGAGTCCCGGACAACCAGGGCTCTGTACAACAGAGAAACCCTATCTCAGGCGGAAAAAAACTAAAAAGAGGGAGAAGAGGAGGGCCCAGCATGGCTACAGAGGAAATGCAGTATGAATATAAAAGACAGGGTTAGAGCAGTGGTTCTCAACCTTCCTAAGGCTGCAGTCCTTTAATACAGTTCCTCAGGTTGTGGTGACCTCTAACTATAAAATGATTTTTTTTTTCTTGCTACTTCTTAACTGTAATTTTGCCACTGTTATGAATTGTAATGCAAATATCTGTGTTTTCTGATGACCACAGGCAATTCCTGTGAGGGCAGTTGACCTCAAAAGGGGTCTCCGCAACCCACAGGGTGAGAAACACTGGGTTGGTCAGAGGCTTTGTTGGCCTGGCCAAATATGAACACGAAGGGAAAGAAGAAAATCACCGCTTGGGAAGGCCCGAGAGCACAACCCGGGGCCTCTCTGTTGATAAGTGAGAACTTGAGGTGTGTTTCTAGGCCACAGGTAGGCTGTGGCAGAGCTAGCACCGGGTCCCCCGGAAAGCCCAGTGCACGCTATACAACAAACAGCAAAGTTTGAAGCCAAAGCAGGTGAGAGGATAGAAGGACGCTAGCAAGAGTCTTCTGGTTTCATATAAGGTCAGTAGGAGATGATAAAATAGCTCATTGACGGCCCAACCCAGTATCAGTTGTGAAACACTCGATGGCTATTGGCTAGAACCCTTCTTGGTGCAGGAGATATAAAATGCAACCAAAGCAGCCAAAGGCAGGATCCAGGAGTAATGCTGGTTTCCCATAATGCTCAGGCAGGAGTCAAGCAACAGAGCAAGAGCTAGATTCTCTCTTTTGACCCCGTTCTCGAATACCTCTCCCTCTAAGGCGGCAAGATGGCAGCTGGTAGCTCCAGCTTCCCCGCCATTCCATGGCTAGCAAAGTGACACATATGAGGGAAGAGCGGCATCCACTGCAGGCATGCAATAGGACACCCCCAAACAGAGCCATGGCTTTGCTTGTAGACTTAGCCTCGCGTAGGTCCTACGTTCATCCTAAAGTGGAGTGTGCAGCCCTACCCCGGCCACGTGGATTCAGCGTGATGCGTCAAGGATGCTGCAAGCAACTGAAACCGCCTGCCTCCCCGACACTTACCCATTGACCAACAAGCACCACACAAGGGTGGGGGATGAAAGGACCCCTGCCCTCGGCCAGAGGCTGCTGTGGGAGGAAAAAACGGGAACGGAGTTGACAGTTAGCCACCCTGCCTGTACTTTTTACATTTTGTTTGCTCCAGCAAAGTTCTGCCTGCTGTACATGAACTCTGCCCTTCAGGGCTCCCACTGAAGACCGCTGGGTCCAAGGACCAGCAGGCTCCCTCAGGGGTGGGGTGTGAGTGCCACCATGTGCTCACATCTGGGGTCAATTGGCATCTCACCACGTCCCCATTTACAGTACAGTCTAGCTGCTGTCTACTGTGGGGGCCGAGCTTGCATGGTGGATGCGATCAATGCAGTAACCCCAAATGAACACACTGAGCAATCTCAGAGTCCTACCGGCTATCACTGGAATCCCTTATCTAGCCCATGAGATGGGAACCAAGAGATAGAGCAGTTGGTCCCACGGACTGGGAAGCCATTCCTGCAACCGCACTGGGGTGGGGACACTGTGGGTCTAGAAAGAGCTACCGCCTCCC
Organism: Acomys percivali; assembly: GCA_907169655.1. Lineage (NCBI taxonomy): Eukaryota > Metazoa > Chordata > Mammalia > Rodentia > Muridae > Acomys > Acomys percivali. The sequence continues at coordinate 173,167,821 of OU015742.1, read as the reverse complement.
CTCTGTTTTCCCACATATACCAGCTGGAAGGGTGAGATGGTGGAGAGGAGTGGGTAAGCTGGGGGTGTTTTGGTGTGCTGTTGTGTGGTACTGCAGAGACCAGAAAACTGTGGCCAGACACTTGTGGGAGACCCTAGGCTTAGGAACAAAATCGTTACTTTATTACAAATCAAGGCAGGGGGAAACTGGATTTTTAAGCAAAGTATTTATAGGATGTTATGTAGACTGCATTTTAAACAAGCTGTGCATGAAATTGCACAGGCTATATATAATTTTATCTTAAGTTACAACTAGTCACAAGAGATTTCTTGGGGGAGGGTGCACATAATGAAATGCTGAAGCAAAGCAAAAAAAACATGTAAGTTCCAGCCAGCTTCCCCTCACCTTCCACACAACCGGGGAAGGCAATGCTGTTTAATAAGTGCTTTGAAGCCAGGTGGTGGTGGTGGTGGTGGCGGCGGCGGTGGTGGCGGTGGTGGTGGCGGCGGCGGCGCATGCCTTTAATCCCAACTCTCCAGAGGCAGAAGCAGGCAGATCTCTGTGAGTTTGAGGCCAGCCTGCTCTACAAAGGACAGCTAGCGCTACACAGAGAAATCCTGTCCTGAAGAGCAGAACAAACAAACAAAAGTGTTTTAAAAAAAAAAATATATATATATATATGAAAGAATGGAAGAGAGCTGGGCGTGGTGTCACAAGCCTGTAATCCCAGCACTTGGGAGGCAGAGGCAGGTGGATCACTGTGAGTTCGAGGCCAGCCTGGTCTACAAAGTGAGTCCAGGATAACCAAGGCTAACACAGAGAGACCCTGTCTCAAAAAACCAAATAATAAATAAATAAATAAATAAATAAATAAATAAATAAAAAAAAACAAGAAAGAGAACCGCACATGGTGTTGCACGTCTTTAACCCCAGCACTAGGAAGACCAGACTAGGAAGTGCAAGGACAGCCTGAGCTTCCTCCAGCGAATTCTAGGTTAGCCAGGGCTACATAATGAAGCCCTGTTGAAACAAACGACTGAATAAGTAAAAATAAGAGATAGGTAGATGCTGTCCTCTAGTGGCAAAGTGTAAAATTACAACATTTCGTAGAATGAATGGGAAAGGGCAGCCGTTCTACCTCCTTTGGTGACAGGTCCCAGATGAGTTGGTTGTGGCCAAACCACAGCGTGACAGCAGAAGCAACGAGGCACATTGGAGAAGAAGGTTAAGTGCCTACTTCATGTTACTCCAAGACCTAAGCGTTTCACACTTATCATTATCATCCCTATTTTATTTATTTATTTTTATTTTATTTTATTTTTGGTTTTTTGAGACAAGGGTTTCTCTGCGTAGCCTTGGCCATCCTGGATTTGCTTTGTAGACCAGGCTGGCTTCGAACTCACAGAGATCTGCCTGCCTCTGCCTCCCAAGTGCTGGGATTAAAGGCATGTGCCATCATACCCGGCTTTATTTTATTTTTTAACCTATTTTATTTTTAATTTTTGGTGTGGCCCTTTGCTGACCTCATGACTCACTCAAACTCACAGAAATTCACCTGCCTCTGCCTCCAAAGTGCTGGGATTAAAGGTATGAGCCATTATGCCTGGATTATTGTCCCTATTTTAAAAGACAGGGTGCAAAGGCCTTGATGTCTGGCATCTGGGGTATGGACATAGGTCTCGTTAACCCAAAGGGCAATATTTTTAGCAGTGGTTCTGAAACTCCGTATGCCCAAGGATTTAAGCAAGCCTGGTCCTGGGCTCTGTCCCAGACACTGAGTGGGTTTAAGGGTGGCAGGCTATGGATTTGCCCTTGGATGTCCTAGGTGGGTGCAGGAAGCAATCTAAACAGGTTTCTATCCACACTTTGAGACACCCTAGATTAAAAAGTAGTCATTATTAAGAAGGAGGGTTTTTTCTGGATATAAACCTTCAAATAGTCATATATTTCTTTTTTTAATAAACAATCATAAATTTATTTTAAAATAATTATTTGTTATATAGACAGCTGTACCATTGTCATTTATTTCTTTTAAAACATTTGCCAGGCACTGGTGGTACACACTTTTAATCCCATCCCTTATGAGGTAGAGGCAGGGGTATCTCTGGCTTTGAGGCCAGCCTGGTCTACAGAGCAAGTTCCAGGACAGTCAGGGCTACACGGGGAAACCATGTCTTGAAAAACAAAATGAAACAAACAAACAGTAACCAGCCAACCTCCCCCCCCAAAAAAACCCCAAACAACAAAAAGTTAAATTTACTTTCATTTTATGTGTGCTCTGCTTGCATGTATACAAGTGCCCCGTGTGGATACGATGGCGCTGAGGAGAGCAGAATAGGGTGTTGGAGCCACTGGAACTGAGGTTATAGATTGTTGGGAACCACCATGTGGGTGCTGGAAATCTAACCTTGGAGAAGTGGTGGGCTAAGTCAGGCCAAGGACTAAGCCTCTTCGGCTGTGTGGGAAAGGGATCGGCTTGGTGACTGTGTCCTCGATGTCCTGCCAGCACTGTCCCTCAACTCAGGGGTCTTTGTTCTTCAATGGCCGGTAACTTAGAGAAGGACCTGTGCATGTTCCGCATGGATTCTGTGAGGTGTGTGTGTGGGGGGGCGGGGGGAGAGTAAGTCAGCTCCTGCAGCTTGACAGGGAGGAAGGCTGTACGTGAGAGGATGGGCAGAAGCACCAACGATGTATTTGCAATTCTTTAGATGTTGCATGTGAGTGTGTGTGTGTGTTGTATGCTTGCATATGTGTGTGTGTGTGTGTGTTGGCATATATGTGTCTGAATCGGTTTTGGCAGCTGTTAAGAATGAAAGTTTCATATAGAAACTCAATCCTGGGAGCAGAGGTGAATTCTGTAAGAGGGTGTGGGATCAGAGGCCCCTCCAACTGCTCCTGCTTGACAGTGGAATGTCCAACGAAGGAGGCGGGCCTGCAAGATGACCCTCCTTTTGTCCCCAAACACCAGGAGAACCTCATGGCCTGCCCCCCAGCCCTCTCCCCACTTGGCTGTCCGGGACCAGGCTGACCTCACAGAGGTCACACAGGTCCACCTGCCTCTGCCTCTGCCTCTGCCTCCCAGAGTGCTGGGATTACAGGTGTGCGCCACTGTGCCCGGCTGATCACCTCATTCTTTCTAGGGTCAGCAAGGGCTCTTCAGGCCCCTCCCCCATGCCTATAAGGCCTGCTCAGACTCCTTTGCCCAAGCAGTTTTGTGTTTTGTTTTTTTCTATTTTGCCCTCTCACAATTCCTCCTCCTCATTCTTTTGTTTTTGTTTTTTTTTTTTGGGTTTTTCAAGACAGGGTTTCTCTGTGTAGCCTTGACTGTCCTGGACTCACTTTTGTAGTCCAGGCTGGCCTCGAACTCACAGCGATCCGCCTGCCTCTGCCTCCCGAGTGCTGGGATTAAAGGCGTGCGCCACCACGCCCGGCTCTCCTCCTCATTCTTAAAAGAGTTGTTTTATGCCAGGCCCTGGTGGTACATACCTTTGATTCCAGCACTCGGGAGGCAGAGGCAGGTGGCTCTCTGTGAGTTCAAGGACAGCCTGGTCTACACAGTAAATCGCAGGACAGCCAAGGCTACACAGAGAAACCCTGTCTTGAGAAGCCAAGACCAAACCAAACCAAACCAAAAAAAAGGACCCAAATGTCTTCTGTCAGGACATGAGCGAGCAAAGCTTTCCCTTACAACCCACAGTCCACACACCACCACAGCAGGCAGGCTAGCAACAGGAAAGTCAAGGCAGACTGACCTAATCACACTTTTATGTGACTTGGGAAGCTTCAGAAACAAACACTCAAAGACTCAGGTAAGTTGTGGGGAAAACAATTGCACAAGGCAGGGCTGGAGATATGGCCTAGCGGTTAAGAGCACTGTCTGTTCTTCCAAGAGGTCCTGAGTTCAATTCCCAGCAACCACAAGGTGGCTCCCAACCATCTATCCTGTGGATACAATGCCATCTTCTGGCCTGCAGGTGTATATGCAGATAGAGCCCTCATATAGAACAAATAAATATCTTAAAAATAAATTGGACAAGAAGGGGCGTCTGACTTTCAGCTTTCCACCCAGTGACAGAGGTATACAGTTTACTCTGAGGAAAGGGTTGTGTAGACTCCAGAGGGTTCAGTCTGAGATCATTTGCCCTGTTGCTTTGGGGCCTGCAGCAACATGGTGGGAGCATATGGAAGGGGGGCTCACCTCACAGTGTTGGGTAACAGGGAATGAGAGTAGAAGGGGTCAGGGTGTCAATGCCCCCTTCAAGGGCACAGCGCTAATGTTCCTACCTCTAAAAGGGGCTATCACAGGAGCAGTGGCACATGCCCGTAATCCCAACACTCGGGGAGGCAGAGGCAGGCGGATCTCTATGAGTTGGAGGCCAGCCTGGTCTACAAAGTGAGTCCAGGGCAGCCAAGGCTACACAGAGAAACCCTGTCTCAAAACAAACAAGCAACAAACAGACAAACAAACACAATAGCAGAAATGCAAATCAAAAAAATAAAACAAAAGACAAAAAAAAAAACCCAAAAAACCAAGGCTATTGATTAAGCCTTTAATATGTAAGCCCTTTGGGGGACATTCATGATGCAAAATATATTAGTAGTAAGTGGCAGGGGATGGGCTAGAGAGGCCTCTCTGTCCTGGTGCTTCTTGTCCGCTCGGCCCCACCACAGGCATGAAGCAAGACTCTGTGGAACGAGGACCCGAGAGCCTAGCGTCAGGAGAGGGAGGGCGGAGGCCTTTCTGCTTTGAGCAGAGCACTTCCAGTTTTTTATCACGTGGCGGACAAGTGGGAGAAGGCGAGGAGGTTGGGGTTAAGTCTGAGACACTTCTTGCTCCTGAGGGCCTTCCGACCTTCCGTCCAGTGTGCTCAGCATGCTGAGGCGCCACCTGCTGGTGTATTGTAGGAGCAAATACATTTGGCATCGATATTGTGTTGATAAGCCAATGCATTGGATATAAGAAATGCACCTTACATGCTCAGTGTTTCCTCTGACCATGTGCAGCCATGTGTTTTTTTTTTTGTTTTTTTTTTGTTTTTTTTTGAGACAAGGTTTCTCTGTGTAGCCTTGGCTGTCCTGGACTCCCTTTGTAGACCAGGCTGGCCTTGAACTCACAGCGATCCGCCTGCCTCTGCCTCCCGAGTGCTGGGATTAAAGGCGAGCGCCACCACCGCCCGGCCAGCCATGTGGTTTTAACTTTGTAAGAAAAGTATTTGTGTGTGTGTGTGTGTGTGTGTGTGAGAGAGAGAGAGAGAGAGAGAGAGAGAGAGAGAGAGAGAGAGAGAGAGAGAGAGAGAGAGAACGAATGTAGGTGGCACGCACTCATGTGCCACAGCACACATGTGGGAGGTAGGACGACAACCCTGTGGACTTGGTTTTCTCCTTCTTCCTTTATGTAGGTCCTCGGGACCAAGATCAGGCCACCAGGACTGCAAGGCAAGCACCTTTATCCACTCAACCATCTTTCCCACTGTAATTTTTTAAAAGATTTACTTCTTTTTATCTTACGTGTATATGCATTGTACCTGCATGTATATACATGCAACATGAGCATGCAGCATCTGTGGAGACCAGAAGAGGATGCTGGATGCCCCAGAACTGGAGTTTCAGACAGTTACAGTCCACGGTGTGGGTGATGGTAATTAGACCCAGGTCCACCCCAGGAGCCTGGACCATGTGCTCTTAACCACTGAGCCATCCCTCCAGCCCCACAGCCACCCCAATTTTCACCTTATTTCTTTCCCTGCCCCCCTCCCCTTTTTGGTTTTTCGAGACAAGGTCTCTCTGCGTTAGCTGTGGCTGTCCTGGAGTAGCTTTGTAGACCAGGCTAGCTTTGAGCTCACAGAGATCCACCTGCCTTTGCCTCCCGAGTGCTGGGATCGAAGGCGTGTGCCACCCCACCCTCATCCCCACCGCTTGTTAGCTCTTTCTAACCTCACTAATAAAAGATCATAAAGAAAATTTCTATTCTTAATAGTTTCTTCTACGCTAGGGGTTGAACTCAGGGCCTTGTGCACACCAGACAAGGGCTACCTCTCCAGCTCTGGTTCTTTTTCTTTTGATGGTCGTTTCCTTGTTTTGCAAAAGATCGTCACGCGCATATGGCTCAGTTGTTGGGCAGTTGTTTAGCATGCATGGGTTCCTGGGCCCAATTCTCAACACTGCAAAATTAAAATAATGTGTAAAAAATCATCCCCCCCGCCCCCAGAAATAAATTCAAAATAGTATGGCATACAAGTAAGAATTTCATTCTATAGCTACTCGACAGTGGTTTAGAATGTGGGCTGGTTCAAATCCCTAGTGAGCCACTGGTTTTGAACTTCCCTCCCTCAACAAATGTTTCTTGTCCCAGGCCTCACTCACCCTAAAGTACCTTCTCTAAGCATCTTTAGAAAGTATGTGCAGGACACCCTACATCCATGCACAGTCCTGGGAACTCAGGAACTCACACATGCCGGGGAAACACACTACGAATAAGCTATAGTCCTGGCTGCAGCAGTGTTAAGTCTTTTCATTTCTGTAATTTCCCTTGTTCGTTGGTTAAATATAAATAGTGTCAGAATTTACAATTTTAGTCACTTTAGTCGGTGCAGAGGTGTTAACTTCTCCTTCATCTTATGCAGCTCTCACCAGCATCTCTGAGCTTTTCCACCTCCACAACACAAACTCCGTGGCATCTTGCTTTTAAGACTCCTTAGAGGAGGCTGGAGAGCCAGTTCAGCCACAAAAAGTACTGGATGCTCTTCTAGGGGACCCAGGTTTGATTCTCTGCACCCACGTGGTGGCTCATAACCAGCTGTAATTTCAGTTCCTGGGTATCTGCCGCCCTCTTCTGAACGCCTTGGGTACTGTATGCACATGGTACAGACATACATAGGCGGAACACCCATACATATTTTTTCCCCTTTTTTGAGACAAGATTTCTCTGTGTAAGAGCTCTGGCTGTCCTGGAGCTCAATCTGTTAGACCAGGCTGGCCTTAAACTCACAAAGGTCTGCCTGCCTCTGCCTCTCGAGTGCTGGGATTTAAAGCATTGCCACCACCACCCGGCTACACATAACATTTTTAAAAGACTGCTTTGAGGTGGGTCTGCAGAGATGGATCAGTGGTTAGGAGCACTGGCTGCCCTCCCAGAGGACCTGAGCTCAATTCCAAGCACCCGCTTGGCAGCTCACAACTGTCTGTAACTCTAGTTCCAAGGGGGACTTGACACCTTCTTCTGGCCTTCCTGAGCACCAGGCACAGACATATATTCAGACAAAACATCCAACAGCTTTAAAAAAAATTTTTTTTATCATGCTATCAATGTTTGTCATGCTAGAAATAAAAATTAGGACAAATTTAAAGCAAAACACCACTGCCTCCTTTGCAAACAAACCAATGTGTTTGGCATGGTGTTCTGCACCTGTAATTCCTGCTGAGGCAGGAGGATTAAGGCAACCTCAAGGACAGCTTAGTCTACAAAGCAACTGAGTCAGCCAGCCGGGGCTACATAGTGAGCCTATCTCAAAAAAGAAAAAAAAAACCCAACAAATGTAAATATTTTTAATAAGATTTTTGAAAGTGTGTCTTTCAAAACAAAGAAACAAACAAAAGCTAGCGAGAAAATCAAAGGTGTCAGAGCCTTGCACAGCCAGGTGTTCTACCACTCACACTCTTTGCTCTTTCACTTTTAGCAATTTTTTTTCACTTTTGGGCTGACTAGAATATAAAGACTGGATTTTCGTATTTCTTCTTGCATCAATCTACAGTAACATTACATGTCATGTAGCCTCCAGAAAATTCCGTTGTACACTCAGAGACTGAGTGAGTAAACTGATAGTGTCATAGCATTGTTTTTTAACATTGATCTTCTAGGGGTGAGAAAGTAGTTTCTTGTCAGCCAGCCACCACCAGGTTCGTGCACTCCTGTAGCAGACAGGTGTGCAAGAGAAAAGTGTAACAATTCACGTGATCCAGAAGCCCCTGCAAGATGGAAACCCAGAGAGACAGGAAAAGCCATGAGGCTAGGTGGACAGTCACAGGACCGTGATCGGAGGATGGAAGGTGAGTGGTCAACTGGTCACATATTGGGACAGGGCTTTTGAGTGCGTAGCCCTAAAGCAGGGGTTATCAACCTGTGGGTCGCGACCCCTAGGGGGAATTACGTATCAGATATCTGGTATATAAGGTATTTGCAGTATTATTCATTACAGTTACAAAGTAGCAACAAAAATAATTTTATGGTTGGGGAGGGTGTCACCAAAACATGAGGAACTGTATTAAAGGGTTTCAGCATTCAGGAAGATTGAGAACCACTGGGCTAGAGACAGACTTTCCAGTCTGGCTGGGCTGTCTGTGATGAACACATATGCGCCCAGGTCCCCTTGACGGTCCACTCTACTGGAGGAAGGTTGTGGTAGTAGACTCCCTCGGTGGACAGTTTTTCCCCTGTAGGGAGAACAAACTGAGCCACAGCACGAAGCCTGCCTGAAGAGCCAAAGCCGATGCCAAGCAAAGAGTTACATGCTCCTCCTGTGGCTCAGGGACATGCTGTGCTTGGTGCTTGCCACCCATGCTGCTGTTGGCCCACGGTCACCAGAAAGCAGACTTGGCATGCTGAGCATTTGAAGCTGGTGGAAACGGAAACGCCCACAGAAGGAGGAAGGCCGCTCTCGTTAATATCCATGCCTCTAAAGCCACGACGACCCAGTGAAGACCCTGAGTAGGCTGTGCTGCACTATTAAGGCTGCTTAGAGGAAAAGCCCCCCAGCCATGACTCCAGACTCCAACCACAAGAACACCAGGCCTGGCAGGCACAACTAATTATGTGAGACATGCCAGCACAGTATATGAGCTAGCATCTGTGGGGTGGGGGTGGGGTGCTGTGCAAAGAATATCAAGTCCTTGGGGGACAGGGTGCTGGGTAGAGTGGAAGAAAAAGAAGCCTCCCTCTGCATCTTTGGGGACGGGTGACTCTGGTTTGGCATCCAGACAGATCTTCCCGGGTCCCCTGCTATGTCATTGCTGTTTTGAAAGTGGGAGTCTCCTGGCTTGGGTATGGTTCTAGTCAGTCTGACAGAGAATTTGTAATTAGTGTCTTTCTCCCCAAAACTGCTACCCTGGAGAGGAACTTGGTCAGGCCTCTTTATGCATGGCCTGGGGTGAGTAGAGGAACAGGCTGGCCAGTCAAGACTTCCCATGGGTCTGGGAAGGCAGCAGGAAACCACATTCAGACCTGGGGAGGATGGAAGATGAATCCAGGTCCCTGAGGCCAAGTTACTGAGCTGCTCCAAGGCCAGGTGAGCTACAGGCGAGAACCAGGGCATTCAGAACTTTTGCATTCAGCTGGATGGTAAGCAGTCCACTCCTGCCACTGTAATAAAACACCCTTGCCTGGGTCGTTGTCAGACAATAGAAATAAAGACAGTGCTCACGATTCTAGATCATGACTGAAGTCCTGTTCAATGCCAGATGAAGGCCCTGCGCCGCTTGGTCTCGGCAACTTGACAAAAGGCTAGACATATTTGGGGAGAGAGAATCTTAATTGAGAAAATTGCCTCCGTCAGTTTGGTCTGTAGGCAAGTCTGTGGGGTATCACTTTGATCAGTGGTTGGTATGAGAGGCCCATTGAGCCATTGAGAGTGGTGTTACCTCTGGACAGGATGCCCTGGATGGGATAGAAAGCAGGCTGAGCAAGCCATGGGAAAGCAAACCAGTAAGCAGCATTCCTCCACAGTCTCTGCTTCAGTTCCTGCCTCCACGTTCCTGCCTTGAGTTCCTGCCCTGATTCCCCCTTCGTGACAGAGAGTGGCCCAACAGAACAGTTTCAAGATAACATAGGCCCTGCCCTCCCCAAGTTTGTTTTTGGTCATGCTGCTGTATCACACCAGCTGGAACTCTAACTTAGAGAGGCCACCTTGTAGATTCACAGACAGTGCCTTCTCGCTGTGTTCTCATGAGATGAAAAAGGGTGGCAGGGGTTGCTGGAGTCAGTTGTTGTTGTTGTTTTAAAGGATTTATTTATTTATTATTATGTATACAGTGCTCTGCCTTCATGTACACCTGCACACCAGAAGAGGGCATTAGATCACATTATAGATGGTTGTGAGCCACCATGTGGTTGCTAGGAACTGAACTCAGGACCTCTGGAAGAACAGGTGGCGCTCTTAACCACTGAGCCATCTCTCCAGCCTTTTTTTATTTTTTATTTTTTGAGACAGAATCTCATGTGGTACGTGCTGGTCTTGAACTCACTGAGTAGGTAAGGATGACCTTGAACTTCTGATCCTCCTGTCTCTCAAGTGCTGGAACCATAAGCATGTGCCGTATGCCTAGTTTATGTGGTTCTGGGGATTGAACCCAGAGAGCTTCGTACATGATAGGCGAGCACTCTACCAGCTAGGCCAGGTCTTCCTGCATTGCCCAGGCTGGTGTGAAACTCTGAGGTTAAGTAACTTTCCTGCTTTAGCTTCTTTGCAGCTAGAGCCAGCTGTGCCAGGCCCGAGGCAGCCTTGCACTATCTCTCTGACTTTGACCTCAGCTTATCCTCTCCTCTGTGCCTTTACAGTGGCTGCTGCCCCTCTCTGGCTTGCACTTTACAGGGAACTTGCTTGAGTGTGTGGCGCTGCTGTGCCAGCTCCCCTCACCTCTCCTGGAGCATGTGTGACTAATTAATGCCTCCCAGGCTAGGGTAGCCACTTTATCCCTCCCCGAGTCCTCTGTAGGACAGAACTGAGCCACAGTAGAGGCCACGAGCATCGTCCACGGGCCCTCTGTTCTTAGAGGCTGGCTTATGCACACCAGCTTTGCTGTCTCTTGTCTTACCATGAGCCCTGTGGTAGCATGTGGAGCTGTGGAGTGAACTCTGTCCATCAGGGCCTGGGAGGGGAGAAGGGCAGCTGGGTCACGAGGGAGGAATCAGGTTGAGTAGACCAAGCAATCCAATAGCACGACCTTCCCAGTGAGGGCTGTTGAAGCCTCAAGCCAGGTTCTCTGTGTTTCCTCTCTAACAAGCCCCATGCCGTGTGTGTGTGTGTGTGTGTGTGTGTGTGTGTGTGTGTGTGTGTGTGTGAGAGAGAGAGAGAGAGAGAGAGAGACAGAGACAGAGACAGAGAGACAGAGAGAGACACAAAGAGAGAGAGAGACACACAGACAGACAGACAGACAGACAGACAGACAGACAGACAGACAGACACAGACACAGAGACACAGAGACACAGACAGACAGAGAAGCGGGGGCCATCTCTTCTCACCCATCATAAGGGTCAGGACTGATCCTCTGTAACAAAAGGGTTAACAAGAGGAAGGCATAACATGTTGACTTGATCAAAGTTACATAAAGACCCAGGGGAAACTATTTATCTCTATGGCTCCCTTCAGTGAAGGAGCGGCAATGGTGCAGCGTTGTGCTGGGGCAAAAGGTCATGATCTGACGGCGATAGACAGCAGGCCAGCAGTGCCATTCTGTCTAGATGCCTCTCAGCATGTCTGTGCAGCTTTCCTACTCCCTTGGGGCTGGTGTTGTCCAGGGAGAGGGGAGACAGTGAAGTTTCTAGAATTTATGGCTTGGTTTGGGGAGGAGGAATCCTGGAATCGTGAGGGGAATGAGAAAGGACAGAGTGCAGAGAGAAGCCATGGTTCTGAGCCCTGTCAGGCTCCTATAGTTTTAGGCCAAGATGAGGTACTCTGGGTTATCATGTGATCCCAGACATGTGTACACAAATGCGGTACATTCTTCTTCCCCCATGTTTGCAAGCCTCTCTTACTCTCCACCCCTGGAAATCACACATTTTATGTTTGTGAAAGCCAGTACATTGAATGCCACAGTTGTCATGGGGCTTTGAAAGTGAGAGGCATTAAAAATGAGCGGAAGGCTGAACCCCTGACCTGTGGCCTTGCTTCTTAGATGCGTGTTGAACGTGCTGTGCTCTTAACTCCCAATGGCACCGACGGACCACACACGCCCCCCCCCCCCCACCCGTCCTTTCCTGGAATCCCGCTGTGGGCCAGCAGGTGGCGCTTGCGCTCTCCAGTGCCGCCATCTGGGAAGACGCACTGAATATAGCAACGGGGATGGTGTTCTGAACCTGTAATTTTCAAACCTCTTATTCTACCACAAGGGAAACCTCTGAGGGTTTTCTTCTGGGAAAGGCAATTAGGTTAACCTCTTAGGAGGAGAAGTTGCCTTGCTGAGCTTGTCTGGGAAAATAAAATATCCTCCCAAGAGCCATCTTAAGGAGGGTGGGGAGAAACCACCAAGCAGCTTGTGGGAGGAAGGGGGTTGAGGCTGCCAGAGATGGTCTGGGAACTTAAGAGAAGGGCTTAGGGCTTAGACCGAGACATGCCTCGGGTCTGAAGAGGCCAAGTGTCTGCTTGTAGAACTCTGTGTTTCCAATAGAGGCTTATAGAGTCAGAATGGATATAGGATTACTCGGAATGGATTGAAGGTACTCTGCTCATCCTTTTAAGGTCCAGGCTAGGCAGGGGGACCCCTACCCACCCACCTGCTGTGACTGGAGACATAACTTTGACAAGTCAGCCCATCCCTCGACCTCTCAGAGCCATCGGGGTGGGAACTGCAGTGAATAGAGCTGTGGAGCTTTGAGGTGGAAGATGAAGCCTTTCATGGGGTCTCATCCAGTGTGGGATCCAAGGACCGCTGGAGCGGGAGATAGACTGACAGAAAGGACTTGGGAGAGGGGTGAGCCAGACAGGAGGACCTGCTTTGTGATGTCCCGAGTTGGAGAGAGTGACAGCCTTCAGGGGGTCACAGGGTGGGGAGGGGACTCAAGTCAGAGGTCAGTGTGAGAGAAAGTTGGTCCTTATGCTCCAGTTATGGATGAGGCTGGGAGATGCTCAGGCCCTGTGGTACATACAGTACCATTCTGTTTTGTTTGTTTGTTTTGGTTTTTGGTTTTTAGACAGGGTCTCTCTGTGTAGCCTTGGCTGTCCTGGACTCGCTTTGTAGACCAGGCTGACCTCGAACTCACAGGGATCTGCCTGCCTCTGCCTCCCAAGTGCTGGGATTAAAGGCGTGTGCCACCACGCCATTCTGAAGGAGCAGCCCTACTGGAGGGAGCACGGGCTGCAGTAGATCTGCGTAGACTTGAAAGAGAAGCGTGTTCGGTACACAGAAGGCAATCCCGGCTGGGGAGGGGAGAAGCAGATGGGAGGAGGGTGAAGAGATGAAAAGCTATAAGATTCTGTGTCCTTGTTATGCCAGGTGTGGTCTGGAGGCCAGCTGCAGCCACACCCAGGGCCTTACTACAAACGCTGCCGTATCTCAGGCTCAGACACAGAGTCTGTGCAGCTGACCTGCCTGCACAGGAGAGTTTGAGAGGCAGTGCTCTCAGCCAGCGCCGAAGGTCATGAACCATGCAGGCACAGCGAGACGCACTGAGAGAACACTGGGGCTGTGTGCTCTGGAAGACCTCCCCGCGCAGGCAGCTCATCAGTGTTCAATATAGCTCACACTCTTAGCACTCTGAAGTAAAACTTATATACAATGAATATACATATACTGATTTGTGTGTGTGTGTGTGTTATGCACGAGTGTACACACACATGTGCAGGTACCCTTGTGGCAGCCAGAACCAGAGGATGATATTGGGAGTTTTCTTCCATTGCCCTTGGCTTATTTCCTTGAGATAGAGAGTATTGCTGAGCCTAGAATCACTGCTTTTTGTTTTTCAACAAGGCTGGCTGATGAGCAAGCTCTGGCAAGCCTCCTGCCCCTGCTTCCCCAGCACCGGGTGGGGTTACAGGTGCGCATGCCAACAGCCAGCTTTCCCGCGGGCACGGAGGATTCGAACTCAGGTCCTTATTCTTGCTCAGCAAGTGCCCTTTCTCACTGAGCCAGCCCCTCAAGCCACGCCCTCCTGTTTGTTTGTTTGTTTGTTTTAACAAATGTGCCTACCAATGTACTTTGGACTTTAGTCAAGGTATAAGACATCACCAGCAACCCAGAGAGTGCTCTCCAGAGGCAACTGCTGCCCTGCTCTTTCCACTAAAGACACTGTGATGAGCAGCCATCTAGAGCCCAGCACTCTTTCATTAAAAAAAAAAAAAATTATTATTTTTATTTTATGTGAATGGAGAATTTTGCCTGTATGTATTTCAGTGTACCACCCATGTTCCTGGTGTCCATGGAGGGCAGGGAGGGTACTGGATCCTTGGATCCACTGGAATTGGAGTTACAGATGCTTGTGAACAGACTCCTGGGTCCTTTGTAACAGAGCAAGTACTCTTTTTTTGTTTTTGTTTTTCTAGACAAGATCTCTCTGTGTAGCCTTGACTGTCCTGGACTCACTTTGTAGACCAGGCTGGCCTCGAACTCACAATGATTCCCCCGCCTCTGCCTCCCTCCTCCCTCCTCTCCTCTCTCCTCCTCCTCCTCTTCTTTGCCCCTCCTCCCCCCTTCCTAGTCTCCATTTAATTTACCTCTGCACCAATCTTCCTTATCTCTTTCCTTCTGCTTTAGGCTTCATTTGGTGCCCTCGACCTACTTCCTTAGGTAGTAAAGCTAGGCTCTTGAGATCGCTCTTGCTTTTAATGTAGTGAGGGAGTGCAGGGGTGGTCACCTCAAAATGTGACACCCTAGTGTGTTTGTTCTTCTAAAACGAAGGAGCCCTGAGTGCGCTGGATGCCAGGAGAGGCTTTTCTCCTTTGTCTCTGTCTGACTGGATTAGGACTGCAGAGGGAGGAAACAATCGCCCAAAGTCCTTTCTCTGATTTTCCATTAACTGTACCAATTGCAAAAAGGCAGGCTCAATACCGCCGCAGACTGTTGTCACACACATTTGTCTTCTATTTGGTCCCATTCCAGGGACAATCATTTATAAATGACTCTCTATTTTGTTAGCGAAACAGTCTTTGTCCCAGGCCTTTGAATTCCTCTAAAGTCATTTATAAAATTGTCTCTGTCCCCATTCTCCCTCTCCTCTATAGAAATGGGGTATATAAAAAGTGTCAGAACCATGTTGGGGTGTAGGCAAGTGACTGCCTTCCTACATGTATTAAATTTATTTGCCTTTCCCTCCTATTTACTCTTGGCTTACTGCAGTGCATCATTAGAGACAGAGGGGCATTTTAATGTGTTATACTTATAGCAGGAATGTTCTCTGTTTCTTTTTAAATTTTTTTTATATGCGCTGGTGCTTGCATATGTGTCTGTGGAGTTGCAGACAGTTGTGAGCTGCTATGTGGGTCCTCTGGAATTGAACTTGGGTCCTCTGGAAGAGCAGCCAGTGCTCTTGACCACTGAGCCATCTCTCCAGCCCTCCTCTGTATCTTATAACTTTTGCTGTGTTACGTTCTCTCTTCTTTCATCTCTAAGGTTATTTTGTTTTAAATGTCCAGTTTTAGTTCTTATTGATGTCTAACAAAATTCTGTTGTGCTTAAAAGACGACAGTTATTGTTTTAAATATTTTAAAAGACACATTTGCTGGGTCTAGTGGCACAGGCCTTTAATTCTAGCACTTTGTGGGCAGAGGCAGACAAATCTCTGGGTTCAAGGCCAGCCTGGTCTACATAGTGAGTTCCAAGTCAACGAGAACTATGCAGTGAGACCTCCATCTCAAAGAAACAAAGAAACAAACAAACAAACAAACAATAAAACCTACAAAAAGCTCCACTTGCTAGCCTGGCATGGAGGCAGAGGCAGGTAGATCTCTGTAAGTAAGCTCAAGGCCAGCTCTGGTCTACAGAGCAAGTTCTAGGACAGCCAGAGCTACAAACAGAAACCCTGTTTGGAAAAACCAAGACATCTCTTTTGTATGAGGTACATTTACATGATAGTTGTAGTTTTAAATTTGCTGAGCCTTAATTTAGGATTAACTTAGTTGGCGCTCAGGTAGGCGCAAGGCCGGGGGCGAGTGACAGCTAACTTGGGGACTAGTTGTTGCAAAGACTGATGAACACACAGGGTTGGTGTGATGTGTAAGGGAAACAATACAGGCAAAGTAGGGAAGATCTTCATTTACCCGGTCATCGTAAAGATGGGGTCCTCTCTCCTGTCTCTCCCAATACTAGCTGCAGGGAGCTTCCCTCGTAGATGCGGAGCAGCAGAAGCAGGAGCCCAGAGACTGGCTGGCGTGAGTGTGCGATTGCAGCAGAGTTCAACCCAAGGTCTGTGAGCTGCTCTCTGCTCTGAAGCGAGCCTCCCTTTCATTTGCATAAATAATAACATAACGAGGATGAAATAACTGACTCCTGTTGATGCTGTCATTATTATTAGGAGAGAGTTGTGCTAAAAAGGCTGGAGTTGCCGGGTGGCGGTGGTGCATGCCTTTAATCCCAGCACTCTGGGAGGCAGAGGCAGGCAGATCTCTGTGAGTTTGAGGCCAGCCTGGTCTACAAAGCAAGTCCAGGGCAGCCAAGGCTACACAGAGAAACCCTGTCTCGAAAACAAAAACAAAAACAAAAACAAACAACAACAACAACAAAAAGGCTAGAGTTGTGTTGCCTGCCTACGGTCACCTTTTTATCCTAATGATTTTAATAAGATAGTTTTTGCTTACTCTTTGACAACTCCAAATGTGTAAATGATATATCTTGACCATACCCTCTTCTACTGCCTGTTCTCACTCCTCCCAGGACATCCCCAACATATCCCCCTCCCCTTTTCTTTTTCTTTTTTTTTTTTTTTTTTGTTTGGTTTTGTTTTTTGAGACAAGGTCTCTCTGTATTAGCCTTGGCTGTCCTGGAGTCACTTTGTAGACCAGGCTGGCCTCGAACTCACAGCGATCCGCCTGCCTCTGCCTCCCGAGTGCTGGGATTACAGGCGTGCGCCACCACACCCGGCTGTCTCTCCCCCTTTCATAACCACTTGTGGGTTGGTTTCCTCCCACCCCCCCACCGCCACTGAATTCAATTTGTGTATACCCTAAGTTGTTCCTTTCTCTCTGTCTCTGTCTCTGTCTCTGTCTCGTGTGTGTGTGTGTTTGTGTGTGTGTGTGTGTGTGTGTGTTGTGATACAGACGTCTCATTTAGGCCTCAGTACTCAACAGTCACTTAGTCCTACCATTTTGACCATTAATGAGTCTACACCAACTACTGACTGCCGCTGAGAGAAAACTCTCTAGTCGAGGTTGAGGGCAGCAGTAATCTATGTATATAAACATAAATATTTAGAAGGCAATTTCGTATGTGTCTGCTCAGCAAGACAATTAATAGTGGTTCCTCCCTTGGGCCTTCGGGATTCTAAGCTATGGGCATTTGGACAGATTTGCAATACCAGGCACAGGATTCCCAGCAGTAGAGTGGTTGGCTCTCCCCACAGCTTCCATGCCACTAATGCACCAGCGGTCACACCCTGCCTGGCAGGCCAGTACTGTAGCATTCAAATTCACTGTTGGTAAAATCACTGATGGCTCCTGCCCTTCCAGGGGCCTGCGTAGCACCTTCTGGCCAGCAGGAAGTTCTCAGGTCTTACAACCTAGCTCTGCTAAATGCTTAGAAACAATCACAACACCTGTGTTGTTTTCAGGTCCTCTGGGGGCGCCTGACGAGTGGTTCCAATGAGAATGTCCCCATAGATTCACGTGTTTTAACACTTTGTCCCCTGTTGGCCTAGCTATTTGGAGGGGCCGTGCAACTTTTAGGAGAGGAGCCTGGCTGGAGGAAGCATGTTCCCGGGGCTCAGGCTTGTGTTTATAGCCGCGTCCTGTTTCAAATTTACTCTGCCCGCTTCCTGTGTGTTGCAAGCAGCTTTCTGCTGCTACCACCATGCCTTCCCTGCCATTATGGACAGCGAGCCCCAAGAGCTGGAAGCCAAAATAAACTTTCCCTTAAGTTGGTATTTGTTGTGGTATTTTATCACAGCAACCTCTCAGTAAATAATATACTGACTAGTAGCTCCTAGGGAGCCTCTCTCACCTGGCACTGGGGTTTTCATTTAATAACCCGCTCTTGTGGCAGAAGCGCTGTCCACCCACTCAGGGCACCTCCCCAGCCAGGAGCTTAGGACTAGGTGTGCAGTGGCATATGTGTGTTCCCTCCTGTAAACGGGGCATCAGATCCAGCCAGAAGGCAGTTGGTTACCCCATAGCACACTTGCCACTGTCACACCAGTTAGATACCTTACCTGGCGAGGGTACTGTTGCACACAGGATGTCAACAACCAAGTACAACTGTTGGTGAGAACTTCCTGCCCGCATTGTCATAGTGCCTTCTGGCACCTTGGTGAGGGCTGGCTAGAATCTTCCAGCTCAGTTCCAACTTGATGTGCCTATGTCCTGTGACCAACGCGTGACCACGGTTCAGGATCAAGGCCTTACCAGCTAGTTCTGCTGAGAAACCACCAATCGTGTAAGATGACTTATTTTATTTATGTGGACGTATTGGTGTGAGTGTGTCTCCCGCAGTATTAGCTGCACGGTTGTGACTCACTTTGGTTTGTGCTTGTCTTGAGATGGTCTTATTTCTCTGTCAGTTTAAAACATAACTTTACTGGAAACAGCAACCTTGGAAGGTAGTTATTTACTTGGAATATACCATTTCACACACTCCTGGCTGAGGACTTTTGTTGAGAAGTCTAATTTTTTTTTATTAATTCTTTGAGAATTAAGTACATGCATACAATATTGGGTTTCTTTGTTTCTTGTTTTTTGTTTTTGTTTTGATTTGATTTTTGGTTTTTCCAGACAGGGTTTCTCTGTAGCCCTGACTGTCCTAGACTTACTTTGTAGACCAGGCTGGCCTCGAACTCACAGTGATCCGCCTGCCTCTGCCTCCCGAGTGCTGGGATTAAAGGTGTGCGCCACCACGCCCAGCAATGTACAATGTATTTTGATGATATTCACCCTCCATTCTGCCCCATCACTTCTTTAAGATCTACATCCACTCTCCACACTCTTCCAACTTAAAAAATACAAACCCATCAAGAACAGTTCATGCTGCCCATATATTAAAAAGTGTGGAACCACCCACTGCAGCATGGTTGCATCATCCTTAGGAAAACTGATGTTCTCTGCCCAGTAGCCATCAACTGTCAATAGCCCCTCAGCTAGGGGTAAGAGCTTGTGAGCCTCTTTCCCCCCCAAAGATGTTATTGTGGTGTGTTCACTTTTGTAAGTGAGTTGGTGTTTTTATTGTATAGCTTTTAATTTTGAATTTATGAATTATCATTGTGTGTGCACACACATGATGTATACGTGTAGCCATGTACATGCCAACACGATAGATTTCCTTACTTCATTAATCTGCTTGGTTGTGTCCTCCTTGAAGTCGCCAATCATTTTATAGGCATTGCAATTCTTCATCAAGAATTACACCCATTTTAGAATCTTTGTATTCAGTAACTGAGGAGTTACAATCTTTTGGAGATGTCATGGTTGCTTTACTTTATTGTGGTTGTTGTGTTTCTGTGTTGTGAGGGAAATACACACACACACACACACACACACACACACACACACAGAGTTTCTTTGTGGATCCCTGGCTGTTCTAGAACTAGCTCTGTAGATCAGGCTGGCCTTGAACTCAGACATCCTCTGCTTCTGGAGCGCTGAGCTAAAAGGCGTGCGCCACCACTGTCAGGCTTTCTGTGCTGTGGTTTGTTCTGCTTTTGATTGGGTATCTCTTTCAGTTTTAGTCAGAGATTTCCTCAGTAAGTAGCCTACTCATAAAGACTCAGTCCCCAGGACCACTGAGAGAAGGCAAGTAAACTGTTCTGACAACAATGGCAGCAATCCAAATGAGATAAAGAAATACGTTTAAAAACCATTAAAGCCTGATAATATACCACCAATGACCAGAGGGACTGCCAAAAGCAATGGACAGTACACTATCAAGCTAAAAGTCGTGTGTGGTGTGTGCATGTGTGTACACACACGTGCACACGCATGAACATCAGATGAATGCCCTAAAGGACAGGAATAAGAAGGAGAGGGTTTAATAAAAGAAAGGAAGACAGAGAATAGAGAGGAATGCTATGAAGAGAAAGAGGAAAAAGCCAGAGATTTTTAAAAGATACCCCCTTACCCCCCTCCCCCCACACACAGAGGACTGAAGAGATGGTTCAGTGGTTAAAAGCACTGGCTGCTTTCACAGAGGACCAGGGTTTGATTCCTAGACCCCCACATGGTGGCTCACAAGCATCTGTAACTCCCAGGGATAGACATCCTCTCTGGCCTCTGTAGGTACCAGACACGAACGTAGAAAACAGAATATACAGGCAAAGCACTCATACACATTAAAAAAACATAATTTTAAAATAAAATAAAAGACTACCAAGTAGTAAAGACATGTAAGCAAAACTACATAAATGTAAGAAGTGCAATGAGAAAAAATAAAGGCTTGAAAAATAAGATGAAGTGGGCCTGGAGAGATGGCTCAGAGGTTAAGAGCACTGTTTGCTCTTCCAAAGGTCCTGAGTTCAATTCCCAGAAACCATATGCTGGGTCACAACCATCTATAATGTGAGCTCATGCCCTCTTCTGGCCTGCAGGTCTACATACAGGCAGCAGGCAGAACACTGCATATGTAATAAATAAATCTTAAAAAACAAAAAAAGATAAAGTAAGCTGGTGAGATGCCTTGGTAGGTAAAGGTGGTAAGAAGCTGAGTTTAACCCCTAGAACATACATGGTTTAAAGAAAGAGCCAACTCCCACGAGTTGCCCTCTGACCTCTGCCATGACATGTTTTTTGTTTGTTTGTTTTCTTTGTTTTTTGTTTTGGTTTTTTGAGACCTTGTTTTTTGAGAGTCTTGTCTGCCATGATATGTATACATTCTCTCTCTCTCTCTCTCTCTCTCTCTCTCTCTCTCTCTCTCTCTCTCACACACACACACACACACACACACACACACACACACAGTGTAAAATGTTGCTGAAGGTATAAAAAATTAAAAGGGTGGCCCAGACATGGTGGCACACGCCTTTAATCCCAGCACTCAGGAGGCAGAGGCAGGTAGATCTCTGTGAGTTCAAGGCCAGCCTGAACTTTTTTGGTAAGCCTGCCAGACTTTTGAGTTCTAGGTTGCTATTGCAGTGAACATGGCAGCAGACAGGTGGCGCTAGAGATTGACCCACCTCGGATCTCAAGCGCAGGACTATCAGATTCTAGTGAATTCCCAGGTGATGTGATCAGCTCAGAGCTCCCAGCGCAGCCTAGGTTTGGTTTTGTTGTTTGTTGTTTTGTTCTTTTCATTTGTTTTGTTTTGTTTTGAAACAGAGTTTCTCTGTGTAGCTCTGGCTGTCCTGGAACTTGCTCTGTAGACCAGGCTGGCCTCGAACTCACAGAGAGATCCACCTACCTCAGCCTCCTGAGCGTTGGGACTAAAGGTGTTTGCCACCTCCGCCTTGCAGCCTAGCCCAGTTTAAAATAATAGATTCTCTTTCAAGGTTGGATCTAAGTTGAGCATGGTGGCGCACACCTGTGATCCCAGCACTAGGGAGGCAGAGGCAGGTGGGTCTCTGAGTTTGAGGCCAGCCTGGTCTACCAAGTGAGTCCAGGACAACCAGGGCTACACAGAGAAACACTGTCTTGGGTTGGGGGGCAGAGGTGCTAGATTTTGTCTAGCCACAGCCCTTAAAGATACAGGGGATGCAGCTGGAGACATGGCTCAGAGGCTAAGAGCATTGACTGCTCTTCCAGAAGTCCTGAGTTCAATTCTCAGCAACCACATGGTGGCTCACAACCATCTATAATGTGATCTAGTGCCCTCTTGTGGTGTGCATGAAAACAGAGCACTCATGTACATAAAATAAATAAATAAATCTTAAAAAAAAAAAAGATACAGGGGAGGACAAAGCAGATCTCATCCATCACTGCCTGAGGAGTCATCACGGTCTCACTGAAACCCACTACTGGCTTGAGGTTCTGAGAACTGTGGGCTGGTCCTGTGGGCAGGGCTGAGTCTCTTTCCTCTCAGCTGCCGGGCTTACCTTACTGATGAGGTTTACCTGCTGGGGAGCTGCATGGAGAGAGACACCTTCTGCGTTTCCCGGCTGCCCTATCATGCCTGGGATGGCTGATGTCCTGCTCTTTGTATCTCTGAGTAGAGTCTATTCTTTGTTTTCCTGACTCACCTCATCACACAAAGGCAGAGCCTCACATCAACCCTCTAGCTGGAACACGCATACGGAAGCTCCGTTGAGCCTGTGTGGAAAGCGGCCACTAGGGGGTGCGCGCCACCTCCCAGGGTCCCTGCTAAACCCGAAGTCTTCATTTGCGAACAGAAGTTTAAGGAGCATGCTCAGTTTGTCCCGGAGCAGAGTGGTCAGAATACTTTCCATTGGTTGCTTCTTTGGACCCAGCTCAGGAATGTGAGGGAGGGCAGTGCGCGTCTGTCCCTCTGTCCCTTTAGAGGTTTCCTCCAGGATAGGCAGCTCAAGCAAAACCTCGCTACATAGGAGAGGGTACCCTCTGTCAATCAGACTCCCACTGGATCAATGCTGTGTCCCAACACCTCACTCCTGGGAGGACTGTGCCAGACCACACCTGGGCCAAGGATGCTGTAGCCATGACATTTCACATGAGAGTATGCCCAGAATATGCCCCTCTGCCCCCCACCCCCCAAATAGATTTCTCTGGTATATTTTGAGCAACTTATACCGAGAGACTGCAGGCACAGGAGTGCCTCTGAAAGGCCGCTCTTCCAAGAAAGAAATTGATGATCATAAAGGAAAATACATTGGCAGTTACCCCAGAGGGGATTTTTCTGACTTTGATGGCCAGAGAGACTTTCATTTCAATAAGATCGGCACTACTCACGCTGCAGTCCTGCCTCTGCGTCCTGCAGCAGGTCGGCTCTCCCCCAGATGCCCCTTGAATCCTGATTCCTTTCTGGAGCTCAGGTTGCCATGAACACGCAAATCATTTTGACTTTAGGTCAAGTCTCATGTTCTGTGTGACTCTTGTGCAAGCATCAGATTGAACATGATTTCTCCCCTGTTAGTCTTCCACCCAGCTGAAGAATCTAGAAGGGCCAACCAAAGACATTTTTCACTCCCTTCTAGGATTCTCTTGTCATTCTTTGTCTCAGAGTTGAACAGAATTTGGAACGTGTTCTTCAGAGACCCACAGGCCAATCTGTACCTGCCCCTTGTTTGCCTCAGTTCCTCCTAGAGAGTGGCCTGGGTCTGCACAGGGGACGGAGGGGTTTCTCTGTGTGCCCCACAATCAACCTTGAGTTAGGTTATTCTCCCTTTGTTCCTCATAGAAGGTGGTAGAGACGACACACAGGCCCCTAATCATATCTCTCTCTCTCTCTCTCTCTCTCTCTCTCTCTCTCTCTCTCTCTTTTGTTTCTGATACGCAGAACCACATTTAACCAGTTGCTTCCTTCTCGCCCACGTTTGCCAGGATAGCTGCACAACCTGGGGCCAGTCCACTCTACCTCACCCCTAAGTCGGACCTTAACACAGAGGACAGAGACCTGAAGGCTCTCCCTGGTCTTAACAACAGCCCTTTGGCGAGCAATTTCCACGCCACGTTGTATCTTCTCTCTCAGGTAAATGGGGATGGGGCACTGACCCTCACCCCCACCCGCACCCCACCTCCGCTGCCGCCAGGATCTGGATCCTGCTAGGGAAGCAGTTAGGGTCACCCGGTCACCCCGTCCCCATCTCTGCCTCCAGCAGAGCCAATGGATTGCTCCTTACTCTTTTCCTCTCTGCTGAGGTCAGCAGGTCAATTCCAGGGCCCTCTTAAGCAATGAAGCTCTCAAAGTCCTGTCAATGATTGATTGACCCAGCCAGTCACCGAGTGTGACCATAGTCACTGGGTCCTGGCCCTCCAGAGGCTGGTTGTCCGAAGGATTCTTTGTAGAGAGGAAGTTCTAGGGGTACTTTCCTGGTAAGCCAGCATCCCAAAGACCCACCCAGGTTTGCAGAAGCCACATTCCTTCTCGCATCTTCCCAAAGGACCGCTTGACAGAGTAGCTGTTGTTCCTGTGTCTAGAAGAGCCATTTAGCTTCCTGCAGCTTGTCTCCCACTCCACTCTTCTCCTACTTGTTCCTGTATTCAGTCGTTATCCACTCGACTGTCACTCACTTTTTCACCGATGCACTCCCCGACGGATCAAGTGTTCACCAACCCACTCATCTACATATGGATGCACTCATCCAGTGACGACTGGCCCAGTTATCCACTCATTGACCCACTCCTCTAGTCACTAATCCCGAGCCACTCACGGGTCCACTCCTCCACTCACGGGTCCACTCCTCCACTCACGGGTCCACTCCTCCACTCACGGGTCCACTCCTCCACTCACTGGTCCACTCCTCCACTCACGGGTCCACTCCTCCACTCACGGGTCCACTCCTCCACTCACGGGTCCACTCCTCCACTCACGGGTCCGCTCCTCCACTCACGGGTCCACTCCTCCACTCACTGGGCCACTCCACTCATGAGCCACTCACTCACTCATCTACTTGGGCGCTAGGGGAAAGTTTATGTAACCACTCCCTCCCTCCCTCACACAATGTCTCTACTGCTGATCCTGACGTTGAGCACCATCAACAGAGAAGCTCTAAGCAGGTAGGTATCAAAGACAAAACCTTTGGAGTCAGAGGCACCATGCGCACATCCCCACTGACCACATGGCCAAGGGGCACACTTCTCAAATCTCTCTGTGTCTCAGTTTCCTCATCTCGGCGTGAATTTAAAGAGCAGCTTCAGATGCGCGCGAAACGTTTCAGCTGGAAGCCAGAGAGTGAAGCTGAGATTAATGGGCTCTCGGAAACCATGTCCTGGCTTTGCCTAGTTGTTACCCTGCCTGACCCTTGGTGCCTGGGACAGGCAGGGCCTCATCAATGCTAAACAAGACTGTATTCCCCAGGCAGGTGGCTCCACCTCACCCCTGAAATGGAAGATAGTAATCAACCACCTTCCCACGCACCCCCTTTCCTCTGCCTGATTCCCTGAAGGGCACCTGGGGTTTCCTCAGGTCAGTCAAGGTACCTGGAGCAAGACCTAGCTTGCTCCCTCAGCTCTCTGCTGTGGCAGCTCCTTAGGACAACTGCAGGAGGTGTGAACAGGCTTGTGTTCCTGAAGGGTTGTTCACTTCATTTCTAGCTGAGGCTCGTTGACCACTGGGACCACGTCCCTTCCTTCTCCAGGCCTAGTCTGCCTACTTGGACCTAGTGGGGACAACTCTCTCTTGCTCCTCTATGAATTTTCCCGGAGGTAGGAAGGACTTCCTGTCTGTGGACAGACTGGCTGAGACCAGGCAAGGGAGGGAGAGAGGCAGGAACATGGCTGGTGTGGGGACTTTGTGTTGGATGAATTTGTCCCTCACTCCTTGGCAGGCAGCCTGGCTAGAAGCCTGCACAGTACACAGGGGACCATTGTGGGCTCCTTTAGGAAAGCAAATGCTGGCTTGCTTGGGGGATGTGTTGAACTGTGTGTGTGTTAAATGCTGGGGTGAGCCTTGGGAAAGTCATCGGTAAAATCTTAGTGGTTTAAGTAGCATAGACCCTAGCTAGTGCTCTGTTATGAGGGAATGGTGGCAGTGGTGTTTTTATCCTGACCACGCCCCTTGCCATTCAGCTTAGCCCAGCATCCCACATTGTCTCCTGGAGTGATGCCACTAGGCGCTGGTGAGCCTGGTGGGATACCTTCTTCCCTGCTCTGAGTCCTTGACTGGATAATGCCGCCTGCCTTACAGGTGCGGGTGCCATGCTCATGCCCTTGAGCCTGCTTTGGTGGAGACAGACTGAGATGGAGGGAAGATGGGGTGGGCCTGTGGGATGCACCAGAGCACCATAGATGCACCAGAGCACCATATCCCTGCTCTCTAGTTACAGCGGTCCACAGGTTGGGCACTTGCTGATGGCATGGTGCCATTGCTGGTCTGGTCCTCATGCCACTTTAATACTTAGCTAACTCTGCAGCACTGAAGACCAACTCAGGTTTCTCACTCACTGTGCAAATGTTCTGCAATAGTTGCATCCCTATTCTATTTTAAGTTCTGTAGAGCACAGGGACTAGCACTTGTTATTAGATTTATTTATTACATATACAGTGTTCTGCCTGCACAAACACCTATATGCCAGAAGAGGGCATTAGATCTCATTGTACATGGTTTCAAGCCACCATGTGGTTGCTGGGAATTGAACGCAGGACCTCTGAAAGAGCAGTCAGTGCTCTTAACCTCTGAGCCGTCTCTCCAGCCCTGCAATTGTTATTATGTGCAATCTTTATGTCCTTGTTGCCTAGTAGAGTGACTGGGAAAGAAAGAAAGAAAGAAAGAAAGAAAGAAAGAAAGAAAGAAAGAAAGAAAGAAAGAAAGAGAAAGAAATGAAATGAAATGAATTTCCAGCCCCAGGCAGAGACATGGCCTGAACAGGGTACACAGACAGTGCACACCATCTTGTCTGGGCACTGCCAAGTGGACATCTGAGGCAGGTGTAATAGGTCTTGTAAATTCTACATGCACTGAAGCTGGGTGTTCCCAGGGCCACCGACGTCTCAGCTTCCTTGATGTTCCTTGAGGTGAGGGACATCCTGTGGTACCCTACACTGCCAGTGTGAAAGATGCTGAGCTCAGGTTCGTTGTTGGCTCTTGGGAACTCCCACTGTTCTGCTCCCTGGCTCAGCACCCACTTCTGTCCTAGGAATGGAGGTCCATGGGGCAGAGACGACAAGATTCTGGGCATAAAGAGGGTCTTCATAGCAGGGTGGTGATGGTGTACACCTTTAATTCCAGCGCTTGGGAGGCAGAGGCAGAGAGGTAGGTGGATCTCTGTGAGTTCGAGGCCAGCCTGGTCTGCAAAGTGAGTCCAGGACAGCCAAGGCTACACAGAGAAGCCCTGACTTGAAAAACCAAATAACAAACAAACAAACAAAAGGGTCTTCATGTATGCCTGATGACTAAGTGGCCCTTTGATGCTGGGTCTGCCTGTGCTGCCCAGGGCTGTTGGCTGGAAACAGCACTCCTTCCCTAGCCTGCTTCTTAGCCTCCAGCCCTTAGGACAAGCTGTGAGGAAGGGCTTGGGCTGCAGGAGTGTCAAGGCCTGTGGTTGGCAGGGGCTGGAATTCCTGAGAATGTCGTCTCTGTAGCCACACTCTGGCCTTGCACCTTACCCACATTTGGGAACATGTGCTGACAAGTGATGTCAGAGGTGAGGGAGCCAGTGTCTCTCCCTTGAAGCAGCCCTATTCTCAGACATGATGCCAGGATGAGGCCATCTTGGGAACAGATTCGTATCATCCACGTCGTCACAGTGTGGACGCAGACTGGGATCGAGTCTCTCCTCTGCCATGAATTCACCGTGACCTTTGGGTGTTGCTTGTTTGGCCCAAGTCTCCTCAACTGTAAAGTGGGGGCATACATATAACCATGGAGCATTATTTAACCATAAAAGGAAGTTAATGTGGACACAGGTTGCCATGTGGAGAAACATTGACACTGTGGCTAGGTGAAGGAAACCAGACACATTAAAGTCTGGATACGAGAGGGGCCCAGAAGAGGTAAACGCATAGACAGGAAGTAAACTGGTGGTTTGTGGAGGTTGTGGGAGGGACAACATTGTGCGACAGTTTGGGGTTGGCAAAAATGTAACCCTAGTAAACTAGACAGGCATGGTAATGCACGCCTTTAATCCCAGCATCCAGGAGGCAGAGACATGTGGCTTCTATGTAAGTCCAGGGCCAGCCTGGTCTACATAATGAGCTCTAGGCCAGCTAGAACTGGTGAGTTCCTGCCTAGAAAAAAAAAAGTGGAACTAGCTACAGATAAGGAGCCACACAACATCTCTAATGTATGGAGTGCCACTGAGTTGGTCACTGTAAAACTAGGCAGCTACTTATTCACCAAGTGCTTGGAAGGGTTCCCAGAAACGCTGGCTGAGCTCAGAGAGCAGGCATAGCAGCCATCCTTAGCCTGGTGGCTATACACTGGACCAGGCTGCAGGAGGAGTCCCAACAGGACCCAAGGGGACAAGGACAGTTCTTGCAGCATCTGCTTTGCCAGATGTGGATGGAGATTCCGATGGTGCAGATCTGGCCCTTCGACCCGTCTCTGAATCTAACCAACATCAGCGTTACCTGCCCCAACAGCTGATCTTCTCTCTGTCCAGCGCGCTTGTGACGACTGCATCTGACCTGTGACCATTGTCCCTGTCATGGTGTGCACTTTGGTGACCACAATGCCTCCTTATCTCTTCTTCCTGTGCCTGGAGTCTGTCATGCAGTCGAGCAAACACTCCTGTCTGTCTTGCCAGATTTCCAGCACTGCATGCCTGGCATAGGCTAGAGACTCAGTTAACACCCATAGAACGAACAGAGATGTTCCTTATGGCCTAGTGGCTGCCTGCGGCTGCCCACCAAGTGCTGCCAGTCAGTGAGAGTCCTGGCTCTAGGAAACAGAACATCCCAGGAAAGTTTGGATTTAGACATGAAGCCTCGCATCAGAGTCCTCTATCTACTTTGGCCCACCTCACCCAAGCTTGTGTCCCAGACCTTGTAGCTCCCAACCCTTTCAGCCCCCTGCCCCCCAACCCCTTCCACCCTCAGGCCCTCTGCAGCCCCACCCCCAACCCCTGGAAACTTTTCTCAGACTCACAGCTCCCTTTCCTGAGAACCTCTGTCATAAACAAGCTGAGGCCCTGATCTGGCCTGCCTCTCCGCCCCCAGCCTTCCTCACCTAAGGGAGCCTCGGTTATAAATATGGGGGTCACGCCTCATACTCACACTCAGCACCTTTCATCTGGGTTGATCCTGACTGCTGGGAGGCTAATTAAGCTTCTCTCTGGGTAGGATGAGTAAGAGCTGACCGTCCCAGCCTGGGGAGCTGCCTAACACACTTGGGGGCTGGCCCTCCTGAGGAGAAAGAAACGGGGTGAGCCGTCATCTTGGGCCGCCTACCTACGCACATTCTTTGTCATGGGGCTTCCGCACACAGATCCCCATTCTCTGGCTTATAATGAAGGCCATTTATTGAGCGCTTACTATGTGCCTTGGGCTTGCTAAACTTCTTCCACCTATTAAATGTTAACCACACCAGCCCAGCCTTAGCGCTATTGTGAAATGGCACTCGTGGCTCCCATGATGGAGCTCGAGTCCTGGCTGGCCGGAGGCCAGTGCTTCCTTTCACAAATGACCTCATGAGAAGCCCTGGCGAGGAGTCAGCACCTGGGAAGTGAGAACTATCATTGCTAATCTTCAGAATCTTCCGACGAGAGTGCTGTGCTGGTCCCATTTCCCAGATGAGGCAAACGGAGGCTCAGAGGGATTAAGGGACCTGCTGGAGAGAACACAGAACCAGGAGCTGAGCTGAACTGCTTTGAATCTGGAAGCGATTGTTTTTTTATTTTAACCGTGTTCTCCCCAGCTCAACAGGCCTGGAATCCATTGATCCCCAAAGACCTTACTTTGCATAACATTGGAGTGGCGGAGGCCCCACAAGAGCTCTCCCGTCATCTCCTGTCTGACAGTGTGCTGGCGGGCGCTCATCCTAATCCCCCGTTCTTCTGACAAGAAAGGGACTGTGCAAGGTGAGAGGACAGCTGGGACAGGCTCTTCCTCGAAGCACAAACAACAAGGAGGCAGTGAGCGGATGGCGCTTGCCTCCATCCTCTTCTCCAACTTGGCATGGGTACCCTGCATCAAGCATCCTTACAGCAGCATTTGGGGTTGTCATATGCCGACCTGGCCAACCCTGGAGTCATTAGGGAGGTAAATTAACTGGAGAGGTGGGAACTGAGTCTGAGGAAGGAATAGTGTGCCCCCCCATCTGTCCTCCAAAGTGCTTGGAACGTGGCAAAGCCCAGGTGGGTTCATCCTTTGTGGCCCTCCTCACATGCCATAATTGTGACACCAACACCAAGCACACAACAGATGCTTAGCAATGCTCACTGGGCCCCAGAGAAATCATGGAATGCACTGATGGGAAGATGACACGCTACCTTCGTACCACTGCCCACCACATCTGGTTCTATCAAATGTGATTCTCCTTTATTTTATTTTATTTTTTAAAAGATTTATTTATTTATTATTATGTATACAGTGCTCTGCCTGCACATATACCTGCAGGCCAGAAAAGGGCATCAGATCATATTATAGATGACTGTGAGCCACCATAGGGTTGCTGGGAATTGAACTCAGGACCTCTGGAGGAACCGACAGTGCTCTTAACCTCTGAGCCATCTCTCCAGCCCCAATGTGATTCTCCTTTAGACTTCAAGGAAGGGCCTAAACAAACCGGACTCAGTCAGTGAGAAAGAAGTTCATGGTCCGTGAGCATCTGGCAGGGTGTTCTAAAGGCGAGGAATCATCTTGGGTGGGGCTAGGATTTCAGTACCCAGGTCCTTTCTTAAGAGGGAGGTCCCTGAGTGCCAGATGTCTGGACCTTGTCCAGTTGTTCTCTCTTCCTGTTCCCACAGCTTTGCTCTTCAGCCTTTGCCTGGTGTAGTGTTCTTGACCATACCCAGTCCTTTCTTGGGTTCTCCCCAGGACCTCCCTACTCCCTTCTTCTTGACCCCCCCCTTATGACTTCCCCCAGAAAGTTCTTTAGTCTCAGTTTCCCCACCTCCAGTTTAACTCAAAGGTGATCCTCGGTTTACAACAAAGCCAAAAGCCAGGCTGCGGTGGTGGCGCACACCTTTAGTCCCAGCACTCGGGAGGCAGAGGCAGAGGCAGAGGCAGAGGCAGAGGCAGAGGCAGAGGC
>OU015742.1:173116355-173132306 GCA_907169655.1 Acomys percivali | reverse complement strand
AGAGAGAGAGAGAGAGAGAGAGAAACAGACAGAGAGACAGAGACAGATAGAGACAGAGACAGAGAGAGACAGAGCGTGGTCTCCGTAGCTCCTGATCCAGTAGGTTTTCTTGTGTTACTTGCACTCTGAGGTTTTGGAGGCATCTGGTCTAGAGGAGGCCATGGCTTTGGCCACCAAATAGACCTGAGGTTATCTCTTGGCCCTCCCTGCCTTCTGTCAGGTGGGTCATTTTGGCTGAGGCCTCTAACTTCTCTGAGCCTCAACTTTTCCCTCTAGAACAGGGGAGCATCACCTTTGGACTGTGAAGGGAGCTGTGGTATAAAAACTAAGCAAGCAGAGTGCATGTAATGCCTCATGTTGAATGATGAATACCAGCAGCACCTGCGTCCAAGTCTTTAGGCTAGGGGCGTTCTCTTTCAGATGGACAATAGCCTTTTTTGGGAGGTTGGCTGGAGGCCTTCTCAAGGGAGGGCTTCCTGGAGAGGACCCCAGCTTTTTACTTTTTCTCAGCAGAGTAGGGAGAGGGGCAGGCTGCAAGCTTCATGAAGGTGCCCTGTGTGTCCCCTCACCTCTGCCTCTGTCCATCATTGCTCAGGCCCAAGGCTAATGCATATCCATGCCTGTTTCCATGGGGCCTTGAAGCCAGGCCAGGGCCCTTCCCAAAGAGTCACCAATAATACCCACAAAGCTTGCAGGGAACTTGAGGGTCTGTGTGATTCTTAAATCCTTTATCTTGGGAGATTGGCTTTCCTGAGGGACCATTCCAAGAAGGGTCTGGAGCTAGTGTAAGACTGAGAAGCCAGAGAACAAGGTGCTCCTCAAAGCTCTGGCCCTGGAGGCTAACCCCCAGTAGGCAACCAGGCCCCTCTTGGAGATAGGTTTCCTTCCCTCCTGTGGTTCTGGAGTCAGGAGCTGCCCCAGCAGATACATATACTGTGTGAACTGAGGAAGTCTAGTCCCTGAGGCTGTGTCAGGTATGGTATTGTACTGTTTAGGGGAGGGGACCCAGGCTTTTGGAGGCAGTCATTGCTCTTTACCAAAAGTGACTTTGTCCCCCAACCTATGAGTAATCAACCGATGATAAGCAGTAAGACACCTGTTTGATGGTACATTCATTACTCAGCTATGTTCAATGGCATGGCAAAGGTTCCTGATTTTAACATTAGCAGAAGAAAAATGAGCTCATAAAATGCCAGGCCCACTTCCTTTCTCTGCACTTCTACCACTGCAGTCTACATGTCCTGATCATTTCTAAGTAGAAGTCAGTGGAGAAATAAAGAGAAAGTAGATTCAATTTTATGGGGCCACTCTAGTCAACAAACATGAACTCAAGATGTGTTATGGTGACAGATTATTTTTCACTCAAAAATTTCAGTGTTTTAAGTCCACTGTGAGTTGGCAACAGCTCAAAGGTTTTCTTTACTATTATAATTTTATGTATATTGATATGTTGCCTGCATGTTTGTGTATAACCTGTGTGCCTGTGTGCCTGTGGAGGTCAGAAGAGGGTGTTGGATCCCCTAGAGCTGGGGATACTGATGGTTGTAAGCCACCAAGTGGGTGCTTGGAATTAAACCCAGGCCCTCTCAAAGGATAACCAGTGATCCTAACTGCTGAGCCTTCTCTGAAGTCCAAATAATGGTTTTCATTTGGTGGAGTGACAATGGTACACATCAATTTGGAATACACAGCTTCCTAACAGTGGGGAAAAGGGGATGATGAGCTAAACTACCCACCACTACTTAAAGTATCACCGTAGGTGACACCTGTCACTTCTATTCATACTTCATTGGTCAAAATTTATTATTATTTTAAAAAGATTTATTTACTTATTATGTATACAGTACTTTGCCTGCACGTACACCTGCACGCCAGTAGAGGGCATCAGATCCCATTATAGTTGGATGTGAGGCACCATGAGGTTGCTGGGAATTGAATTCAGGACCTCTGGAAGAGTAGCCAGTGCTTTTAAACCCCTGAGCCATCTCTCCAACCCCGGTCAAAACTTATTATGCAAGCAGATTTATTCTGTCTGAGACAAAGAGTCCACTTCTCTTCCAATGAACAGTAACAAAACCTCAATGGCACTAAAGGCTTTCCTTTGTTGTTGAGCTCAGGCTGGCCTTCCTATGTACTTGCAGTCAAATGCTCTACCACTGAGCTCTACCCCTGATACTTTGTACCTGCTATTTAGCTGAGGATGGCCTTGAACTCTTGATCTTCTATCAAGTGCTGATGCTATAGATGTGTCTGAGCTGTTTGGGATCCAACCCAGGGCCTTGTGCATGCTAGACGCACTCTACCAACTGAGCTACATTTCTAGCCCAACCACATGAAAGGTCTTCAAGGCAGATCTGCTTTAGACAATGAGGTCCAAGCTCATGAGCTTTAAAGAGGTATTTATCTTATTTGTTATTGAATTAGCATATGCTAATTGTACATCATTTTCTATTTCTATGCATGCATACAGCAAAAAATGTGTCAGATCCAACCTCCTATATTCACCTTCTCCATCTCCTCCAACCTCTATTCATTGCTGTTCTACATGCAGAACAACTTTCCCCCCAGATTTCACACATGAGAATACTGGAACTTATCTTTCTGTGTTTGTGTAATTTTACTTAATGTGATGTTCAATTTCACTTAGTTTTTCTGTAAATGGCATGATTTCACTTTCTTTATGGCTAGATAATACTCCGTTGTGATATATACCACTGTTTCTTTATTTGTTCACCTATTTGATGGGCAATCTGGGCTGGTTCTTGGCTGCTATAACAGTGTGACAATAAACATGAAGGTGAGGGAAGGTAGATCTTTCTGCTTGACTTTACTCCCTTTGGATTCACACACAAAGACAGGACAGCTGGATTGTGTGGTAGCTCTATTTTTACCTTTTGAGGACCTGCTGTACCATTCTCCATAACAGCTGACCAATTTACATTCTTCCCATAAGAGTTCCCCTTTCTCCATATTCTTGCCAGCATTTGTTATTTTTGGAGTTTGTTTATGTATCACCCCCATTCTAGTTGGGGTGAAATGGTTCTTGTTGAAGTTGTGATTTGCACTGTATTCATGGCTAGTGACATTGGCTATTTTTCTCCTTTATATTTGTGGACCATATGTAGTTCCTACTGAGAAGTGTATATCCAGATCATTAGCCCATTTTTGAAAGACTTATTTTTATCTTTTGGCTTTTCAAGAAAGGGTCTCTCTGTGTAGATCTGGCTATTTTGGAACTTATCATGTAGATGAGGCTGGCCTTGAACTCACAAAGATCTGACTGTCTCTGCTTCCTGAGTGCTGGGATTGAAGAAATGTGCCACCATGCCTGGTATCTATCTATCTATCTATCTATCTATCTATCTATCTATCTGATAGCTTTTAAAGACAGAATTTCTCTGAGTGTAGCTTTGGCTGCCTTGGAACTCATTCTGTAGACCATGCTGGCCTTGAGCTCATAGAGATAGGCCTGCCTCTGCCTCCCAGATGTTGGGATTAAAGGATGGTTTTAATTTTTATTGTTTAAAATTATATATATGTATGTGTCCATGTGTTATGTGTGCTATATGTATGTGACTATGTACATGTGAGTACAGGTGCCCAAAGAGGCCAGAAGCATAGATTTCCCCTGGAGCTGGAGTTACAGATGGTTATGGTCCACCCAGCATGGATGTTGGGAACTGGACCTGGGTCCTCTGCCAGAGCAGTGTGTGCTCTTAACGTCTACACCATTTCTCTAGCCGCCATATGCCCATTTTACAATTATATTGTTATGTTGAAGTGTTTTGAGTTCCTTATATACTCAGGACTTCCTTCAATGGATGAATAGTTGGCAAATATTTTCTCTGTTCTGCAGTCCAGTCTCTTCGCTCTGTTGATTCCTTTGTTATGCAGATGCTTCTGGTTTGGTGTCATCCCATTTGCCAGTTTCTTGTTCATTTGTTTCCTGTGCTTTGGGGTCATAGCTTGAAAAGCATTGCCTGTTCTAAAACACCTTGAAGCATTTCCCTTATGTTTTCTTCCAAGTTTCTCCAGGTCTTGCATTTAGGTCTCCAATCCCTTTTGAGTTGAGTTTTGTACAGGATGAGAGATAAGGGTCAAGCTTCCATCTTCCACGTAGGAATCTTCCACGTAGGAATGGCCTATCTCCCCAGCACCACCAGCTGGAGAGGTTCTCTTTCCTCTACTGTGTGTTTCTGGCACCTTTGTGGAGAAGCAGCTGGTAGTAGGTGTGAGGGTTTGTTGCTCGGGGTTCTAATCTGTTCCATCTTCCTATGGGTCATTTTTTTTCCTTTTCTTCCAGTGCCATGTTGTTTTGGTTACTATTCTGGCCTTACTCATTTCTTGCGAGACAGGACTTAGAAGCCAGAAACCAGTTGGTGAACTTGGGATAGAATTATGAATAAATATAAGAATAGAATACAAGTTTCAAGAAATGTCTTGGTTTCTTTTGTTCTCAAGTGTATCCCAAGGGCTCCAAGAAGATCCTTCAATTATATATTTGTCTCAGAAAGCTGTAAGTGAGTTGAGAAGCCATCTGGCCCTTCCTGCCTCAGGCAAGGAGTATGTGGCTTCACCTCATCTTCTGCCTTGACTTGCTGTTTTTGACTCTTGTTTCAGGTTCTCTCTAGGTATGAGATGTTTTAGACATCAGAGGCTCCAGAGTGTCTCTTAGAACAACTCAAAACTGCAGTAGCGTGGCAGCAGCAGAACAGATGAGTGTTCCTCTGTGCCAAAACCAGGCATTCCCAAGAACTGTGGGCCAGGCTATAGTTTACTTCCTTCTAGTTCAGCGACGAGGCTGGCTTCTCAAGTACTTTCTTTCTCCAGTGGCCCCTTTAAGGCTATTTGTGGGGCATATACATATATATTTTTCCTTGCTCTCATTTCTATAGAATTAAGTATCCTAGTACCCAGTGTGTCAAGACTCCTGGTACATGCTCTACAGTTTTAGAGTTTGTGTTTCTTTTAGTCCTGGAGAACATTTCCGTCTCCACATGTCCCTGACCTGGTCAGGTTTTGAATCTTGCTTTGTTGTACCATCTGAGAAGAAAAAAAAAAAATGCTACCTCACCCTTGACCTTCTCCAGGAAGCACCTTTGTTATGGTGGAAGGCGAGAAGGGCAGTGGTTGTATGAGGGATAAAGAGCATGCCTTGCCCCTCTGTTCACCGCTCAGTGTTTCTGGAAAGTATGGGAATCTATTTTCTTAGGGATGTGGCTCAGATATTTTTACTTCATGGAATCCAACACCTCAGATTTCCAGATTTATTTTCAGGCTGGAATCCCTCCAGTGCAATGTGACTGCCTGAGTAGCATTAATCAGCCGCCCCCTCTCTCTGGGTCAGCACCAGGCTTATGTAATATAGAAGTTGGAAAAAGTAGAGACAGTCACTCAGGCCGCATCCTTTGTAGCCTTCTGTCTCACCGCATTGACTTGTAGAGCAAGGGGAGACTTCGTTCCCCCGGGACTCTTCATCCATCCTGTTGCAAGTGGATATTTGTCCCAAGAACTCACGTACAAACCTCCTGGCCTAGATGTCTAAGTCAGAGCCCAGGACCCCAGCGGGCACTCCATGACCTCCAGCTCGCCGACAGACTGCTACCCTGAGCTTTGGTCCACCTCATCCAGCAAGATGGAGAGGGAAGTAGAAGGGTGTCAAGAGGTCTCTCCAGCGTCGGCGATCAGAGACTCAGCCTTGACACGGCTTGTTAAGAGAGCCTTGGCCTCCCTTCTTCAGCCAGTAGGGATCAGTGACCTGGGAGCCAGGCCACCACTGGGGGAGGAGGAGCCGGCAAGAGTAGATAAAGGAGAAGTGGGAGGAGTCTGGGCGGCTCCCTCCTCCCGGCCGGCGGCGTTCTGGCCAAGTGGCTGAGTTGGAGAAGGAAAGCTGATAACAGATAAGGGCCTGGTTTTCCTGTGGCCTTGTTTATACAAGCCTCGGTTGTTGTTGGCTGGTTCCTGAGGTGGGGGAGGAAGGCAGTGTGGGGTTCCTGGACAAGGTTGCTTTCAGCTAGCCAAGGCCTTCAGGGCTTATAGAACCCACCCTACTTCTGGTGGGAAGGGGCAGGCTGGTTGGCTAGCTGGAGGTTTGAACCCTTGGAGTTGGGGGAGGGAGATCCTTAATCAAGGAAATGGCTGTGGATCTCTGGATCTCAGGGCAATTGAGAAAGGATTTCCAGCTACAACAGAGGTGGTGATAATATGTACTAGTTCAAGAATTTCCCCAAGCTGAGTTCCTTTGTCTCCCAGAAACAAGCTGAGTCTGCACTGTACTATGTCTGAGGAGCTGGACGGTTGTGAAAATCAAGTAGCCATATGCTGTGCTAGGGCTCAGCACGGAGTCATGGGAGAACAGACCAGGTCTGTTCCTTGTGGAGATTAAAGGCAGTGGAACTAGTACATGACTCATGGCCCCGGCAGGGTATGCCACAGAAACCTTGGCAGGGTCCTGACTTTGGGAAAGACTGGTTAGCAGCGCCGATCTGGAAGTAGATTTTTGAAAGGTAGGCAAGACTACCACACAGTCACCCAGGGCTCTAGGGAAAGAGCCTCCTAAGCTGAGGATATACTGCAAGAAAAGAAAGAAATAAAAATAAAAAGATTAGGGTCCTCAGGGATCCTTAGAGAAGGAATCCTGGGGCTCTGAGGAGTAAGCAGTGGGGAGACCACAGGGTTGGGAGGGAGGAGAGAAGGAATGGCAACAGTAACAGACTGGTTGCAACAAGAGATGAGGGGACCCCAGGAGCCTGGCTGTTCTCTGAATAGGAGTGAGGCTGCCCACAGCCATCTTGGGCTCTTCTCGCGTGGGAACTCCTGGAGTAGGGGCTTGTGAACTTCAGCCCGTGGTCCTTCCTCGCCACAGCTTAGCAAGCGGTGTGTTGTTCCGTGGCAGACGATGCCAATGGCGTGGAGATGATGTCCTGGGAGGTCTACAGCTCCAGAGCAGGAGGGGTGGAAGGCAAGCCGAGCACTGAGAGGCTGTCCATCAGGCGGGGCGCTTCCACAGAACTCTCTGCATCTGCCCACTATCCCTGTCTTACCCCCTAGGGCACAGTGAGAGAGGTAGAACTTCATAGACAACCAACGGAACTCTCACGGACGGAAATCATCCTCAAGATTGACCGGCTTCCTTCCCTTCCCTCCCTCCCTTTCTTCCTTCTTTCCACTGGGGTCAGCAGTTATTGCTCTCCCTCTTTATTGGCTCTCTGACAGCTGCACACAGTAGGTTCCTTCATCAGATTAGACGGGCCAAGGATAATATCAGATTATTGCAGTCAGACTCCCTAGCTAGCTCAGTGACCTGCCCCAAAGCTCTTCCTCTCGGCCGCTGCACCCATGAAGCAGATAACAGTGCCTACTATACAGGCTGTTGGAGGACTTGGTGGAAACACTCCTGGAAAGGGCTTTGTGGCATAGGAAGTGGTCCATGGATCTTAATTGCTGCTTTTTATGTGCATCAGTTGTTTCACTCTGGGAAAAGAAATTGTTGAGAACATTTTTTTTTTTGAGAAAATAATGCTTCAATATAAAGACACCCATCTCAATAGCAAACTTTTTATTTTTCATACTCATTTTAAGTGCTTACTGAGACCTTAATCTTAGAATCCAGCGTTTAGAGATTTTTGTTTTCTTTGATCTACTCTACTAAATCTGCTATGTATAGACTCAGCAAATGACTGTGAACGTGGCATCCACCCATGTACCCAAGCTGAGGATAAGAGCCCTGGCTTTATATTTCTCTTCACTCCCCTAGGCCTTGCCTGCTGCAGATTTGCAAACCTGTTTCTCCTCATCTGATAAATGGCAGTAGTGGTGCTAATACGAGCAAGGAGCTCAGCACACAACAGAGGATTAAGAGATGCTAGTTCCCAGCCCTTCCCTTGGGCTTAGTGTGGCGTGCAGAGAATGAGAGGAACCCAGGGGTGGGGGGCACCATGCTAGCCGAAGCCCACCCACCTTCTGCTTTCCCACAGTGATGCCCCTAGACCCCATTCTGCTCTAGAGAGAGGGGTCAGCTAAGCCTGTGGTTTGTTTTTCTGATATCTCAGTGAGAAAAGAGGGCCTATGTGAACTCCCATAGTTTCATTAAGGATGGGAGCCAGGGGAAACCTGTCCTGGGGGTTGTTGGGGGCTCTATCATTGAGGTGGACTGACATCTGTTGGGGAGAGGGACCATGGGCATATGTGGGAGGGTGAGCCAGGGACTGCAGAGTTCGTGGAGAGTTCAGAAAGAGCCAGGCGATGGGAGAGAGGCCACGATGATTAAGAGGAATTCATTAAAGCAGGCTGGTGGGAGCTCCCTGGCTAACCTGGCTGAGTTACCTAAGAAACGCCCCTCCACTCCCTACCCCCTACAGACTGCTTCTCTGCGATGCCAGGGAAACATTATGTTAATAATGAATAATTACCTAGGCTTATAGACCATTTTAGAAACCAGGGCACCTTAAAATTTATTTTAATGTTGTATGAACGTTTGCTTGAACATGTATCTGTGTACCACATACATGCACTGTCTGTGGAGGCCGGAAGTAAGTATCAGATCTTCTGGACCTGGAATTATAGACAGTTGTGAAACCCAGTGTGGGTGCTGAGAATTAAACCCTGTCTTCTGGGAGAGCAGCCAGTGCTCTTAACTGCTGAACCACTCTCTCCACTCTCAATCGTGGAATTTAAAAATATTCCTTTCCCAATTCCAGTCTCACAAGGAGGCAGAGAAGAGAAGCTGTTTCACAGGTAGCAAAACACTTTGAAAGGGCTGAGGAATGACAAGTCTTCTGGTGTCGAGGAACCTACAGCTGATAGTGAACAGGATTTCCCCAGAAACTAGGGAATTGGCCCCAAGAATAATTTAGGATTTTCTCCATTATTATTGCTATCATTATTTTTTATGAGTACTCGGCAGCATTGCTGACCTTGATTTCTCTATGTAACGGGGGCAGGCTTGTGACCATCTTGCCTACACTCCTTGGGTACTGGAATTGCCTATATGTGCCCTGTGTCACTTGTCTTTACCTTTTGTTTGTCTGCTTGTTTTTGTTTTTGTTTTTGTTTTTGTTTTTGTTTTTGTGTTTGTGTTTTGAGTCAGAGTCTTACTCTGTAGCCTAGGCTGGCCTATAGCCCACTATGTAGCCCAGTCTAGCCTTGAATTTGCTTCAATCATTCTGTCTTAGTGCCCTGAATGCTAGGATTATAGGCTCTGGCCACCATGCCTAGCTTGCATTACACTTTTTAAAAATAGAAGTACTGTTTGGCTTTATTGCTTCGTAGATTCACTGATTTTGCTTTTTCAGTCTTGGGACATTAATGTCCATGTGACGGGGCACCCCTGGGTGCTAGCGCCCCTTAGAGGAAGAGCAGAAGTGTAAACAGAGTCTGTGGATGGAGGGCATAGGACAGTGCCGTAGGAATTAGAAATGCGTGTTAATAAGTGACTAAATGAAGCTTACAAGATCACACAGTCTGCGCATCAGCTGTCACCAACAGGATTAGGGGCCTTTCAGCCCTGGAGTCTATCTTTAAGAGATCACACTAACAAGCAGTGAGCATGGGGCCCTGGGAAGAGAGTCCTTTATTCCTGGTGTCTTAGTTGGCTCATCCATAAATGGATGAAATTTGTCCCTCCATTCCCTCCCCCCAACCTGCCATTCCAATTACCTTTGTTGACTTTCTGTGTGCAGGTTGGTGGAACAAACATTTCCCAAATTCCTGGAAATCTGACC
This sequence comes from Acomys percivali, assembly GCA_907169655.1. Taxonomy (NCBI): domain Eukaryota; kingdom Metazoa; phylum Chordata; class Mammalia; order Rodentia; family Muridae; genus Acomys; species Acomys percivali. The sequence continues at coordinate 173,122,584 of OU015742.1, read as the reverse complement.
AGCTCTGCCAGTATCAAACAGTGGCCCTCAATCTGTCCATTCGTGTTGCCGGGTCAGTCTCATCCTCGTGTATCGGGTGGCTCTTCAGGGACCTTTCAGCTTGGTTCTCTGAAAAGTGAGGCCTAGGGGCTCGTCTGGGTGGGGCTGAGTGAGGGGTCAATGGGGAGGCTGCAGCCAGCAAGGCTAACAGAAGGGAAGGGTCTGAAGAAAACTGGTAGAGGCTGGGTTGGTGAGGAGGGCATCAGGGCACTTGGCTAACCTAACTTGCTTTTCCTTCTGGCTTACTCTGAGGCTGGCCTCTGAGGAGGCTGGAGTCAACCACTCCTCTTGCCCTGGCAGGCTTGTGGCTCTTATAGTCTGCTGAGGCAGTGGACGCCCTGCTGTGGAGGTCTGGAGCCACCAGAACCTGTCCAGGGTCAAGCTGAGCTCTCCTAGCCCACAGTATGTTTGCTATCTGATGTTTGGATCCTAATGCAGAGGAGGCAGGCACAGGCCACAGGCAGCTAGTTGTCTTCAGAGTGGTCTGTGGTGCTACAGGGGAGCAAAGAGAGAGAGAGAGAGAGGGGACGTGACAGGCTTGCCATAGTGGCTAAAGTATTTCCTCTGTGGTCTGTGATCTTTTCTACTGGGGCCATTGTCTTTCCTGACTGAACTATCTCCCTATCTCCCCAGCATGGGCCGTTGCCTTTCTTTAAACAAACATACAAATCCAACTCCAATCCCTTAGCTTCAGGGGACTCACAGACTAACCCTGCCTTCCACGGTCAGGGCAAGAACCTCCGGGCAGATGACGCCATCTGTTCAGTCCTTCCTGTTCAGTGTTGGTGACTCCATTTCCCTCTGGGATGCCGGGTCTCTTTGGCCACTGTCCCCGCCTCCCCCTGAAGCTTGTGAGGATGTTGCTGGGATACATGTGGTTATATCTGTCACAGAGCTGTGTGAGATAGGCCCCAGGAATATGTCAGCTGTTTCAGTTGGCTGTGGATATTTAAGGTTTAAGATGAGCCTGGTGGGGATATTACTCATGAGGGCCCAGCCGCTATGCTGACCCCAGACGGGACATGGTTAGGCCAGACACAGACTGAGCAGAAAGCCAAAAGAACAAGTGAACTTCCTTTTTATTTAATTAAAAAAAAAAGTACACTTTTAGAAACTCAGGGCTCCCAGCTCTTAGAGGCAGTTGACATCACTTATCTGGTAGTCAGGGTGCTAGCGAGGGCCTTGGTTTCTGACCATTAAATTTTCTTGGGAAATGTCTTTAGATCCATAGGCCACAACTTGCTGAAAAAATGTGACTGTGGAGCCGTTTGCTCCTTGACCTCCTCCCCAAGTTTAGTGTCTTCTGAGGTGAAAGGTCAGCGGTGAGGAAGTTCACGAAAGTGTTCTAGCTGGGTGCACTGGAGCCTGCTTGTAATCCCAGTACTCAGGGAGGCAGAGGCAGGTGGACCTTTGTAAGTTCTTGTCTACAAAGCCAGCCTTGTCTACAAAGCAAGTCTGGCACAGCCAAGTCTGTCTCAAAAAAACAACAGCAAAAAATAAATTAAAAGAAAGAAAAGGAAAGAAAGAAGAAAGAAAGGATTTCCCACAGCTGGAGGCCAAAGTCTTGAACATACACTCAAGAAAGTACAAAAGAAGTCTGTCTCAGTGTCTCTCTCAGTAAAACCAATGCCACTGTAATCACGCATGCTTTGTGTCATCATTGCAAAAACTAAACATGATCTAGAATGTTAATGGCCTCAGGGAAATGCTTCACACCTGAGCAATTGCTCATATGTGCTTGAAAGGGCGAGGAGACGGGGCTTGAGCATTAGCCAAGAGGACAAGGGAGCATGGCATGAACTTTCCTGAACCCAGCTCCGGGGGAATGTTCTCCCCCTTGCCTCTCCTCCCCCATCATAGACTCAACAACTCGGCTGATGACATCAGGCCAGGATGTTTGGCCCAGGCAACGGCATTCTTCGAATTTTGGGAATAGAAGTTTCTAAGTAAGAATAGACTCCCAGAGGAATAAGCCTTCCTTGCCCCAGAGCCCCTACACTATTCAGCTGTGGATGCTTGAGAGTCCAGAAGCCTCACAGACAGGCGTGAGGAGAACTGGCTGCTTCTGTGGTCAGTGCCCAGTGCTGCACTTGAGACTTCTGATCTCCTGTAGGCTATGGTGTACACAGGCTAGAACACTTTTTTGTTCGTTTGTTTTTCTGGACAGGGTTTCTGGCTGCTCGAGAACTTGCTATGTAGACCAGGCTGGCCTCGAACTCAGAGAGAGCTGCCTGCCTCTTGCCTTTGAGTGCTGGGGGGTTAAAGGCCTGCGCCACCATGCCCAGCTCATAACACATTTCTTTCTTTTTTTTTTGCATTATAATTTTTTTTATTAATTCATTCATATTATATCTCAATTGTTATCCCATCCCGTGTATCCTCCCATTCCTCCCTCACACTTTCCCCTTACTCCCCTCCCCTATGACTGTGACTGAGGGGGACCTCCTCCCCCTGTATATGCTCATAGGGTATCAAGTCTCTTCTTGACAGCCTGCTATCTTTCCTCTGAGTGCCACCGGGCCTCCCCTTCAAGGGGACGTGGTCAAATATGGGGCACCAGAGTACATGTGAAAGTCAGTCCCCGCTCTCTACTCAGCTGTGGAGAATGTCCTGTCCATTGGCTAGATCTGGGTAGGGGTTTGATGCTCACTGCATGTATTGTCCTTGGTTGGTGCCATAGTTTGAGCAGAGCCCCTGGGCCCAGATCTGCCCATCATAATGTTCTTCTTGTAAGTTTCTAGGACCCTCTGGATTCTTCTATTTCCCCATTCTCCCATACTTCTCTCATCTAGAGTCCCAGTAGGATGTCCTCACCTCTGTCCCACTTTTCTGATAAGTGAAGACTTTCATGGGACATGCTCCTTGGGCTAGTGTCCAGTTATAAGTGAGTATATACCATGTGAGTCTTTCTGCTTCTGGATTAACTCACTCATTATGATCATTTCTAGTTCAATCCATTTCATAACACATTTCTTAATCAGTTGTCACCAGCAAAGGCTGAGAGCAGCAGACAATAGGCTTGTGGTACTTCTGACCCTGTGAACTTGAACGTGCCATTTGACCTCCCAGAGCCATGGTTGCTCAGCTGGAGGTAGGAATGTCTGTGAGGATGGGAGGAGTGGAAGCCGACGTGCCTAAGTGCATTTGCCCTGGCAGGTAAACAGAAGTGGGTGTCTGAGAAGAGCCACCCACAACTTCTGCCAAGGGACAGGCAGGGACAGCTCACCACCTGGAGTGGGCAGAGACTCTCCAGGATCCTCTCCATCCTAAACATGGCCTTTGGGTGCTTGAGTGAGTGTGAACAGAGGCATTAACTTGGGGCACCAGGTGGGGTAAGGCAAAACCCGAGTCCAGCTCCCAGTTTGAGTGTGTGCAGGGGGAGGGAGCACATGTACAGGTCAGAAGACAACTTGTGGGTGCAGAGGATGACCCTCGGGTCCTCAGGCTTGGTGGCCGCTTAGCCGCTTGCCTAGCTGACCGCTCCAATAATGTCTTGGTGCCACTGGAAGAGAGATGGATCTGAAGCCTGTGTTTATCTGTAAACCTGGCCGACCTTATTATCCCTATCCCTAATGGGAGGGATAAATGATAATTAATTAGTAAATGGTGACTGTCAAACGTTGTTGACATTATTATTAACTTAATATGTTTGTTTAAAGGGGGGAAGTCTGGCTTGCTCCAGTGTATGGTGTGAGTTGCCACCAGGCACCAGGGAGACCATGTGCGAGTTTACAACACAAAGAATTAGGAGCAATGGTGGAAGGCCTCAGGGCCAGGGGAGGATGGATTCTGATGGAGGCTTTTGAATCCTTCAGATCAAATGGGGAGATATTTCCTCAGGGTACAAGAGTTAGGGTACAAGGAAGTCCCCCACCCCCACCTCTACCCACCCCACTCCCCACCCCCAAGGGCTCAAGCACTATGATGTGAGGCTGCAAGCAGGGTCACCAGCCAGGTCCCCTCTGCTGTTGTGAGGGTCTCAGCTGATGTGGTGACATGAAGGGTGCTGTGAACGGGTCTCGTAGATGGCCAGGGGCTTGGACCACACATACTCATATGTACCTCTGGGGTGTGTATGGGATGGATCTGTTACTCTGGAAGGCGTAGGACACAGCTTGCTGATGCGCGGTTCTTTGAAGGGTCTCTATACACAGAGCTGGGCAGACTGAGGCTAAAACGTGCTGGCTGTGAGCTTCTGTGCTCGCTCTCTCTCTCTCTCTCTCTCTCTCTCTCTCTCTCTCTCTCTCTCTCTCTCTCTCTGTATGTGTGTGTGTACATGTGAATCTCTTGTTGAACAGAGAACTCACTGACTGTAGCAAGTCTGACCAGCTAGCTAGCTTGCTCCCGGGATCCTTGATCTCTGTCTTCCAAGCACTGGAATTACAGGCCTCTTGTGATGCTCATCTACACTTGAGTTCTGGGGATCTGAACCCTGGTCCTTAGACTTGTGTGGCGACTGCTTCGCCCGCTGAGCCATCTCCCAGCCTTTTCTGAATCCATCTGTGCTTTAGCTTCCTCCATAGAATGGAGGTGACGCCACCCCCTGGTTTGATGGACCTGGTTTGAATATTGGGTTACTGTTTAGAAAGCTTTTAGATGAGTGCCTAGCACATGGTGGGTGCTGAGCACAGCAGGTGGCTTTAGGTTTCCGGTGTCTCCGTGTCATCTCCTTTCTCCTGAGTCGTTTCAGCATGCAGTCTACGGACAATGTGCCGGTGTAACTTGACATTCTGCTTTGTGGTTCTCTCCCTGACCCCTTGGCAGCTCATAAATTCCATGTGTGTAGAAGCTGTCTTGGCCTGAGTATGTGATGGGTCCCTGAACCAATTTCCTGTACCTGTCTGCTGCTGTGGCTGCTCTTGGAGAGTTGGGCCCTCTTAGGGAGGTGGGTCCAGCCCTATATGCATGCACATCCTTGTTGTGTAGCTGCCTCCAGACGCATGGCCTTGAATTGGAAAGGGCTCTCTTCCTGTGGCACACAAGGCAGAAGCTCTTCAGAGAATGAATGGCTGGGTTGCTTTTTGGCTTGCGGTTAGTGTCTGGTAGCCTCGGGTGTCTGTGGCTATCTGCTGCTGTCCTTCGGCAGGGTAGGTAGGCCAGGGTCACTATGTGTCAACAAAGGATATGTTGCTGACCATCTTCTCATTCCTCGCCTGCTTTATCACAATCTGTCAGTAATAAAGATGGAAAATCGAGATAGGATAGATAGAGATACAGATCGGCTATTGGCAACAGCTATCTTCCTGAAACCCGAGAGGCCTGCACACCTAAATGTGTGTGCGGCTGGTGTTGTATGTTTACCAAGTATCTTCAAAAGGTTCATATCTTGGATATGATCAGATCGGTTCTTGAAAACCATCAAAGATGAAACAAAGATGTCTGCTATGCAGTCACTTATGAAACACCAGGGACAGTGGCGGTGTCTAGCATTTCAGATACTACTGTAGCAAAACTATGTCAATTCTGGCAGGTTCCATCATTTCACAGGCTTGAGAAGTTAGGCGAATGAAGCTTCTCAGCCTCTGCCACAAGAGGTTCTGATTTAATGGGCTTGGGATGGGGTCCAGGAGTCTGTATTTTTAACATGACTCTAGTGCAGATGTTCTGTAGATCAACATTTGGAAAACTGATCAACTTGTTGGGTTTTGCCGTCATTTAAGACGATGTTTATAGAAAGATTACAATAGTGTGGAGGAATGTTTTATAAATAAAAAAGTATGTAAAATTGTATATGTTACTCTGTATCCAATTATGAAATAGCTATATAAAACAAAGTAAAAATATACAAAAGTGTAAACAGAGGTGGCCTCAGGGAGGTTGATATATGGGGATTTTTTTTCCTACATTCTTTAAAATTTCCAAAAAAAAGCCTCAATCCATAAGGCTGGAGAAGTAGCTTCGTCAGTAAAGTGCTTGCATGAGAATGAGTCTAACCCTCAGAGCCCACATAAAAAAGCTAGCTGTGGTGGCACAGGCGGTAAGCCCAGAGATGAGGAGATGGGGACAAGCCAGCTACCTGTAACACACTAGGCAGGGAACCTAGCCAAAGTCACCATGTCTCCAAAAATAAACAGGATGAATGATGCCTGAGGAAGACTCCTGAGGCTGACTTCTGCTCTGCATATGTATGTGTGCAGACATGTACACACACACACACACACACACACACACACACACACACACACACACA
>OU015742.1:173066612-173095393 GCA_907169655.1 Acomys percivali | reverse complement strand
GTGTGTGTGTGTGTGTGTGTGTGTGTGTGTGTGTGTGTGTGTGTGTGAGATTTGTTTTATTAGTTTAATAACAAGCCAGTAAAATAATTGAGAGAATGGTTGAAGGAGTTGCAGTGAGAAAAACTGTAACATGGTCTCAACAGTGCATGCATTAAAAAAAGAAAACACAGGGAAGGCACTGGCTGTGTTAGGAGGGTGAAGCTGTGGCTTTTTATTTTTATTTTTCTTAGTCTTAAAAAAATAGATTTAAAAATTGTGTGTGTGTGTGTGTGTGTGTGTGTGTGTGTGTGTGTGCCTCTGTGTGAGTTTATGAACATCAGGTGCTGCCAAAAGAGAACATTGGATCTCTGGGAGCTGGAATTGTGAGCCAGCTTATGTGGGTGCTGGGAACTGAACTCTTGTCCTCTGTACCAGTCACCTCCTCTCATCCCCCCATCCCCCCAAAGCTCCTTGGCTAACTGTTTTATTTTTGGTTTTGTTTGTGAGACAGGCTGTCTAGGCTGGCCTCGAACTCACAGTGATCCGCCAGCCTCTGCCTCCCTGATAATAGGCGTGCACCGCCACACCCAGGTGGTTAAGACTGATTTTGAGACAAGATTTCCCCTCCAACTCCAGAGCCTCTTGTCTCAGTCTCTCGAGAGCTGGGATTGCTAACCTGTGCCACCATGGTTGTCAGAATGACAACTTTTATTAATCTGTTGCTGCCAAGCTTTGTGTGATACAGCAGTCTAATTTAAAAATAAAACAAAAAGATTTTAAAAGAGTGCTTGAACTTTGCTTTCTGTTAAATGGGAGTTCCCAGCCTTGCATGGTGCTATACAGCGGCAATGCCAGCTCTTCAAGGCTTAGGCCTGAACGAGTGGGTTTGAGGACATCCTAGACATCGACTTAAAAGAAATAATAATAATAAAAAGCAAGGTCTTGTTTTTAAAATACAACTGGATACAGAAAGAAAATATGGCATTACAAAATTTTATCCAAATGTGTAATGGCCTTTCAAACTTCTTGCTTTGGTTTCTGAATACCACGTACATGGCAACATGGTGGACGGAAGGGATGCTGCAATTCATCTGTACCTGCATGAACCTGGGTCCTTTCCACATCACAGGGGACGTCGGACAGTTACATCTTATGACAATGTAACCGGAATCGCACGAGCTGGAGTCCCCTGAGTCCCCGCGCTCTACCTCCGAGCACTTCTTACTGCTTTGAACCCTGCCCACCTGCACAATCATTGGCCTTCATGACACCTTTTCTTCTACACAAAATCCTGGAGCTTATGAGTGGATCAGCAAGGAGGCATAGATTACACGCTAGACAGCGTTTCCTGGAGTCCGGTGCCAGGTCCCAAGTGGGATGAAGCGTGAACTTCACCTAACTAATCCTTGCAATCATCCCAAGGTGGGGTGCAGACCCATTTTATAGATGAGGAAATGGAGCTTGGGCTCCCACAGCTCATAAGCACCGAGAAGGTGGAGATTAGGAGCCTAGTGAAGTAAGTGTGAGAGGCTTCGCTGTAAGCTGATGTCAGTCCCCTGGAGGGCAGTAAGGCCAGCGATTCCCACCGGTCATTGTTAAGAGACTTAAAGAATGCTTAGGCTGACCTCAACCTTTAGAAGCCCACAATTAAACAGAGAGGCAACCGTCCTCGTCGGAAGGAGCGACACACCCTAGAGCTTTCCAACCCACCTGGGCAGCCTGTCCCTCCTCCGGCTGTCCTTGTGGAACTTCCGTAGTGTGGCTTGTATTGTAAAGGCCGTGGAGGGAATCTTCATATCTTCCGGCTGTCCGGAGGACCTTTTCCCCCCGTTAAACAGGGTAGCTAGCACGCATTCCTGAGAACGCCTCTCCCACAGCCTTGTTATGGCAGCCAGGAGGGTGGGTGAGAGCCCTGAAGAATGGGCTTCGTCATTTTTTTTTTTCTTTTTTTCTTTTTGTTAACAAAGGTTGATCATTTCCAGTCTCAGCTGGAACTGGCCTTCTCTGAGAACACACGCATCAAAGAGAAACCTGCCTCTCTAACGCCCTTCCTCCCTTTCAGAGGTGTGCTCCCAGGTTTTTTGTCATACTCGTAGGGATCTTCAAACGTCAGTGGGGCTTCTCTGGTCAAAGGTTAATGTTTATGGTTCACTGACCAGGTTAGTACTTACCACAGTCACTAGCGTTTCGTAGCCATTCCCTCTGGTGATTGGATGTCTGTTGTATGCTCAAATTAAGTGTGATTTAAAAGGAAATAGGATGGATTAGCTCTAAGATGCAGTCTTATCAACTGTACAGATATCTAAAAAGACATCAGGAAGAAGACTGTCACCACGTACCTTTTCTCAGAGAGACCCAATGTATTATTTTTGACAGTTGGTTTTATCATGATGTGGAGACCCCTTCAAGGGATTAAAAATCAAGGCAAGAGTATTGCTGAGTTCTGGGCTATCTTAGAGACCTTGACTTAGAAAAAAAAATTCCATACATCCCTATGAACATGTATCTCTGTGACTCTGTGACAGGCGTCAACCTTGTTTATAGATAAAAAAAGATTATTGCATAACATTTGAGTGTTTTTTTTTCTTCTCCATAAGAAATAGGGTTGTAATCACCATGAAGCAAGACTATCTTCACAGACTTGCTTAGCAAAAAGTCTATTCAGACCTTCTGGTCCTGATTAACAGTGCTTTGCTGACTGAACAAAGAGTGTAAACTGGGCTTGACAAACCAAATAAGACCTTTGCCTTGTTTTGCCGGCTGCTCACAATTGCCTCTGCCATAAAGTTGTTCAGCCTGCAAGGAAATTCCAGGGATCTTCGTGTGAAGACCTGGTTTTCAGTTCTTGCTCCTGATGGAAAGCTGAATATGAGCAGGGCAACTAATAGGCAAGACCGTGTGTGTGTGTGTGTGTGTGTGTGTGTGTGTGTGTGTGTGTGTATGTGTGTGTGCACATGTCCCTGGGTGGTGAGCTATAGGGCATGGAATGGTGGGTTGTCGAACCTCACAGCTTAGCAGTGAAGGTTGGGTCATGATCTTGTGCCCAGCTTTTGCCTGAAGTGTCCATGTCTTCTTCCCATGATGGTCTGGGTCACTTGGCCCAAGTTGACAGAAACAGGACTTGTGGATGTGCCAGTGGTTATCTGATGGAAACACTGTCATTCTCCTGGTGACTGGAAAATACGTGAAGTAAATTAGAATGTGTGGCTGAGTTTGTAGGAACACAATCTTGTCTTGGTAAAGCTAGTTGGGCTTATTAACGATTGGAGTAAACAATATTGCTTTTATTTTCTAAAACCCTCAAATATTTAAAAACCCTAAAAAAGCACAACAAAAACAAAAACAAACAAACAAGACCCCCTCCTACTAATTAATAGCGTGTGACTTTTATTTCCCCTCCACTGAGAGAAATACAAAGGTGTCATGGAAGCCTTTGTGCCATCCTCAAGTGGAAAGTGTTTCTTGACCGCCGATGTGGGGTCCTGGTTTTCCAGAAAAGAGAAAGACCATGGATTTGACTCTGCCCATGTCACTGTCTGATGCTGCCAGTGGCCAAGTCTTATTATGGATTAGTTATATTTGGAGAGATGAGGAATATTTAGCTTGAGTAAGAAGATCCAGAGATCAGACTCCTGTCCCTAACACATTCTGGAACAGAGGGAGTAAACTTATTCAAACTATGACCGAAGAGTAGAAGTTTCCAGAATGAGTATTTGGCTTAACCTAAGAACTGTCTACCACTTGCCCACCCATGGTTGGGAAACTTCCTTGCAGGTGCTAAGAAAGGTTCTGGTCTCAGGACTGGCTAAGCCATAGTAGACAACAGGGGTGCTGTAATGCAAACTCCAGAAGTAGGCATGAGGTTCCACTGAGGACCTCCAAGTCCCTTGCTGCGAAGATGATATGGTTCTATATCTGTAATTTTCCATTTCCTATTAAGAAAAACATTTTTCCACATTGAAAATTATTTTAGTATTTGATTGAGGCTGTGGGATAATTTCTTCTGTTTGCTCTGCGGTAGAACTTGCTCTTTTGCCCCAGTGTTTTAATAAGACCTAAACACATCAGTGGTATTTATTTATTGGGCAGGAGCTGGGGGGGTTCATTTCGGGGGAGGGGGGAGGGTCCTGTTGTACCGACTTCACCTAGGAACTCTGCATTTTGCCTGTAATGCCTGAAATTTCTTCACCCAAGGATCCAGGCATTGTTTTTTTTTTTTTTTTTGTTTTTTGTTTTTGCTTGTTAGTTTTAGTTTTAGTTTAGTTTAGTTTTCCAACAAGGTCTCATGTAGCCCGAGCTGGTATTGAACCTACTATATAGCAGGAATAGCCTTGGGTCCTCTCTCAGTTACCTCTCAGGTGCTGGGAAAACAGCCAACACACTGGACAAATCCAGACATCTTGCTTTATGGTAGCTCTAGACAGTGGGCATAGCACCAGAGAGCTGGGGTCTCAGTGTCCCCCTCACTTGTGCCCTCTTTCTCTCAGTTGCCATAGTTTCCAGTCTTCTGCAACTGCCCCATCCCCAACCCTTCCCCTGACTTGAAGGTAGAGCAAGTTTTCTTTGAAGTGTAACATTATCTTTTAACTCTTCCTTCTATTAAGAGATCAGAAAGATGAACATTTTCTATTAAAAAAAGAGAAAAGCAGCCTGGCGCAGTGGTGCACGCTTTTAATCCCAGCACTCGGGAGGCAGAGGTAGGCAGATCTCTGTGAGTTCGAGGCCAGCCTGGTCTACAAAGTGAGTCTAGGACAGCCAAGGCTACACAGAGAAACTCTGACTCAAGGGGGAAAAAAGAGAAAGAAAGAAAAGCGCTAACTTAAACATCCAGTGGTTCTCAACCTGTGGTTCGTGACCCCTTCGACAAACCTCTATCTCCAAAAATTTTTACATTATGAATCATAACATATGAATCCATAGCAAAATTACAGTTGTGAAGTAGCAACAAAAATAATTTTATGATTGGGGAGGTCTGCACAGCATGAGGAAGTGTGTTAAAAGTCACAGCACTGGAAGGTTGAGAACCATTGCTCTAGGTTATACCATCATCTGACGTGTGTGTGTGTGTGTGTGTGTGTGTGTGTGTGTGTGTGTGTGTTGAACGTGTGGTGCACGCATCTGAGTGTTGACATGCACACTCCTGTGCATGCATATGGCTAAGCCAGAGCAGGACTTGAACTATCAGCTTGTTACTCTCCACCTTACTGATGAGAGAGGGTCTCTCAGTGAGCTGGAAATTCATTATTTCTGTTAGGCTGCCTAGCCAGAGAGCTTGCAGGCTCTTCCTGTCTCAGCTCCCCAATGCAGGGGCATGCATGGCCACACCTGGCCTTTTATGCTCACGCTGTGAATTTGAACTCAGGTTCTCATGCTTGTAGAGCAGGCATGCTCTACTTCCTAAGCCCCCTAATTTTAACCTTTGACTGGAAATTTGCTCTGACCACTTTGCTGTTGCTTGCTTTGCCGTTACTTGAAGAGCACACACTCTCCCCTTTAGGGGTTAAGATGTGTTAGAAAGGGTATTCTAGGAGGTGGAAGTAAAGCATTGACAAACTGAAAATAAAACAGATCGAATAATTCTGTACAAGGCCTCCTTTCAGTGCAGATGGTCTGACTCCAGATCCTAGACCAGATGTCCTGGGGCAGGGACCCCAGTTCTCAGACTCCCTAGTAACCACCCAGTAAAGAAGGCTAAAGGATCTCTTGCGCTAAGTTTCAGACTAAAATCAAAGGTTAACAATGACCAGTCACTAGGAATGTTCGAATGAAAAGTACCCTGAAGTCTAAGGGTGGCTGCAAAACTATAAAACAAAGTGCCTCACAAACACAGGCCCTGGATTTGACCCTGGAACTGCAAAACAAAATCAAGTGAGGTAAAATGAGACAAACAGAAAGCACAGACAAAACCGGTATTACTGGACTAAAATAAGATTGAACTTAAAATGAGTATTTAGAAAGATCAACATACTCATGTGCTAAGGATGCTGTCGTACTGTGACTTGAAACACAAGCTCCTCTGTGGGTGTCAACTGGTATAACCGCTTTGGTAAACTGACAACATCTGAAGCTGCAGTTACCCAATAATCGAACTCCTGGTGAACAGCCAAGTCTTAGGTCTGCAGACAACCAAGACCACATGGCTTCCGAATGAAATATACAAGAGCGTTACTGCACCTTTACTTGTGATAGCCCCAAACTGTGTCAATACAAATGTCTCAAAAGTCTATCAATAAGAGAATGAATATATAGATTGTTGTGTTATTGTGTGAGGGTAATAAAGAAAAAACTGACATGATTAATATAATACTTTTTTCTTTTTCTTTCTTTCTTTTTTTTTTTTTTTTTTTGAGACAAGGTTTCCTGTGTAGCTCTGGCTGTCCTAGATTCCCTTTGGAGACCAGGCTGGCCTGGAACTCACAGAGATCCACCTGCCTCTGCCTCCTGAGTGCTTGGATTAAAGGTGTGCGCCACCGAGCCTGGCATAATATAATACTTTTAAAAGTAGAAAAGTGTTACTTTTTTGAGTGATAGAAGCTAGACTGTGATTTCATTGAGACTAGGAAGAAGGGTGGGGCCCAGGACAGCTCAGGAAGGGCACCTGCTGCCAAGCCTGGAACGTGGAACCAGACAATGAAAGGAAGAGGAACACTGGCTCCTTCAGGCTGTCCTCTGATCTCCACATGTGTGTGTGCTATGATACATTCCTGCACACACACGTATACACACACACACACACACACACACACACACACACACACACACACACACTTAATTTCTAAAAATGCTGAGCCTTTCTTCCTTTGGGTAGAAAGGGAGGTGGGTTGAAGGAAAGTTCTCTATCTCAGTTATGGTTATTATTTTTTACTATATATATCAGCAAAATGCATCAAGTTCAGCACAAGGCCTGTGCACTTTAAAACCACAAGGACGTACCACTTTGCATCCATTAGAATAGGAAACGTAGCTAACTAGTCTCAAAGCTGAAGAGAAACTGGAGCCTTCATATCTGGCTGTAAAGTGTCTGTGTTTGTTTGCTTGTTTTTAAATAAAACAACTTGGCAGTTCCTTACAAAGTTAAGAATATGGCCAGCACATGCATATTCCTGTGCATATATCTAGGAGAATAGAAGACATATGTCAACACAGAAACCATGAACACTCATATGAGCTTTAATCATAATAAACTGTACGTAAGTGGTAACAGTCTAAACATGAATCAACCAGGAAGGCTAAACAAAATGCAGGGTGTCTGCAGAGTTGAATGCCACTCACCAGAGAAAGGAAGGAAGAGCCGGTACACACTATGGCGTGTGGGAGCCTTGGAAACATGCAAAGTGAGTTATTCTTAAAAGGTTATATTGAATGAGACCATTTATGTGATTATATAAATGATAGTGGTCAGAGAGTAGATGGTTGCCTGGGAGGGCAAAGCGGGAGGGGATGTGTGTGTGGGCGGGTAACTGCTAACAGGCACAGCAAAGTGGTGGGGGTGATGCAAATGTTCTTAGGTTAAATAGTCACATTGACTGCACAGCTCTGTGAACAAAGCAAAGCCACCAAATCATACACTTTAGGTGTATGAATTACAACATGTGGTTATCTCAAACCTAGTGTGATGTTTTTGTTTTTGTTTTTGTTGGTTTCTTTGAGACAGGGTTTCTCTATGTAGCCCTGGATTCTTTGGAACTCACTCTGTAGACCAGGCTGGCCTCTAACTCAGAGATCCACCTGCCTCTGCCTCCAGAGAGCGGGGATTAAAGGCATGCACCACCATGCCCGGCATCAAACCTATTGTTAATAAAGAATGAGAGCACCTTACTAAATGCTTGCATTTACAGTGAGGGGGTGTGGCTTGGGAGGGAAATAAGAGAACTGACCTTTACTTGACCCTCCTCTCCAAGTGCCAAGCATGTCACATACACTGTTTGCATGAGCCGTCAGAGCACTGTTCCAGCGAATGCATTCTTAAGGGGAAGGCGAGGCTGCTCTTCTTCAGGCTTTCAAAGCCAACACTTGGGGTTCAGAGCTGCTTCTCCCCCATTACCATGTTCCGTTCATCAGATGCTCTCCTCTTGTGAGTAGGGTTGACCTTGAGCCAGCCTTGACTGTCACACTCATCTGACAGAAGACCAAAGACCCTGGTCCATGATGTGACTGATATTAACCACAGTCAGCACATGGCAGCGCTAGCACAAACCCTGTGGCCCCAGGGTAAAATGCTCCCGGTGTGAGCTGATATAGTCTTACCTAGCACACTCTTTCTCAGATCTACTTGGTCAGGAGAAATCTAGAAGGGCTAACTCAGGGTGTAAGGATGTGTCCACTTGGGGCCCAGGAGCCCCTCCAGGAATCCTGACACAGCCTTTCTTGTCCAGGTCCTAAGGGCATTGGCTTCGGCCTGGCTTAGGACTGCCTAGCTGCCTGTCGTCAGTGCCTGGGCAGTTAACTGTGTTGGGCACTATGAAATACAGCTCGTGGAAGCAGGAGGTTATATGTGCCTCCCAGAACATAGCAATGCCTTACAGCTGGAAACCAAAACCAAAAATGAAAACAAAAGCGAAAACAAAGCAGGGAACAAGTGCTGTCTAGAGCACACCGTTTGCAAATTGAAACTGCAAATCCTTCTAATATCATATCATACACCCACAAGGACATCTACATATTAAAGACTGTCTAAAAGATCTCATAGTAACCTTCGGAGTGAGGGGAACACATACAATGTCCCAAATCAAATATAGCGTTACTGTAGTTCTTTAGCCTGAAGGCCCAGAAATAAAGTAGGAGGCGGGGTAAGAAGAGAAAAAGCAACATTGGATCCCCTTTTATTCTTTCCTTTCCTTTTTGTCTTTATGATTTTTCTTCCTGTTTCTTGAGATAGAGTCTCTCTGCATAGCCCCAGCTGTCCTAGAACTCACTCTGTAGACCAGGCTGGCCTTGAACTCAGAGACCTGTTTGCCTCTGCCTCCCAAGTGCTGGGATTAAGGCGTGCGCCACCACTGCCCAGCTTGCCTTGGGAAGGAAGGCGCTGTCTAAAGGGAGTGGTCTCTGGCTGGATGGTGTCTGCTGTCTCCTAAGGACACAGCTGGTTTTCTAAGGACAGCTCGGGATGGACTCTTCACTGCTTCGCCCTCTGCCCTTGACATTTGTCACACATGAAAATAATTTTTTTCACACAATATGTTCTGGTCATAGTTTTCTCTTCCTTTTCTCTTTCCAGATCCTCCCCACCCATCCAACTTTACACCTTCTTTCTCTCTCTTTAAAGGACAAATAGGCCAATGAAAAAAATTAAATCATAATAAAACAAAACAAACAGAAGAGTAAATTAAGAAAAAGCAGGAGGAACACACACATGCACACGCGAGCGTGCGCACGCACGTACACACACACACACACACACACACACACACACTCTCATAAAACACAAAATAGGAAACCATAATATATAAGCAAAAGACCAGTAAGGTAAAAAATTACCCAAAGTATTATGAGGTAACAACACAACAAAACTATAAAAAACGTCATTGAGTTAATTTACTTGGACTCTTCCTCCCGCCCCCCAAGACAGGGTTTCTCTTGTAGTCTTGGCTGTCCTGGAACTTGCTTTGTAGACCAGGCTGGCCTGGAACTCACAGAGATCCACCTGTCTCTGCCTCCTGACACAGACTTTTTTTTAAAGCCACATGACATGCATTCCATGAGGAAAGTAAAGGCAGGGAATGGGAAATGATTTGGCCAAGGCAAGGGACTGTGGACTACACTGTGTGTCCCTGAGATTTTCAGTGCCCCTCCCCTACTGTCACTGCATTTGGAGACCAGGGCCTTTAAGGAGCTGATTACGGTAAAATGAGCTGGCTACAGTAGTTTCTGACCCAAGCTGACTAATGTGTCCTTACACACTAGCCTGTGCACATAAAGTCAAGATCATGTGAGGGCACAAGCCAAACGGAGAGTTTTCAGAACAAACCAAGGCTGCTAACAGCTCGACACTGGGCCTCCAGGACTGTGAGGAGTGATAAGAGCCCTGGCCTTTGAGATTTGATTACTACCATCCTAAAAGGTAAGGTAGCAGGTACTGGCTGAGCATCGACAAGGCTCCCATGGGTAAGAACAAGTCTTTGGTGCTGGGTTCTCTCCGATTTCACTGAGAAATCACCTTGTAGGTCTTAAGTGAATGAAGTCTAAGTATCACCACCACCCCTTCCCCAGCCCATGCAGACCTCTATCTCTTGGGGATTGTGTGGTGGATTCCTAGGAATCGGGGAGGCCGCCTTGCAGTTATCAGGGTCCAGGTGAAGGGAGTCACTAAACCCTGGGGTTTGTATTCACCTGGAAGTGCCTCTCAACTGCCAAAAATTCCTTTGCCTGTGCCAAAGGCCTGAGTCAATATGTACCTCTCTCTGTAGGCCCTTCCTAAAGATTGCTGCTCAAACAAGGCCTTTTGTGGGGCTTCGAAGGCCCAAGTTCCTTTAGACCAGAGGTTATTGTCCCTATATCAAAGGACCAACGAAGATCAACAGAGCCCAGAAAATGAATGGAGGGGTTGAATGTAGGTCAATCCTTAGGACTAGGGGAGACACACCGATAAGGTTCACACTAGGAAAATGTCCCCAATGGGGAATGTAGGGAAAAAACAAAAGAAACAAACAACTCCGCTGCCCCAAAACCTACCACCTATACTGTTAAGTTTTAGCAATGCTGAGGCAAAGACCACTCTGAGTTCACCGTGTAATTATATCGTCCATGGTCTTGCTTGTCAGTGCTCACCAGTGTCCTGGGAGCTAGGGAGTTTTACTAGCAACGAAGAGATATTGTGTGGCTGTATATATTTATATTTGTGGGGAGACCTTGTGGCAGGGACTTTGTGTGCATGTACATGATGCAGGCTGGGTGCTGGAGGAGGAAAAGGTGGGCAGAAAGAGCCAGGCCAGGATGGGTGGGTGGGTGGGTGGGTGGTGTGGTGCTGTGAGCAGCCCAGCTTCAAGGATGCTTTGGAAAGTTGTAAGAATATACTGCAACCTGGGCTTTCTCATCCAGGAAACACCACCCAGCCCCCCTTCCTCTTTTCCCTTCACCCCCTTTTCATTGTTGTTTTTGTTGTTGTTGTTGTTTCCAGATAGGATTTCTCTGTGTAGCCTTGGCTGTCCAGGAACTTGCTCTGTAGGCCAAGCTGTCTTGGAATCCATAGAGATCAGCCTGCCTCTGTGTCCCAAGTGCTGGGATTAAAGGGGTGCACCATCACTCCTCTCCTCCCACTTCTTCTCCATCTGTCTGTTTTTCCTCCTTCCCGCTCTCTTCCTCTTCCTCCCTCCCCATGCTCTCTCCCCTTTCTCCCCACCCCTCAATCTCTCTCTGTGATGTGTGTCCCAGTGCTATGCATTTGGAAGCCAGAAGTTGATACTGGCTGTCTTGTCGGTCTCCACCTTACTTTTTGAGACAGAGTCTCTCATTGAAATAGGAACTTACTGTTTTCAGCTAGAGGAGCACCCCAGCAAGTTCTGGGGGATACATGTCTTTCCTGGGGTCACAGATGTGTGCTGCTGTCCCCCTTTACATGAGTGTTGGGGATCTGAACTCAGGTTTATACAACAAGCACTTTATCCAATGAGTTCCTCCCCAGCCCATAAGAGTTTGGTTTAATGTATTGTTCCCAGGAAAAATCTTACTTGTACTATCTTCTTGGTGGTTCATCTGTGGCATCTACAGGAGAAGGCCAGCCTGTGGGTGGTTCAAGGGTTTGTCTACTCCTTATCTTGAAGGCACCATGGCTAGAGTCCCATCAAACAAGCCTAGGTTCAAATCTTAAAGTGTAAGGCCTTGGTAATTGCTTATATCTGTTAGCTTCAGGTTGCTCACTTATAAGATATGGAAATGATTTTGATTTCATAGGGCTATTGAGTTGAATAAATAAAATAAAGAGTATGTGGTACTCTTTTTTACATGGTGGAAAATTTAAAAATGTTACTTTCTACCTAAATATTAGCTAGGCAGTATTTCACTCGTGCATTCATTCAACAAATGTTTGCTGTCAATTAGATGATGGTAAATAGTGCCCCCTTCAGTTGTGCAACATTGTGGCCTAGATGTTCCCGCCCTTATGAAATTACAGTCCAGTAGATAAGAAGCAAAGTGGAATCAGGTGTTTGAAAAGTTGTGACAGCATATTTTCTTAGCCTTGTTTTCTGAGGCTGGCCCAATCGGCTGTGTAGCTAGAATCGGAATATATGCTCAAAGGGAATTCTTTAAACAAAACCTTGAGAACAAGACCGTAGTGACTCACAGCATGCTAACTTCTATAGGCAGCAAATAAAGGGCTAGGGAGCAGCTCAGGGAATCAAGCAGCTGTCACAACAACCACCGTCACCTTCTGCTTATGTGGGACTCTTCTCTTGCAAGCTAAGTGCTTTGTAGACATTACTCAGTGAATTCTCACAGCTTCCTTCTGGGGCAGGGAGGAGGCAGAGATTACTAGAAATGAGGAAACAGGCTTGGCAACAGGATAACCGCCATGTCTGAAGTCATAGAGCCAGCATTTGCTCTGGTCCCTGGATCGGGTTGCCCAACTTGTAGCCCATTGGCTTATGCCGTGTCCGTAAGGCAATGAGGTTGGGAAACTGTGCGACTGGGAAGCACACTCACAGGTGACAGGACTGCTTACAACTACAACACTACTTTGAATGCTTCCTTCATTCTGTTTTGCTTTGGTGGCCTTAAACATCACGTGTAGAGATATACTACTGTTTGGTCCCTTTCCTATTCAATGAGGCTGTCCTCGGGATGTTCCATTGTTGGGAACTTAAAGGTAAACTGGTATAGTGGTTTGTTTGTTTGTTTTTCCTGTGACGCTGGTTACCTGGACCAGCCAATTGTGGTACACAAATATTACATAGAAAATTCCAGAGATAGTAAGCTTAAGACTGTGTGCTGTAATGAATGGCATGATGAAATCTTGCCCCAAATGGAGCAGATGACCCTCCTTCTGAAGTGTCTTCAGAAGGTCCGTCGTAGGCTAGTGCCTCGTCACAGCATGGACGTCACCTCATTTCGTTTCATTCCACAGGCCTTATATTATCTCCCACCATCACAAGGAGCACCAGAACCTTATAATAAGGTAGGCGCGAGCAGAAGGGAACCACCCAGATAGATACCTTTTATCACAATATCTTGTTATAATGGTTCTGCTTTATTATTAGTTACTGTTGTCAGTCTCTTACTATGTCTAATTTAGGAATTAAATCTTATCGTAGATAGGTATGCAAAAAGAGCATGTGTGGAGTTCGATGCTATACATGATCTCAGGAGTCTACTGCGGGCTTTGGAAAGTTCCTCCTGAGGGTCAAGGGGGAGCTACTGTAACCCCCTCCCGCTATTCATGTTACACACAAGGAAAGCAGGGAGCAGAAAGAGAGGATGTGATTCACTCTCCGGTCAGATAGACAGCAGGCAGTAAGCTCGGTCATTTGGTCACTAGCTAGGACTCTCTCTCCTCCAGAGAGGGGTTCCTGATCACCCCTCTGCTTTCCTGTCTTGACTGGCTCCATTCTCAATTGCATGACTCCTTATACTCTATATCAGAAACCCAAGTGGGCAGGGCCAGCCCTCCTTGGAGGTGAAGCTTCTAGATTACCTCTGTGCAGTAATTCTCAGAGCACCATCTACCGCCAGGGCCATCTTGAACACTAGGCATACATAGAATGGTTGGGTACCTGGAGCCAGCAGTGAATCCACGAGAGGGAGAATAGAAGCGAGTGATGCTCCCAGCTGCTCCTTACTTGGCTGCCTTCAGCCTCAGGATGCTGAGTCACCTCTCTGGCTGGAGTGTGGGATGCATTCAGCACATGGGGGACGGTTGCTGAGGGCAGTCACTTCTCCACCAGAAAACATCTGTATTGGTAAACTCTTCGACCTACTGAGCCTGATGTTTTCATCAGCCACACTGTCACACTGCTTTGGAGGTCTTCCCTGGTCTGGTAAAGTGACACTGTCTCAGGCCGAGCACAGGCCTGCTACCTCTGCCCACTGTCCTTCTGCCACATGCCTTCTCAAGCTTCAGGGTAAGACCCGCACATGTGACCACATGTGGCTGATGTGGCTGAGGGCCTTGCTCTGTGGACAGTGTGGCTAGGGGTCTTGCTCTGTGGACAGTGTTGGCTCTGATTCACAAAAAAGTTAGAAAAGGACACAGGAAAGGCCTGTTGAGAAACTGCCCATTTCACACATGAAACAAGTTTCCCCTGGCCTGGGAGAGATGTTGGGATCCTATAAGCAATGATGGGAGCCTCCAGCAGAGACAAGCCAATGAGGTACACATGCTGGCCCAAGGCTTGAGGAAGGGGAACTCTCAACACGGCCTTCCTAAGTCCGTGTGATAGCTGCCTGTTGCTGCTTCCTGCATTACCTACCTGCTTGAGGTTGTAAATTACCTTGCTTCCCAGATGCTCCAAAAACTTCTCCTTTATCTCACTTATCTGCACATTCAGAAGTGGGGAAGCCACAGGTATTATTATTGCCAATGACAGATGGGAAACTGGGGCACAAAACAGGTGCAGTGTGGGGGTGGAGCCCAGACTGAGAACACAGGTCTGACCCCAACTCTCAGGGCATACTGGTGGCAAACCTCAGACAGACTGACTAAACAGTCAGGTGGCCCCCACGTTTGGAATACAGGTTTCTCTGGTGGGGGAGGGAGAGAAGGGGGTGGGGAGGCCCCCCCATTCCTTTATTAAGAATGGGGACTTCAGTAGTCATGGTAACAATTTAGATTTTCCTTTCTCTTTTCCATGTTGGGTAGTGAGTAGAAGGTTGTTGTTATATATGTGTGTGTGTGTGTGTATGTGTATATATGTATATGTGCATCATAGCTTTTGCATACGTCTTACTGTTATTCAGTCAATAAAAAAAGCATAAGGCGGTTATTCATAATTAAGGAATTTTAACTTCTATTCCAGAGAGCATGGCTGTTAAGGATAAGCAGACCCACGTGGGACAATAGAAGGGATGGCGTACATCTAGTGAGAGTGGGAATCAGTTGGCAAAGAACCAATCAAGGAATTGCTCATTCTTTTTACTTTTAATTTACATTTAATATTTTCACATTTAAAATGTTCTGAGCCGTGTGGTGGTGGCACACACCTTTAATCCCAGCACTCAGGAGGCAGAGGCAGGAGGATCTCTGTGTCTTTGAGGCCAGACTGGTCTACACAGAGAGTTCTAGAACAGCCAGCTCTATACAGAGAAACTCTGTCTCAAACAAAACAAACCAAACAAAAACCTCAAAAAACATTTCTGTGTGTGTGTGCACACATATGTATACACATTCCTGCAAGCTTGCACACACACCAACCACAGCACATGTAGAGAAGTCAGAAAGCAACATCAGCAGCCAGTGATTTCCTTCCTTTGCTCGGATGTTGGAGAGTGAACTCAGTTTATGCAAGCTTGGCTGGAAACATTAGGAAGGGGTTGAAACAGAACAAACAGTTCTCGGGGAGGACTCTTAAAGAAAGGGGTCCCCAGTAAATCCATTTCTCAAAGAGCTACTGTGGGTCATATCCTACCACACAGTTCTGAGGAGCAACTTAGCTTAGCTAGGAGGAGTGGGACCAGGGTGGAGACAGAGCTAGTGTGATAGGCTAAAACCTGACGGGATGCTGGCTCCACCCTGGGTGTGCCCACAGCCTGTGTGTGTTGTACTCTAATGAGGGGTTGGGCCAATAGTGATGTGCTTCTTCTTCTTTTTTTTTTAATGAGGTGCTGTTTTGCATAGATAAATACTATGATTGTAATGTGGGAACCAAATGGCGGGTCATTATGCACCAGCACCCTCAGAGGTGACATTACGGGTTATGAAACCCTTCTGCTTCAGGCCTGCTGCCTGACCGTGGGAACTAGGAGGTGTCTGGTTGTCTGGGCCTCAACCTGGGCCAACTGGCTTGAGGCCCTCCTCCCAGGTCATCACCTGACAGCAGGGTGGGGACAGGAAGCTTTCCTCTCCATTGCTTACCTGAGATTCAGAATCCCTGGCTGGGCAAGTGGAAAGGGAAAGACAGGCTTCCTCCATTGCTGTCCCACCCAGATGCATGCTTTGCCATTAGTGGCACCAAAGCTCTGCCCTATTTGCGTTAGATGGAGCTGACTCCTGGGTGTTCCAAGATGAGGTCTGGGCCTTTGGGGGCTGTAGAAGTGGGGTCCTCAGCAGTTTCATGTATGCTGAGGGAGATGCTATGCCTGGGAGGAGACAGAACACAGGAAAAAGAAAAAAAAAAAAAGGAAGTAAAGATGCTTGATTCTGGATTTGCCAAATAGCCACCTAGCTAGGGGAGCCAATGTCAGAAGAGGCGGAGGGCCTTGCAGCAAATTAGAGCAAGCTGCCATGAAACGGAAGAGACTGTCAAGCTAGAGCCGGAGTCAGAATCTCCAGAGGAGGCTCCGCTGTGCCCACTGAAGTAACTTTATAGTCACTGGAGATGAAGCGGCCAAGAAACACTGCATGTAGTGTAGCGTGTGCTTTGATGTGCCCTGCCTTTCTGTCAGGTCCAGCAAAGAGATAGAGAATGAACACCGCTGAGCTTCTGAGAGGTTGGATCTTGGAGATAAATACAACCAAAGTCAGCATGGCCTGAGGAGAGGAGGACACATGTAGACGGGTGGGGCGGATGTGTGTGTGTTGGGGGACGGGGCAGGGGTTGGGAATAGGAGGGGCTGCGTCCAGCTGCAGCTAAGGTAGGTAAGAGAGCTCCCAAAGGTCACAGCAGGGATAGGCTGTCTTTGGGACAGTGTCTAGCAGGCTAGGCTGTCGCTCACTCATTTAGTCAACTTATGGCTGTTTGCTAAGCACCTGGTATAGTGTTAACAAGACAAAGAGTCTGTCTTCACTGAAATGGAACCAGAGCAACTCCCCAATAATACACTTCCAGACAGCAACCAGTTGGTTCCTCATGGTGTTCCCTGGGTTTTCAGGATGCTGCCACAACATCAGCTCTAGGGAGGAAGTGAGACTCAGCTACTGAACTCCATCCCATCCTCCATCCCATCCTTGGCCCCTCTTCCCCTCTTCTGGTGGAGCAGCTGGGGCAGGGGCCAGATAGGAACTGAGAGAGTCGAACTCCACTCTTTCCAAAGTCTTGAGACTCAGTGGGCCGCCGCTGGGTCAGGCACAGACGTATCTCACGATATGGCAAGGAACGTTCATGATGCAATCCAATTATGCCAGGCTGTTAATGGGCTAAGTGCTGTATCTTTATTATGCATCAAACACTGGAGCACATTAAGCTCCTACCGAATCTCAGGCCTTCCCCACAAGTGATGCACTTGAAATCACGATTCTATAAGAAGCTCATAACCCCTATTTTACCAGCTTCTTCAATGACTTGACCTCAATTGATCTGTAAAACCAAACATGACTCTTACCCCAGAGCTCGGTCAGAATGACTGAATGGAGGATTATAATACTCCTTTCTCATAGGATCCAGGGATGGTCTTTTGTCCTTTTTCTATTTATTCTCACCACAAGGAACATCTGTAGATGCTCACCACACTGCTAATTCCAATATTTTAATGAAATTTGAAGGAAGTTATTCAATAGGCTTGAAAACCACATTTTTGTGTGTTTGGTTTTTTAAAAATTAAATTCCATTTAAAACTGTTTTATTAAATGTTTTAATTAATACTCACATACACTAATGGCTGGATCCAATATAGCATCCATTCATTCCCTTCCAATTTTTCCCCTATCCCTGGTCCACTTTTCCCTCCAAACTTCATGTTCTCTCTCTAATGCCCACTGAGTCCGTTTCTTACTCCTTGCATATGCATGGGAGTGGGGTCATGTACTGAAGCACGGCCTGCATCCCTGAAGAAAAGTGGCTCTCCTTCTCCCTGTAGCTAACAACTGCCACTAACTCCCCAGAGAGGGGTGGGACTTCATAAGCCCCTCCCCCACCCACCCCGGGACTTTGGTTGGCTTGATCTTGCGCACATAGTCACAGCTGTTATGAGTTCATGTGTGCAACTGCTCGGTTATTTTTGACAGATACTGCTTTGCTATAGACATCTATTCTCTCTGGCTTTTAGAATTTTTCCATCTCCTCTTCCACGATGAGACCTGAGCCTAGGGGTGGGGGTGGAGATGGAGTGATATAGACGTCTTATTTACAGCTGAGGACTCCTTTATCCTCTCATTCTCTGCATGTTGGTCATTGTTGGTTAGTCACCATCTTCTACAAGAAGAAGCTTCTTCTCTGATGAGGGTTGAGAGATGCACTAGTCTGTGGCTATAAACATAAAAACTCAGGAGACATTTTGTTACTAGGCCCATTTAGCATAATTACAGACTAACAGTACTAGGTTCTCTCCTGGGGCCTAGTACCCAGGCAGCCTCGGGTATCTGGCCCACTTAACAATACCAGACATAGGGTTCATCATATGGAGCAGGCTTTAAGTCCAATCAGAAGATGGTTGGTTACTCCCTTAATGTTACTGCCACCATGGTACCAGTGAGCCTATCTTGCCTGGCTAGCTGTTACTGTAGCTTGCTTGGTTGGTTTTTTTTTTTTTTTTTTTGAGACAGGGTCTCATATTGTAGCCCAGGCAGGCCTGGGACACACTATGAAGTCTAGGCTGGTCTAGAACTCAAAGCAATCTTCTTGCCTTACCCATTTTGTTGTTGTTGTTGTTTTTTGTTTTGTTTTGCTGTTTTTTTTTCAAGATAGGGTTTCTCTGTGTTGCCTTGGCTGTCCTAGACTCGCTTTGTAGACCAGGCTGGCCTCGAACTTATAGGGATCTGCTTGCCTCTGCCTCCTGAGTGCTGGGATTAAAGGCGTGCGCCACCACGCCCGGCCCTGCCTCACCCCTTTAAGTGCTTGGATAACAGGCTTGTGCCACTACACCCAGCAAAAGCTTGTATGTTTGAAGATATTTTCAGTATTAAAAGCTAAGTGTCTTGAGAGACAGATTAGCAGTTAAAGCGATTGACAGCAAGCAAGAGAGCTGGAGTTTGTGACTCCTGGATCCAGGCGAGGATGTGGGCATGTGACAGCTTGCATATAATTCCAGCCTTGAAAGGCAGACAGACAGGAGACCCCTAAATCAGCCCGACTAGCATGGTTAGCTATATTCACCTCTGAGTTTGATTGAGAGAACCTGTGAGTAAAGTGGAGGAGCAGTAAGGAAAATAACTGGCACGAACTTTGTGTCTCCACACGTGCATGCATAGCTGCAAACACGTGTATACCCACACATACCCCACATACACATGAAAATACAAAATAAACAATTTATAACTCATCACAGGTCATATGTGCAACAGAAGACAAAATAAACAAATAGTAGTGCATGTGTATGCCATTGAACTAGTTAGTACTTTTATAACTATAACAAAATACCAGAACTTACAGTTCTGGGAGGCTCAAGGGCAGGGAACCAGCATTAATTAGCTTTGGTGAGAACGTGTTGGGGAAGAAAAGATCATATCACTAGATAGGAACCATTGAAAGAACCAGGTTCCATAATTTTTTTCTAAGGACATCTCAGTAGGCCCTAGCTCTTTTTTTTGTTTGTTTTGTTTTGTTTTTGTTTTTCAAGATAGGGTTTCTCTGTGTAGCCTTGGATGTCACTCTGTAGACCAGGCTGGCCTCGAACTCACGGATCCACCTGCCTCTCCCTCCCGAGTGCTGGGATTAAAGGCATGCGCCACTACGCCCACCCAGCTCTTAAGAGAGCTCCAGTCCCTCACCACAGGGACACAAAGCACATGAAGGTCCTTGGAGGATGAACGCCATATAAATGAGAGCAGTGGCATATTATATAACCATTAGGGAGGCCAATGACAGTGATTTTGCAGAATGGGGAAGTTTTGAATATTGACATAAATAGAAAAGGTGGATATAAATGTTAGGCCCTGCTGCAGGATGTGGCTGGCATGCCCTGCCCTCCGCCTAGGGGCTGGTCTTCCTCTCTCCCAGAGATCCCTTCTCCTACTTCCCGCTCTTTCTCCTTCCTGACTCTCTCACCTTCCTTTCCTGTCCCCAGAGCCTGCTCCCCTTCCCCTCCCCCTCCCGCACTGCTTGCAATAAAACCGCATTTATATAATATAGCTTCATCTCCGTTAGCTCATTCTGTTTTAATCAATCAATAAACAATGAGAACATCTTGTCTCTCAGCAAGGCTGAATGCTGAAGTCTGTTTTTGAAAAGGATCATTATGGTATAATGCTGTGATACAGGTAATTTCATTATTTTCATCGTAAGACTTAGCCATCCAGGAACAGAGGTCAGTTGGTGGGGTGCTTACCCAGCATGCTCTAAGCCTCGGGTTTGATTCCTAACACCACGTAAATAAGGCAAAGTGATGTATGTCTTCGCTTCGGAGACAGAGACGGAGGCTGAAGGCTCAGAAGCTGAAGATCATTCATGGGCACAGTAGTGATTTGCAGGCCAACATGGGATAAATTAGAGCTTGTATAATAATAATAATAATAACAACAACAACAACAATAATAATAATGGTGATGATGATGATGATAATAATAATATAAAAAATGAAAAACAAATAAGCAAGCCCAACCTCGTCTAAATCAGCATAGCACTGCTTGTAATTTGAGAGCATGCTAAAAGAGGAAAGCAAGCTTTCAGACATCAGCATGACCCTTCACTGGTTGCGATTTTCTACATCACTCTGAAATCTTGTTCTCAAACTGAGGTATGGGCCCTACGGCTGCCTGAGCTCCCTGGCCTCTGTATCTAAGGGGCAGACTTGTGGCCCTCATCCTCTTCCGCACAGAACCCCTGGGGCTGCTTGAGATCCTAGAGTCTGCAGCTGAGCCTCCCCATGTCAGGAGGCATATTAACATCTGAAAGCTGGTGTTCTAGAAGTTCTCAGAAACATCCTGGAAAGAGAAGACAAGAAGGAGAATCAAGGTGTCAAGTCTTCAAATTTGCTGAGGTTTAAATTTTACCAAAAAAAAAAAAAAAAATTGTCTTATGCAGTAATCTTCTGAAACATAATATTCTTTGCTGACACCCGGCTCTGATCTGCCTGATGATGTTAGTAACAATGCATTAACGATGTTTTGGCTCTTGACCTAATGTATTCTTTTATGATTTTTTACAAAACACATTCTTAAGGAAAATTAAGTATTTTAATTAAGACAGCACATTTGAAAGGAAAAAAATCTATAAGAAGACTGTATTTGTAAGAAAATGGAAAATTTCTAGCCTTCTGAACTTTGTTTTTATTTCCCTAGTCAGGGTTTCTCTGTGTAGTCTCAGCTGTCCTGGACTCATTTTGTAGACCAGCCTGGCCTAGAACTCACAGAGATCCTCCTGCCTCTGCTACCTGAGAGCTGGGATTAAAGGCATGCCTGGCTTCTTCTGAGACAGGGTTTCTCTGTGTAGCCTTGACTGTCCTGGACTCACTTTGTAGACCAGGCTGGCCTCGAACTCACAGCGATCCTTCTGCCTCTGCCTCCCAAGTGGTGCTTGGATTAAAGACATGTGCCACCATACCCGATATATTCATCTACCGGGTCCTAAGAAGGCCCGTGGGAACCACTTCATCATAGGAAAGGGCAGTTCTTACCAGGCTTTTAAAGACGCATGATTCATACTTGAAAAGGGAAGATATTGTCTTGTATTCATTTGGAGAAGTAAGGACAGACTGTGCCCTTAGAGGAAGCCACTGCGTCACATAGAGGTGACGGCTTCTCACAGTGTTTCCTCTATCCCCTGGGCAACCCTCCCTGTGGCTGCTACAGCTTTGTTGTTTGTGCAAAGTGCACACGATCACATGCTGGGAGAGCCGCTAGTGAAAGAGCTTTCAAAAGGAGGCTGTGTCCATACCGCCAGTCACTGCCAGCTTTAGACCATCACCAACCCTGTCACATCACAGTCTCCGAGTGCTTTCCACTGACAGTCAGTTTCTTCACCAGTGTCACTCCCTTGCTTGATTCACACAGCAACTCTATAGAGTATATATCACAGGCCGTTTGTAAACCAGGACATTGAGAGGTTAAACGATGGAGGCCTTGTAGCTACTCTGCAGCTGGCATGAACTTTGAAAGTGGGCGGCCTGGCTTCAGTGCCCTCGCCTTCTTTAGTTAGCACCAAACACTCAGGTTTACTGCCCCAAGCCTGCCTACTTACCACTAGCGGGTGAACAGTCAAGGAGAACAAGAGGCGTTGAGAGATACTTATGGACCAGACGCTTTACTGTTAACAGATGTTCAGAGTGCTGCTCTGGGTTTCAGAGCTCCCAGCAGAGAGGAGCTAACTGGGTGTGGCTCAGTGGTGAGATGCTTGTATGGTACTGTAAGGTTCTGAGTTCTAAACTTGCACCACACAACAAGCAGACAGACAGACAGACAGACAAGCAAGCAAACCCAAACAGATCCCAAGGAACTCCTCTGGGTACAAGGCGCTGAGATGGGTGGGGGCTGTCAAATGCGAGCAGGAGCTTTCTCTCTAAGGCTGCAGGGAGACTGAAATCTGAATTTTTAGGTAAACACCAACATTTTAAGGTGCCCAGGATCCAAATATCATACTAGATATAAAGTTCGGTTGCTGTTTACTCGAATCAAATTTATTCAGGCGTCTGCTGTGTTGGTCGGCTAAATCTAGCTGTGTGTGATTTAGGTAAGGGTCGAGTGGAAAGTGCTGAAAAGGAGGCAGAACTCTGGACTTAAAAGCAAGGGACATCACGTGACCTTCGTGTTAGGGGCACTCTCAGAAGTCTTCCAAAGCAAGGCAGGGGGAAGCAGAATTAAACCCCCAGCAGCTCCACTCTACAAAGTTCACGTGGGCTTCTATTTTAGACCTTAGCTCTGGTTCCACATTCAGATACAATGCACTGAAGCTGCAGTTTTAGCCTCTGGGCTGTGTCTCTTTGGAAAGTTGTCTTTCAACTTAGCATTCTTTCTACTGCCAAAGCTGTCACCCTCCTGGCTAGGATTCTGTTTCTCTGGGTTCTCCCACAGCTCAGTCACCCCCATTTCTGGTAAAAAGTTTTCGAGATCCTCTAGGGAAAAACCCTTCAACAGCTCTGGCTTGTCCTGAGGAGCTGGCTCAGCTGTTGTGGAGTTCCCAGCAGAGCTACCAGACAAGCAAGGTGCAGCCCAGGCATGTCAGAAATGGAGACCTTCCAGCTCTTTTCTGGCACTGGGAGGGATGGGGTAGGTCCGTGGGGTGGGGCGGGGCCAGAAGGGGGAGGAGTCTTCTCCACCTCAGGCTGAGCCTAGGTCTCTCAGGCTTCATCTGGTCTTCCTGCCCTGGAGGTTAGATCGGGTGTGGTTCGCAGCCAGGAAGCCTTCCGGAGTGGCCTCGAGGGAAGGTGTGCCTGGGTGGGAACACACTGACCCACAGCAGGTGTGTGCAAGTCCTTAGTGAAAGCAAGGGAGCTCAGAACCCACGTTGCTGAAGGTCGTGGGCTAGGTGGGTGCTACCTCTTAAAGCCACCTTGCAGGGGGACAAGGAAAACTGGCAGAAGTGACCAAGATCAAGGTGTCTTTGACGCCTTTCAGGGATGGCAGACGGGTTGCTTATTCCAGCTGCCGCTTGACCTCTGCCTCAAGGTGACTTATACTGCAGTGCTGAGAATGGGGAGGCACACACACCTAGCTTGCGTTCTCACACTGCCAGCCAGCCTTTCCCATGGCATCCTCACTCACCATTTCCCAAGGGCAAATTTGTGTCACCCGCTAAGGCTCCTATACTGACCATCCAATCCTCTCCCCGGCTTCCAGATCCTTTGCCTACACATGCCCTGTGTGCACCCATCCTCAGGAATGCTCTAACTCCATCTGCCTCTTTGCCTGGCAGACTCCTCTTCAGCAACAACATGTGCCCCAAAGTCACTGTCCCTGTGCTGTGAAGCCTGGCTCCTTTGACACCTTCGTAGGCTTCTCTTCTTTTCCCTTTGCTGGAGAATGCTTATATAATCTATTCACGAGGAAGCTTTATGCCCCACACCCTGTGTGAGTGAGGCTCTGTATTCAGTCCCTGATTTAGCCTGGGCCACTTGAATACTCAGAGTCTACCCAGAGCCTGGAAGACTTAGTTCCCTGGTCTCACTGCAGCCACCTGAAAAGCGAGCTGCTGAGCAAGCAAATGAGGCCAGGCCAGGGCACACACAGCGCCACCTGTGGCCAGCTCTGGGTTCTGTCTGTATGGGGCTTTGAGTTCCTCCATCTCTGGAGTTCTCTCTGGCCTGGATTGGGACTTTTTGGCTCCATCAACCTGCTGTTTCTACTTGCAGCTTGGCCAAGCTGCCCTCCCAAGATGCAGTGGGCTGCTTGGTGTCGCGTCTTCCTGTGAATGTTGGGAGAGAGCTCGGGGAGGAAGGGCCTGTAGAAGGTGGGAAAGAAGGATATGGATTGGGGGGAACCCAGGAGCCCATGCAATTGCTCATGGCAGAGGTTCTCAACAGGCGGCAGGCATCCTTTGCTAATGTCTACAGAGAAAAGTTTTTTGTTCATACCTGTCAAGGGGAAGGGGTGCTGGGCATCTAGTGTTGGCTCTGGGGTTACTAACTGTCCTGTAGGCCACAGGACAGTCCCACAATAGGAACTTTCCATCCAAAGCGTCGTCTTGAGGTTGAGAAGCCCTGCTTTAGCAATGAAGGGCCAGGATCAGGTAGGACAGAACACTATGCTTGAGAGGTGAGCTCCAGTGGGTACTAGAAGCAGAGGGCATGCCTCATTTCCTGGGGACATTTGCAGCTTTCCAGACACCTTCTGGTCCCTCAGATGGATGGAGCCAAAGCTCTCTGCGTGGACATATCCCTCACGGTCCCTTCTCATTCCCACCAATTGCCGGGTGGGCGGGGGAGGAGTGAAGGGGTTGTGATTGGATATCAGATATGGAAAAAAAAAACTGCTACCTTCTGTTATTTATTTTTTTTCCACCTCAACTTACAGTTTCAGAGGGACAGGGAAGTATGGACTTGTGATCTTTGTTTTAAAATACATTTGGTATAGTGGAACACTTTTTCTTTATCTATTTAGAGAATAAAACCATGCACCATGTAGTTTGAACTAGGAGCTGTCACATAATTATATGCTCTCTCCCAAGCACTGCTTGCATGGGAAACTAGTGTCACAGAGGGGCCTTTAAGTGACTAGGAGCCCAGGGGCTCCCGCGTCTCCCTGAATGGCACTGGTTCCTGGTGAGGCCAGGAGGAAGCTTCACCTGGACAGGTAGAGTTGGGGCAGGGCCACTAGGAGAGTAGGGGTGGGGGAGTGGGGTGAGGTGGGAGTGTGGGGGATGGGTTGGGGGTGTGGGAGGTGAGGGGAGTGGCTACAGGAGCCTGCTTCTCATGAGGAAGTGACGCAGCCATCACTGTAGTGAGTCAGCTTACAGTGCTTCCCCCCCCCCCCCCCCCGTATCTTATGTTGGGGTGACCTACCAGAGGATCCCACCCCCTGACGTCAATTAAGCACCCTGAAAGGAAAAAAGGGAACCCTACATGAGAGCATTGTGCCCACCCACCCTGAAGCTTCTAGTAGGTCTGTCCGTAGGTCTGTCTGGGTTCATACCAGAGCTCTTGGTGGGCTGCTGACATGGAGCTCAGAGGCGCAGGAGGCTTGTAGTAAACAGGAAATGGTTAAGTAGGAGCAGGTGGAGCACTCCATGCAGAAGCAGGGCAGGAAATAGCTGGGCTGATGAATGGACTCCCAAGAATGCCTGCCTCCTCCCTGAAGCACTGGCAAAGCCAGGGCCACCGTCTCTCGGGCCCCTATGGCGTGTGTCCAGGCCAACATGGCCTCCTCAGCTTCTCCTTGAGGGAGTTTAAGGAACCAGGAAGTTGGGAGCCATAGGGCAAAGAGAAGGGAATTGTTCCTTGGTGGCCCATGGGTCAGGCCTCCTCTGGGCCTAGGGTATGAAGGTCTGAAGGAGGGGACCCGACACTCGGCTTTCCTCTACAGTTCCTAGGTCCCTAGTGAGTATTTTACACTGGTAGGGACTTCTAGAAATATTCTTCTCCACTTGGGAATCACATATAGTTCTCCTGTGTCCTGGATCTGAACAGGGGCTGGCATTGCAGACTTTCTTCCTACCTCTCCCATTTAATCTTCGAAGCTCAGCCCTGCTCTGAGGGTGTGGCATGATGCTCTCTGGAGTGCTGAGGAGCCTAAACATTGGGGAAGTCTTCTTGGCGTGGTGGGTTTCCCTCTCCTCAAGAATCAAACTAGTAGTGTTCTTGGTCTTCTCTGAACCCCTTTCTCCTGGGGACTTAGGGCTTTCCACAGCCCCCTTGTGAGTGGGATTTGTCTAGCAGAGTCGGTGTCTGATTCCTCTGGCCTTGAAGTATCCTTCATACTCGCTAAGGATCTTGGGATATCCAAGTATGTACCTTCAGTTCAGATCTCATTGGCAGGCTCCCTGGACATTGGGCACCTGGGACATGGAGGGAGAAGTTGCTTGTTTCTGCTGCTGCTACTGCTACCTTCTCCCTAGCACCAGGCTCTTGGAAGCATCAACAGTGCCAGCATGACCATGGGTTTGTGATCAGGTTGTCTTTGACTCCTACCTGAGCATGGCAACAATTTGAGGGAAAGCAGCTTGGCTCACAGGTTTCTCCATGTACACCACAGGTATCTCAGTCACCAAGTACTGAGAGTGATGGAATTATACCAACATATTTATATTCTATGTATAGTATGCACTGAAGTGGGTTTTTATCCATTTATGGGCCTGTTTAATAGCAGCTTGTAGGTTTTGGTCTTTTACAAGCCTACTTTATTTGGGGTTATTTAATGCCTATACCTATCTTCCAACCCACCTACTTTAGATAGGAGAGAAAAGAGGTAATGGGGACAGAAGAAGTAGACCTTTTAAAATTTAGTTCCTTGGAGTGATTGTACTTTTCATTATCAGGATTCCAGCAGACCCATTAAACAGCAACCAGCAATTCAGCAAAAGTGACTGCAACCACAGCAACTGGGACCTTGGAGAAGCAGCTGGAACCCAGAACCTCGAAGCAGTCCCTGGAGTGTTTCTCTCTAGTAGTTTCTCAAAGTGGAGCGATGAACAGCTAATCAAAAGGAAGCGATGCAAAAAACAACATGCCAAGCCTCTGGTTTTGTGCTTATGTATATCACCTCTCAGAGTCCGTACTAGGATGCTTATCGACTGGCACAGACCATGTGCCTGCAAGAGGCAATCCCTCTTCTAGTAGACAAACACCATGTATCTTCTCACAAGTCTGTTTCCAGTGGACAAACACTGCTCACTGTCACACACTTGGGATTAAAACAAAAACATGTTTACATCCACTACACCAGCTCAAACCCAATGGAAAAAATATGTGATTGTTTCTACTTCAGGGATAAGAAATTAAGACCCAGTGAATGGAAGTCAGTGTCCTGCTTACAATCATAGTAGTGGGTTCCCTGTTCTCTGAATTGAAGCTTGGGCAGCTTGGCTCACTGTGTGGGCATTCTACTGTACTGTTTATGTGAGGAGACCTCTGAGGAGGTCCTAGGAAGCAGAGATGTCCAATGGAAGCAGTACTGTGGGAAAGGCCTCCAAGGCACCCATGGCCAGGTAAAAGCTGACTGATGTAAGCACTCTGGAATTCCTAGAGGATGAGCTGTATATCACAGGGGCCTTCAAGGTTATAGAGGGCCCTTGAATTTTCTTCACTCTATGCCCCTGGCCTGAAAATTCACAGCAGAGAATATGGCCTTGGAGAGGAGGGAGGGAAGGGCTTTAAAATAGTGCCAATAGGAAGATTTGAACTACTTGATTTCAGGAATTGTTGCAAAGCTTGTGTGATAGACAGAAAAATCAAGGAAGAGGTAAGTATGACAATGGAACAGAAGGGAGAGTGTGAAAAATAACTACAAATGCAAGGTCAGAGGAGGTCTTGAGTCTCTGTATGTTAATGTATCATTTATGTGTGTGTATATTGTGTACATGTATGTGCAAGTGCACATCTGTGGTGTGTGTGCATGTGTGTGTGTGTGTGTGTGTGTGTGTGTGTGTGTGTGTGTGTATGGGCTGGAGGTTGGTGTTAGGCATCTTCTTCAGTCTCTCTCCTTTGTACTTTTTTGAGACAGGGTCTTTTACTGAACTTGGAGCTTACTGGTTTGGCTTTACTGTCTGGCTACCAAGCCCAGAGATCTTCCTATCTCCAAATCTTCAGCACTGGGAGTCACTGTGCCCAGCATTCCACCCCCCTCCGATATGGTTGCTGGGGCTTGAACTCGTGTCCTCAAGCTTTCATGGTAAGCACTTTACCAACTGAGTCACCTCCCCAGCCTCCTCTGTTGAGTTTCAACAAAGAGAAAAGAAAATTCAGTGAAGAAAGCTTTTTTTTTTTAAAGCATTGGAAAATTTGGATATCTATATATGAAAAGGAAATGAAGAAGGAAAAAAAAAGGAGAAAGAGGAGGTTAAAAAAAGCAAAGAGGAGGGAGAAAAGAAGGAGTATGAGGAGGAGGGAGGAAGAGAAGGATGAGCAGGAGGAGGAGGAGCAGAGGGAGGAGGAGGAGCAGGAGGAGGAGGAGCAGAGGGAGTAGCAGGGGGAGGAGGAGCAGCAGGAGGAGGAGCAGAGGAAGGAGCAGGGGGCGGAGGAGGAGCAGAGGGAGGAGGAGGAGCAGAGGGAGGAGGAGGAGCAGGAGGAGGAGGAGCAGAGGGAGGAGCAGGGGGAGGAGGAGCAGCAGGAGGAGGAGCAGAGGAAGGAGCAGGGGGAGGAGGAGGAGCAGAGGGAGGAGGAGGAGCAGAGGGAGGAGGAGGAGCAGGAGGAGGAGGAGCAGAGGGAGGAGGAGGAGCAGAGGGAGGAGGAGGAGCAGAGGGAGGAGCAGGGGG
>OU015742.1:173036901-173057561 GCA_907169655.1 Acomys percivali | reverse complement strand
CACACACACACACACACACACACACACACACACACACACACACACACACACACACACACACACACACCTTAGCTACAGAGTAGGCCGGTGCCAGCAAACATGGCATTCCTCCTCATCCAAATCCAGCCCACTTTGCAAAATGCTTTCTCATGACTTGACTCCACAGTTCGCTACTGCACACTGCTCATTTCTATAGGCTTCCTGCAGCAGAGACGCTTTCTTCCCCGTTCTCTTTTAAAGCAACTGTACAAACACCTGCATTTTATTAATGCTGCCTGGAGCTGGGGCTGGGCTAGGCCCCCCTTGGCTCTCACCCCCACCCCATGCTCAGTGAAGCCAAGTGCAAGGGTTAACCCTATGTGGCTGGGTTTCTAGCCCCAAGAAATGGGTCCCACAAGTTCAGAAAAAGTGTCTGAGCTATGGAGGGACGAGGGTCCCAGTAGTTATTTATTCAGGCTTTCTGATAGCCGAGGCACCCTCCCCCTCCCCTGGCCTAAGCTTTTGGCCTGTTTCTCTGGTCACTGTCCCCAGTGTCAGTGTCTCTTGCTGGAAGACGAGGTCATCATCCTGCCTTGAAAGGCAACCTTCTTAGGGACAGTCCTCCAGACTGGCCCTTTAACTGTCTACTGCATTGTTCTGTCTCTAGAGGCCAACTGGGACTAAACAATTCCAGAAAGGAAAAGAGAGAGAGGGGGGGGGGAGAGAGGGGCAGGGGAAGCTGCTTTCCTCTTTAAAATATTTTAAATAAGGAAAACATAAAGAATATAAAAATGTCTCATAATCTTATATCACCCAGAGAGCCCCACTAAAATTTCTTTTAATTCTATACAGGCATTTCTTTTTTTTTCTTTCTTTCTTTTCTTTTTTTTAAGAAGCATTAGAGAATAGGACAGATGGCTCAGTGGGTAGCAATCACCAGGACTTCAGTTCAGAGCCACAACACCCATGTGAAATAAAATCCAGGTGCGGTGGGCTACTCTGGTAACCATAGCACTAGAGAGAGGAGACAGGCAGCCCAGACTGGGGTTCCTAGCCAGCCAGCCTAGCAGAAACAGCAAGCTTCACTGTTAATGAGGAAAACCCCACCTCAAGAAATCAGGCAGAGCTCATGATTCTCCCAGGAGCCCTTTCGACCCCTCTTCCTGTAAGAGGCCAGAGGAGACCTGTGAAGATGGTTTGCTAATCTGTTGACCCAGAAAATCCTACAAAATCATGCAAATTGAGAGGTTCAAATCTTCATGTTCAGTTTAAGAACACCTGGGAAACTGCCCAGGCTACCAAGGGTGTGCATATCCGAAAAGCCACCAAGTATCTGAAAGATGTCATTTTAAAGAAGCAATGTGTGCCATTCTGGTGGTATAATGGTGGAGTGGGGAGGTGCTGGACTCCCGGGTCAGTGGCCAAAAGAGAGTCCTGAACTTTTGCTGCACGTGCTTAAAAATGCAGAGTAATGCTGAACTTAAACATTTAAATGTAGCTTCTCTAGTCATTGAACATACCATGTGAACAAGGCACCTATTACAGAACATCATGGCAGGATTAACCCCTGCGTGAGCTCCCCCTGCCACACTCAGAGGATCCTCACTGAGAAGGAACAAATTGTTCTAAAGCCCGGAAGAGAAGGTTGCGCAGAAGATAAAGATATCCCAGAAGAAATGGAAAAACCAAAAACTGATGACACGAGAATAAATTCAGAATAAAATAAGTGCAGATAGAAGTTAAAAAAGAAAAAAAAAAAAAAAAAAAAAAAAAAGGAAAGAGACTGAGGGAGATACCTCACCATCAACCTGTGATTTCCACAGGTGTCCATAGGGGCAAGTGTGTTTGCATTCACATGTGCACCATCCCCCAATACACACACACACACACACACACACACACACACACACACACACACACACACACACAAACCATTGAAAATATTTCATGGAGTTTCTTCAGTGTGTCATTCTCCCCAGTACAGTTGCATTCTGCCGCTCCACCTCCAACTCTGTTTTCTGTCTGAAACTCACTATGCAGACCCAGCTGGCCTTGAACTCACAAAAGTCCAACCCTGCTTCCTGAGTGCTGGGATTAAAGATGTGCCCCACTA
Organism: Acomys percivali; assembly: GCA_907169655.1. Classification (NCBI taxonomy): domain Eukaryota; kingdom Metazoa; phylum Chordata; class Mammalia; order Rodentia; family Muridae; genus Acomys; species Acomys percivali. Next base: position 173,055,469 of record OU015742.1, on the reverse strand, counting down.
TGCCCAGCATAGCTGCTTTTCTTAAAGATAGTGACTGCTTACAGATGACTTGCTCGTAATGAAAAGTAAGCCCAGGATTCTTGTCACTTCAGCACAAGGAAACCCCATCATTTGTTTGGATGGCTTTGTATGAGTCTACAGGGCAAGTGTGCCATCACTTATTTAACCAATGGGCATATAGATAGCTTGGAGCTTGTTCTTTTTTTTAAAGATTTGTTTTTAGTCAGATGTGCTGGTGCACACTTTTTATTCTAGGACTCAGGATGCTGAGGTGAGCAGATCTCTGTGAGTTCAAGGGCAGCCTGGCTTATAATACAAGCTCCAAGCAACAAACCAAACAAAAAGATTTATTTTTGTTTTGTAAGCATATGTGTGTGTGTATAGAGGCCAGGATAGGACACTGGATCTCCTGGCACTAGAGTTACAGATAGTTGTAAGGCACGGATGTGGGTGCTGGGGACTGTACCCTGGTCCTCGACAAGAACAGTGTGCTCGTAAGCCCTGGCCCTCCAGCTCGGATTTCACCTCTTCTGTGACACCTTCTTTGACTGATCTGGGAACCAGTCCATTTTCTGCTTCACATTTTTTCTTAGTCTTTTTAAATCAAAGGCACCGAATTCAGACTTTGTAGATGTTGATTCTATATGCTACTTATTTTGAGATGGTCCCATGTAGTCCAGGCTGGGCCTCAAACTCACTATGTAGCTGAGGAAAACACTGAACTTCTGGTCCTCTTGCCTGTCTGTAACTCAAGAGTGCTGCGACTATAGGCAGTCACCATCCCACCCAATTTATAGGGTGCTGGGGATTGAACTGCGGGCTTTGTGCACACAAGGCAAACACTCTGTCAGCTAAGCTACATTCCCAACCTCAACTGGTCCAGATATTAGATATTTAAAAAAAAAAGCCAACAGGCTTTTCAAGACAAGGTTTCCCTGTGTAACCTTGACTGTCTTGCACTTGCTTTGTAGACCAGGTTGGTCTGGGACTCACAGTGATCCTCCTGCCTCTGCCTTCCTGGGTGCTGGGATTAAAGGCAGGCCCTATCACTCCCAGCTTAAAAAAATGTTATTTTTAAGAGAGTATCTCACTTGCTATGTAGACCAGAGCTGACCTTGAGCTCACAGAGATCTCTCTGCCTTGGCCTCTGTAGTGTTAGGATTAAAAGTGTACGGTGTCATGACCAGTCTCCACATTCGGTCTTGATATGAGAATGCTGTCAATTTTTATTCTGATGCAATATTGTTCTCTTGATTCTTGTTTCCTTGTGCAATTAAACTTCAGGGTGTATCCCCCAGAGAACTGGAAGTAGAGAAGGAGCTCTGTACAGCCAAGCTCTTAGCAGCATTATTCAGAATAACTGAGGGGTAGAAACAACCCAAGTGTCTGTCCTCAGGAGGCTGGATCCCTGAAGCATGATACGCGCGCTCGCACACACACAATGCTATTCAGCCTTAAAGAGGAGAGAGATTCACCTGGAGGTCATTGTAAGTGGAAAAAAGTATCAGTCACAAAGTGACAAATACTACAGGCCTCACTTACATAAGACACTCAGAGTGGTCAAAACCATCCAGACAAAAACCAGACTGTCGGTTGCCCGGAGGTGGGGGTGGGTGGGGGGAAACAGAGCACAGTTTCAGTTTGGTGGAGGATGGGGCACAGCTTCGGTTTGGGATGACAATGACATTCTGGAGCTGGATGGGGGTGATGGCTGTGGAACGCGCCACGGATAACACTTTAACTGCCACCAAACTGTGGTCAAAACGGCCAAAATAGCACATTCTATGCGGTATGTGATCTGTCACGATAAAGCATCCTTCTTCTTCTTAAGAAAATGTGCTGCCCCTGTGTGCAGGCCTGCTGGAGAGCCCTCTCACCCTGGCTCGCTGTAGCCACCTCCTCACCTCGGGTGCTGTTGGCCCTGCCAGTCCTGGAGTCCTTATCCTATTTCCAGATATTTCCAGAGCACTAGCCCATGACATTATTAGGCAATCTTTTCCAGTGTCTCAAAACCCCAGACATTCCTGGTAGCAGGCCTTTCCCGCTGCACCTGAAGTGGATTTTCCTTGGTCAGTAAGTGCTTTGTCAGGCCAGAGGCCCTCGTAACACCACCCGCAGAGTAGATCTGGCGGCGTCTGGAAATAAACTACTGAGTGGGCTCTGGAGGCCCAGAGAGGATTCTTGTCAGTGTGAGGATAAGCCTGGCACTGACATGAGTCCTAAGCAGAGCCTGGGGCTCAGGCCCTGAGAGGTTCTAGAAGGTGGTAGGGCCTATGGACCACCAGAACTTCATTGTCTGTGCCTGCTTCTTAATGTCTTCAGCTGAAGGCCTTTTGCTGACAGACTAGTTCCCCCAAGACCCAGGGCAAAGCTAGCAAGTTATTTCAGCAACTCCTTCGGCTCTGTTTGACTGGAGACTCATGACATATTAATCAACTACTTGAAAGGTACACATGACAGGCATGTCGCCTACACCTGGAAAATGCTGACCTAGTCAGCTTTGAGACATCAAAGGACCACAAGGGAATGGTGGTTGAGAAAGACCTTGTCACCTGGGTACCTATCTGTGAGGCCTGGAATGACAGATGTGTTTGGTCTTGGAGGAAGTGGGCCTTCTCTGTGGTGAGGCTCTGTTCCCAGTCTTCCTCCGGGGCCCAGGGAGGGAGTAGAAAGGAGACTGACATGAGTGGTGGCTCTATGCACCCTGCCTTAGATGTCCCTGTTAATGTCACTATGGGTGTGGATACCCCAGTGACCTCCTTACCCCAATCAGTGGTGTTCAGAGCCAGGCCTGGTGCCTTGAATGTTGTCAACGTGCTGGGGTGACAATTGCTGGTTTCAACTTGAGGGTTATATGGAAGTGTGAACTAAAAAGGGCTGAGCTCCGGGGAGATAGAGCCCTCAGGTACTGCAGGCAGTGAAAGCCAAGGCCCGTGGGTTAGTCTCATGAACTAGGTTACAGGTGTGGGTATGCATGCCAACAAAGTCTGTGCAGTAAAAGACTGTCTTGGATCTTTTCCTCTCCTGATCATTTGGGATGTCTGACAGAGTAAATTCCAGATGCTCTGGTGGAATTTTCATCTTGACCTGGCTGCTAAAGGATTATACCTGTACCATTTCGGAAATGCTGCTACAGCACAGAGTTTTTGGTCTTCTGTCCCTTTGTTTTGTTTGTCTGTGCATACTGATGAGTTGGCACATTTAGGTCCCTTTCCCATCCTTGGCTTCACACATCCAAGGAGTGGCTTTCAGGAAACTCAAGAGAGAAAGAAGGAATGTGGGAGGAATGGAAAAGGCTGCCCTGGCTTTCCATGCAGAAAGGCACCATGCCTGTATACTGTTTGCTACTGAATCCTGGGACCTTGTATATGGCAGGCATAGAGAGGCTGCAGATAAGATAGTCATATCTTGTGTGACAAGGTCTTGGTCTGTCATGGTTAGTGTGCACAGCAGTGGACCCATTAACTTATAACAAAGCTGAACAGTTCCTGGTGCCTATGCATACAGCAGAGTCATGCTGAGACCGTAGCACAGGCTTTACTCACGTGTGGTTACACTGGTAGGAACAAACCCACTATGCAGCCAGTTGTGTCAAAGCATAGCAATATAATTATGTACAGTACATAATGTTCGATAACTATGACCAACAACTGCCCTGGCTTATGCATTTACTATATTACACTGTAGATATTTAGTGTGCACTCTTTCTAGTTCCAAAAATATGTTAATGGTGAAATAGTATGCCATCCCCACACTAGCAGCAGCTTCATACAACCTGTGTTTACTGTGTGTCTGGATTACATCAAAAGGCCACGCTGAGTGACTGACCTCAGCCGTTAAGGTTGTCGTGAGTGCATTCTACTGTGCTCATACAGCAACAAGATCACGTGATGCCGTCTTCAGAACTGGTCCCTGCTGTTCAGTAGCAGTTGACAATAGCTGAAAGGGGAAATAGTTATAGGGTCCAGTGGTCTGTGCAATTTTCCAGAGCGGATCTGTGAACTAGAGGGAGGGGGACTTTCACCTCATAGCCTGCAGCCTGTGTTCTGCAAGTGTCCCCCATGGAGGTTAGGTACTCTCTCTGAGCTTTGGTTTTAAGCTCAGAACCGGATGGGACTATACCTCAGACAGGATCCAAGACATCGAAGGGCTGAAGAAAGTCCTGGTTTGGATAAAGCTGAGCTTTTAAAAACAGCAATTTGCAGGGGACCCGACTCGGCCTTTGGGATGAGGAGGGGATGCTCTTGGGCATTAGTAGCTGTGTGGTCAAATGCTTGGCCTCAGGTTCCTGCAGACATCCCTGCAAAGGTCTCCTAGGCTGCTCTTTGAGTGTCTCTTTCTTCTCCGGGACTAATCCAGAAGGCTCAGAAAAGTGAGGGCACACTTGCCATCTCCTGCTTTGGTGCAGGCCATGCCACTCCTTTTCTTTCTTTTATTTATTTTTTAAATTAATATATGAATGCCAGGTGGTGGTAGCGCATACCTTTAATCCTAGCACTTGGGAGGCAGAGGCAGGTGGATCGCTGTGAGTTCGAGGCCAGCCTGGTCTACAATGTGAGTCCAGAACAGTAAAGCTACACAGAGAAACCCTGTCTCAAAAAACAAACAAACAAACAAAAAATTAGTATACTAAATAGTGGGTTTTAGTATGACATTTTTCATATGTAGTTTTCTTTTTCTTGATCCTTCCTTTTCTTAAGAGGAAAACTTCCTGGAATAGATGCAGAAGCTGCCCTTCTTTTGGCGTCAGCTCTGACTGAATCAGTCTTAGCAGGAGGGAGAGTGTGACTTTTTGAGAGTTGTTTGTACTTGGATTCATGTCTAACCCCCATCCCCACACCCCCACTCCACTGAGCTTGGAACCAACCAAGGTGGTGACTGGATGATGTTTTCCAGTACCATTGCCCATTGCTTGCTGTGGTTTGATCTCTTCTCCAGGTGCTTGCTTCGCAAGCAAGAGCAAGCGTCTTTTGTTTTTTTGGAAAGTTCAATCAGGAAGGTAGCTCTGATCAAAGCACCCTGTCTTTAGAGCCTGCTCCTCACTCTCTTTAATTCTTCTCCTTTTTTTCTTAAATTTAAAAATTTATCAGTGTGTGTGTGTGTGTGTGTGTGTGCGTGTGTGTGCGCGCGCGCTTGTGCATGTGTGGAGGTCAGGAGTCGGCTCTTTCCTTCCACCCAGTGCATCCTCGGGATTGAACTCAGGTCATCAGCTTTGGTGGTAAGCATCTACTCGCTGAATCACCTTGCAGAGCAACCCCCTCCCTAACTTTGAATTTATGTGTGCAGATAATCCTCCTGCCTCAGTCCCCCAAGTAGCTGAGACTACAGATGTGCACATCCCTGCTGGATTTTGAACCCCAATTCCTCAGCCTGTCCCCAAGTCAGATACCCTTTCACTTCTGCTCTTGTTCCATCTGTAGCCCAAACGTCACAAGCATGGCTCATGCCTGAGCCAAATCCGGTTGTGCTGAGCCCATCAGAAAAGCTGACTGCCGTGAGGCAGCCGTGGTTGCTGGACTGAAGTCAGTGGCCCCTGTAGGGCTCAGCCAGGGCTCATGGAGTGGGTGTGAACTGCCACAGAGTCACTGTGGAGCCCTGACGTCGCCACATGAGGACTCCACATAAGAACATAAGCATCTTCAAAGGATGTATTCACTCTCTGGACTCTCTTTCTTCGATTACAGCTTGCCTCTTCCTTCCAGCGTCCTTGCCTTTTTAACATCTGTGCACCCCATGACAGCAAGCCAAGACTCTGAGAGCGGGATGTTCAACAAGCTAGCTGTCCTCCAGCCCTGCAGGCTCGGTCGGTCACAGCGAGCACTTTGAGAGCTTTTTCTTGCAAAGACAAGTGGGGGGGGGGGTTGGAAGAACACTTTCAGGCTGTGCCTGTTTCTTCTTTATTTTCTTTTCCCTACTCTGGGTCTGAAAGACCAGATTTTCTCTTCTTCATCTCCTCCTCCTCCTCCTTTAACAGTACATTTTCGCAGGCCCCATTTTTTTCTGACAGAAAAAAAAATAACAGGCATATTTTGGGCGATTACTCAACTAGGGTCCTTTGTGACAGGATACGCAGCTGCGTGACTAATGGAGCTGGCTTTCTCCTGGTTTCCTTCCCCTTTCAAAGCTCTTGTTTACTGCCCTATACTGAAAAGGAAAAAAAAAAGCCATAAGCTACAGATTTTTATATGTTAAGAAAAGCTTTGTGAGACACATAAGCTGTACATCCTATGGATATTCCATCCCCAGAACTGCAAAATCTCCACCGCCCCTGCCCCCAACTTCTTTAAAACTCTCAAGCTCCAGACTTGGGATATGTGAACCCTCTTTCCCACCCCCATGTCTCTATTTTCTTCTGAACATATGTCCAGCAGATCACGAGATGTGTGTGTGTGTGTGTGTGTGTGTATGTGTGTGTGTGTGTGTGTGTAAGAGAACAGGATGGGAGCCATATTTATGATGCTTAATTCAGCAACTGCTAAAGGAAGGAAGAATGCCTTCCAGGGGCTCAGCCCCCCCCCCCCCAGCGAGGCTTTTGTGTTTCCATAGCCTGTGACAGTTTTGTGGTATAAGCAAAAGTTATTAAAAACCATGAAGTTAGCTTAACGAGGAAGGGTATCTGCTGAGTGCCAAGGGCTTGCCTCTGGACAGGAAAGTCCAGACTGGCTGGCTCTGGGATTCTGAAGTCTTGGCCTTCCCAGAGAAGCATTCATTGGAAGAGATTCTCTTTAGCTTGCTGTGTTTTGTCAACTGGAACTGAAGCTTTGGCTTTTGGAGAGTCCACCAAACTTTGGCTTTCTAGAGATGCACAGGTTTCTAATTTCCAAAGGTGTCTGACCTCTGGGTGAGAAAACGTGGCTAGTTAGTTAGCTTGCATGGAGACAGAGCCTTGTAGACACAGCACAGGATCTGTGGCTTTGTGGTGGGCTTGGGTTTTCACTGCGAGCTGGATGGAAGTGATCGGTCATCAGCTGTATGTTGCAGTTGTTTGAATGTGGAAACTAGGGTAGTGTCCTCTCTTGGATCTGCTGGCATGAAGAGGAAGAGGGCAGAAACACAAGGCATGGAAGGAAATAGAGACCGACTAATCTCCCCCATCCAAAGGCCTGGCTCATATGTTCAGTGGAGGAGAGGGCAGGCTGCGTGAAGACCACTCTGTCCAAAGATGAGGCGGAGTGAGGGGACCAGCACATGCCACTATCTGGGTGTTTGGAGTGTCTCTGACTTTCCCATCCTTGCTCATTCATGGAGCTCTCAGAGTCATTGCTGATCACAGTCCTTTTCTACTTAGGAAAGTCCCTTCCTTGTCCAACCCAGACAAAAGACACCTCCCACCCCCCACCCCCCCACCGACCCCTTTCTGTCTGCCCTTTTTTCTGTAATGAACTTGTCTTTGCCATATACCCTTGATCCTGGGAGGTGAGCCCCAGGGACAGTTTAGACACTATATTCTTTGCCTTTCCTAGCCTCTTTCCTTTACCTCTTTGTTAAACCTCCATCACTGGCCATGTTTTCTAGAAATAAGGTTTCATGCATACCCAGCTCTTGCCAGACTTTCCTCAGATGAACAGGTATACGATGAAGAAATGAGGTTTTTGAAATTCCCTCTTCCTCGTGACCCCTTCAGTAATTAAATAGCAGTAGCCTTAAGAAACCTTCCTAGTTGGAGTCTAATGTCCTTCATAAAATCAATTTGATTTGGGGTGAAGGTAAAATGAGGTTGGTGCTGGGAAACCAAGGCACACTGAGCATGTCAGTGACACAGACAGAAATAGAACCCTACAACCTGACTCCTCTTTGCCTGGAGTGTACAGAGACATCTTAGCTTGCTATCCCAGAATAGCCTCTCTCAGGCTGACCAGCTGTGAAGTGATGTGTTGCAAGGGTTATTTTTTGCCTTTGCTTAACCGTATTAAAAAAAAAAAAAAAGAACACGCCAAACTCCTGAACTTAGCCTAAGAAAATCCACTTCTCACAAAGCTTTCTACCAGCCAAGTTTAAACGGGGCCCATTACATCATGAACGCCTTCAGGCTGCATTCTCTACTTAGGACGACACTCTGGTACCTGAACTGAGTTCAGAAATCACATTTTATCGAAGCAAACAGATCACTAAGTCATGCCACTGGGCTGATGCTGTTGACATTGCTTATTTGGACTAACATCGACTAATGTTCTTTCAGTCATGTGGACCTGCACTAGCCTGCAGCTACGTAACAACGGATGTGGTCATCAAAGGTCTGGGGCTCAGGGACCTAAAGGAAGGCAGGACAGGGCAGGGTGTACCAGACTTGGGTTGTGAAAACATGATTGCTGAATTTTCAGGAATCTTACAAGTTCACTGCTAAAGATAGCCACTGTTCAGTAATGTATTCGAGACCACAACTGTAAATGCTACAACCTAATTACACTCTACTTCACCTTACCACAGTTTGCTCTGTGCCTCTTGAGTCTCACAGCTGTTATTATATGCCTATGTGGGCCTTACTTTAGAATAGAATATAGCTGCTGTGAACCTGTCCAATTCCACATCCAACGTTATTACACTAGCAGTTCTCTAACTCAGCCATGGTGAGGCTATTTACACCAGAGAAACTGGCAAACTGTGCCAAGGCCTTGAAGCTCTCTCTTTGTTGATCATCTAGAGTCAAGAGGACAAGAAACTCAAGGAAGTGACTGGACACTAATAAGGCAGATTTAAAGTGGAAGGGTGCTGTGTCTACAGCACTGACATTGTAAATAACACAAAACACCGAGGCAATGCTCTTCCAGTTTTCAAGAAATATTATCCTGTTAGGCAGAGTCATGTGTACTATGAAGAAATGAGGTTTTGAAATGCTATCATATGTAGCATGATGACAGATACATTCTGAGAAATGTGTTGGGCAATTCCATTGCTGAATGAGCATGGATGGCTACCATGTCACCAGGAAATACACTCTAACAGGACCGCTGTTGTAGGTGCAGTGTTTTCTGCCCGAACATTGTTATGTGGTGTGAAATGATGCGTTTTTTGTTATTTTGTGTTACTCTTATTCATTATTTTGGCAAGCTGTCAAACAGCATTTGTGCCCAACTCATACAGACTAGTTGTTAACCCTTTACTAACCTACTCCTGAGAATTAATGTGTATGGACTCCTGCCTTGGGGTTCTAGATGGAAGAACATTGTAGAATACCTACAACTCAGTGGTAAGGGAAGTGTTTGAAGGACAGCGTGGGGGAGCAGATACTAACTGTTGGGAGAAAGCCACACAAGTGGCATAACTTATAGCCAGCCCCAGAGACTGCAATTAGGGTGGAATGTGGAAAACAGGACAGACCATGTAAAACCGAGCTCATCACTGGATAGAATTAGCGTTAGATAGCAGAAAAGCCAAAGTTGCTTCTAAAACTCAAAGTGAGGCTTCATACCGTATTCGCAGTGCCTTGAAGTTGTAAAGGCCTTCCTTCTGCATGAGCTCACGTGATCACCAGTACTGCGGGGCAGAAGATGAGGCTGGATGATGGCATCAAACCCATTTTATAGATGGAAGACGGAGGTACTGGGCAGTTACAGAGTTTGCTCGTGGCCAGTCTTTTCACATAAACTGCTAAACTGACTCTTGATGGAAACATAGGATTATCATAGATCTTTGGGGCCAGACACACCCAGGCGAAAAACCTAACCCTGACATTAATGTCACTTTGGCAAAATTAGTGTTTGAAGCCTTGGCTCTTTAAAAATATTTTTGAAAATTATATTTATCTGTCTATTAGCACGAGTGTGCATGTATGTGAGTGTGTGTCTGTGAGTGTGTGCCATTGTGCACATGTGGGGAGGTAAAAGAAAGACTTTCAGGAGACAGTCTTCTCACTCTACCATGAGGGTCCCAGGAATAGAACTCAGGTTGCAGGCTTGGCAGCAAGTGCCTTTACCTGCTGAGCCCCCTCAGCATTCTAACCTCGGTTCTTTTTTAACATACAAAGTGGAGGTGACAGCACCTTGGTCACAGCTTTGCAATGAAGTTTGGGGGCCATCCAATCAACGGATATAAAGGACTGGTATCTAGGAAGCCATCCATAAAGGTTCCTTTTCTTTGCCCTCCCATTGAGTTTTGAAATGACTGCCATTGGTTATGAGTCTTTAGTCTAACATGCTTAACTCTTTTCGTTGTATTTTTAGGGGCTGAGATAAAATTACTCACATAGTTTTGAGGGTCTGGAAGCCAAGGCAGGGAGGAAGAAGGACGGGGCCGGGAAAAGGACAGGACAACATGTCCAGCTCTTCTTGCCTCATTGGTAATTGCAGTGACTCCATACATGGGCCGTGTTTAGTCAAATCACTCCACGCTACAGCAGCTAGCACCCCATCTGGGTGCCCCTGGTTACAGCGGATCCATCTCACCACCAGTGAAGCCAGGGCCTCTAGAAACACCTCTTCCCTCTGAGTGCTCAGCAGCAACCCCTCCTCTGCCTCAGGGGTCGGGTGGAAGCAGAGGCCTTAGGTAATTTCTTGGTTCCCTCTCTCCTTTTCTTCCTGGGTTTATCTTTCTTCTCAGCAGTCGTATCATCCATCATCGTGCTGCGTGTTCCGCCATTTTCTTGACTGTCAGTTCCATGAGGGAAGAACTTCATGTTGTTCTTGTTGTTTCGTGACAAGGTCTCACTGTGAAGCCCTGGCTGACCTGGAACTCACTACGTACATCAGACTGTCTTCAAACTCATAGGGATCTGCTTGCCTCTGCCTCCTGAATGCAGGGATTAAAGACCTGTGCCACTGTTTACTCATTCCATTTGGAATCTAGGCCAGTGCTGAGACAGAGCTATCCTGTAGACAAGCATAAAAATGCCACAGTGAAACTCCCTACTTGGTGTAGTTAATATATAGTAATAAAAATATTGGCCCAAAGAAGATATTAAAAGCATTATCTCACTCTCTCTTTTCTTTTTTAAAGTAATTTATTCAGATTACAACTCAATTGTTATCCCATCACTTGTATCCTCCTGTTCCTCTCCACTCCCCACACACACTTTCACCCTATTCCCCTCCCCTAGGTCTAAGACCAAGGGGGACTTCCTCCCCCTCTATGGGCTCATAGGGTATCAAGTCTCTTCTTGGTAGCCTGCTATCCTTCCTCTGAGTGCCACCAGGCCTCCCCATCAAGGGGACGTGGTCAAATATGGGGCACCAGGGTTCATATGAAAGTCAGTCCCCACTCTCCTTTCTAAAAATTATATTTCAAAACAACAATCAATTCTTTCCTCGAGTCAAACAGGCTCCTGTTTGGCTCAGTTCTCTTGCATGTGAGGCATACAGTGAGTGTGTTTGTCAGGTGGACTCCCTGCAGAAACAGATGTCCTTGAGCATGGTCTGGACCAATATGGCTCAAAAGAGGAGACTGAATTTAGTGGCTGACAGAATGAAGATTCAACTCCACGCCATACCACTTATTAGCCTTGTAACCTTGGTAGTTTCTTGTATCATTCTGAGTCTCATTTTCTTTATCTGTAAATAGCGGGTAACAATATGCATTCCATGAGGGTGAAAAAGCAATTGAGACAAAGCCCTGTAAGTGCCTAGCCGACTCAGGTATGTGGACCCTTCCTCCACAACTCCTGCTTCTGCTCTTTTGTGAAGGTGGAAGTGGAGACTTCAGACCGGACGGAGAGCAGAGCTGAAGGAGACAGGAGAAGGCAGACATATTGAAGAGTTACACTGTATATACAGGCAGCATCCTACCAGCCTAGCACGACACAGGAGGACCTGGCTGAGGCTTGGTGCTCTTGTCATCCTGGCCCTTCCAATTGGATCTTGCTGGAGTGAGTCAGTGCCTTTGTACACGTGTGCTATCTCACATAGGGCCCTCCCCTTGGGCTCCATCAGCACAAATGCACGTGTGTGTATGTGTGTGTGTGTGTGTGTGTGTGTGTATAGGAAAGTAGAAAAGAGGGAGACCAAGGACATAGGATTTACAGGACACAGGACAGAGAACACACAAGGATCAATGGGACTCTTGGAGAGGGCCACCTAATTCTCCTTCCATTAAGACAGCTTGCAAAGGAGGCATACTAAAGAGGACAGCGGAGGCAGTGTGGCTTCAGTGTTAAATGTCCCTCACAGCTGTACATGCTTAAACACCTGACCCCCCAGATGGGCATGCGGCTTTGGAACCTTTTGGTCCTGGGGTAGCGGAAGGGCTTAAGGGTCCTCTGCTGGTATGACCCTGACTTCAGCTCTCTGCTCCCTAATTAGGATTTGATCTAATCAGCCGCCACACACTCCCAATGCTCCAGCCATGTTTTCCAAGCCAGTCTCACATCGGGTGCTAAAATAAATCGGTCTTCCCTTGTTTCTGTCAGTGATCCTGTCAGAGCGTGGGAAGAGTAGCTAGTTCAGCAGACACAGTTCACAGACTCCGGACTGGGCCCCACCGCACAAACAAACAAAGCAGCCTGTGATACCGGCTAAGCGTCCAGGGACAGGTTCCTCAGGAGAAGCCCAGGTTAGGGTGGCCCAATTCCGCTTGGCATTTTAAATGCTACCCTGCTCAAGACGGTGCGTTATATATGCGACGACCTAAAATAGGAGCTAAAAGATTGGGCGTGAAGTTCCAAAAATCATTTTCTAGTTTTAACGTTGGGGCCTCAGTTTCCTTGACTGTGATGAAAAGAAGAACATCCCTGACTCCTCTACTGGGCCACTGTCAAGGCCAAATGAGGGGAAAAATGTCACAGGCTTCTTTGCTATTTATCCCCCACTCCGACCCCCACCCCAAGGCTCCTGGCTCCCATTAGTCACCTCTGAGGCTCTGTGTCTTCCAAGGGTCTCCCTCCCACCCCCAGGATGGCCCCATGAGAACAACACACCACTTCTGTGCTCAGTGCTGCTCTCCTGCTGGCCCTGCCTGCATGTAGAGACACAGTCCCTGGAGGACGGGCCAACGGGCTTGTCGCTGTCAGCATAGCTCAGGCGCCAAGCGCATGAATGGACGACTGCAAATACGCTTCACTTGAAAGTCACCAGAGCGAGACAAAGGTACCTTCCCTTGCAGCATTCTTCAGCAGGGGGCTCGACATGCCTGGCTCCTCAGAAAGCCTTGCAGGTACAGACACGCACCCCTTCCTGAACTCTGACACCGCCCCGAACAGTGTGTGAGTTGTGCAAATTCTACTTCTCCTGTAGCTATCTCTAGGTCTCCCAGACCCAGTAGCAAAGCAAAAGCCATAGGCGCCCGGAAACCTCTGCCCACTGAGACACCAGTTAAAAGTTCTTGTGGAGAGTTTTAGACTCTCTGGTGCCTCTGTGAATCGGTCTGCTTTTTCTAACCCAGTGCAGTCAGTCACCTGCCGTGGTCCAGCTCCAGAGCGTTTGGGCCACCAACAGGTAGAGAGTCAGGCTACTAGGATGGGGATTCTGGTTTCCATCTGATGCTGTATAGTCCCAGAGAAGTCACTTTAACCTCCCCTTGCTTAAATGTTCTCACTGTGAAATGACAGCCACACTGCTGCCTACCACATAGGTTACTTTATACACACTATAAACTCCTACATTTGAGTTGGACATTCACACAATAGATGAAAAGTACTTACCCTGTGCTTGGAACAGTAATAAAAACCCACAAGTGATAAACAATAGTGATGATAATTAGTGTTATTATCAGACACCACCGAATAATCCTAATGATCCCATTTATTTTTTTATGACTTTCTTATCTGCAGGTTTGCTGCTCGCATCAGCACTCGTGGGAGCAAGGTATGGAAGGGAGGGTGTGTGAGGCACGTGGATTGGAGAACGCAGAAGTGCAAAAGGCAAGGAGAAGACTAAGGCTGCGGAAGAGAGGATGAGGAAACAGAGCCTGAGGTAACTCTCAGAGTCCTGACAGAGTAGGGCTGTGTCTGGAATTTGCCCATCTTTGGGCTCTCCCAGCATCTACCTAGTCTCCTTTGTTACAGCCTGTCCTCCACAGTGGGATAGAAGAAGTTAAAGGCTTTAGGTTTTGAGATCACTGATGATGGAGCTTCCTCATCGTTGAATGAACTCAACTGAGTCAAATTAAATCAGCCCTAGAAACTAGTGAGTAACTGTGGTCCCTGAGTCCTAACTCCAGGCCAGGCCCTTTCTGTTGCTTTCTGTTACTCAGAGCATCCTTTATAAGAAACTAGAAGGCAAAACTGATGACTCCTTGCATTTCCTGTGAAATTTGTAGTGAAATATCCAAGAATATACTTAAACGCAGGTATACATGAAAAATAATTGTACATGTGATATATAACTTAAAATATTGATCACACGTTAGAACAGAAGTGAATACTGAAAGACAAATGCCAGAAAGAAATACAGCAAAACATTGCCAACAGTTTTCTAGCTGTGGTTCTGTGTATCCTCCAGAGTTTTTTCACTAAATATTTTTTAAAATTTAATTTATGTATGAGTGCTCTGTCTGCATGTACATCCGTATGACAGAAGAGGACATCAGATCCCATTATATATGGTTATGAGTCACCATGTGGTTGCTGGGAATTGAACTCAGGATCTTTGGAAGAGTAGCAGTGCTCTTGACTGCTGAACTATCTCTCCGGCCCCCAGTATTTATTAGTTTTGTACTGTGTGTGTGTGTGTGTGTGTGTGTGTGTGTGTGTGTGTGTGTGTGTGTGTGTACTTCACTCTGTATGCTTTCTTTGTTGAAAAAAATTTTAGTTCAACTCTTTATTTTTGTTTGATGTCTTGGTACAGATTAGCTATCTGCTTTTCTTACTGTGAAAATAGGCCCAACACCTTCTTGTATTGAGAGCTTCTAGAAGTTTGCCCTTAGTCAGTACAGGAACTGGTGTTTAAGCTTGACCACGTCTGGCTAATGGAGAGTACTGGTCAGCATGGTTGGGTGAACTGTGGATAAATATTTAGAGTTGCTTACAAACAGTGAAAAAAAGACCTGCCTTGTAGAGAATGTTCTGGATTTAATTCCTTGCACGAGGACTATGCTTTGTAGTTGCTGCCTGTCTTTGGGAATGCATGGGAGATTGATCAGAAGTGCTGCTCACAGTGCAAAGCAAGAAAGGCTGTGAGCAGGACATCCTCAGATGGGTTTACATGGCTGTGTCCTGGCTATCCAGGCCTCAGGGGAGATGCGTGTGATGATCTCATGGTTATTTTCCATCCCGTATGATCTATGGGACTTCCCTGATGCCTGTGTAGCTGTTTGTAGTTTGTTCGTTGCCTAGTCCTTTTTATATTGCTCTAAAGGGAAACAGTGATTTCCACATTTTTTTTCTGGGTCATAAATGGCAGTGGTTTAGGTTCCTCTCTCCTCACAGATTTGCCTCAGGTTCTATTATCCAACATAAAAAAGGCTTAAGGGAAAATACTATTCTTTTTGCAAAGATTTATTTATGTGTATTTATGTGTATAGATGCTTTACTTGCATATATGTCTATGCACCATGTCCATGCAGTGTTGACAGAGGCCAGAAGAGGGCATCAGATCTCCTGGAACTGGAGTGATATACAGTTGTGAGCTGTCATGTGGATGCTGGGAATAGAACCTGGGTCCTCTGGAAAAGCAGCCAGTGCTCTTAACCACTGAGTCATCTCTCCAGGACCCTCAAAATAAAATTCTTCCCCCCCCTAAGATTTATTTATTTATTATTATGTACACAGTACTCTGCATGTACACCTGCAGGCCAGAAGAAGGCATAAGATCACATTATAGATGGTTGTGAGCCACCATGTGGTTGCTGGGAATTGAACTCAGAACCTCTGGAAGAGCAGTCAGTGCTCTTAACCTCTGAGCCATCTCTCCAGCCCCAAAATAAAATTCTTTAGCAGGTGAACCTGAACTTGCCAAAACTTCTTGTCTAAGATGTATGTATCTACCAATAAGTACTCTCCACTTGTACTCCTCACCCTGTTGTCCCTGGGGGTCTCTCAGGACAAAATGGCTCTGTTTCTGCCTACAATTTTGAAATTTCCTGTTGGAGGTTTTGATGTAACGGCAAATGTCATTTTGAGGCATTAGAATGTTTCCACTCATTACAAACCATTCTTCTACAAAGTAGTTTTTAAATCCTTCCCTAGGATGAGTAAGGACTGAGAAACAATAGATGATTTCTGCTTTCATCCAATTACATGGAAAGTTCCAGGGGCTCCAGGAGGGGGGCCTAGGGAGGAGAACGAAAACAGAGCATTGGGGTCTCAGAATGTCCAGCTTAAAATATTAGCCTCTGGGACTCACCACTTCAAACATGTCACAGGTTCTATAAATACCACTCTCATCACCTGCAGTTGTAAAACCAACGTTGTTTAGCTTGCCTGGATCTGCATTTACGGTCTCATTTGATTGCAGAGCACAGTTGACCCAACCGCCTCCTTCCTTGGGGCCTCAGTGGGATGCTAGGGTTCTCAGGGGATAGCCTACAATGAAAAACCCATTATACTACTGTCCCCAAGAAGGGGTTGCCTGGTCCCAGACTCACAGCTTCATTTCACATTTCCATAGTTCTTCATGGCTATGCAATCCTTTCATCGCCTCAAAAATCTGTCAGATATATAAGCATTGCCCTAGGCCGGACACCGTTCAGAGCAGGTGGCATTGTCCCTGGGGTATACAAAATAGTTTAAGACAAGGTTGGAGACACATAGGCTCATTAGAGAGGCAAGACCCTGTACATCTGCGTCAGAGGACACATAGGGTGGCCATCAATGCAGAAAGGAACTGGAGGGGTAGACAAGACGTGCCGAGAGTTGGGGGAAAGAGGCCTCCGCAAGGTCTGTTGAGGAGTGGTACGAGATTCCAGAGAGGACAGAGTGGGAGACCGATCTCTCAGAAGATGAGTGAAAGTAATGAAGTGAGTGGCCAGGTGGGTGTGTGGGCCTGGCTGATTTAAGTAGGTAGAAAAGGAGCGTGGCACAGCAGGTTTGAGAGGTGAGGCAGAGTCACAACGTAGGAAGCTTTAAACTTTCTTTTTCAAGTTCCTGTGTCTGATCGACTCCCTTTTCTTGCTTTTGTAATAACGACTGTTTTATATTTCTCTTTGCATCTTTGCTCCTATGTGCCATTTTCTAGAATAAAATTGTGTTGCAAGCACTTTTGCCTTGTCAAAAGCCTGACATTTGCCTTGGCCATCTTCCTTTTGTCCCCTCTTCAACACTGGCCCACTGAATGTAGAAGTCCCTAAGCATCCTGGCCATCTTAGCACGAGTGACTTGCCAGGTATCATGGGTGCCACATGGACAAGACAGGCTGGCTCTCTCTTGGCAGGGAGTTTCATTTTGCCAATGGAACCAGACTTGCAAGAGGCCAGATCAAGTATCTGAACTATGTCCCCACAGACTACCATCTTGGGAGGGCCAGTTGCAGAAGCCAGGAGCTGGCCGGCATCCGGGTACAATCTGGTAGCCACAGAAGAGACCCTCATCCTTGGAGGGTCTGGGTGCACACTGACACCTGTTTGGCTTGGCTGGCCTTGGCTGGTAGTGTTTCCAACAGAGATGAGCAGGAGATGGGTGAGTGGCTGAGAGCTGGCAGTTGGTAGGGAGGACAGAAATCAGTTCCGGGGTATCCCTGAGTCAGTGCCTTATTCACAAATGGTACTTAGACTGGCTGGCTGGACAGTGAAAACCACGTGTTTCCTTAGTTGTCCGAGCACACCAGTGGAAGACAATGAGTAAAACTTCATGGAGCCGTTTTCTGCAGAAAAGGAAAAATAAAAGGAGCAAATGGCCCAGAAGGGCTAAGAGAGACACTGATGAGATATGGTGTCGTGGATAAGAAGAAAAGTCATTGCTGGGAATTATGTGGGACTGAAGGTTTATGGCTGGGGGTTTGGTGCGGGGGCATGGGGGACGACTGTGGTAGCAGACGTTGGGCTCCTTCCATGTCTGTGCTCTTGGCTTACTGCTGTGAACATGGATTCATGGGACCAAGTTGTCTTCGGAGCAGAAGTACTCCATAAAGAAAGACTTACTCCCACCAACGTAGCAACAGCAGGGGGCTTGCCACGCCTCCCTGCCTCACAAGCATGACTTGCTCACTCAAAGACTGTCCATCTGTCCAGCCGTTCCGCCAAGCCCAGGGGCCCCGTGCTGGTTTCCTTTGGAAGAGCCCCAGCTCCCAGGGTGACCTCAGTAACAGCCGGGCACATGGACAACTTCAACCCCAAACTTCCCGTTACCAGGAAGAATTGGCCCAGGCTATGGAAGTGACAACAACATAGTGGCTGTTTCTGAGCAGGAGCCTTCAGTGAAGCCATCAGGATGGTTCTCGCAGTAGCGTGTCTAATTTTCCCTGGCTGCCGTTCTGGGAGCTGGGCACCCAACCTAATTTGGTCTCTCCCCTTTGGCTCATTCCTAGACTTCTATGCCATAAATCGGGGGCCCCCTCCGTGCCTGATCCCACCAGCAGGCAGACAACTCAGAATTAGCTGTCGTCATGGTTGTCTAAACTGACAGGCAGGGAAACTGAGGCACAGCAGGCCACAGGGCCTTGTCCCACCCCCTACAGTGACCCAGCAGCACAGCTGCCAGCAGGGCCCAGGATTCTGGCTGGGACTTTAACTATGGAGCTCTTATGGAAGGCCAGGGCCCATGTGAATG
>OU015742.1:173015528-173036891 GCA_907169655.1 Acomys percivali | reverse complement strand
TGTGTGTGTGTGTGTGTGTGTGTGTGTGTGTGTGTGTGTGTGTAGGGCTTGATGGTGCTGTTTGAAATAATTTCATGCTTGGAATTTGACAAGCACCAGAATAGAGAAAAACAAAACAAAACAAAACAACAAAACAACTCCCCCCCCAAAAAAATAAACCAGAAAACTCCCAAACAATGGGGATGAGAGAAGTCTTCCCAAAGCCTTGGTGCAGGCTGCTGGCAAATGCCTTTCTTTCTTCACCCAGAACCCCTGCCCTCAGGTGTAGTGGGCTAGCTGGCTGGGCTGGTTTGGCCAGTCTGAAGCCAAGGTTGTATTCTTGATTGCAAACCCTTTTGCAGCCTCAGGCTTCCTGGGTGCAGCTTAGTGCCCTGGAAGAGGGGTGTGGGGGAGGCAAATGGAGCTCTTGGGTTTCAGACAACTTCTAGGTGCCTCAGGGGACCTACATATTTCCTATGTAAAGTTCAGTCTGTCTGAAATTAGACTTCCCTTCTTTGCTTATTTCCGGAGTGATTAAAAATAGAGAATTCGACTTAATCTGGGAGTCTGAGATCAACGGGGGGGGGGCCCACTTCCACAAGTATGAAATACTAAACACTCTCACCCGTGGTCACAGGTCATGCGTAACAGGCCGGTGGACTCTGCGTGAAGGAGTTTTCAGCTGCGCTAAGTCTCAACAGGTAAGATTCTGTTTCTAGACCCTGCCAAGGATATCTCTGTTTCAATTTCAACTGAGCTAGAAGAGCGCAGCACTAGTTGAGGCCCTCCCCCGCCCAACTCTTGTTGGCCTTCAGGTTTCTTGATGAGCTCACATTGCAGGCTCTGTCAGTCCATACTGCCACTCTGTTTGTAATGAAGGGGGCAAGGGTGGGCATCCTCTCTTTTCTGAGGATGTTCTTCAGGTTCTATAGCTGGTGGCCAAAGTCTTTGATGATGCTTGCTCCTGAAAACATAGAGAAAGAAACATAGAGCTCTAGGTTGGACATCCTGGCATAGGCCAATAATCATAGTGCTCTGGGGGTGGGGTGGGGGTGAAGGGCAGAAAGAAGATAGGTGGACGGAGGCCAGCCTGGGATACACGGTGAATTGAGGCTAGCCTCATTGCCTAATTAGACCCTGTCTCAAACCAAACCATCAGGTGAATGGATGCTCACACAAAGTAGAGTTTTGGCTGAAAAGAAAAAATGAAACTATGTCATTTGCCAGAAAATGAATAGAGTAGAATTGGAGTTCACCCTCCTTCCCTCCCTCCTTCCCTCCCTCCCTCCCTCCTTCCCTCCCTCCCTCCCTTCCTCCCTCCCTCCCTCCCTTCTTTCCCACTCTCTCACACACACATACTTAAATACTATTATGTGAGTAAACCCCAATGACACATGTGTATCAAAGTGTCACAGAAAATCCATTATTTTATATAGTAACAAAAAATTTAAAAATAATGTTGAAACACAAAGTCAAAACAAAGCAGAGACCCGATTGGTTCTAATCTAATCTCTGGAGAATTTAGGTGAACATACTGGAGAGGACGGATATTACATTAGTGGAAGTCCCTGTGATAGTAGGCTTCTAACCGACAGGGAAAGGGTGGAAATTTCAGTGAGCTACACAGAGCTGTGACAGGGGAGGGAGTTTTACTACAGCAGCGACTTTCTTAGGTACACTGCAAAGTGGAGTGTTACTGAGCCCGAACTCAAGAAAACAGTCTGATCTTTCAGCAAACCCAGTTCTATAAAGGCGATATTGGCTAGTGGAACTTCCTGCCTGGAGTTCCCCGTTTCCGTTCTGGGGACCTTTTAGTGTTGCTCTCCATCAAGTTACATGACCATGTCTGTCTGTGCACCCGAGTTAGGGTTGGCCAGTTTTCTTGCTTCTATCTAGCCACCAATGTACTTCTGAGCAACTACTGCACACGAGGATTCTTTGGTTACTAAGGACGGAAAACCTGTCTCAAATTCCTTTAGGGAAACCCAATGGTCCATGCAATGGAAAGATCCAAAATTAGAGTTAGCATCAGACACAACTGGATTCGGGGCTGAAATAGCGTTACCAGAACTTGGTTACTCCACCCACCACTCTCTGCCATGCTATCTCCAAACCCAGGTATCAGAATTCGGTAAAAGGACAACAGCTCCAAGCTTTCTTTTCTGACTATCAATATTTAAGTTAAAGGGAAAGCTCTCCTTCCAGGAGTACCCCCATTTGTGTGTGTGTGTATGTGTGTGTGTGTGTGCGCGCGCGCACGCGTGCATGTGTGTAATCTCAGGACACACGACTAGCTTCAGAGGATCTGATAATGGCTGCCCAACCAATGACTACACCCAAGAGAACGGAACATCCAGATTGACTTAAGCCTGGGTCACACATGTGCTTTATGTAAGTTGGGGGGTTGCATGTGAGGCTGCTCTACCTTTGGGCCAAGAGCAACAGTGTGGGATTTCCCAAAAAGAAACGGAGCCTGGGTACCAGAAGAAAATGGATGAGTGCTGAATAGCTAAAATAATAAATAAGAAATCCTTAGCCCTTATAATCTGTTTGCTAACAGAAACCACTTTGGGAGCTGCACCCTCTTCTGACTGATCAGCGTCCTCCCCACACATGCTGTGCGACACGATTCTGCTGTCATGGCTGGCCTTACGTTCCTTGCCTAGCACTCTGACACATTATCTAGATCTTCCACCTAGAATTTGATTGTTGACCCTGGAGTTGGGAGGCAGTGCATTTCTAATAAAGCTGATGTTTCCGTTCCACATGTGTGACTCGCAAGCATCGGGTCCAGGAATAACTCTTAGCACAGCTTTGGAAAGCCTGGGCTAGACGATAAATCACGAAGTTGACTTCTAGCCACCTCTTTCAAGCCCAAGCTCAGTTTCTATCCCTCCAATGTCCTGCCTGTGGATCAGAGCAACGGAGAAACCCAACAGCGAGGACAACCCCGGGCCTGATGGGAGGTCACCTTCCCATGGCATTGCCTTTAGCAGAAATCTGGGGTCAGGCCTCAAAACTCTGTGCTTGGCCCCTCACTCTCTTTTCTTTGCTATATTGCCAAAAGAGCCTTAAAAGTCATGGAAACATCTCTGGTTCTCTAACTCAAGGGATTCAGGCTACAGAGGTCAGGGAGTTGAGGGTCACATAGGAGCATGAGGAAGGACAGATATAGTTGGAGCCAAAGATGCTTATCTTTGGTACAGTTATATGAGATATGAGTGGGAGCAGGAAGGGGCAGACAGTACAGAGGAGAGTGGCTGGTCTTTGGTTCTCAGGAGATATTGGAATGAGGGCATTAGTAAAGAGGCTGGTCAACGAGTTTGTCCTGCCTGAGAATCCATTCATCCAGGAACCTACCATGCTTCTACCACAGGAGACAGGTGGTCCAGAGGATGCGTGGGTACACTGGAGTTCACTAGTGCAGTCTCCAAAGCAAAGGTGGCTGCTGGAGGAACAGACAAGCAGACCCGCTAGTGGAATCAAGAGCTAGCAAGGCAGAGCCAGTGGAGGATTCATGGTAACAAACAGGCACCCCCTGGCAATGAAAGGAGGAATCTGGTCTCTCTTCCACGTGAAATGGCTGTATTTCTCCATATTGGCAGGATTTCCAGCGTTCACAGGGCCTGGCTCTTTGGGGAATCTTGTTTTCTTTGCCCTATGGTGGTTAAAAATAGTCGGGTGAAATGTGACTGGCCAGAGAGTCTTTGACCTCTTGCAGATTTAGCTTTTGGACCAAGTTAAGAGAGTCCATTCTAGACCTTAGTTTGTGAAGAACTTCGCTTGGAGGGAGGACGGGGGAGGAGATAGATGCCCTGTAAGGGCAAGCTGACGGGAGCTGCCTTTCTTTAGCTTAAGCAAGTAAAGAATCATGTTTCACGATAGCAGTGGCAGCGTTGGGCCAGGGGGCTTTAAAATCAGCCAGCACAACTATTGTTTATGTTTAAAAAAGGAATTTCTATTGAGGCTAAATCATCAAAGTGATTATAAATAACGAAAACACTTATCTTTGCCTTTCTCCTACTTTGTGTGGGGGGATTACATGCTATCCGAATTCCCCTAGTAACCATAAATAGGCAACCTTTGTTGCTTACTGCTAGTGTATTTGAGCAACATCCAACACCCTCCATGGTGAGAATTTCGTCTAATAACAAACAACCTATAACATCTTACTTGTACTAAATCTTAGCCAAATCAAAACAAAACACATGCCAATTTATTCTTCACAAATATAGTCTTATCCGTTCCTGACACGGACTTGTAAGAAAGAGTTGTTGCTCTCATTTTATAGGAGGAAACCCAGAAGTTTAGAGAACTTAAACGGCCCTAGCTAGACAGTGGTAGAGACTGCCTTCAAATCCAGCCATCAAGACCACAGACCCTCAGAGCGCTATGGTGTTCTCATCAACACTTACACAATCCTCCCTCCCCCAGCCTTGTTGAGCTCACGTACTTTAATGTGGAGGTCAGATGTTGATGTTAATGTCTTCCTCTACCACTTTCCATCTTATTTTCTGAGACAGGGTTTCTCTCAGAGCCCAGAGCTCTATGGCTGGATTAAACTGGCTTTTCATCAAGCTCCAGAGATCCACATGGTTCTTCTTTCCCGTGCTAGGCCTACAGACGTCTCACCGTAGTCAGCTTTTTATGTGGCTGTTGCAGATCTGGACATCGGTTCTTGTGCCTGTGACGCAACTTGACTGAGCCATCTCTCTAGCCCCCTGGCTCACTTTTAAAGGAGAAGCAAAAAAGAAACTGGAGGACCCTTGGGATGAGGCACAGACAAGGTGAGGGAAGCTGAGAGTGGGTTGCACGGAGAACGTGTGAAAGGAAGCGGAAGTGATGGATATGAGGGGGAAAGAGAGAGGTCTTTGGGTGCCTGAAAAGTGCTTATAAGGGAGGGCTTTGCCTGGGAGGGGCACAGTGGGTGCCAGTTAAAGGGAGACTGACAGGATCAAATTCTGTGGATGGCAGAGCATGTGATGACACGATTCAGGCTGTCTTAGAGGTGTTGGAGACAAGAGCTGCGCGGGAGGGGACAGCATCATCACATGAACTGCGAAGTCATGAGCCCGAAGGATCCCCACGGACTCAGCATGCCTGCCCCTCTGTGGGGCTCTACATATCCAATACACGCTTGAGGCCTGCTTTCTGTATCTCCTTCCTGCCTGTGTTCCTCAGCTACAGTGAGTGGAGACTGGACTACATCCAGCAACTAGCCTTCAAGCAGACCATTTCTCTTCAAGGGACTTTTGGGAATCTTTGAGAAAATCTTTCAGGAGCTTGGGTAGACCTGGCTGTGGCACTCCTCTTACCCACTTTTAACTGCAACCCCAGTCAGGTACCTTGCATCAAGTGTCATCAGCTCCTGAGGGTGGTAGGGTCTGAAGAGCTTCTGTCCTAGGGAGCTCATGTGCTGGCCTGTTTTCTGTGCTGTGATATGGGAATAATGGTGATTTCCATGCAGCGTGTTGCCAGGAACGTGTGGACTGATACGTGGGAATCCTGGGGTCAAGGCATAATGGGCAAGCTCTCCATTCATTTATGGAGCTCAAAGTGGTAGCCGTACCCACACAGGCCTTTGTGTGAAATATGTGCATTTCTTTGCTTTAAAGTTGCCGAACATCAGGCCTTCTGGGAAGTTCTTCCAGAATGGATGCCCCATGTCGATAGCCTCCAATAACGCTTGTGCACCCACCCTGACTTCCCCTTGGCGACTCCAGGGGACTGTCTGTTGGACACAGCGCACACACTGTAGTGGCCGTGGAGGTAGGTGAACGGAAGGAGGCTGGCTAAAGGTTCCCTTTAGCTTCTGACTTCTGTGGAGTTGTCAGTATCCTTAGTTCAACGAGAAGCCTTCCAGTTTCAGAAACCTAGCTAGCCTGCAACCGATGGTCATTGCTGTTCCATTTCTCCAGGTTTCAGCCTCACACAGCCTCCTGGGGCGGCGGGGGGTGGGGGGGGGCGGGCTGGTGTCTCTTCCCCGGGGACATTCTGTGCCACGCAGTCAATCCCGTCACAGCGGGCTCCTGCCGTGCTCTGTCTCCCAACCACAGATAGGAACACATGCTAGAGGCCTGGGACAAGGTTCCCGCTCGGAAGCCATTTGCATATTCATCTCCATCTTGAGGAAAGAGTAGATGCCCAATAAAAGCTTGCTGTTTAGGCTTTCAGCCTTGTCACAGATCTCTTTGTGAAGTCAGGAGCAGGGAGAATAAACACCAAGTTAGCGTATATCCAACTGACCGCCGGCATTGTGCAATGATTTGTGATTCACTAACTAAAGCTGCTCACAGGCTCCCCTTGTGTGGCCGACACAGAAGTTTTGTTGTTGTTGTTGTTGTTGTTGTTGTTTTGTTTTAGTGATTGCAAATATAGTTAAAATCAGGAGATTTTATGGGAAACTGTGGATTTCTGGGCTCTCGTTAAAATAATCCAACAGAAAGTGAGTTATGGCTTTTTCCCTTATAGTTGGGCTTACCCTCTCCAGGTCACCCAGTCCCCTATTGGCACTGCTCTGGGCTCCTGCTGGCTCCCATAGGCCCCTGAGCTTGCAGTCCAAGGCTTGTTAGTTTAAAAGCTCGTGACTTCAACGGGAATCTTGGGAAACACTGAATGTGTAGACATTTGACTTGCTGGGTTTATTTCCTGACTCACTTCACCGTAGTTTATGTTCGTCCAGCTTCCTCCAGCCAGAGATTCTCTTTCCTGTGGTATAAGCAAAGCCTATTAGTAATGCCCACTGTGCAGGCCACACGCCCTACTGGCCTTCCCGACAGTTCTTCAAGGTCCCCGAACCCTGTCCAGCTTTAGGGGTGCAGAGTTAGGCAGGCAGGTCTCATCAGGGCTTTATTCCAGATCATCTCAGAGGCCCCAGTAGTTCCCAGGCGTTGGGGGTGGTGTGGGGTCGTCTGGCCTTCTCCAAAACCTTTCAGGGCAGTGACGGTTGGTCGGCTGGGCCTACTGCAGTGCTCCTGAGATTGCCCAAGCTCCCTGGGCAGGAGGGACCCTGCTGAGGTCTTCTTTCCTGCCCTCTGCAGGGGCAGATTTCAAAGCTCTTACTTCACCCCTTCTTCCTCTGTCCCCTCCCACACTCCGTTCCTCCCCGACATTCCTTGCTTCTTGTTTCTCTTGCAGAAAACATCTGTGAGAGTAAATGACCAAGATGAAAGATCTTGGCAAAGAGCTATTTTTCTTTGCTTGGCTTCAAGGGAGCCAGATGAAGACTCGGGCCTCCCTGTGCCTGCCCCCAACTCCTGGCCCCAGAGCGGAGGGAACGAGGTCTGAATAAAGACAGACCAGAAGGTGACCCGGGCAGGCTCCCCAGGCAGCGGGGGGTTGCTTTTCCAGTAGAACTGGCTGGCCTGGAGGAAAGCAAATCCCTGAGTGTCCCCAGATGGTTCTGTGGGGGGTTTCCTGCCTATTCTGTCCCCCTACTGCTCCTCCCTGTTCGGGGTTTGCTGGCCAATTTTGCAGTGGAGGCCTCTCTTCCTCACACCAATTCTCTCTCTTGCCTTTCTTGTGAGCAGCTGTGCAGGGAACGGCTGCCTAGGCACTGCGTCCTCGCGTCTCAAGAGTTGTGTAGGTTTTCTCTCCCCGCCCAAGCTAGTGACTTCTCTGGCTCTTAGTTTCTCCACCTACGAGATGGGGATAACAGTGTTTCGTAGAGTTGTCGCAAAGAAGGAGCAGTCAAGGACAAGGCAAGCTCCACATTCAAGTCGGTGGCAACAGTGGTGGCAGTGGTGGCGCTGGGCTGATGGGGGCCTCACTGAAAGGGGGACAAAACTCGAATAGAATCTCTAGGTAGATTTCTGAGCCCGAGCTTCCCCTCGGCAGACAGAGATGAGCTCTTCTACTCCTCCTTGTAGAGGGACTGTGCCATGGGGCGGAGTGGTGATACCCGTGCCCCGGAGATGAAGGAGCATTGGGGGGAAACTGAGCTTCCTCATTCTCAACACTACGGACACTGGTTTACTCCATGTATTAGCTTTCCCAGAACTCACCAACTATAATGTTTGGCCAAGTTCACAAAAGGAGGCCCTCGTCACCCAGATGAAGCCCCGTGCCATATATCATGATAGTGCTGGAGGTAACGGCTGCCGCTGTCTTCCTTGACCTAGAGTGTTAGTTCGGACAGCTACCACTTAGCCCTGAAAGGGCCGCAGAAGCACCTGGAGACCAAAGCAGGGGATGCATCTAGTCTCAGAAGCCCAGGTAGCTATCAGCTGGCTTGGCCAGACCTTCTCTCCTCTGTCATGGTGTCTGGTGCTTCTCTCAGAAAGGCCAGGGCCAGGTCTTAGGAGCACTCCACTGCCTGGGACCATAAGGGAAGAGGTTGGTTGTCCTTTGGGAAGATAAGAAGTCGGTTCTCTCCAGGCTGGGACAGAGGACAGATAAGCTTTGACTGAGGCAGAGGAGGAAAAGAGACGGCACAGGAAAAGCAGTTCAGGTAGAAGGCAGATGGATGCCGAGAAGCCAGGCAGGTAACTTCTTGCAGCCACATCACGGTGTGGTGTGGGGCTGTCAGGGTCACTGGTTGGATTCATGAACATTTGTTCACAGAAGATGCATCTGGGGTGTGGTCAGGCCACAGAACAGAAGGTCCACACTGGAAAGCTTGTTCTACAGGTTCTGCAGAGGCTTGCCTACCCCATCATCAGTGCCCAACAGAGGTGATTTCCACAGAGTACGACCTGCTTGCAGTAACGGTTACACAAAGCACAGGAGCCTGAACACTCATCAACCCTGCAAGGCAACATGCCTGGTGGAGGCAGTGCCAGTAGGATGGACCTGCAGTCTAGGGGTTTAAGTGCCCACAGACCCCACTCTCTTAGGTTTCCTTAGAATTATTACTCACTGAGACCCCTAAGAGATCAAGCCATGCATCCTAATCACACACACACACAGTGACACGTACATGCTGCAGAGTCAGGATTTGAACTTGAGTCCTTTGTGGCCTCAGATCCTCAGGGGCCCCTTTTCCACTAAGCTTGTGGTGTCTCATCAGTTGTTACTAGCCACATGTGGCTCTTCGAACCTAACTAAACGAAATGAAAGATTTGTGGGTTTTGTCTTGTCATCTTGTTTTGTCACACTAACTATATTTCGCTTCTTGCTGGTACCTGCAGCCTGTGGCTGTCCCATGGGGCAGTGTAGCATGGAACATTCCATCTTCACAGGAGGCACCATTAGTGTGGTGGCTAGAATGTTAGAATGT
Source organism: Acomys percivali (assembly GCA_907169655.1). NCBI lineage: Eukaryota > Metazoa > Chordata > Mammalia > Rodentia > Muridae > Acomys > Acomys percivali. The sequence continues at coordinate 173,027,695 of OU015742.1, read as the reverse complement.
AGTGAGGCCGGAGCTTGTTTTAACATGCTGGCTAAACCCTTTTATTCAGCTGCAGATTCATCTAGCTGCCAAACACCTATAGTCACCCCTTCCCCCTCCGCCCCCCCCCCCCCCCGCTTTCTTCAGTCCACCCAGAGACAAGGGGGGTGATTATTTACTGTGTTTTGTGAATGGGAACGATGAAAAGAAGGGCACGTAGTTCACTGGGGCTGGGAGCCAGCACCTCAGGCCTGTTTTCTTTACCTCAAGGTATCTCCCTAGCTGTGTCTTTACAGAATCAAAGCCCAGCTGGTCTTCTTAGGGCTTGGAAGGGGGTGGTCTTTTGGGGGGGGGGTGGTTGTCTAACTCTCTCTCCTACCCAGGCAGACCCAAAGGTCACCCTGCCGGCCTGCCGCCTCCTTTCAATCACCCAGCCTTTTGAATGGGAGACTGTGAGTGAGCTTTGTGCAGGAGCACAGGAGAAAGGGGCTCTGTGTGGGAGCCAGGAGAAGCTCTGAAGCCCACATAGAGGCCAGCTCTGTGTAGTACTGCCCAGGCAGGCTGGGCCAGGAGGGCTGGCCAACTACATCAACCTCCCTGTTCTGATCCTGGCTCCCCCTGGGATGGTCCTTGATCCTCAGGCACTTGTGGAGAACGGGGAGAAGAGAGGAATGTGAGAAGCACATATAGGCTTTCTGGTTTTCCAAGGGATGGTGTGCACAGGAGCTGACTCAAATCTTGAAGATAGGTGTGTCATTTTCGACTGTCCACATCGCCGCCAAGCTGAGACGAACGAGGACCACAAAGCAATCTGTCCCAGGTTACTCAGCTAGAGATGGTCAGTGTGGAAGATGCTGCCTGTAGCAAGAGGAGCAGGTTACAGGGCATGGAGTGCTCAGGTTTGGTTTTGCTGGGCCTGAGTCCTCTTGGAGCTACAGATGCTTGCCCATTGCATCGGAGTCTTTATCCATCTGGAGGGCAGCGACTCCATTCTTGCTCATCTCTAGCACCTGGACTATGTACGGCTTTTTGGAAAACTGCAGTAGCTGGTTGATAAATGACTGTGGTTGGATGTGGGTAGAATGCAAGAGATGGTTGTGCCACTTGGCCCCTGCCTGTGGTGAGGTAGTGACTTGCCTCAGGGGAAAAAAGGAAGGGTGTGTGTGTCTTGGGGAGTGTGTCCTTCTTCCATCAGCTAGTAGGAGCAGGAAGGAATAGAAGCGCTGACTGGGTGGACGGAACCTAGGTTCCCTTCTGATTCCTTGCTCCTGGCTGTCAGGAGCCCACCTCCGGAGTGATTTCTGGTGTGGGCTGGGAATGCTCCTGGTAGGCTGAGGCTGGGTGGAGACTGTAAACAGATGAAGAACTGCGAGTGAGAGGGGACCTCGCCAGGGTGGATGAGCCCTGCCCATCCCCACCGCCTTGTCCATCCTCGGCTCCGACCTACACAGGGTTGCAATTCATCAGCAGTCCTCGCACGCCGCCCCTGCTATCAGATGATGAAAATGGAGATTGCTCTTAAAGAAAGAAAGAAGGAACTTTCTGCCCCCTTCCTCGTCTATTTGAGCCCCTTCCCCTCCCCCATCACCATGTGTTCCTCAAACCTGGGACCGATCCAAGTCCTAAATGTGTTGGAAAGTGTATCCCTGAGCAGCTGTGAACCTGCTCGGGCTGCAGTGGCCCGGGGTGAATGAGAAACCAAAAGATAGGCTGCTAACAATGAGGCCCCTGTTCTTGCATGGAGAGAGAGCAAGATCACAATCAACATCACACATACACACCGACACACACTGACACACACCGACACACACACACACACACACACACACACACTTTGCCTCCTAATGCTATCTACCCACATTGCCCACTCAAGCATTTCCTGGTAAGCCCAAGGTAGTGATGACTGATGACTGGCCCACCTGGCCAGCCTCTTCCCTAACCTCTGCCTTGTTCACTGTATCATAGCTGGGAAGGCTGACAGGGCCTTGCCTGCAGCCAAATGGAGTAGCTTTGTCTCTTGACTTCCCACTGAGCTTGGGGGATCCTGAAAGACAGTTGGATGCACAGCCAAGTGGGCTTTGCTGAAGCCTGAGAAGGGTTTTGGAAAGCATATTTGCAGGAAGCAGACATCCTGGAGGGGAAAAAAAAAAAAAAAAAAAAACTCTTGCAGGCAAGTTTTGAAGCAGGCTTGCCTGTGAAGTTGGCAGCTGCTCAAGGCCGCGGTGGAGTCAGGGGGCCTTTCCACCAGGCCTGATTACAACCACTCTCGAGTCTTGCCAACTGCAGGCACTGCATGCCAAGTCCCCACAGGGGGCTGAGCCACCCACCGAAACAGTCATATTCACTGGTACCACATCCTCCTAGGCTGGGAGCAGGAGCTCTCTTCCCTCACAAATATGTAAATCGAGGCTCAGAGCTACCTGACTGCTGAAGGCTAGCAATGGCAAGGCTGGTAGCCTGGTTCTTTAGCGAAGTTCACCATGGGTGCGTCCTGCCAACCTGCTGTCCTCCATGAGCTGGTCGTGTAGGAAGCAGGAAGGAAAGATGAGGGTAAATACTCTCCAGTAGAAACCGTCTCAGAGTCTGCTCTTCCTAGATAAGGTGGCACAACCCAGACACTACAAGATCTTTGTGTGAAGGCTAACTGCCACATTTCTATCAACTTCCTCGGAGGCACTGGGGTCTCTTCCTGCTTTACATGGTCTCCTTCCCCACGCCCACTGAGGCTAAAGTTCTGTGATTTCTGTGGCCAAGCGGCCCCCAGATGTTGTTCCCAACTACCTCAATTCAAGCACATTTGGCCTCCTTCTCAAGTATCTCCTCCTACTCCCCCACCTCCACACCCACAGATCAAAATAGCACATGTTGTTCACATTCCTCAGCTTAAGAAGGTTCCTTACCCTCAGGATCACAGAAGCAGCCTCTTCATACAAGGCTAACCTGAGTTCATCTTTCTTTCTTTCTCTTCTTTTCTTTTTTTAAAAAATCAAATAGCTCACATCAAGCAGCTGACCCATTCTATGACACCCTAGAGCCTTTGTTCTTGCTGTTCTTCCACTTGGAATATTCTCCCTCTAACACTGTCACTGAGTGGGAAATAAGTCTCCATCTTTCAGAATGTGAAATGCCTCAAATGCCTCGGACTCTGGGCTGGGGGGTGCTGCCCTGCCTCTGCTGTGTACCCCAACAGGCTAGTAGCTCTCAACCTGTGGTGATTTTGCCTTCCCGGGATGTTTAACCATATGCATAGACACTTTTTGGTCATCACAGTTTGCGTGTGTATTATTGGTACCTAATGAGTAGAGGCCAGGGCTGCTGCTGAACTTAGACAATGCATGGAGCAGTCTCTCCTGAATGTATGTGACCCCAGATAGGAATTACACCGAGCCCTGGGATAGTCGGCTTGTCCTGTTGGTACCGAATGCTGTCCAATAACTATTTGTGTAACAAGCAAGTGATCAGACTGACTTACGCAGTCTCTCACTGTAGGACTAGCTCCCTTTGAGATTGTCAAATTAAGTGTTGAGTTGACTGTTGTGCGCAAGCACATTGTAAAGGATGATGCACATGAACCAAATGCTTTGCTTTTAGGGTAGAAAAAGATCAATATATCTTTAGCGTATAGCTCAAGTTGGGAGTGAACACATATTGCTTCTTTTTAAAGAAGGGGTTTCTGATAAAACACCAGGGAAATTGCGCCCATGCACTCCTGCAGCAGGAACCAAACCCTCATTAGCTTATAGGGTGCGAAGGCCTGGCTCTGCATTTTACACTGGGTGTGGCCAGGTTGGGGGCCACACAGAGAGAATCATGAAGATGATTAAGCTGCGGACACCTCTTCTGATGAAGAAATGCTAAAAGAACTGATGTTACTTAACCCGAAGGAAGTGGTGGTTTCAAGTGTGCTCCAACTTCTGTCATCTAGGAATGAGGCTGTCAAGTGGAGAGATCTACGCGACACTCTTGGGCACCAAGGATTCAATAGGCAGAAATAGATGGGGTGGGTGTGTGTCCACTGGCTTATGGACCACGTAAGTATGGAGTTGAGCACACATCAGGGAAATGATTGGCAGAGGTCCTAGAGAGACCCCGTTCTCTTGCCTCCTCCCTGGACCACATCCCTATCTGGCTGCTTGCACCATTAGAAGGGATGGGGCTGTCAGGCTTTGGATCTTCATCCTAGAACTTTCCTTTGACCTGGAAAGGCAGGAGAGACTAAGGATTCTGGGAGGCCAAAGGGAAGAGCATCAGAGAGGGAAAAAAAGGTGAGACAGAGGAGACAGAAAGCCAGAGCAAGGAGGCAGCTGGAACCACATCAGGAAAATGTTGAGGCTGGCTGGCAAGCCAGCATCTGGAAAACAGACTGGGGGCTATATTTAGACTGCCATGACTTGCAATAATTTGTGTGAGGGGCGGGTGGGGGTGGGGTGGGGGAGAGGAAAATGTGAAGTTGGCCTTGTCGTTTTGGGGGAGGGAATGAGTTATAAGAAGGGAGCGGCTGGAGGGGCAAGCTGAACATGAGGCCTTGGCCCCTGGCCTCTAGGAGAGGGTTGTAGAGCAGCATAGCCTGTCAGGAGTGAGGGATGGTGTTTACTGAGCCTAATCCAGCTCATGCCCTGGCCCCAGACGTGCCCTGTGATCCCCACCAAGAATGTGGGGTACATTCCTGGGCATGCCAGGCAGCTCGTCTCCCACAGCACCCAGATGCTTCCGGGATGGTTCGTGGTGCTCTCCGAGGGAAGAGGGCCCAGCAGGGATCTGGGTGGGGGTCTCACTTGAACAGCACTCTAAATTCTAGGAATGTGTATACATCGCAGAGGCCTTTCTCCAGCTGGATTATAAATAGCGGATTAGTTCAAAGGCAGGCAGCTTTTTAAAGAGATGGTGCCAAGCAAAGCCTGCAAACCAAATACAGTAAAACCTTCTTAAGCCCCTGTTGGTTGATTCCAAATAGCATATAAGTCAAAGTCACAGCATTTTCCTGGCTAACTAGGTGCCTAGCTGTCCTTTAGGAAGTATCTCAGGGGGGCTCTGTATAAAGCGACGGTGAAACCTCAGTTATCTAGGACAGCACACATCCCTTTAGATGGCAAAACATCCCAGTTAGCTTAAAGTTTGTCCTTATAAGTAACATGCCTTCAATATGCAATCATTCTGGATGAAGGCTTTTCTTTAAAAATGTCGTCCATGTAATAGATTTTAACATAGAATGTGCTGGCCTTTTGTTTTGCTTTGTTTTGAGACAGGCTTTCACTATGTTGCCCAGGCTGATAGAGGATCCATAAACTCCAGCAATCAATCCTCCTGCCTTAACTTCCTGAGTAGATAGGCATCATAGATATGATGTCATAACACATTATGAGTAGAAGTGTGCCATCATATCCAGCAAGAATGTTTTTAATTTAATATTTAACAATTCTGCTTATGGCCATTTTAATAATTATTAGTCTATATACTATTATTCCAGTCATACTGAAACATTCAGGTAAGTGAACTTGTGTTCTTCTTGAGATTCGTAGGTCTTTTTTATATTAAAAATATTTATTTAAGAGCCAGGTGGTGGTGGCACAGGCCATTAATTCCTGCACTTGGGAGAGAGAGGCAGGAAGATCTCTCTGAGCTCAAGGCCAGCCTGGTCTACAGAGCAAGCTCCAGGACAGCAAACACTGTTACACAGAGAACCCTTATCTAGAAAAACAAGATAGAATATTTATTTAATCTTAAATTGTGTGTGTGTGTGTATGTGTGTGTGTGTGTGTGTGTGTGTGTGTATGTGTGTGTGTCTTTGTGAGGGTATGTTCATGAGAGTGTGGATATTAGTGGGAGCCGGAAGCATCAGGTTTCCCAGAAGCTGGAGTTATAGGCAGTTGTGACTTGCCTGATGTGGGTGCAGGGGCTTAACTTAGGCCCTCTGGAAGAGCAGTATATGATTTTTATTTATTTCTCTTAAAAAACCATTTTCTTATCTCTTCTTCTGTATGCCAGTGGTTAATCTTTCCCTTATATCAAAGAAAACATTGTATCACCTGTAGCAACCTCACAACCCATCTTCTTAAAGTCTAATTTACTCCCTTTAGTCTGTTCTGGATTGAGAGACCATCAATGCAAACTTGTTAAACTTCTGTGTAACCAAAAAGATACTGATGCATCATGAGTAAGGAACCTAAGCTTCCTTCTTCCACTGGCTCACCCAGTGAGTCTTAAAGGGCCATAGACCATAGACCTCCAGGGGCATGGCTGCTCCGGCTGTATGATTCCTTAAACACTTCGATGTGGGCTTAGGTGGGTACAGTTGGCTGCCTTGACACCCATTGGCTTATCTCCAGGCTCTGGTCTGATTTTAGATAGTGAGGTTTGTGGGTAGCAGTATTCTGACTTGAGGTCTGTATTCACCAAACCTTTGAATCTGAAGTCACTGAGGGCTTCCTTCCCCCCCCCACCCCACTTAATCATGCCAATGGAAAAGGTACTGAGCTGTAAATTGCCTCATAATAAAAAATAGAAATTGGATGTTCAGGGTAGATGAACATAGGTTAAACCAGCAGAGAGGCCCAGAGGTGTTTGGATTGGGTTTTTGGTGTCTTCCGGTGAGTAATGATCAGAATCGGTGCTTTATACAGTCAACCAGTCAACCTCCCATTGGCAAAGACCGGACATTTTTGATAGAGAAATGTGACTAGGAAGAGAGAAATGGCTATATTCTATACCAGCGTTTCTCAGCCTTCCTAACGCTGCCATCCTTTAGTACAGTTCCTCATGTTGTGGTGATCCCCCAGCCATAAAATTGTCTTCCTTGCTACTTCATAATGGTACCTTTGTTGCTGATATGAATCATAATGCAAATATTTGATATACAGGATATCTGGTATTCAGGACGGCAGTGGGGGCGAGGAGGGGTCCAGACCCTCAGGTTGAGAACCACTGCTCTCTATACACTCCAAGGCTAAGAAACAAAGAGGTGACTTTCAGATGCCCCACAGCTCAGCCTGAGCCTGAGGCGGCTTCGTTAGCATGTCTCAAAGAGACAGAAATCTCACAGGACTTCAGAGGTTGTTCTGGGAGGCGTTCCCACAGTGTGTTCCTGTCTAAAAGTTCAGGGTCAGACTTATTTTGTTCTCACATGGTGTCATGTTTAGACCCTGGCCTCTTTGCTGAGGGTGTCCATCGTGGCCAGTTTGCTCACATACTGACCTAACCTGTTCTTATACACCACACAGTCGTGACCTCGGGGCACATGCCTCCCCTCCCTTCTTCACATATGATTGGGAGGGTGACCCACTTACTGCCTAGCGGGAAGTCACAGTGATTGATGTGGCTCAACACCAAAAGATAAGCTAGGGTAAATGAGTCCGCTGGGGGGAGGGGGAGGATCTAGGATTGAAATGGAAAGAGTGGGCCAATGGGCCACAGACACAGCAGCTAGGAAGATAGGCAGAGCATGGAGCGGGGTCCATCTGGAAGCTGACCTTCCAATGAAGTGGCAACTGGCACTTAGGCATAGAGGATGGAGAACAGAGCAGACGTTCAGTGAGGGACCTTGTGAGAGCAAGAGCTGAGCCCCTCACAGCTTGTTTTTTTCCTGTGTGCCCCACTTACGTTCCCGGCCCTGAAAGACTTAACAGTGGGTTTGAGCGGGTCTCTATCCTATTACAACAGAACAGTGATGCTCTCTGCAACGCAGTGGCTGTAACCTCGGATCCAGCCAAATATGTCCTTCTCTAGCCGAAGGAATTATTTCTTTAACATTCTCTCCAAGGAGCCGCTTACAGAGGCTTTAATCCTTAGGCTGTTGTTCTCTGGTCTAAAGGTCCAGAGCCTTTGGGTTCCATTGTGATGCCTACTGCCAGCTTTGCCCCTGGAGACCACCAGGGCTGACTTTGGTGCACAGTTTCCTGGTCATCAATCCTAAGGGCTGTGGTCTGCTTGGCTTTCTAATGACAGAGCTGCCTGCTGACTGACACACAAGTCTGCTCCTTTCATAACTTGATATTCCCCACAGGGGCATCACTGTCAGCAAACATCAATGCAGGAAGGGGCTTGGCTGTCAGCTAGCCCAACCCTGTCATTTTAGCAATGAGGAACCTGAGTCCCAGTGAGACTACATAACTTATTCGAGGTTAGACGAAGCTGAATGCCTTGTCCAGCACCCCGCCAGCACCCCGCCTTTCTCCCTCTGAGTGCTCTTTGCCATTTTTTCACCGTAATCCTAGTGATTTAAAGTGGTTTTCTGACCTTGGAGGGGGCGTTTGCTTTGTGCGTATTCAAATTTGAACACTGTTCAGTGATTTTTCTATGGCTGATAGACATCATTGCACGAGCTCAGAAAGCTGAGGCAGAAGACTGCCCGAGTCCAGAATTTTTGGGATCAGTCTGGGAAGCACAAGTAGGCCTGATCTCTTCAAACAAAACAGAAGTAATGTGTAGCTACTCCACAGAATTTAGTATACTTCAGGTAGAACAACGCCAAGAGTAAAGTAGTGTTTTGTTAAATATACAAATAAATCCCAATGTAGCCCATCTTATAGTTACTGTAACAGGATCAGAGAGACTTAAATGATATAAATAAGGTTATAAATAAAAGAAAACGATTTTTTTGAGACAGGGTTTCATTATGTAGCCTAAGCTGTCCTGGAACTCATTATGTAGACCAAGCTGGCCTTGAACTCACAGAAATCCACTTGTCTCTGGCTCTCAAATTACCGTGTCCTGTTTGTTTTTTATTTTTGTTTGTTTTGTTTGTTTGTTGTTTTGTTGTAAGAGCAAACAGATACAATGTGTGATTGAAAAGGGAAGATTTTATTTGAACAAAGCTGAGACACATTAGAGATGTGAAGGGAAAAGTGAATTTAGAGCTTTACTGTGAACCATTTCCAGAGAAACATTTTATGGTTTGATGAGTTAAATACAAAATACATTAAAAAGAGGCAGGTGGGGGTGGGGGAGAAGATGGATCATCAGTTAACAGCACTGGCTATTCTTCCAAAGGACCAGGTTCAATTTCCAACATCCACATTGCAGCTCGCAACTGTCTGTCTATAACTCCAGTTCCAGGTGATCCGACACCCTCACACAGACATACATCCAGGCAAAACACCAGTGCACATAAAAAATTAATAATAAAAAACCCAACACAGATCCTCAAAGAAAATATAAATGAACGGCATTCTAATCTCCAAAAAAACCAAAACAAAACCAAAAAACAAACAAACAAAAAACCCAACCAACCAAACAAATTAAAAGGCAAGAAAAAAAAATCTTGAAGAAATAGAGAGACAAGAAGAATATTCTCTAAGAGTTTTTACAGAGTGCTAGGAAGATAGCCTGCTACAAAGCCATGAGGGCATGGGTTCAAATCCCAACACCCAGGTAAGAAGCCAGGTGATGCGGCATCTGTGAGAACAGTGGTATGGCAGCAGAGACACGCAGCTTGCTGGAGCTCACTGGCCAGCCAGTCCATCCAGTGGTGAACTCAGCTTCAATGAGAGGCCCTATCTCAAAAAATAAGGCGGGAAATGAAAAGGGAGACATAACAACAGACACTAAAGAAATACAAAGAATCATAAGATCCTACTTTGAAGGCATATATGCCACAAAATTTGAAAATCTAAGGGAAATGGATGATTTTCTTGATCAATTTCACTTGCCAAAGTTGAGTGAAGAACAGATAAACAAGCTAAATAGTCCCATTTCCCCTACAGAAATAGAAGCAATCATTGATAGTCTCCCAAACAAAAAAAAGCCCAGGGCCAGATGGTTTCAGTGCAGAATTCTACCAGACCTTCAAAGGCGAGCTAATACTGATACTCTTCAAGCTACTCCAAAACACAGAATTGGATGGAACATTACCAAATTCATTCTATGAGGCCATAGTCATGTTGATACCTAAACCTCACAAAGACTCAACAAAGAAAGAGAATTTCAGACCAATTTCTCTTATGAACATCGATGCAAAAATACTAAATAAAATTCTTGCAAAACGAATACAAGAACACATAAAGGATATCATTCATCATGACCAAGTAGGCTTCATTCCAGGCATGCAGGGATGATTTAATATATGGAAATCCATCAATGTAATCCACCATATAAACAAACTGAAAATAAAAAACCACATGATCATCTCTTTAGATGCAGAGAAAGCATTTGATAAAATCCAACACCCATTCATGTTTAAAGTTTTAGAGAGATCGGGGATACAAGGCACTTTCCTCAATATAATAAAGGCTATATACAGCAAGCCAATAGCCAAAATCAAAGTAAATGGTGAGATACTCAAGGAAATTCCTCTAAAATTGGAAACAAGGCAAGGCTGCCCACTCTCTCCATATCTCTTCAATATAGTACTTGAAGTTCTAGCTAAAGCAATAAGACAACAAAAGGAGATCAAGGGTATCCAAATGGGAAAGGAGGAAGTCAAACTATCCCTATTTGCAGATGATATGATAGTGTACATAAGTGACCCTCAAAATTCCACCAGAGAACTCCTACAGCTGATAAACACTTTCAGCAATTTGGCTGGATACAAAATTAACTCAAAAAAGTCTGTAGCCTTCCTATACACAAATGACAAGCTTGCAGAGGAAGAAATTAGGAAAGCCACACCCTTCACATTAGCCACAAGCAATATAAAATATCTAGGAGTTACTCTAACTAAGCAAATGAAGGACTTGTTTGAACAAAATTTCAAAACTCTGAAGAAGGAGATTGAAGATGACATGAGAAGATGGAAGGATCTTCCTTGCTCATGGATAGGGAGAATTAACATAGTAAAAATGGCCATCCTACCAAAAGCAATCTACAGATTCAATGCAATCCCTATCAAAATACCTACACAATTTTTTAAAGACATTGAAAGTTCAATTCTGAACTTCATATGGAAAAACAAAAAACCCAGAATAGCAAAAACGATCTTGTACAATAAAAGGTACTCTGGAGGAATCTCCATACCTGATCTCAAATTGTACTATAAAGCAAAAGTAATTAAAACAGCATGGTACTGGCACAGCAACAGGCTGGTTGATCAGTGGAATCGAATTGAAGACCCAGATATGAATCCACACACATATGGTCACTTGATTTTTGACAAAGAAGCCAAATCCATTCAATGGAAAAAGGATAGCATCTTCAACAAATGGTGCTGGTCTAACTGGATGTCTATGTGTAAAAAAATGCAACTGGACCCATATTTGTCACCTTGCACAAAACTCAAATCCAAGTGGATTAAAGACCTCAACATAAAACCAGAGACACTAAGTCACTTAGAAGAAAAAGTGGGGAAGAGCCTGGAACATATTGGCACAGGAGACAACTTCCTGAACAGAACACCAACAGCCCAGGCCTTAATTTCAACAATTAATAAATGGGACCTCATGAGGCTGAGAAGCTTCTGTAAGGCTGGAGACACTGTCAAGAGAACAAAGCGACAGCCTACAGACTGGGAAAAGATCTTCACCAACTCTACATCTGACAAAGGTCTAATATCCAAAATATATAAAGAACTCAAGAAATTAAACACCACCAAACCAAATAATCCAATTGAGAAATGGGGCTTGGAACTAAACAGAGAATTCTCAACAGAAGAATATCAAATGGCTGAGAAGCACTTAAAGAAATGCTCAACCTCCTTAGTCATCAGGGAAATGCAAATCAAAACAACTCTGAGATTTCATCTTATACCCCATCAGAATGGCTAAGATCAAAAACTCAAGCGACACCACATGCTGGAGAGGATGTGGGGAGAGAGGAACACTCCTTCATTGCTGGTGGGAATGCAAACTAGTACAACCACTTTGGAAACCTATCTGGCGCTTTCTCAGAAAACTGGGAATAGGGCTTCCTCAAGACCCAGCTATTCTACTCCTTGGAATATACCCAGAAGATGCACCAGCACACAACAAGAAAATTTGCTCAACCATGTTCATAGCAGCCTTATTCATAATAGCCAGATCATGGAAACAGCCTAAATGTCCCTCAGTAGAAGAATGGATAAAGAAACTGTGGTACAAGGCCGGGCGTGGTGGCGCATACCTATAATCCCAGCGCTCGGGAGGCAGAGGCAGGTGGATCGCTGTGAGTTCGAGGCCAGCCTGGTCTACAAAGCGGGTCCAAGACAGCCAAGGCTACACAGAGAAACCCTGTCTCGAAAAACCAAAAACCAAAAAAAAAAAAAAAAAAAAAAAAAAAGAAAC
>OU015742.1:172986175-173015428 GCA_907169655.1 Acomys percivali | reverse complement strand
AAAAAAAAAAAAAAAAAAAAAAAAGAAAAGAAACTGTGGTACATATACACTATAGAATACTACTCAGCTATTAAAAACAAGGAATTCCCGAAATTTGTGGATAAATGGATTGAGCTAGAAATGATCATAATGAGTAAGTTAACCCAGAAGCAGAAAGACTCAAATGGTATATACTCACTTATATCTGCATACTAGCCCAATGGGCATGTCCCACGAAAGCCTTCCCTTACCAGGAAACTGGGACAGAGGGGAGGACATCCTATTGGGACTCTAGATGAGAGAACCATGTGAGAATAGCAATGTAGAAGGATCCAGTGGGTCCTAGAAGCCTACAAGTAGAACATTATGATAGGCAGATTTGGGCCAAGGGGTCCCGCTTAAACTAAGGCACTAGCCAAGGATAATACAAGCGGTAAACTTTAAACCCCTACCCAGATCTAGCCAATGGACAGGACAGTCTCCACACTTGAGTGGAGAGTGGGATATGACTTTCTCATGTACTCTGGTGCCTCACATTTGACTATGTCCCCTGGAGGGGGAGACCTAGTGGCACTCAGAGGAAGGACAGCAGGTCACCGAGAAGAGACTTGATACCCTATGAGCATATACAGGGGGAGGTAATCCCTCTGAGGAACAGTCATAGGGGAGGGGAATAAGGGGAAAATGGGAGGGAGAGGAGAATGGGAGGATACAAGGGATGGGATAACCATAGAGATGTAACAAGAATAAATTAATAAAAAGAAATAAGGCAGGGAGCATTAGTGGAAGACACTTGGTGCCAGTCTCTGACCTTTGCACACACAAGCACACGCATGTACATGCATACCTGCACTCACATGTGCACACAAACACATGTATGCATGCAAACACACAAGAATCCAGAGGATTTGACAAAGAAAATAAAACAGGTCAAAGGATAGAAACAGTACTCATAAGTGGAAAATGCTATTAGTGATAATTCAAGCTTTATGAATGGCCATTTCCCACCTATCATGAAGAAAAGTTTTGTTCATTAATTTTTTTTTTACATTTATTTAACTTGTGCGTGTGCGTGTGCGTGTGTGTGCATGTGCCACAGTGCTTGTGTGGAGGTCAGAGGTCAAGTGGCGGAAGCTGGTTCTCTCCACCAAGTGGCTTCTAGGGATCAAGCTCAGAGCATCTGGCTTCACAGCACCCACAGAGCTATCTTTCTGTCCCTTTGTTTATTTTTAGAAGAAATAATTGGACGTTATGACCCTTGTGGGAACTGGGGCGATCTCATTTGCTGTTAGAAGACGGGTCCCACTCTTCTGAACACATTGCTCTTGGCCTTACGGTGCCAAAAACGTTGAAGCTTTGACTCAGTTCTAGAAACTGTACCTGTGATGTGCTTGTTAGATTTAGCAAATAAGAGATAAGGCTTCCAGTTAAATTTGAGTTACCTACATACACTGAATACTGCTGTTACATATTTTTAAGGCTAAATTGACTCCAGACTGTTTTGGGGAATACTTATGATAAGAAATTTTTCGTTGTTTATCTGAAATTCAAATTTAGCTAGGCATTCTATGTTTTATCTGGAAACTCTTGCCTTAAAATTTTAATGCTGAGTGTTTCTAGAGATGGCGTGGTGTTTAAGAGTGCTGGCTGCTCTTGCAGAGGCCAGTGTTCAGTTTCTAGCACTCATGTTTTGCAGGCCACAACTGTCTGTAACTCCAGCTCCAGGAAATCCAGCGCCTTTTCCTGGTATTTTCAGACACCTGTGTGTCTGCGCATACACATTAAAAAACAAAAGAAAGCAAAACAAAACACAAAAACCCTTATGAATTAAAAAGGAATTTTAATGCTCAAAAAATCGTATGCATATATTTGATTCACAGAAGATGTTTAATAAATATTTGCTGAATGGTTTAGTTACAATATAGACTCCTTACCTATAGAAACAATCTGGAAGCTGGATGTGGTGGTGCATATCTGTAATCCCAGCACTCAGGGAGGCAGAGGCAGGCAGATTTCTATGAGTTCAAAGCAAGTCCAGGGCAGCCGAGGCTATATATCACTGAGAGAGCCATACAATACTCCCAACCACAAAATGGAAATAGGAATCAATAGCAGAAAAGCAATTGTGAAATCCTCAAACACTTGAGGGCTAAATAGCATGCTTGAAAGAGGACCAGAGTCAAAAGAAAAATCCCAAGAGAAATTTAAGTAATCCGAACTAAGTGAAAATGGAAATCTAACTTATCAGAATTTATGGGTTAAAACTATTCGGCTTTCTAAGATATAACCAGGCAAAACTCATACAGGAAAAAATACACAAACTGATAGACGTGTAGTTATTTGGCAGATTAAGTCAATAATTAATACTCTTTCAAACAGAGGGCAAAACAGGTTTTACAATGGCCCACTGATAAATTTGACCAATTATTTAAGGAAGAGATTACACTAGTTCTCTACAGTAAAGCTGGCCTTGAACTTCTGATCCTCCTGCCTCAACCTCTCAAGTGCTGGGATCACAGGGAAGGGCCACCATATTCCTTATGCTGTGCCAGGGACCCACTCCAGGACTTCAAGCATGCTAAGGAAACATTCTGTTGTCAACGGAGCTACATTTGAAGCCTAGGCCCCACCTCTTCAACATTCTCCTATCTCCCAATAATGCTACAGACTGGTGCATTATACTGGTAAATCTTCACTTGGCTCTGGATGTGTGGCTGTCCCTCCTCCCATTTCAAACAAGCATGTCTGTCTCGGGTAGGTTGCCTTATCTTCGAGACAATGACAGAAGAGAACAGCAAAACAGGCCAAGACTATAAGCACTGTGTCCTTGAAAGCTGCTGGAAGGTAAGTCATTTCCAACACGATTTCTGTTGTTTATTCCACTAGAGAAGAGTGCCTGCAGTGTGAAAGGGGAGGAAGCTCATCCTCGGAGACAGCGCAACCGAGAACTGCAGCTGACTGCCTCAGTTTCCCTGGGGGCAGTTTCTGCTGGATGCTGGGAGTGCCTGGTTTGATTCGATGGTATCATTTTATCTATTGCTGTTTGTCCTTTCACATGGAAGGCTCACTGCTGTACCTGGGCCTCTTCCTACCATGGGTTTCAGTTAAGTGCCTCAATGGGGTTTCCTCAGTTGATTTCTGAAGGATGCTTTAAATACATGATCTGATGATGGTGTTTCTCTCTCTCTCTCTCTCTCTCTCTCTCTCTCTCTCTCTCTCTCTCTCTCCCTCTCTTTTTACTTCGGCTTGTTATATTCTTAATAGACACACTCATTCACAACCTAAAGTGTGGCTATTACAGATCATTCTCTGGGCAGGACCAAGCCTTCAATGTGTGACTCTTTGGGAAACACTAGATATCTAAAGACTACAGCGCCCTTCAACCAAGCCCTCACTGCGCGTGGTTGAGCCCAAGTGTGGGTCCTCCTCATGGAATAGCCACCTCATGAAACCTTCCTGTGAGACCCAGGAGTTCCGTACCAGACGCAAGTCAGTCCCTGGGTGACCCCACCCCCACCCCCAGCTGAAGAAGGAAGAGGCACCTGCTTTCAGGACCCCTGAACTCTTGCTTCAGCCTCATGCCACACTAGCTTTAGGTGACGGAGAAAAAAAATGTCTACGGTGCCATGTCCCTGAGGCTCGAGGGTCTGATTTGGTAGCTAGCCTCACTGGATCTAATGCAGACACCTCCCCCCCCCCACACACATGTGCATTCTGGGGCTTCTCCGTGCCTCTGGGAAGTTCTATGCTACACCTCACTGCCAAATTAACCTTCCTTCGATAGGGCTGATCGTGAGGACGTCTTCCCCTGTTCTAAGCTTCCGTGGCTTCTGCTTGTCTACAGGCTCAGTGACATGCTTTAGAGGGGGGCATGGAGCCCGGGAGCTTCTGCCTCTTCTTCATTGTCACCTTCTTTCACTCCTGTGTAATCTGACTACTCAGAGTCGCCCCCCGCCCCCCACCTCAAAGCACCCTGCCCATGTTACTTTTCTCTATTTTCTGCCTTTGTCCTTCAAGGCTCATCTGAATCCTTCCTTTACTCGGACAGACTTTGCAGGCTCTCCAAGCCCACAGACAGACTTTGCAGGCCTCTCCAAGCCCACAGAGTAGCTTCTCTCTGCTCACAGCCTTCCATTTGAACGTCATAGGGGGGGTCTATCTGGTGTTGCCCTGTATATACCATCCATGCTTGCACAGCCCCCCTCCCCTCCCACTGGACTGTTGGCTGAGTTCAAGCATGGCCCTTAAATGTCTTTTACTATGCCAGGCAGATTCTAGATATAAAGTGGGTGCTGGCTCCCCTCCTCCACTGCCCAGCAGTCGTCAATCTTTCTTGAGTGTGAGGCCAGGGGGAATGCAATGTGTCTACAGCCAGTTCATCTATCTCCCTCCCCCAGCACACCCAGAGGGCTAGCTGTGTGACCCTTTCTCCCTCCCTCCCTCCCCCCCCCCCTCCCCCCCTCTCTCTCTCTCTCTCTCTCCCTCTCTCTCTCTCTCTCTCTCTCTCTCTCTCTCATTTTTCTCATCAAATACAGGATCTTGGAGCTTGTTCAGAAGCCTGGCCTGGCTGAGGAGAATGCCGCTCAGTTATATTTAGGCTAAAAGAGACATCAATTTTAGGCTCTTTAAAAATAAAGCTCTGTTTCAGCTGGATCCTCAAGCCTGTTCCCACCCACTCCTTGCAAGAAGCTCATCTGCCTCCTGCAGGGCCCCCAGTCTCAATCGCAGACCTTTCACGTGGCCTCCACATGTGTGAGCACGCGAGTTAGGATGTCAGCTCACGGCTGCCCTCCCTGCCCAGTTCAGAGGAAGGATTTTTCTCCTCTTCCCCAGATCTTCCTTCATCAGTCTGTTTTCTCTCCTTTCAGTCCTAGAGGACTTTGTGACTTCTCTCAGGCTTTTCTCTCTCTCCAGTAGTCAGACTTTGACCTGTTACCGGAGACGGTATGGCTTCCTCCAGTGTCTGTTCCCTTACATGTCATTCCTACACTCTAGGGGCCGAAGCCAAGAAGACAGAGGCCAAAAGCAGATCGTGGGACTTGCAGTTGGGCTAGAATGTGACATGGGGCTTCGAATGCGTGTTCCCAGTGGGTGGCCTATGTGTGTAGGTGTGTGTGCGTTTGTGTGTGGGTGCGCGCGTGTGTGTATGTGTTTGTGTATAGGAGAGAGAGAGAGAGAGAGAGAGAGAGAGAGAGAGAGAGAGAGAGAGAGAGAGAGAGAGAGAGAGAGAAGAGGCACGTGTGAGTGCCAGGCCGACCCTTCCTAATCCCTCTCTTGGCCCCATGGCCCTGGTTCTTTTCCATCCCCACTGATGAAACATTTCTTTATGTCTTATTCACATCCTATCTTGACTACCACAATTGTCTCCTTGCTGGGCCCACATGTCTCTCGTCACCAATGGGATCCAAATGTTGCTGACAAAATAATCTCACTGCCTTTGTGCTGCAGTCACATTCCTCCACTTTTGCAGCCTCTCCCCTCTTCCCCTTACTAGAGGAATCACACACAGGCCAGCGTCTCTCACAGCCTCCCGCCCCCTCTCTCTCAGCTTTCTGGCTGCCTTTCCTCTGACAGTCCAGTGTCTTTCAGCATCTGTGTGTGTATGTGTGCATGCATGTAGGTGCCCACAAAGGCCAGGAGACACTGTTGCATCCTCTGAAACTGGAGCTGCAGGCCATTTGAGCTGAACTCGGGTCCTCTGGAAACAGAATATGCTCTCAACATCCCCAGCGTTGTTTCTTCAGCCGGCAAACGCACACCAGAGTGGAAGGGACACTCCTGGCTGCTGCAGAGGCAGCAAGAACCGAAACTGAGGGCAGCAGTCAACAGAGACGAAACAACAGCATCAAGAATCAGAAATATGAGCCAGGTGTGGTGGTGCGCGGCTTTAATCCCAGCACTCAGGGAGGCAGAGGCAGGTGGATCGCTGTGAGTTCTAGGCTAGCTTGGTCTACAAAGACAGTCTAGGATAGCCAAGGCTACAGAGAGGAAACCTTGTCTAGGAAAAAAACAAAACCCAACCCAACCCAAACCAACCCAAACCAACCAAACAAACAAAAAATCAGAAACACTTGGAAGAAAAAGCAGAGAGGGGGCTAGCGAGCCAGTCATACATGGGAAGTCTGAGAAGGTCTCTCTAAGGCCTGTGGTCTTCTTTCCATTTTCTTTTGCTTTGGGGCTCAGGGCTGGTAGAGGGCTCTGTCTTATTTTTTCTTTGTTACTTTTGTGTGTGTCTGGATTGTAAGGTTAGAGAGGCAGTGGTCCAGCTCTGCTTCATCAGGGGACTCATTACATTTTCAGTTCACCCAAGACTCCCTAGGGCTGGAAGAAATCAAGTGCACACCCACCTTCCCCCACTTCCACTTCCTGTCCAGAACACGAGTGGTCATTTAAATGTGATTACATATGGCTGACTAGTGGGTACTCTGCCTGAGCGTCCTGTCAACATCTGGTGTCTCCCCTCCTCTAAATTAGAGAGCATCTACAGGCAGTGTTGACTCAAAGCTGACCCTGTCCACTCACATAGGTCCTCTTCCAACAAAGGGCAGCAGTACCCATGGCATGGGTGCTTGGTGACAATAGACACCGTCTTTATTTTCAAACAATACAGAAAACAAACAAACAAACCCCACACCCAGTGATGGAGGCTTCAGCGAACAATATGTTAGCAGGTGAAATAACTAACCTGAAATTGGTAGTAATAAAAGATGTTTCCACTTTTAAAAAGCACCATAGTATGTACATACTTTCCTTCTAAGCGGAGAAGAACTGTCTAGTGGAGCAAGATGTGGTCATGGGTAAGTTTAGGCCGAGAATAAATTATGAGTGGCTCATCTCGCCACAGTAACACTCTCTGGCAGTCAGCTGTCCACGCAGGGTCTTTTCTCCAGGTTTCTTAGTGTCCTCTAGTTCAGATCTGGCTTGATCAGTGTGATTATTGTTACCTGCAGGGAGCTGATGGGCACACTATATAAGCTTGTCATACACAAATGTACAAAATGCGAATATAAACTATTTTGCAATGTAAAAGCTTTCAGTTCAGGTTGGAATGGTATTTTGAGGTTAAATATAAAATGTATTAATTATTAATTATAGAAAACATATGGTAGAAATAAAAATAAATTACAACATGCTATTTGAAAGACGTGTGTGTATGTGTGTGTGTGTGTGCCTGAGAATGTGTGCATGCATATAGAAGCCAGAAGTTGACCTTTGATGTCTTCCTCAGTTGCATTCTATGTTATATTTTTATATATAATATGTTATATTATTTTTTAAAAAAGTATAAGGGCTGGAGAAATGGCTCAATGGTTAAGAGCACTGACTGCCCTTCCTGAAGACCTAAGTTCAATTCCCAGCGCTTATATGATGGCTCACAACCATCTGTAACTACAGTTCCAGGGGATGTAATGCCCTCCTCTGGCCTCTGAAGGCCAGAATGAAGCATCCATATGGGGTACATGTGGCTTGCACATGGATGTGGGCAAGCCATCCATACACACAAAAACAAAACAAAAAACAAACAAACCCAAACAAACAACAAAAACAGTATCTGTGTGTGTATGTGTGCATGCATGTAGGTGCCCACAAAGGCCAGGAGACACTGTTGCATCTTCTGAAACTGGAGCTGCAGGCCATTTGAGCTGAACTCGGGTCCTCTGGAAACAGAATATGCTCTCAACTGCTGAGCCATCTCTCTTGCACCTTCACTGTACTTTTGAGACAGGGTCTCTCCTTGAACCTGGAGTTCGCTGATTGGACTAGATGGGTTAACTAGTGAGTTCCAGCACCTCTCCAGTCTCCACCTCCACAGCTCTGGGTAATAAGTCATCCATACCACGTGCCTTGAGAAGTCCAGACTCAGGTCCTTATGCTTACGTGGCAAGTGCTTAGGAGCCATCTTCTCAATCCTGAAAATGATAAACTCTTAAAGCTAATTTTAACTGTTTATTTTTTTCCCCTTCTCATTGCATCAAGTAGAAACATTTAAATTGCGTGTGTAGTTTACCCTTGGAGTTTGCTTGCTTTATGTTTGCGTCACTAGCTGCCCAGCTGAGTAGCAGAACTCTACTTTAGAAACAATGGTGTGAGGCTGTTGCGCTGTGTTTGGTTGTGAGGGTTGTCCAGAACTCCCTCTCCTGTGTAAAGCAGGCAAACCCAGAGCTTCCTAGGAGAAATAAGGGCCATTTTGGGGGTAAGGAGGTTGGGGATACAGAGGGCGGAGATCTAGGAGGAGCCCCATCCATTAGCTAGCCTCGGTCTGGCTCATCTGGGATTGGATCAGATCGCCCATTCATCTGAAATTGCAGGGAGGCCCTCATTCAATCACCCTAAGTGGAATCTGATCTTTATCTTGGGATAAACATTCCAAATGGAAGGTGAGTGCTAGGAGATAAGGGAGATAAGGAAACCATATGGCCCTGTCATGGAGGCTCCCCGGGGCTTATTCCTATAAGGATTAATGTGTCTGAAAGGGAACCGTCATGTAGTCCTGCCTCTTGAGAAGGCAGGGGCTCCCAATCCCCCCATGTGGGGATGTGAACTGTCCACAGAACTGTAGAGCTCAGAGCCTGCTACTCCGGCTCTCTGATCTCAGTGGGGAACTCCTTCCTGCTCTGTCATTTCTAAAGCCTCAGTGGTGTTAATACTGTATGGAGTATCCCAAACCTTGGTTTAGTAATTTCCTCTACCCACCTGCAACCCTGTTTGTGGCTCTGACCAGTAGTGTCTGCCAGGATCGTATGGGAGGGTTTTTTTTTTCCAGGCTGCAGTTTTTCTTTGGGTGTTTTAGGACCTTGGAGATACACCGAAGCCTGAAATCCCAGGCCTCTGGGAGGACAGGTAATATGAACTCCCAAGGGAATGGGACTGGGGCAGAGGAGAGGGGGAGGGGAGAAGGCTGTCTTTTGAGCCTGCACTCTCTTCTGTGGTACCCAAAGGCACTCTATCCTTCATCCCTCTGGTGCTGTTGGCCTTGCCCAGCTGCTCTGACCCACAGGGAACATCTAGGTTCACAAGTGAATGCTCCTAGCATGGGGGCAGCTTCTGAACGGGGTCATGGAAACCAATGATAGCAGAGAGAATCGCTCATAGAGATCGAGGGCTTACTTTATCTCGGGGCTCTACTTTAATTATCTCAAGACCCCATCGCTCTGCAGAGTAAATACAATTTTTTTTTTTTTTACCAAGAAGGGAAACCGAGGCTTAGAGAGGCCAAGTAAGTCACCTGAGTCTGCATACCCAGTAAAAGCTGCAGCCAGGAGTCAAAACCAAGAGATCAAACCTTAGAGCCATGACCTTGATGAAGAGAGGGACCTTACATTCAAGTATCACTCCTAGTCTAAAACAGCCTTGGTGAGCGTCAGCTAATCAGAAAGGAGTCACTCAGACCCTCCCAGGTAATGTGGGCAGCTGTGCCTGGCTGCCAAGCAAGCCAGTCTGAGCTGAACTTCACACTTCACTTGCAGAACAAACCAAGCCTACTGCTATCCAAAAGAGCTCTGGCCAGCAAAAGCCCCCCCCCCCCCCCCCCCCCCCCCCCCCCCCCAAAAAGCCCCCCCCCCCCCAAGACCCCCCCCCCCCCCCCCCCGCCCTTGGACCCTTAGTCTCAGCACATGGCAGATAAGAACTGAGGATGGAGTTTGGAGCCTCTCAGAACTGCAGCCCCGGGTTTCCCTGCTTCAGGCTTGCCCTGGCCAATGGACTTGGTTTCAGGCTTCTCTGTGCTCCAAGCACATCTAAACATTTGGAGAAAAACAACAAAGTGAACAATAGACGCTTGTGGACTAGAGAACAGGGCTGACTTCCCCCTGGGACTCGAGCGCTGTTCATAAGCTGCCCCAGCTGCACTCTCACGGTTGGGATGTCACTGGGGCCTGGCTGAATTACAGCCTTGTCCTCCATGGGGCCCGGCTACTGACTCCTTTCATACCCAAGGAATGCAAATGCTGGTAGGGGGAGCTGGGGCTATGCAGAGAGGAAAGCATATTTTCCTGCCTGGTATTTGGGAAACCAGACCAAAACACACACACACACACACACACACACACACACACACACACACACACCCCTGAGGGGCTTGGCATGTTAACTCTGCTAGGCCACCCCCTGACAGATGTGTCCTGATCAGAGATGTTTGCCCTACAGGAAAAGAATCAGCTTTCCATCAAGTGGTCTCTGGGCACAGTCCCAGGGAGCTGAGGCCACAGGACCTGGAAGAGCAGAAGTGGCTTATGTTGTGCCAGAGCTGTTTCTCCGGGAGGTGCTAGCATAAGAGCCCCATTGGTTATAACACTAAGGAGGAAGGCGGGTCAAAGGTGGCTCCTCTGAGCTGGCCCCCCCTCGAGGCTTCTTTAGACTGTTGCTTCTTGTCACAGCCCAGGGCAGCAAGGACAGAGTACGTAGTCAAAGCGTCAGGATTAGAACTCAGACCCCTCCTCAACTAGCGCTGGCCAGTGACACCACCAGCATGCAGTAGGGCTGAGTCTCCTTGTCAAGACTTCCTCATCTCGGTTCCCAGGACTAGAGGCAGCTTTGATCAGTGTCCTGTCTGGGTGGCATCTCTGGAACACGACCTAGTGTTTTTGAAGTGGCTGCTCAGACATCCCATCATGCTCTCAGGAGGGTGAACAGGCCTTGTACTTTCTTGACCACCCTCCCTGAGCAATGTTTTGGATCTGAGAGCACTTCTGGGTTGTTTGTGCCCAAGGAGAGTAGGGAAGAATTTAGCAAGAAGTCCATGGTGGGAGGACAGTGGGCTTACTTTTTGAAAGGATTGGGGGGGAGGGAGGAAGGACCATCTGGGGATGTGAAGAGCCTTGTTGTAAGAGCTGGGGCTGCAGAGACTAGAATGGACGAGAAGATTCCCAAGGGCATGGGTGTCAGACTCAGAACAAATGGGTTGACTTCCAGAGAGTAAAGGCAAGGACTTAGTGTCTAATAGCTTCAAAATGGCTGTTAGGGCCCACTAGATCAGTGGTTCTCAACCTGTAAGCCATGGCCCCTTTGGGCTTGAATGACCCTTTCATAGGGCTCACCGAAGACTATCAGAAATACAAATATTTACATTATGATTCATTGCAGCAGCAAGGTTGCAGCTGCGAAGTAGCAAAGAAAATAATCCCCGCCTCCCGCCACCCCCCCAAAAAAAAGAAGAATGAAAGAAAGAAAGAAAGAAAGAAAGAAAGAAAGAAAGAAAAAGAAGATAATTTTATGGTTGGAGGTCACCACAACATGAGGAACTGTATTAAAGGGTCATAGCATTAGGAAGGTTGAGAACCACTGCTGTAGACAGATGGGGTGTGCTGAAGGGGTATTCTGGGAGTGCCCCCTTCCTTCCTGCTCTCCTCCACTTAGGGCACACCTGCAGAGATTATTGAAGGTGAGTAGGAAATCTCATAGGCAAGGCCTCGATGGCTACCTGCTGTGGAGAGACTAGGGAGAGAAGGTGCATGCACTGTTCATATGGAAACTGCATCGGGGAGGCAAAGGCCTGAGCAGAGCCTTTGAGAGCGGGCCACGATGTCAGGGAGGTGGTCAGTTAAGCCAGCCAGAGGGAACTGAGCAGAAAAAAACACCTGCTGGAACATGTCCCTGTCCCCTGGGAGGAGTGCAATGACTACCCAAGGAGATGGTACCCAAAGAAGAAAAGGTGCAAACAAATATTATTTTTCTTGTATTCCTCCCCTTTCCTGCCCCAAATCCTTTTGGAGACAGACTGTTCTTTCTTATCTTAAATTTTACATGAGTGTTTTGTCTATGTGTATATATGTACACTGCATGAGTGTCTGTGGAGGTCAGGAGGGGCATCTGGAATTGGAGTTATGGATGGCCATAGCTGCCATGGGGCTGCCGGGAACCCAACCCCAGTCCTTTGCAAGAGCAGCAAGGCTCTTAACTATGGAGCCATAGCTCCAGCAGTGTGACCGAAATTTTGCTTGTTTGTTTGTTTGTTTGTTTTTGTTTTTTCAGTTTTTCGAGACAGGGTCTCTCTGTGTTAGCCTTGGCTGTCCTAGGCTCGTTTTGTAGACCAGGCTGGCCTCCAACTCACAGAGATCCACCTGCCTCTGCCTCCTAAGTGCTGGGATCAAAGGTGTGTGCCACCACGCCTGGCCTGGTTTGAGACTAAGTGTTTTTATGTAGCCCGGGTTGACCTCCAGCTTTCATTCTCCTGCCTCCACACCTCCAGAGTGCTGAGACTAGCAGAATGCTTTACCACACCTGCCTCTTACTCTTTGCTTTTGACTCATGGTTTTCTATTTGTTGGGCACATGGAACTGGGAAAACTTCATAGCCTCTGCACTTCTCTTGAATTGCGTTCCATCCCTTCCAGCCCATAATGTGAGGCTTTGTCTCTTGCCAGGATGCTGGGCTAAGTCCCCCAGAGGCTGCATCTCTAGGTGCCCTGATGTGCTATGTGCTTCTCATACTCAATGCTCTTGGGGAAAGTCCCCTCAGCTAACATGCAGGAGGCAAGCAAGTAGCCTGCAGACATGTTTGAAGGGGACCCTCTGCCCCCAGGAAGTAAAACAACATTACCACTGCATTTCTTGAATCTCAGTCTCTCAGTATCTTTTCCACCAAGCCTCCCAAAACTTCTATTAAATCAGTGCAGGTTTAGAGTTGAGTGAACATGGTAAATGCCTAATTTTACTCGCCTTTGAGACACAATCTTTGAACACCGTATGCCCACAGTTCCATGTGGGCTTTCCAAGTGTATTCTTTCCCCTCACAACCGAACACACAGTTGTCTGGCTTAAATCAAGTGAACATCTGAATGGGGCTAAATATTCCCCCTCCGTTTGGCGTGCCTAATGCCTTCCATCTTTGTTTAAATTACATTAGGCTTGTGAGCCCTGCCCTTCTTATCACCAACATCGGCACTTCAGTTTTCCATTTCCATCCATTCTTATGAAAGAATTAAGGTCAAAAATGCAAGAAAATGCTCAAAGGCTCGCACAAACACCACTGAACAGTTAGCAGGTTATGTTGCAGAAACGGAACTGTTGCCTAGCAGGATGCAGCACCGTGGGTGCCTCAAGCCCTGGTCCCTGGCCAACCTGGGACAGCCTGAAACCAGAGGTTGGCTCTAGAGCTTGGGATGGTGTTATGTAAGTCGAGGGAAAATGTATACTATTGCCAGAGCCAGAGGTTGAAGCCAAAGGTGACCTAGAATGATCTCATCCTATGAAGCTCAGCAGGTGTAAGTCCTGGCACCTCCTGTTTACTTGGGCAAACACTGCCATGCAATGAAGCTGTGGGGGAAGGTTGCTCTCCAAAGCAGTGTGCCCTGTGGATATGCCCACAAACCTGCCAGTGTTCCTGAACTTGGGGATGAATGAAAAGAGAGGGTTCCAGGACCCAACATCCTGTTACAAAGCTCGAGAGATTGTGCATGCTTATCAGGGAGGTCAGTCAAGTGGCCAAGTTCTAGGCTGCACTTTTCCTGAAACACAGTGGCTACAGGCTGCTCTGCCCTTAGGGTGACAGGGGAGGGGAGCAAGTCACTATCATCTCCAGAGATAGGGGGCTTAGGGCCAGCAGAGTGGTGAAAGGACACTTAGTATTCCTTGAAGACATTCTTCAAGAGGCCAACAAGTAACTGGAAACAGATACCCTGGAGCTCTCTGCCACTTAGCAATCTGAGCAGGAACTGTACAGTGTGGTCCTTGTAAACTCTGCAGTTCTGTAACATGTACCGAGAACCTTTCTCCTCAGGGTTCCCTGGTTACTAAGACTCTTTCATCAACTCTTTACTCTTGAGACAGAATCCCGCTCATGTGGAAACCATGTGAGGAAGTAGCAGGCTAGCATGATAAAGGGACAGAACTCCATCACTGGGTAGGAGGCTGGTCCTCCAGGCTGCCTCTGCCTTATCTTTCTGAATGCCTTAGAACAAGTTCTTTCATTGTCAAAGCAATGTTGATTAATCTCTGACAGAGCATCTCTATATTCAGGTATTGATGGCAATATTGGCAAAGACAAACTATAATAATAATTAAAAAAAAAACCCTACCTAATAAGATATTTATACTCTTCTCAGCGGGGAAACTTGTCTTTAAAATCTTGATTATTTCCTTCAGTGCACATTATGTGTGTGGCAGGGTATTATGCCTTACGCAGTCAATTGCTTTCCACCACATGTGCTGAGACAGTGACTCTAACTAAACCTGGAGCTCACCTAGTCTGTTGTTGGTGAGGTGTAAAAGCCCACCTTTGCGATTCGATTTCACAGCACCTGGGTTACAGACACCACATCACTTTCTGCGAGCTCAGGTCTTCATGCCAGGACAGCAAGCACTTTGCCCAGCTGAGCCCTCTCTTAGCTCCGGGGAAATATGTTTAACCCTGGGGTTTATGAGAAATGATGAGAGGAAGGATTTGGGGCTCCCATTCGGGACCAGAAAGATGAGAGCCAAACTAGGAGGCTGGTTTCTAAATCAAATAGTCCCAAGCCACGCCTTCTTCCTTCCTTCACTTGCAAGTGAAGTGATGCAGGCATTTTTTCACAAGGTGGGATATAAAACCGCCTTCTAATCAGATTTAAGGCCAAACATAATTTTTTTTTTTTTCCCAGAGTAGTGAAGGCCCACATTTTGAGTTTGAGTTCACAAGACCTAGTTTCAAAGGCAGTTTTTCCTTGACCTTAAAATAAGAAGCCAAAGTAGACAGGTGGGTTTTGTGATTCCTGTTTAGCAAGCCTCCCTTGAGACAGTCCAAGAACTCCTTCAACCCTCAGCCACAGGAAACCAAACACCTGAGCTGGGAAAGAAAGTACCTGCGGCCCACAGTGCAGGCCAGCGAGCAAGAAAAGGAATGGGAGAGGCTGGGCAACTCCTTGCCAGCTTGAAAGCCCACTTTTGTTTGACCTACATCCCAGTCACCTTTATCTCCTCTCAGGAGGGAGAGGCTGCACCACAGAAGGTGTGGTTTCCCCTGAGGGGACCAAAATGGGCCCAGGGTTACAAGAAGCCAGCTCTGGCCTCTTGGGCCCAGAGCTTGGGGGAGGAAGGACCGCCTCCTCCGCCCCATTCAGGTTGGTTTGCGCTGGAATGCCACGCTTCTCAAAGTGTCTGAGTGATAGGCACTTTCTAAATATGTACAGTGATGGTCTGATAAGAAACCAAGCGTGTGGCTTTGCCGGTCAACGCCTCCAGCTCTGCCTGCGGCTGCCGGGGCTTGAGATGGAGGTCTCCCTTGCAATTTCCGCATCTCCTTATAGAGTCCTGGCTTCCTGCCAGGACCCCCGTTTTCCAATTTCTACTTCTGGAACTAGAAAAAAAGAAAATCCCATCCACCATCTCCCAGCGTCTCCATGCTTAGCTCCCATAGCCTAAACCCCCGTGACACTAACGGCTGAGGTGACAGGGAGCACGCGGAGCGTCCCCCAGCCCCACCGCCCCCCAGCCCCCTCGCGTCTCGCTCGGCCCTACAATGCACCCTTGTACCGGACCTGCAGCCAGGCCGGGGGATTTGGCACAGGGATGGGGGCAATATTCGTCAGATATTTAAAACAGAGCCGAGAGAACAAAGCAGGCCTTTGTGCCGCTGAAAGCGGGGATCCGGGAGCAGCGGGGACGCGCACGGAGCTCTGCGGGGGCGTGGGCGCACGCGTGGCGCGCGGTCCCGCGCAGTTCCGACCCGGTTCTCCTGTGTTCCCTCCCTGAGCGCAACCCGCAGTGGGCTGCAAGAGGAGGCTGGCTTTTATATGCCCGCCACAACATGTTTAATTGAAAACGAAAGAAAGAAAGAAACAGCTATTTTCCATGTTTCTGTAGGAAGCATAGGCCATTAAAATTAAATGATAGACCAATTGGGAACTCAGGTTTTAAATGACCCGGACTAATAGGACACTTGAGTCATGTAAAAACCAAAAGCATTTGGAAAAGACGTCTTTTTTTTTTGGATGCAAGAATTGAAATCGTTTTGAGAGAACGGGCCTCTTTTGTCTTGTTTTGCTGGATGACCACACTTTTGGTTTCCTGTTTATTGTCACTTGGGATTTAGGAGCTATGATAGCTATTGTTAAGGCGCTGGCTTTTGTTTGGGGCTGTGGGCTAGCCAGCGTTTGTTTGTTTGTTTGTTTGTTTAAAAAGGCAAATAGAAGTGGAGTTTGCATGGTACAGAGATGAGATTGTGTTATGAACTAAGGAATTCGTGAGGGGGGTTAGTAAATAAATTCCGTTGTTATTGAAGAAGGTTGAAGCGCTCTCTTGGGTAGGGTGGACTAAAATGGATGTTGTGGGGGAAACATGATGTGCAGTGTTCCCTGTTCTGCTTTGCAGTAACAAAGATGTCTCCGTATGCAGTGAAGAAAAGTGCAGAGGCTGGAGGAAGCCAACTTCAGGCTTAGGAATGAGATTCTATGCTTGACTTAAGATGAATGGGAAAGGTAGTCTCAACCAACCAGATGATTCTACAGCTTTCCAAAGGGGGCTCCAGGACCAAAGTCCACTGTGGTTAAGTGGACAGCCTTACAGGGCCAGCCTGGGGACACAAAGCACTGTGCTTGCCCACTCTTCTCTGCCTGTGTACAAACACGAGCAATTTATAGCTTTCTTTTCCCTTCATAGCTCAGTTACCAGGTGGTCGGTCACAAGAAAGTGAAGAACTATCCCCCCTCCCACCCCTCCCCCTTCCCCCTACTACTGCCCCCCCAACCCCCCCACCCCTTTCTGAGCACAGAACGGAAAGCCTTGTGCATGCTAAGCATACACTCGCTGCTGGGGCTACTGCCCCAGCACTGGGATTTTTATGTGAGCTCATCTTGGCACGAAGCTCTTTTACCATCCTTGACCTCCAGATCTCCAGGGCAACTGCTGCTAGGACGTCATAGGCAGCAGATCATGACCCTTAAAGGCCACACTTCAGCAAGGGCAGATAAACAGTTTCACAGCGATGGTCACGTAGCAGGCTCATCTTAAATGGGGGCTGGTTAGTTAGGATGACGTAAGTGGTTTTTTCCACTCTCTTCCACATTCTGGCTACAGAGCCCCGGATCTAGGCATTGGTCTAGGGATGTACCTTAGGTTATGAAGTAAGGGAACAGTGCAGTGGGACTTGAGAGAAGTCCCTTCTTTTAGACACAAGGACAAAGTCTTGACTTCCCCAACCCATAGCTCAGTTTCTTTTTGTTTCTCTCTTAGTTTGTCCCCCTTCTCTCCCTTAGGTCATTTTGTCATTAGATAAAGGTGCTTATTATAGAGAGGCTCCAAGATGGCAGCCTTGCTTACTCTCTCTTCTCACTGAACTTGGGTGAGCCACAGGGAGCCTTCTACAGCTTGGATCCAGCCAGAAGAGCTGTGGTTAGGAGCCCTGCTTCCATCTTTCCTCTTAGCTTCCTGTAGCCATGGTTCTTTGACTTGCGGAAGACTGAGCAGATAGGGAGATGGCGTCCACGCTAGGGACAGGCATCTGAGAGGAGGCAGAAACCTGCCCACAGATTTTCCTTCTTTTTGCCAAATAGTCTCCAGCACGAAGCCATGTGCTAGGTGCAAATGTTTCCCTCTGGGAAATGCAGGAAAGCGTGAGCTAGAACCATAGCTCCTTTTCCAAGCAACACACACATCCACATCACACCAGCATCCAGATGGTGCCCAGAGCCGCTCACTCTGGGATGGGATTTATTCTCCATCGGGGGTGCTTGAAGCTCTGTGGGGAGAGTCATTTTCTTGAGAAAGCGTTCACTTCGCCTCATCTTCCAAAGGCCCATTTCCTGCTCAACAGGCTCCAGGTAAGTGAAGCCCCAGCCTCAGGTCTGGGCTGGATTCCAAAACCTTGGTGTTTCCTGGGTTGGGGGGGGGGCATGCCTGTTGTAAATCTTGCTTTTCCTTAAAGTGGCTCAACAGAAGGAAGGCATTGGAATCTTCCTCAGTACACCCCGGTCATTTGCTTTTTCTGTCAGCTGAATTCAGGACCCCAAAGCCCCACTGGTCCCACTGATTTACCCACCACATTTTATTGCCTTTTGAGATGTTTGCCTCATTAGCATACCCGGTCCACTGAGGAACACCCAGTTAGACTGTGTAGGGAGCGATGGCTTATTTTCCTCTCTAGATGTAGTTCTTTGGACTCTCCACCCAGGGTCACTATGTGATCATATGGCATTGGTGTTTACATTTATTGAAGGCACCCCTTCTGTGGGGACACAGACACTTGCCAGGGCACAGGTCACCTAGATGACCTTCTGCCCCCAACTGCTCTCTGTGCAAACATGGCTTGTAGGGCTGCATATGGTATGCCTCCCTCCACACTGTCACTCACTCTTGCTGTTCTTCTTGGTAATTACCTGAGAGGCAGGAGGCTGAGGAGCCTTTGTGCACCTTTGATGCAGGTTTCCTGAGGTCTAAGAGAGACACCTTGGTGTGGGCATGTTTTGAGGTCTGGGAGAATTTGGAAACGTTTTATGGTAAAGGCTCACTTTTCCTGGGACAGAAGACCAGCTTTTTGAAGTTAAGGTAATCATGAGGGGGGGATGAAACAGCTGGTCAGTCCAACATAATCCTGCCTAGAAACTTGACAGCAAATACCTTTGTTATTTGCTCATTTGGGTACTTCAAGGGAATTCCCAAGAACCGTCAACCTCTTTTGAGAAAAGAGAGGTTAGGTTCACGGTGTTTCTTTCTCTTCCTGCTCAGGACTTTGGCCTGTGGTTAGGACATCTGGACCCTGGGAATTTAAACACATCTCTGCTTTCAGGTCTAAATCCAGTCACCTGTCAAGAGGCTTGCCTTCCCTGCTTTGATGAATCCATTTACAGAGTTCTTCATGGTGTGGTCTGGGGGCCACAAGGGGCAAGCCTGGAAGACTCCTGCAGGATCTCAGGAGTATTGTCTTTCCCAGCTGTGACCCAGCATAAGCACCTCTAAAACCAAAGGGACCACACACAGCACACACTCACCCCCCCCCCCCCATGACATGCACAGTCCTAAGGAGGAACGAAGACTTCCGGTTCAGGTGGATGTTTTCCAAATGGACACTTAATAGATCCAGAGTCACCTTCTCTCAGGAAATGTTCATTCTCCACCCATTCCACAGAAATTTACTGAGCAGCGTACCATGTGACAGCTCTGGATGAACAGCAAGTGAAAAAAGAGCTTCTGCCTACAGTTGACAGGTCATTTCCTGCCAACCTACCTCCTCATCAGATCTGAAGCCTGTGTGCATTCCCTTTTGAGAAACCGCATCCACCTTAGCTTCTTGATGCATTCTGCTTTCCCCAATAAGCCCAGCTTAGAGGGAGAGGGGCCTGGTCTACAGAACTGGCACTCACACTGGCACAATGTGGCCCTCGCTGATGTGGGCTGGCTCAGCCAGCTTGTTGTCCAAGTGTACTAGAAGTCAGAAAGATTTCCCTCTAGTGATGGAAATCTAGCCCCCATGGAGGGTCTGTTCACAAGTGAGGGTCAGGATGAGATGGACAATGATGCTAGGACTGGTGGGCCCTCAATGTTGGAATGGCAAAGCAATAACCAGAGAGAGCCCAGCAGATGACGAGGACACACTTATCCAGGTATTTGAGATCTCTGCGTGTGTGTGTGTGTGTGTGTGTGTGTGTGTGTGTGTGTGTGTGTGTGTGTGTATGTGCACACATGCGTGAGAGCATGAAGGCAGCTCACCAAATAGGCTCTGCTAGCTGGACAGCAAGCCCAATGGTGCATCCGCCTCTGTCTCCCCTGTGCTGGGGTTACATGTGTGCACTGCCCCCCCTAGGTCGGTTCTAGAGACTGAATCCAGCTCCTTACGCTTGCATAGATGAACACCTTGCTGACTGAGTCATCCTCTAGTGGCCCCTGAGCCTTCGTTAGGAAAGAAATGAAGTGTGGTGATGAGCCCTCTGTAAGCCTGATGCTCACTGGTCTTCTACAATGACCTATGTGACCATTGATGTGTCTGCCAGAGGCAGGAGATGACACAGGGAAGGAAAGTGATGTCATGGCTACTTGGCCTGCTTCCTGAACTCCAGAGCTCTGGGTCAGGCTGCACGCATTGTCACTGTGCATAGAGTCCATACCATGGCTGAGACGGAGATTAACTTGGGCCCTGGCTGCTGATAGCACTATTTTATTCTTGCTGGGTCACTAACTCCTGACTCCGTTGTTCTGTCTCTAACAGGAACAGGAGAAAAGTTTGCATTTTCGGCTTTGGAAGCTCATTTTCTTTCCCCTGTGGGATGAACCACAATCATCTTAGGACCGCATAGGTTTGATGAACTAGGTGGTAGGGTTCTAGTGAGGCCTTGTCTGAGACTCCAGTGGCCAGTGAGGAAAAGACCCTTTAGCTCTGACCACACTGACTGAGAGGGGGTTGATGGGAGATGTCATGAGAAGGGAGATATAAGCCCGCAGAGATCCATCTGGCCTCCTTGGTTCTGAATGGATGCATAATACTGCTTGGGTAGACCTAAGACTGAGAGTGGGGAAGGGAAAGGCCAGCAGGGGATGACTACTGAAGAGTTGCAGAGAAAGGCATTGGGGAGCATGGTAAGAAAAGAAACCTGACCACAAGGAAAGACCATGACATCTTCAACTGTCTCAGATATCCCAAGGATGTGAAGGCAATGTGGGAGAACCCAGCAGACCTACATGGATGGGGACGTGTGGCTAGATGGATGGGTGGGGAGGTGACTGGATGGTGGAACCAAGGAATGGGATAAAAAGAACAAAACAAAACAGTGGGATGGGATCTACCAAGGACTGTGTGAGTGAAAAGAGGAAGGGAAAATTGCAGGCAGGGTTTGCCAACTACGAAGGGGTGCCAAGGAGTGGTCTGGGAATGCCTTATTCTTCCCTCTCTTCCAACCTCCTAAAACCATCCCAAGTAAACATGTAGCCAAAATATGGGGAATTTATACACTGAACAGCTTGAAGAACAACCCCAAGCTCCTAAGTCTCCAGCTCTTCCCCTCAGGGTATTTTTAAAAGAAATCCCAGAACTTCTGTTATTCAACTGGAAGGCATTGGGTCTGCTTTCTCCAAATCCCTTCCCACAGCAGATGTGTTCAGGGCCTGGACAGGCATCGGGCCTGAAATGCGGTCAGGGAGGTAGGCACATAAGGGGAGTGTACAAGGCTACACCTCTCAGTCACTGCTTAGGGGCTTGGAGCCTCGATTTCTCTGAGAGCAGAAAAGCAGTTTTCTTCTGTTAATGGCTATCTCAGAGGGAATTCATCGTTACAGTTGGGACCAAGGTTTAGGTGTCAAATGCCTGTCAGATTCTGCAAGCCTTAAACCAATAACATGAACAGCTAACTCATAGGAAAGGAAGACACTCCATTCCTGCAATGTCTTACCAAGAAACCAGAAGTGCACACAAGGATCCGGAACAGCTACCCATGTAAGATAGGTGCGACGGCGTCAGGTAGAGATCAGAGAGAACAGATGCCATCTGTAAGTCCTCACTACCTTGGGGGCGTGTTCACTGGTGAAATCACTGGATTTCTGAATAGGTCCAGTCCAACAACATACATGAAATGTGTCCCTACATCCCCCTTTATAATTATTTCTTTTAAATCGTGTGTGTGTATGTGTGTGTGTGTGTGTGTGTGTGTGTGTGTGTGTGTGTGTGTGTGTGTACATGTGAGTGAAGGTACCTGTGGGGGGGCAGAAGAATGTGTTGGAACCCCTTAAGCTGGAATGGTTATGAGCCAGATGACCTCATGAGCCAGGAACTAAACTCCAAGTCTTCTGCAAGAGCAGGAAGTGCTCTTAGCTTTGAGCCATTTCTTCATCCCCTCAGGGGCCTCTTACAGTCAACAAATGACAGATAAACACTGGCCTTTTCTCTAAGAAGACACAACACTGCATTCAAGCCTGTGTAAGAGAAAGGCTAAGGAGGCGTGACTCTCAAAGAAGCATCAACCACACCCAAAGTCTCAGAAGAAGCCCACAGGGAGAGGAGAGATGTGGGTGGGAAGTTGGGAGAAGGTGGTGAGGCTGACGTAGGAGAAGTTGCCCAGAAGGCTTTGGTGCAGTGAGATCCAACATAGGCAGGAGAAAGGTGCGCTGTACTTGAAGCAAGGGTCAAGTGAAACTCGGGAACACTGTCAGCCCTCGAGAGTGAACAGCGCTCCGTGTCTGAAGCCTACAAAGGCGGTATGATTGCTCCTTTGATCAAGGACAAAAATACCAACAGCAAAACAAAGACATCCCAAACACACAAACCCAAAATCCAAACACACGCACTCACGCACGCACGCATCCATGCACGTACATGGTTTCTACTGAGCCTGTATCAGGAGGAAGAAGACTTGTTTGTGTGTTGATCCACACTGGCTAAGACTAAAAGCTAAGTTGCTTATCTAAACTAGACCTTGAAAGTGATCGCTCAGGGATGGTTGCACCATGTGAGTGGTCTCTTTTCAGCTTCCTGTTCTTTTTGCCCTCACCAGGTGGTTTTTGTTACTATGGTCTAGGAAGAGAAGCTTGGGCTGTCCCGTGGAGTGGAGCAGCTGAGCTCCAAGAGCAAGGGGCTGAGTCAAAGGCAGAAGTAGGAGTGCTTCTTTCTCCAGGGAATTCATCGTGAGAGTGGACTTTAGGTGGAAGTTGTCAGGGCAGAATACTAGAAAAGGAAGGATTATGTGGAAAACTCGGCATGCGCATGCCTCCTTGAAAACTTGCTCCCTGGTGAGGTATGCATTTCTAGAGTGCAGTTCTGTAAGAGTGGGCAAAGAACAGCCAGAAGCTCCAGACTGAACAAGCCAAGAGTTCATGGAAGACAGCGACTCATACAGATGCCACCTGGCTTTACAGATAGTAATTCTAAACTACACATGGCTGGGGTGTTTTAGGATCCTCCGTCTAATAAAGCTTAAAACAAGTCCCTAGAGCTGGGTATGATGGCACACACTTTTAATCCCAGCACTCGGGAGGCAGAGGCAGGTGGATTGCTGTGAGTTCAAGGCCAGCCTGGTCTACAAAGTGAGTCCAGGACAGCCAAGGCCAAACAGAGAAACCCTGTTTCAAAACAAAAACAAAAACAAAAACAAAAACAAAAACAAAACAAAACAAAACCAAGTCCCTAGAGGAAAAAAAGGATCACATTCAGAAGTAACTAGTGATCTACCAGATAAAAACTCTACGTTCTCTAAAGAAATACTCAAACACACGGGCCAACAATAGAACCTTTAAAATATCCACCATTCAATCAAAACAACAAGTCACCAAGGAAAAGGAGAATGTGACTCTCACCAAGAGAAACATCAGCTAATAGAAATATACTCGAAGATGACAGAGTTGATTAGACGAAGAGACAGGCACATTAAAATAATCGTAACTATATAAGATGTACTCAAGAGTTTAAAGGAAAACATGAGTGGAATGAGGAAAGAGCTGAAGAGACAAAATAAGAACCAAATGGAACTTCTAGTTATGGTATTAAAGGTAAACTGGAAAATTTGAGAGAAAAGAAGTGAAATTAAAAGCATATAGCAATAGAAACTATCCAAACTGAGGCAGAGAGGAAAGACTTAAGGAGATAAAAAAGAAGAAATGAACAGGGTCTTGATAAAAATAAGTGGAGAGAAGGGAGATTGAGTATATTCTTGACAAAATGATGGCCAAATTTTTTTTCCAAATTTGATGGTAAGAACTATAAATAATGCTATTGATCCAAGATTTACAGTGGATCCTAACTGTAATTCTTGTAAGAGACAAAACCACAGGAAGGAGTATCGTAATGAAATTACTGGGCTGGGTTATATAGCTCACTTGAAAAAGAGTGCTTCTGCAGTATGTAGAAAGCCCTGAGCTCAATTCCCAGTATTACATAAAACAGGACGTGACGGCTCACACCTGTAACCCCTGCATTTGAGACGCAGAGGCAGGAGGATCTCTTTGAGACCAGCCTGGTCTACAGAGGGAGTTCCAGGACAGCCAGGGCAACACAGAGAAACCCTGTCTAGAAACAAAATGAAACAAAACAACAACAAAAATCAAACCAAACCAATTTACTAAAAATTAGCAATAAAAATAGTAAATGTAAATTCAGAAAGAACCTATTAATTTACAGTCTAGAAAGAGTAAGAAACATTGCAGACTTTTGATCAAGGTTATGCAAACTAAAGGCAATAGGACAATACTTTAAATGCACATAAAGAAAACAAGAGCTCAGCCTAGCAATCTATATCCAGCGAAAAAACTTTACAAAAGGCAAAGACATAATTCAGACTTTTCAAAGCAAAGCTATAGAGTTTCACGACAAGCTGATCTGCACTGTAAGAAATATTAAAGGAAGTTCTTTAGGCAGAAATCTTAGCTCTACACAAAAAGATGAAAGTGCTAGAAGTGGGTAACACAAGGGCCACACAAATGTGAACATGAAAGTCAACAGTGAAGATAAAATGAACTCTAGAGAAAAATGTTCAGGCTGCGCAAAGAAGAAGAGGGTGTTGAAGAATACATAGGACAACAGGAAAACGAACAGTAAGGTCTTCTGTTTGCATATCCTTATACAAGAGACACTTTTAGGAATAAAAATACAATTAGTTTCCAAGTAAAAGAATCAGATACTGAACCATGCAGCATTTATTAGAAATACGGAATGGATTAATCGCTGCAAAAGAAAACTACAGAGCAAAGACTATCCCCAGAGATAAAGCAGGACAGGATTATAAAAAAACAGGTAGATATAAGAAGACATAAGAATACTCAATGTTTGTGTATCCATGAACAGAATTTTATACCATATGAAAGAGAAATGGATGACATGCAAAGATGAACTAGAAACACAATTATAGCTTGAAAAAATATAATTCTCGGGAATGAATAGAACACATAGAAAAGTAAGAATATAGAAGCTGTGACAGCATGACCCCCTGACTTGAGCTGAGACTTATAGAGCATCCGCCCAACAACAACACATCATTTCTTTTCAAGTTAACATAAGACAATCACCAAGGTTGGTTATAGTTTGAGCTATAAAAACAAAAGACGACAACTACATTTGACCTGTGAATATAGCGTAATGGTAGAGCACTTGCCTGGCATGTGTAACATCCTAGGTTCAATTTCTAGCCTTGCAAATAAAAAAGGAAAAAGACTACATTTTTTATATTGAAATTTGATCGCAAGATAGTTAAATTAGTAGTAAAACCAGGAAGATGTTTTTAAAATACCCAGATATTTGCAAGATAAATGAAGAAAAGAAAGTTTGAAGGTAGTTTAGAACTTTTGTGAACTGAATGGAATTAAGCAAGACACACACACACACACACACACACACACACACACACACACACACACACACACAGAGAGAGAGAGAGAGAGAGAGAGAGAGAGAGAGAGAGGGAGAGGAGTTTCACTATGTAGCTCTGGCTGTCTTGTAACTCACTTTGTAGACCAAGCTGGCCTGGAATTCACCTGCCTCTGCCTTCTGGGATTAAAGGCATGTGCCACCATGCTGCCTAAAACATAGGTTTTTTTTTCTTTCATTTTTTATTATGTTTATTTTTAACATATACATTTATATTATTACACATGAATAAAATAAACTACATACAGCAGGAAGAACCATGAGACAATCAGGAATTATATAAATGTTACATTCTAGTGATTTGGCTATTTGTATTTGGCAAACTTGAAGTAAAAATCCTTCCTATCTTCTTGGATCTAAATTTTTGAATGAAAATCAATATCTGTAATATCTCATCTCTATTAACTTAAAACATCTATCTTGATCTAAAAACATCTTAACCCCTAACCTACTAAGCTTACTTGTAAGACTAAACTATCTGCTCTTCAACCTCATTAGAGATTTGAGAAGGAATAAAACTTAAATACCTGAGTGAACCAGAAGTGCAGGTCAGCAGCTTCTAAAATGAAAACAAAACAAAACAAAACAGAAAACAAAAACAAAAACAAAAAATGACTGGGACAGTTTACTGCCTGAGCAGTCACTCAACACTCTCTGTAATGTTAGAGCATCATCTTCGGCCTTCTAGCCCAATGTATCTGACAGACATATTTGCGAGGCAGGAACTATTGAGGACTTGCTTACCCTGTCTTGGCAGAGTTTGGCTGTTGCCTGCATCTAAGCTTGCCCATTTTTAGGCAGAATTCTGTCTGTGGCAGAAACGAGGACATTTTGCCCAATGGCTTGTTTGCCACATTTGAAACCAACTCCATAAGGAGGTTCTTTGATGGTTATCATCTTCTTTGAGGTAGGCTGGCTGTTGCCAGGAGTTAAACTTGTCTTGTTGACAAAGAATCTTTAGAATAATAAAAACATCTTTAAAAGTCATATTCTGTAGGTCACTGAGGCTTTTGAAAACTTTAACTATTTTACCTTATATATCTATAGAATCCTATCTATCTGTTAGACCTAGGCTATATATTCTTGTGATAAAATTAGACTAGTATTTGACATGACCATGATTTGCATCAATATACAAAATTCTATACCACTGAATTAAAAAAATAACCTTATTTGTGAGTAACAATTAAGGCCTTGAGATGAGGAGTAGATTCAATCATCTACCTTTATTCCATCCTCCCTCTGTATTCCTATATCCTCCTTTCTTTCTTTTCAGCTCCTATCTCCTTACCTATGAAAGAAAGATAAAGGAAAAGAGAGATGTCCCTGAGTCCACCCTAATTTTCTCTCTGTATAAGACCAATAATAACTTTTAACCAACTCTGGATAAAAATAAGCATCTGTAGACCAAGAGAGCAAACAGAAACCTACCCAGCCCCCCTTAGAGGAAGTGGGACATTGCTAAAACATAGTTTTAAAGTATGAAACTCACTGTTTTAACTTATTCACCATACTGTACAACAATCACCACTATCTCATTCTAGAACATTCTAAAACATGCCTATGAGCAGTAAGATCCTACTTCCTCTTCCCAGAATCCTCTAGAGATCATTCCTCTACCTTAGGCAGGTCGGCTTTTTCCTAAGCTCCATCCATCTGTGCTTGAGGCCCTTTCATTCCCCCAAATATTCATTTTTGGTGTGTTGTTTTGAGACAAGAGTTCACTTCATAGTCCTACCTGGCTTGGAATTCACTATGTAGACCAGGCTGGACTTGAACTCATAGAGCTCTGCCTGCCTCTGCCTCCCAAGCCATGGGATTACAGGTGTGCTCCACCAGTCACACCCTCCCACGAACATTCATTTGCTGCAATAATTAACTGCATTGTCTGTAGTCCCCGCCTCCCTGTGTCCTATGAAGAAAGATGTGTAGGCAGCTCTGCCTATCCCGGTTCCTGCTAACCACACTCATGGGATTTCCCACCATCAAGCTAAATCTGTGTGTGCTGTTTTCTCCCCCTAATCTGTTCACTCCAGTGACGCTCCAGAGGGCAAAGAGCACATTTCCCCCCCCCCTTCTCTCCGTTAATACTAAAACCCACTGGACTATCTGCTTTAAAATAGGGAATTTTAATCACATGTGTAAGAAGTTGATAGACGTGACTTTGTGTCCCACTCACATCTGGCTTGATTCAGGTTGACCCTCCCACCAAGTAGAATCTATTTTCTCAGAGTCCAGCCTCAGGAACATCGGTTTGGTTCTCAGCGTGGTTCCTGCAGGTTGCCTCCACAGCCCACAGTGGAGACAGAACTTAGTGTTTTAGCAGCTGACCTGATTTTCCTACAGTATTAGTTCTTTAATTTTTATTACTACTTGCTTCATAACCAGGCCCGATTAAGAGGTGGAAAGACAAGTGGGAAGCACTTTGCAACTCCAAGAAAGCATTTCCACGCTCTTTTGATCTTAAACACTTAAACCGGCCCCACAATGGCAGGCTCTGAGCTCTGGCCCCAGGTTCCCTAGCTCCAAAAATAGTCTTGCTTAGAACAACTAAATCATGTGTTTGAGCAGGTTTCGGAGATATGGACTCCTATCCACAGCCCTACAAGGACATCGTGAAGGTTCATAGGCTTTTAATGAATATCTTGCAATGAAAGGTTTTGATTGAACTTGGTTGTGCACGGTTACCTCAGTTACTAGCCATGGGGAGGGTCCCGGGGTTACATGGGCTGGCCTCAAATGCCCCCTGCTTATATCATGCTGTTTGTGAGTCCATTTTCCCCTGCAGGCATATATGCACCCAGGTGTATTCCTCTCTTTGGAATTAGCCTGAGTCACCTGGCTGCCTTCTGCCAGCTGTGCTGTGATCGGAACTGAGTTCCCTTGTCCACTTGCCTGCCCCTCTTTTCTCCTTCCCCTCCTCCCTTCCTCCTTCTTTCTTCCCCCTTTTTTATTTCTTCCTTTTCTTCTTCCTCTTTTTATCTCACCTTCCCCCCAATTATGTTTTTTTATATATATGTATATATAATATATATTATAAAACAGATAATTTCATATAGACTATAAAATAGATCATTTCAGTCTGTGTGTATGCAATATGCATGTGCTTATGTATGTTGTAGTATGTATGTATTATGTATGCATGTGTGTGGAGAACAGGGAACTACCTTGGCTGTTGTTTTCCAGGAGACATCCATCTTGTTTCTTTGAGAGATCTTTCTGGTACAGAGCTCATCAGTTGGCCTAGGCCAGGGACTTGCCCATTTCTTTCTCCCCAGTCCTGAGGTTCCAAATGAAAGCCACTGAGCCTGACTTTTTCGCATGAGTTCTGGGGATGGATCTCAGGCCTTCACACTTGCATTTGAAGTGCTCTACCAAATGGGCCATCTCCCTGGCCTGTATTTCAGCCATCTTAAAGTGTACAAGCCTATGGCATTAAGTACATTCACACCGACTAGCCGTCAACAACACCACCTGTCTCCAAACGTCTTCTCATCTTGAAAAACATGAAACTGTTCCCACAAGGTGATAATGTTCTCCCAACTCCTGGCAGCCGCCATGGTATTTCCTGTCCCTATGAACCTGAATAAGCCACATACCTCATGTAAGAGGAGCCACATGACATTGATTCTTTTCTCTCTTTCTCTTTCTCTTTCTCTACAACTGGGGTCAAAGGGTCATACACCTCCCAGGTAAGTAAGTGATCTACCAGGCACTGCATAATACATATTATATCACATACTGTGTGTATTACATAGTATTATAACACCATGTGTATGACTTGTATGTGTATTTTTCCACTCCCTTTTTACTTTTGCTAAACCCTCTAGGCTGGCTTTGAACTTGAGATTCTCCTGCTTCAGCAGCTTGAATGGCCATGATTAGAGTTCTGTGCCAATTAGGCCTGGCCTGCTTGCCTTTCTTGACAGCAAAGGGTCATGTGATCCTGGAGCTGACCCCTCTAGGAGTTTGATGTGGTAGCCAGGTCAGGAGGAGAAACAGGAGAGTCTGCAACACACACACACA
>OU015742.1:172930790-172974529 GCA_907169655.1 Acomys percivali | reverse complement strand
ATGAATCCGTGGGTGGATAATGGTCCTCCTCTGTGTGCCTATGAATCTGTGGGTGGATAATGGTCTTCCTCTGTGTGCCTATGGCTCATTCTTTGCACTGTGATTTAAGCCCCATTCTTTAATACCCCTCCTCCCTAGAGGGAACTATACTAAGATACTTTTGTTTTGTTTTTTGTTTCTTTGTTTGAGACGAGGTCTCACTTTGTAACCCTGGCTGTCCTGAACTCACAATGTAGACCAGGCTGACCTCCAACTCATAGAGCTCTGTTTGCCTCTGCCTCTCAAGTGTTGGGATCAAAGGCATGTGCCACTACATCCGGCTAGCACTTTTGAAAGTTCAATCATCTTTGCCAATATTGGTTTCATAGACCTATAAAGGGAGCAAGAGCTCTGTGTTAAGTGAATGCACGCTTGAGAGAATGATGGGAGAGTGGGTGTATTTTGTCCAGTCTGACAAATGGCAAGAGGGCATGTCACCTTCATCATGACTGATGATAAGATGCTGAGGCCTAAGACTCCCCCCTTGTCTCATCCCTGAGTAGAAAGAGATTTCTTTTTCTAAGAAGTTACTCGCACTAGATCATTTAGATTTAAAAACTGACTGGTATGATAACGGGAATCCAAGGCAAAGAAACTTTTTTCCCCATTTGATTTCTTTGCTTTAGAGGACCCCAACAACATGAAAGGAGTCAGCATCAGGCCACCCCTCTGGCTCCAGCCAGCAGTTGAGTTGCATAGACGCAGGCTTAGCCAGTTGGTTTCTGTGCTGGGGGATACAGGCCTCCATCTTGGCCTACCTTCCCAGGGCCAAATTTGCTCTCAGTGACAGTAGCTGGTTGATTTCTTCTGAGAAAATGGAAACATTGGTCTTTTGATGATGTGTACAGTGACAGGCAAATGAGGAATTTTCCAATACAACTATGGTGTGGATTTTCCAAGGACAGGTTGACCAAGAAAAGCCATCATATGACCTCGCTCTAGAATTAGGTAACATGCCCCTCCCCCCGGCCCCGGAGTAAAAGAGGTGACACCAGGAGGAGAGCTGTGATCCCTTCAGTTTCTAGTGTCTGGTGATCTGCCACATATGGGATTAGTGACTTCAGGACAGCTGGGTCGTCTCAGTGCCATTTCCCCATGCTGAGAAGAGACACGGTGTCGATTCTGTTTGGGAAGGAAGTGGCAGTGAAGGGCAGCTGAAAGCTAGATGGCTCTCTAAAATCTGTGACAGAAGTGGTATGCACAGGGCCTGTCTACGCTGCAGCGGATTTCACAGTGGCCCAGCTGTACCCTGCCATGAACTCCTTCAGTATTCCACAGACTTACTGGGCTCCACTCTATGGCTAACCCTGTCCTATGAACTGGACAAACAAAGCTGAATTGTCCCCTGCCCTGGTTTCTCTCCAGTTCCCTTCATCATCCTCTGCAAGAGGAGAAGAGCCATTGTTTTCCCCAGCCGCTTTCTTCCTCTCCGCCACGGCAGATTTTTCTCAAAGGTCTCAGGGAATAGATGCACAGAAAGACCTAGGAGAAGGGATGACTCACTCTCATGTTTGAAAACCCACTGAGGAGCTGTCAGGCTTTGCAGTTGTCTTCTTCCAACCTCTGGAAATATACTTAAGAATCCTCGGAGACCTTCATTAGTGGCTGGGAGAAAGCGGGGCTCGAGTCCGACGAATTCCCAGTGTCAGGTCAAATTTGCAAAACCTCCCCAAGCTCTTCCTGTAGCATGACATCCACCTCAGTGATGCTGAAGATGTTGGCGTGGTGTGCATAGCGGGAAGGGCTGGAGAATTCAAGGAAAGATGCGGATGAAAAGCAGGGGACACATCTGCTAGCCCCTCACATAGTCTTTCTTTAATGACTTCCCCCACTGATTCTGGAAAATACCTGTTCATGGGAGGAAACTGGAAAAAGAGAGCTATGCCTCAAAAGACACAACAGTAAAACATAAGCCCATCACTCAGAGACAGTGGCCATTTTAGGCAGGTTTTTGCAGAAGAAAGAAAGAAAGAAAGAAAGAAAGAAAGAAAGAAAGAAAGAAAACACACACATACGATACTTTCCTTAAAAACTGTTCTG
This sequence comes from Acomys percivali, assembly GCA_907169655.1. NCBI lineage: Eukaryota > Metazoa > Chordata > Mammalia > Rodentia > Muridae > Acomys > Acomys percivali. The sequence continues at coordinate 172,972,450 of OU015742.1, read as the reverse complement.
TTCTGTTCTGTGCATGTTACTCCATAATTCACTTTCCCCTTTAATGATATGTTGTGCAAACATTTTCCCACCAGGTTAAGCTTTCTTCTGATACAATTTTAATGACTACCTAGTATTCCATCTCACAAATGTTTAGTTTAACTAACACCATATACTTGTGTCTGGTTTTCGTTTGTGTACCTTTTTCTTTGCCACTATAAATTACGTGATGTAGACATTGGGGAGACTGACTCAGGCTGCTCTATTGTTCTGGTCATAAGTCACTTAGTCCTCCCTCAAAAGCCACTGGTCTCTTTGGAGGCCAGAGGCACTTCGCAGCCCTTTCTCAGAACAGAAGGACAAATTTAATCTATTCAAGCTAGAAGCAGCCAGAATGTGCTTATAAACCCACAGAAACACCCACCAATGTAAAAAGACAGTGGACTCAATTCAGGACAACTCTATTCATAGATGTGTTAGTTCAGACAAGACTGGTCCCCTTCACTTGTCTCCTTGAACCCTGGCTACCTCTCCTGCAGGCAACACAAACTTAGTATTATGTAGCAACGGAAGCTGAATGCCTGATGCAAGATCCTCTTATGGAAGCAACTGGAAGCTTGAGTTGCAGAGTGAAGTTTTTTCATGGTTCAGATTTTCACTCTCTCTTTTGCCCTATCAGAGTAGATAAGCAGACGGGGGCTCCGAGCATGCTTAGAAATCGTAGCTCACCCAGGCAGAGAAGGGGAAGAAGACATGGGCTTTCAGAGCTGGGTCAGCTCTCGTGAGAGAATCTGGAGGGAAATCTAGGCTGCTGGTCTCTGATGAAGGTCAGCGGTGGGATGAGCCCTCAGGACCCACCTCTTGGGTCTGCAGTTTTGATGGTTTGGCACAGTGGAAGCCAGGGAAGGAGTGAGCTGTCTGGTGGAGGGGCAAGGGCTGCGTGCCCGAGGCATGGAAACTGTGTGGGGAAGCCTGGAAGTCAGCTCACGCTTCATTGCCCACTCCTTCCCAGCTCCACTTGCATCTTTAGCATAATGTTGGAAGGAACCACTAAAGAAGACATTCTGCTTGGCAAGGCAAAAATCTAGACCCCTTTGTCCTTTGCTGAAGCACAGAAGCTTGTTGAGAGGCCCGGGGGTGGGGGTGGGGTGGGGAGAGGGAGTGGGGGGGCTTAACAGAGAGAGGAGTAGGTGAGGAAGACATGGGGGCATGTTTGTATGCACACACATCCTTACCATCCCCCCCTCCCTCTCACTCACTCACTCACTCACAGTTTAATGGAGTTCTGAGAGAGGAAGCTCATGAGAAGTCGTGGGACGGGCTCTCCAAAGCAAGTGGGTGTGGGAGCCTCGAGAGGGTCACAAGCTTCCCTTTAGGCCAACATTTTTGTCTCTACTCCAAAAGGTCCTCTCAGCTGCTCTAATATGTCATCGGACACCCCCGCCCAGCCTGACAGTCCCATATACACAAACCCAGAGCTCAAGTGAACCCGTCCCTTTCCCAAGCTGCTGAGGGGCTTCTGGGGGTTGGGAAGGTTCATTCTGAACAGATCCAGAGCTGGCTGATGAGCTCAGCCGTCTCGTCTCCTGGGAAAGATTTACTGCATCAGAACATGGCTGCCTTCCACAGCCCCACCCACCACCCCCATCTCCTCTTCCAAGCCTGAGGCTGGGGCTGGAGATGTTTATAGAGAGGCTGGGAACAAATCAATATTCCTGTCCTGAGTGACAAGAAAGAACTGTTCAGAGACTGGGGAAACCTCTCCTTTTGTTCCTAATTGGATGACAGTGAAGCTTTGATCAAGCCAGACCAGAGATCCCCACCTTCAACCTACCCAGGTGTACAGGCCCTCCTACTTGGCCTCTGGTAATGAAGAAAGAAGAGCCTGGGCTTGGTTGCCAACTATTTACAGCCAGGATGTGAATTCCCTCTCTGTCCCATTAGATGTCATCTTCCCCTCTCTACCAAGCCTCAGGGACAGGCCCTAACTGGTTCCTGATATAGCTTTCTCTACTGTAGGGATGAGCTGACTTCTGTCTGCAGCCTTCAGAGTGATACCATCAAAGCAATGAGAGGCTGACCGGAGCTTGAGAGCACACCTGGACAGCAGACCATGGCAACACTCTGTCTGGGGGCATTAGACACACTACCATAGTTAATGACACGGGTGTGAGCACTTGCCATCCCTGCTGTCCAGGGTGGTTCAGAAACTTGCCCAAGGTCACAGATAAAGAGTGATGGAACGAGAGCTTGAGTTCTCTGGGTTTGCACTATACGTAGGAATAAAATGGCTCCAGTCTTGTCAAACCTTGCTTCTGGCTGGGCTTGGATCTCAGTTTGGTGATGGGGATTATCTGTCTTGCTCCTTCTCTGGAGACCATCTGGGGTGCTCACCTTTCCAGGTACCACTAGGATGCACTATTTTTACATACACCGCCGTCTCTAGCCCACCGTAGACTCACCGTGTAGGCCATGGCCAGGATCCTACCCACTTGATGACCTTACTCAAATCAACTCTGTATCTACACAGAGCCCTAACCTAGGGACATGACTGGACAGAAAGTGTCCCAGTGTGCCTCGCTGCAGAAAATCAATGTTAACATGCTCAGCATACTCATTTCTACAGCGAGGTAGCAATAACAAACACACAGCTTTGTGATGGCTGAGTGGCTCTATGCACTGCACTTAGGTTGTGCCTGGAACACTGCATGTGCTTAGTAAGGGCCGGCAGGTCTTGATATTGATACAGGTGTTACCACTGTGCACACAGACAGAAGAGCCTCGTGCCGAGGACTCTAGGTCTTGGCATTTGTAGCTCAAAGGTTTTTGTTTGTTTGTTTTTGTTTTGAGAATTAATGAAATAATATAAGCCTCCCATGGAGAAAAAGCTCAGTCGATTGTAAAAAAAGACTAATCCCCTTCCCCTCCCTCTCGGCCCCGCCTCCACCTTTCTCTGACATAGGGTCTCATTTTACAGCCCCAGTTGGTCTACAGCTCACTAGGTAAACCAAGCTGCTTTCAAACTGTGGCAATCCTCCTGCCTCTGTCTCCCTAGGACTAGAATTATAAGCAAGCCTGGCTCACTTTTCTCTTTCCCTCCTTTCCTTTCCTTTTTGCAGTACTGAGGAATGAATCTAGGGCCTTGTGCATAATAGGCAAGCTTGCGACATTTTCAGCCACAATGTTCCTATTTTAAAACTGGGATATATTTTTTTCAGAACATCTTAAATCATTAAGTATTCTGAGAGATTCCTCTCTCTCTCTCTTTCTCTCTTTCTCTTTCTCTCTCTCTCTCTCTCTCTCTCTCTTTCTCTCTCTCTCTCTCTCTCTCTCTCTCTCTCTCTCTCTCACACACACACACACACACACACACACACACACTCACACAGCCCTTTCTGTCTCCCTCACAGTGAAATTGAGTTGTCCATCTTTCTACAGGGTCTCCTGGTGGTAGAGAGGAGTTTTGGTACCTTGGCTATTCCTTCACTCCCGATGCTGAGGGATATGGTCTGGCCACTTGTAAATTAAGACCTTCAGCACAAAAGGAGAGCCGCCCCTAACCATCAGAACTTTACTTGTCACCAGCGTGGCTGGCTTCACACAGTCTAGGCAGCAAGGCAGTACCCATGGCTCCACCCCTTCAGCAGGCTCCAGTGGAGAAGGCAAAGAGCGCAAGTGATCCAGGATGGCACGAGGCATGCAGGTGGCTGAGTCATCGCTTCCTATGGTGTAAGCTCAGACTTGCAAGTCCAGTAGTGGCTTTGCATCTCTAAAGACATTCCCAGAAGAACCTGAAGCCACCATACCTCAGCAACAGGATGAGCAATGCCTGATATAGCTGGTTTAAGGAGCCACCATGCCACTGCCCCACTTGCCAAGGCTTGGCATTGGCATATGCCCAGGGAAGAGGTTAGACCTTGAGGGCTCCTAGGGCAGACATGATTTTTGACCATTCGTGGGATCTCTGATTATAACATCAATAGTGTTTCCTAGGGAAGTGTCCATGTTGTAGGTGGGGGAGCTCTGGAGCGATTTATTTACGGATTGAAAAACTAAGGGGACTGCCTTCTTTCATCTTCACTGGTAGACAGGTATGAATGAAGCAAAGGCAAAAGCCTGGGCTGCCCAAGACTCTAGGCATGCCTGATCCTCCAGCACACCACACCCAGCATTCCTGGTCAACCAGCATGCTTCTCCTGCTTTGGAGTCTTATTCCAACGTCTGTTTCCCACCATCCCTACATGTGACACCAGGCAATTGGGAATCTGACCCATTTTGCTGTGGCTGCCTTCTCCAGACGGACTCATTAGTGCAGAAGGATGCTACAGTTCTGCCTCCAAAGCACAGACAAGCAAGAATCAGGATTGTGGTGTGTTTAAACAGTAAGGAAAGGGGAGTGTGGAGAGGGGAGGTGAGTGTGGAGGTACCATGGGAAAGAGCTAGGGATGGGAGGGTAGTCTCCTTGGGTCGGGGCTTTCACCTAATTTATACTTCATCAGGAAAGGCTCTCTGTGGAGAAAGCATTGAAGAAGAGCATCCAAAAGATGTTGTCCCACTTCTGCCCCATGGCCAACATCAAGGTGGATTTGGGCAGCCTGGGGGCGGTTAGCTCCCACATGACAGCATTCTGTGATATGAATCTTAGACAAAGGTTAGACACAGGTCTAACCCCAGCTAAGTAGCCGGGTGAGTCAACACTTAGGACTCCAGGTAGATCTGCTTAGACTCCTGTGGGAGCCTAGACGAGAAATTCTGGTCTGTTCATCAGTCTTGGCAGGTAATAAATGGGCCTCAGCCCCAGGCATACACAAATCACAAGCTGGGGTCCTGGGATAGGTCACCCTAAGCCCTGCAGGGGAAGTGACAGGGAACGTCCAGTCATGTCAGCAAGCATGAAGGAATTACAGGTGTGATCTAGAGAGTGGCTGGGCTGGTTTCAAGCCTAGGGCCTGCCCATGGAGAACTAGTCCTTCTTAACAACTGTCAGGTTGGCCCCACTTGAGCCTAGATAGGCAGGCTGGCTAGACAGAGTTTGGGGAGATCTATCAGTCTCATTGATCCACTGAGGCCTTGTCAGATGCCGATAGACAGTGAGGCTCCTTATGAAAGGTGCTCTGTAGGCTGAGAGCCATACAAACCCGCATCATGGTGGACACATGGGGTAACCTGTGTGGGATGGACAGGTGGGAATATGAGGTATGGGTAGAGGCAGAAAGAGGAGCTTTGAAACAGAACACAAAAATGTGGCTGCAATGTGTGTGTGTGTGTGTGTGTGTGTGTGTGTGTGTGTGTGTGTGTTGAAGAGGTAAGAAAAAAGGAAAAAGTGAGGAAAAGAAGAAGAAACAAAAAGCAAACCAAAACCAAAACCCAGCCTTTTCTATCCCTGTAACCATTAGAAAGAAATTGAAGTCTAAATTGTGTTCAGGGCAGCTGGGACAGAGGAAGAGCGTGGAATGGAAAAATCAGGCCATAAAGATGCCAGGACTCCTTAAGCAGAAACATCTGTTGAAGTCATAAGACTCCGGGCCGGTCAGGCTCCTAACAAACCCAGGAAGAGGAGAGTCTGCACTGGATCAGGATGCCCCTGGTGTCCAGCACGGACCCCTGGGACAGTGTACGTGCATGCAGGGGGATCCCTTGTCCAGAGCTCCGCCTGGCCTGGCTCCTGGCAAGAAAGGAGAGAAGAGGAGGAGAGGGGAGGAGAGGGAAGGGGAGGGGAGGAGAGGGAAGGAAGGGGCCTAGGGCAGCCAGGAGGCAAGGAAGGGACAGCCGTTTTGAGTGTGTATTTATTTAAAGCTTTAACTGACCGGGGTAGCCTGGAGAGCCACAGGTCTCAACTTCTTCAGCTAAAGGGGGGAGGGGAGGAGTTGCTGACCTGCACAGGAGTTGGGGGCTCCGTTTGATTCTTGCAAGTTGTAGCACATCCTTTTACTTGTGCTTTCGGCCAGAGCCAGCTAAGGTTTGCCCCTTCTGATGCTACCAAAACGGCAGGTGCCATTTCTCAACCAGATAATACTCTCTGTGCCACATTCTTGCTAAGTAGCACCCCATTTAACCCACAGGCAAATGTATCATTGCTGTTGAGTAGAAATATATATGACTGTCTTCAGGAGGGTTCCTGTATGAGTAGTACATTCCAGAAGAAAACGGAGGCCAAATGCTGCTAAGAGACTCTCAGGCCTTCCCGGTCATATACTCCAAGAACCATCCAAAGAGCTGCCTCTCCTTCCTCCCACAAAATGAATGTGAAAAGTAGCAGCAGCCAAGGATTGCTGGGTGAGCAGCTGTGCATGATCAGCCTAGCAGTCATGCAAACCTCGAGAGCTCCCCTCGTTCTTGCCCCTGCCCTGGCCTCCCCTACCCCCCAATGTGGGCCATTCATCCCTATGCTCCATATCATCAGCCTAGGTGTACGGATGGAACCATGGCTACAGATCATCATGCCACCCCCAGAGGGAAACTGGCAAAAACCCCAACCCACTGTCAGGGCAACAAAATCCTGCTGTCTCTCAAGGAAAACGCAGGTAGTGAAAGAGATGAAAACCAGACCCCACTTCACTTGCTTGTGGGAAACGGGGAAGGTTCTGAAGACTCCACTGTGAAGGCTAGATTTGTCCCCTCTTTTAAGAACTCCTCCTTCAGCCTGGCCCGGCCTGGAACATTCACTGTCATAGCTATCTTGTCTCTCTCAGACAGCTGCTCCCTGGGGTCCTTAATCCACATGGGTGGATATACTTGAGATGAAAGGTGACCACTGTTGGAAACAAGGCTCACTAGGAGGGCAGAAAAACACTCTCAGATTGCAAAAATGAAATAGCCAGACGAAGAGTGGAAACCCCGACGTCAGCTGTTATAGTCCCTGAACAGTGTCTAGGCTAATATCGTTTGCGAGGTTGGGGCTTGCTAGTGTGGGTCCCCCGCCTCCATCCACCCTTTGTGATAGGCAGCATCACATCTACTCTGAAGGGAAGGGCAGAGCCTCAGACAGAGGGCCGATTTCTCTCCAGCCGCACATTGCTGAGCGCAAAACTGGAATCAGAATCCGCAAGGGTCTTCCGGGGGCTCCACTGTATCACAGACTTGACTGTGTGTCGTGCTACCTAGTGGTCACAGGTACACTCGCCCCCTGATTCAGGCTGCCGCCGGCTCTGGGACTCAGCTACCTTCTTCAACGCTCCACCACTACGCCATTTGGGTTGGCGGCACTCTGCCTCTAGAGTAAGGCTTTCCCACCAGGATCTTAGGATTGACCAAGAAGCCATACTGTGCAGTCACTCCCACACTGTCTCACTTGGCTGCGTGTTTAACCCCAACTGACTGAGTCACAGTTGCCAGCAGGGGCCTCTTCAGTGAGGATCAGAAGCCCACGGCAGGGGCAGGACACAGCTGCTCCCCTGGGGGCTGGGATAAGACTTTGATACGATTTTGGTATCTGAGGGGATGGATGTGATGAAATCTCTTTCAGATGGCCTCCCCCAGGAGAGGGGAAAATTCCGCCCTCCTCTCTCTGACCAGCAGAGGAATGAAGAGATGGTGGGTGCCTCCAATCTCGGTTGAGGAAGAAGGAAGGCAGTCAGTAGGAGGTCCACTGTGGTGGCTCATACCTATAAACTCAGCACTTGGGTGACTGAAACAGGAAATTTTCTGAGAGTTTGAGGCCAGCCTGGGCTACATTATGAGATGTAGCCCTTGTTTGTTTGTTTGGTGTGTGTGTGTGTGTGTGTGTGTACGTATCTGTTTTGTGTGAGCCCCAAATGACTAAAGTTCCTGGTTCTACTTCATGAGAGAGAGAGAGAGAGAGAGAGAGAGAGAGAGAGAGAGAAAGAGAGAAAATATGAGAACCTTCTGGCTTTTTAGTTCTAGCCCAGAATCTTTATTTCCCCAGGGCTAGCTCTGGGTTTCAGAATCCAGATCTTTCAAAAGGGTTTGGTGATCTGCATTCCACAGTGAGGAGGGCCTAGGAGTGGCCTGGGGTCCAGATATTCTCCAAAGCACAAAGCTAGGTAAGTAAGATGATCCAGAAAATTCTGCCCCAGCCCCAGAGGCATCTTGGCCATTTTCTTCCCCACCATTGCTTTTGCAGAAGGATCTCTCTGAAAACACACGTCAAGGGGGCCTCCGGGGTACAGGTACCCTGCTGGATGTTGGCGTGCAGTCCAAGAGTGGGACTGCCTAGGTGCTGGCCCTGGAGCTGATTTTCATGCAGTACCTAGCAGTCCACAGCGGCTATAAGCTCTGTGCATACTTTCCCTACCTGGCCTCAGTCCACAGGGCTGTAAGCCCTGGGCACACATTCCCTACCTGGCCTCCTCTTGGCATTCATTGACTTGCTTATTTGAATACTGCTTTGCTGACACAAGTCTCTTCCCGCCCCACTGTTGCTTCTCCCTCTCCCCTGACACTACCTGTCTACAACTCACTGACACCTAGGTTCAAGCCACACATGAACTCATACTTGCATGGGCATCTGGATCTTATCCGTGCAATGACCAGGAAGGCTGTTCCTTGGGGTCATTGCAAGTCTTTGCCTTAGTAAGAAAATCAAATCAAGGTGTGTGTGAAGGGGGAAGGTTGGTTGTATGGGTGGGGGGGGGTGAGTGTAAAAATCGGGGTGCACGGGAAGAGATGCACGATCCAGAATGTTGCTCTAGGGTCTTGTACTTACTCAAGGCTCCTGACTCTAGTTTTGAACAATGCTGGGGCAAATCACCACCCTAGTAACAGGGCCATCACAGCTCTGCCTGTCTACTCCAGCCTCAGAAAGTTGCCCTAGAACTTTCTTGCCCCTTCCCCCTTTAGTGGTCTTCTCTTGCCCAGGCTAGGAGGTGATGGGGTGAAGGGCAGAGTCCTGGAGGAAGGTGGATTTGCTATGAAAGATTCACTAAGAAAGCAGGAAACAGACCTCACTTTGCAGGCTGTGATGAGCTCTGCAGCAGATGAGCCGTTGTCTTGGCAACACTAATGAAAAGCAGGCCTGGGAGAGGGCCAAGAACCCCCAGGGACTGAGCTATCTCCCCCTCTGAAGCTCTCCTCATCTCCCCACCAACAACCTCAGATCAAACTCTCTGAATAGTTACAAAATCTCGACCAGAAACAGAGAAAGTCAGTGGCCAGGCCAGACAGGCATCTGCCCATGTCTTCCCGGCCGCTCGGGTGACGGTGTCCAGCGTGGCTCATTATTCTTCTGTTTTCCTTCCTTGCAAGAGCAGGACGATGGGGGGTGGGGGGTGGGGGGAAACGGGGAAGGAATGTTTGCCTTACCCTGTTAGATGGACTTAGAGTCAAGGCGGTTGCTTCCAGTCGGGGTGGGGGTGGGGGGCGGGGTCCCTCACTGCCCTGGTTCTTCCAGCTCTTCAGCTTTCGGTTTATCTCATTTCGTCCCATGGGTTCCTGAAGTGCCTCAGTCGCTTACTTCTGTCCTCACCAGCCTCTGCCTGGGGCTTCGTGGCAGTTTCTGGGGGAGACTGATGTTGGGAGGCTCTGCAAACGTAAAGGATTGACAACCAAAGGAGCTGGCCTCCCTGTCCTGGGGAGGAGGCATGGGCTTATTCACTGAAGAGAAAGGAGTTCCTCACAGGCAGCCAGCAGGGAACTAAAGCTGGTCTGAGAAAATCCAAGTGACCTCTGTTCATTACTTGTTTTGCCTGGTGGATATTAAAATGCAAAGAAGTTGAGAAACATACAGCACACAGAGGGGCAGAGGCGAGGGGCAGCAGCAGGCTTTGTCCTGCTCCTAAATGGAAAGGCACCGTTTGCCCAGTTGATGAGAATGTCATGTGGTCACCCTTCGGGACAGCTTAGTCCCCTGGTGGAGGTGTAGCTCCATGTGGGGCAGCAGCAGGGGGTTGTGGGTAGGTCTTAAACTGGGTGGAGAAGTTAAGTATAATCTGAGTGTCGTGCCCTGCAAAGGCAAATTCAGACCTCCCGCCTGGGTAAGTTATGAAATTTCCCTCCCCTTCTTCGGAAAATGAGGGCTCGAGGTGTTCTTTCAAGGTCTCTTTTGTGAGTTTTATTCAGCAAGAAGAGGTTGCAAATGTTAAACACTAACACATGAATGCCACCCCTGGGTCACAAGAGGTTAGCGGCATGGGCCATAGAGTGTGAAAAGGGTTCCCGGATGTGCTAGGAACCTCTCCTGAAGGGAGGCTTCAGATGCAACTTCCAGGATGAAAGGGTTTGGGTAGAAATAAGGAGTGGGAGCCTGGCTTGGTGGTGCATGCCTGTAATCCCAGCACTCAGGAGGCAGAGGCAGGTGGATCTCTGTGAGTTCGAGGCCAGCCTGGTCTGCAAAGTGAGTCCAGGACAGCCAAGGCTACACAGAGAAACCTTGATTCAAAAAACCAAAAAACCAAAACCTAAACCAAACCAAAAAGAAAAACAAACAAACAAACAAACAACAAAAAAAAAAGAAAGAAAGAAAGAAAGAAAGAAAAAAGAAAAGAAAGAAAGAAAGAAAAGAAATGAAGAGTGGGGACAAAGAAGCAGGTATTGCGGGGACAGGAGGAGCCCATGGAGGAGGCCAGCTTGTGTGGGCTGAGGAGGACACTGGGAACTATAGTGAAGACGTGAAGAATGCCTGTGTAAGAGAAGAGTGAGGCTTGCTCTGAGTAGTGTGGTGAATGAACCTGCTTTGAGTGACATCCACCAACAGCCCCGCCAGAAGAGGTAAAAGGAAACCAGGTCAGCCATTGGTGAGCAAGACTCTTGGAGTTCAGCTCATGTGGCCTCAGGGAGACTCTGGGTTTCGATGACTGGGAGGTCTGAACCTCCTGAGACTTGTCCTTTTGTCACCTGTCTGCCGAGGAGGTCAGCCAAGTGGCACAGGAGAGTGGAAATGAGAATAAGGCACGAGAGAAGAAGAAAACAAGCTCCACTGTGTTGGGAGCCTGAGGTGGTGACACTTGCATGACACTTGAGGGTCCTGTGTGGAAGTACGAGGTGGTAGGCAGACACCCAGTCTTAGCAGCAGGAGGCACAAAGCACCATGAGGACTCTTCTAGAAAATTCCTGAGCTCCTCTTCTGAATTCCCATATTCCAACCTGATGCCTATCAGGCCCTGGCCTTGGTCTGGTTACAAGATTGGCCCATACTGTGCTCCATATGTTCAATCCACAGCCAAAGTGCCCACATTTTCTGGTGTATAAGACGACTTTTTAACCCCCCCCCCAAAAAAAAAATCCATGCCAAAGTCAGAGGTTGTCTTATACTCTGGATACTTGCCTGCAGCTTGCTTCCCCTTGCTTTATATGTCTGGAACATATAGTGTGGGGTGCTGTGCCCGATGCCCCACTCTGTGCAGGGAGCGTGAAGCTGAGAGGAGCAAGCTGCACACATCTTCCTGTATCTCAAGGAGGAAAATGTGAGCATGGATTGGCTCTCCACCAGAACCCTCACCCGTTCAACTTGGAGGGCTGTATGTCTTTGGGTTGAGTGTGGAGCATGCCTTAAAGGGGCAGTGTAGGCTGGCACTGGCTGTCTTCCAACATTTAATAAGGTTAATAAAGTGCCTGGCTGTCTGTGCCCTGCCTACAAATAGATTCATGCCTGAGTCTGCTGCACAGGGTGTACGTTGGAAGAGGGGTAGTCTTATACGGCGAGTATATTCCAAACTCTATATTTTAACTGGAAAAGTTGGGGGTCATCTTACACGCCCAGTCATCTTATATCCCGGAAAATACGGTATTCTTGGGACAAAGAAACAGATTCATCAAGAATATTCTGTTGGACCTTGCTTTCTGATTCTGAAATTCCCTGGCCAAGTGTCTGAACCTAAATCAGTCAGCATAGGACTCTAATTAATTAAAGTCTGCCAAAGAGGGTGGGTTATGGCACTGGTGTGTATATCCACAGGCTTTGGTGGTGATCATGAGGTGATGTGGTAGATGGTAGTAGGGCAAGGACTTATAGTCTAAGTGTTTACATGTTTGTGCTTAAGACCCCTTTTAGGGCTGATAAGATGGCTTATCAGATAAGGGAGTCTGTAGTGGAAGTTTTGGTTTCTTTTAAAATTCAGTTATGTAAACAGCTTTTTGTTTTAATCCTAACTATGGGATATGGAACTGCTTTTAGTTTATCCACAGCAAATAACTGCCTTGTGAGGCTGAGAGAGGGGCGTGGTCTTTGCCAACTGAAACTAGTTTAATTCTGAAGACTCTGAAAGGGTATAAAGATAAGAGCCCAGAGAGAGAGAAAGACACTCGGGGGGAGGCACTTTGTGGACACTTCCAGGAGATAGTTGGAGAAAAAAGAAGGCTCTGCTGCACTGCTGGATATCCTGACGACTGAGATTGGTATTTTCCCAAAGAAGCTGAAAACCCTAACCAGATGGGACTAAGTCTAAAGAGGTCTATGTCCCCTGTTCCTTCAGACCTTCTTTTTCTCCTACCTAGATTGTGTGTGTGTGGGGGGGGGTTGGGGTAGAAGACAGTTACAGGCAATGAGAAAATCCAATTAAAATAGATAATGAAAAATAGTACCAACAAGAGCTGCTAAGACTAAGACCTGATTTCCATGCCCAGGACCCACAGGATGAAAGGAAAGAACCAACTTCTTTTAAGTCATTCCCTGACCTCTACAGTACATCATGCTGCATACACATCCCCATACACATGCACAATAACCAAATACAAATGTAATTTTAAATGCTTAAAGATCTCTTCTAACACTAGAGGCTGAACCCAGCCTATGGCTATCTGGCCCTAGGCCCACACATTCTAGTTGGAGTTGTGCGACTTCAAATTCTCAACTCAAACTTGGCCGTCAGGACATCATGAGATGCCTGTCAAGGCAGGAGAAGAGATTGAAGACTTTACTAGCTTGGTGAATAATTTTTAATGCTTGGACACGTGGAAGGTGGCCTCCACAAGTGTGGCCTCCACTAGTGTCTTCTCTATGCTTGCAAATGTCACAGGGTGGGTCTATACTGCCAAATCCATTTACACCTTGCTTCCACTTACATCACTATTAAGCTATGACTTGTTTCCGAAGAACTTTAGTCTCTCCTAACATGTCTACAACTCTGACTATCAGACTTAATGGGTAGCAAATCCAATGGACTCAAGGCCTTGGTGAACCCCAAGATAGATCTGCCTGTGCCTTAAAGTCATCCCCTCACTCTCACTCCCAGCCATGACCAATGGGCCATCTGAAAGCCCTGAATTCTCCCCAATATATTCTTTGGCTTTATCTCTTAAGGATTGGGACCCTCTAAAGCAGTGGTTCTCAATCTTCCTAACATAGTTCCTCATGTTGTGCTGACCTCAACCATAAAATTATTTCGCGGCTGCTTTATAACTGTAATTTTGCTACGGTTATGAATTGTAATGTAAATATCTGTGTTTTCCAATGGTTTTAGACCACCCCTGTGAAAGGGCCATTTGACCCATGGTTGAGAACCACTGCTCTATGGGCATGCAGGTCCTGCCTTACAGAGAGGCAGGATGGGTTTTCTGAGTGACTGAGGAAACCTGGAAAAGCCCGTGGTCTACCAAAGTAACCAACCCTCCCTCCTACCATGTCCTCTGTTTTCTGAGCTGAGGCCTGAAGCTTTTTTTACAGGCCCCAAACCTCTCACTCCTTTTAGTTCTCTTGGTCCTACTCTGTTATTGCCGTCGTCAAGTAGACTGCAGCTGGCTCTAGGGTAAGCAGAGGTGAGGGGGAGCAGCACAGAAGAGCTTCTCGGACTTCTAGTCTGAAATAGTTTCCAGAATATCCAGGAGACTAATAGGGGGGTGTTGCATTAAAGAAGAAGAAGAAGGAGGAGGAGGAGGAGGAGGAGGAGGAGGAGGAGGAGGAGAAAGAGCCAAGTGCAGTGGTGCATACCTGTAAACGCAGCACTCGAGGAGGCAGAGGCAGGTGAATCACTGTGAGTTGGAGGCTATCCTGGTCTTCAAATTGAGTCTAGAATAGCTAAGGCTACACAGAGAAACCCTGTCTCCTGTCTTGACCCCCCAATAAAAATAATAATGAAAAATAAACAAACCTAGAACAGAACAACAACAAAAACACAGAGAGAGAGACAGACAGACAGACACAGAGACAGAGGAGGAGGGAGGTCCAGGCCCTTGCTGGAGGCATTGCTGAGTATAAGGTACATTTATTCCCTTCCATTTTCTTTCCTGGATGCTCTGACAGGAGGGCAGCTGCCTCCTAAGAAAGGATGAAGAGTGTAGATCTGGGCAACCTACTCTATGCAGGCTGATTTGCAAGTTCCCTGGTATGTTTAGAAACCATATAAGTAAGGTGGATGGATTAAAAAACAAACAAACAAACAAACAAACAAACAAACAAACCAGAACACCCAGTGACCTTTGGATTTCAGATGTTAGGTATCATAGGAATCACATAACACACACACACACACATACACATGCACACACACATGCACACACATGCACTCTTGATGGTGGTTACTTAGTATTATACTAACACATATATGATGGAAGATAGTTACACTAGAAATCTGCATTGTTATCTAAAATAGTTTTTATTTTTATGACATCTACAAGTCCTGCCCTCAAAGTTAAACACCTTGAGCTGGTATCCCCAAAATATGGTCAAGGAGAAGGCAGGCCAGCGGGTACTCCTTTAGTCCAGAGGCCTGCATGAAGTCCTGAGCACCAGGAACAAGGGCACTCTCTGAGCAGTCTCACTTTACTGCCTGAGAAGCGAGGAAGCCTTCCTAGGCCTGTTCTGGCAGGGCCTCTCACTGAATGGTGGCAGCAGGGTTGGAGAGGTGGGGTGAGTCTGGCCATTTAGAATCCACTGGACAGGGGACTTACACAGGAGTTTGGTTTCAGATCCTTCTATTTCTGAGGTGGATGAAGCCACATGTCACCGGGAAGTTGGTGGTAGCCTCACCAACAAGGAGCGTTGAGGGAGCTGACATCAGGAGCCAGCCACTGGGAGCCCTCCTCTGCCTTCTGTATTATACTCCTCCACAACCATGGAAGGGGCCAGAGAGAAGGCTGCTAGGTCTGGGATGATGAGATTTCGTAAGGTATTCAATTCAGGGGAACCATCTGCGCCCTGGGTTCAACTTAGGAGCCAGAAGGCAGAAGCCGTATAAAGGTTCTCAGCAGCAAGGTTGAAGATAGGAGGCGGTCTAAAGCTGGGGCCCTGTACTCTCTCCTCTCTTGCCACTGACCTGCTGTACTCAAGACTATGTGTCCGGAGCTCAGGGTGGTTCCTTTTGGGCACAGTCTTTCTAAACTAAGAAGAGGCTCTAAGATGCACTGACAACTGTTCTACTTCCCCGGAGGAGGAAATCAGAGAGATGGGCAGATCTGTGGTGCTCTTTTATATTAAGAAACTTGTATTTGGGTTTTGCCCAGGATTACTGGCACAAGGCTCCCAAAACCCATGAAATAGAGAGGCTGGGGGGAGGGGGAGTGGTGGTGTGTGTGTTGGGGGGTGTGTGTGCGAACTTCATGATGGAGGCTGATGCCAGAAAGTCCAAGGGGATATGCTGTGGTTTGAATCTGAAATGCCGGCAACAGGCTCATGTTTTGAAGGCGTGGTGCTATTTTGAAAGTGGAGCTATAGGGAGTTGGGACCTGGATGGCAGATGTGGATCACTAGGACAGTTTAGGCTTTTGGTTTTAGGCCTGCCCAGTCTGTACCATAGGAAGAAGCTGCTGCCACCTGCTCCTGCCACCCCCGACAGAGCTGCCATTCCCTCCCTACCATGACAAACTGAAACCCCTCTGAAGCCATGAGCAGAAATAAGTCGTCCTTTCTTTGCTCCAGTGAGGCAATTTGGCTACCACAATAAGAAAAGTAATACAGTGTGGTTACAAGGTGGGGGAACTTTACACCTAACCCCTCACCTCCAGAGACAAGGGAAGGGCTGACATTTGAGTTAATTACTGATAAGTGATTTAAACAAGTGTGCTTATTTCTACAAAGTCTCCATAAAACCCAAGTGATAAAGGTTGGGGAGACTGTGGGGTAACACACTGGGGTGCTAGGAGACCACTAAGCCTGGAGAAGGTACAGAAGAGGCTCTGGGGCCTCCTTGTACACCTCCATATGCATCTCTCCCTCATGAGTGATCGGCAAAGACTTGGCTATCTTTGGTAATATAGTAGAAGCAGTAACTAAAGTGTTTTATTCGGTTCTGTGAAGTGCTCTTCTGAATTATCAGATGCAAAACAAAAACAAAAGAAAAAAAAAGAGTTGTAGGAGTTTTCAAATGTGTAACTTGCAGGTCAGAAGTACTTGTGGCATCTTGAGATTTGGGGCTGACGTGTGAAGAGGACGACTCTGTGGTCTGGAGCCCTAAAACCTGTGGCATCTGTTGAGAATTCTGAGCAGAGACTGTCAGTATTAAATTGAGTTGTTAAGATTTCTGGGTGGAGACGAGCATAGTGGAGCACGCCTTTAATCCCAGCACTTGGAAGGCAGAGGAAGGCAAATCTCTGTGAGTTCAAGGCCAGCCTGGTCTACATAGTTCTGGGATCGCCAGGGCTATATAACAAGATTCTGTTCTGAAAAAATAATATAATATGCTATGCTATGATATAATATAATATAATATAGAAAAAGATTTCCAGTTGATATCCAGAATGCCTGAAAGTTGGTTGGGGTCAGTGTTCTGAATTTAAAAAACAAAAACAAAAACAAAAAAACCTGCCTTAGGCATCTAAAGGTTCCACACAGTGAGGCAGTCAATATGGGATGCTATCTGATTGGTAAAACCAAGGTTGAGGTAGGAGTCCTCAGACATAAAGGACCATGGAAATGATCCTTTGCTGGTGACCAGTTAGGACCCAGAGGGGAGGAGGAGATCAAACAACAGCTGGGGGAGTGGATCCTAAACCACTGAACATGCTTGGGTGGGAGACACCATAAAGAAGGACACAGGCAGACGAAGGGTGAGAAAGCAGAAAGGATCCTTGCAACCTAAAGCTAAGAAAGCTAATCAAGAAGACATGGCCTCAACCCCCCAAGTCACCGAATCACATAGCAAGTTAACTGTCTTGAGACTGTTTCCTGCTGCCCTCTGTTTGAGGACCTTTTGTAGTACAGTGCAAAAGGCAGGTCCCCTGGTTTGTGCCTGAGATCAAGGATATCACGGCAATGACCAGCCAGGCTATTAGGCTTTTTTTTTTTTTTTTAAACTTATAAGGTTTAACTTTTTAAAAAATTTTTAAAAGTATTTTATTTTTGTAAGGTTTAGCTTTTATTCACTTAGGCATGTGGATGTGTCTGTCCGTGAGTGTGCACACGTGCATGCAGGTGCCGATGGAGACCAGGAGAGGGCACTGGATTCCCTAGAGCTGGAGTTAAAGGCAGTTGGGAGCTGCTCTGTGTAGGTGCTGGGGACAGAACTCAGGGCCTTTGAGAGAAGCAGCAAGCACCCTTGGAAGCTGTGCCCTCTTTAGACCCTCTAGTTTCTTTTTAGGTAAAAATCAGGAGAACACAGGCAATGAACGTCACACCCATAGTCATTTCACACTTCCTCACGAGAGCAACTAGACTGCAGGAGGAAGAGAAGGTTTGCCTCCAGTTACTCCTTTTTTTGAAGCTGGTTTTTCCTCTTCAAAATGATGGGTATTGGCAGCTGGAGAGATAGCTTAGAGGTTAAGAGCACTGGTTGCTCTTCCAAAGGTCCTGAGTTCAGTTCCCAGCAACCACATGGTGGCTCATAACCATCTGTAATGAGATCTAGTGCCCTCTTCTGGTGTGCATGCATGCAAAAACACTGTGTATATATGAAAAATAAATACATTTTTAAAAAATGATGGGTCTCGAGAAGGTCAAAGGAGGAGGAGTTGCCCAGGGGCTTTGCTGCTGTTACCCTGTGGATGAGGCAACAGGTGCCATGGCAACCGATCTGTATCCGTCATCTCTGTCCTTGCCCAGTGTGTCTCCTTGTGGGTTACAGGACATGCAGAGATCAGCTCGGCTCTGCTTCTAGGCTAAAGGTCAAGGCTAGAAAAGACTTGGAACCAAACTGAAAATCTTGCTTCCTTCCCATAACTCCTGTCAGCTTGTTAAGCACTTCTGTTTATACAAGTCCTGGAGCAAGCATCGGTCGCTCAGGCTCTGACAAGACCCCGGTCTCCTCAGTTTGCTTTCCAGGGAATCTCAGCAAACCACAGAAAGAATCACTGTTTCTTCCTTCTTTACCCAGTATTTAAAAAAAAAAAAATACAAGACCGTTTCTCTTGATGTTGCAATGTCTTCTCTTGCAGATCCCGCAGCAGCAGTAACTGGGGACACGGGGGGGGGGGGGGGGGGGAAGAGGAGACACCCCCAGCCGAGCCTGCTTCTGATCCGGTGCTGAATTCAGACTTGCCTCTACGCAAACCAGGGTCTAAGCCAGTCCTCAGCGTCGGCACATCATCTGGAGGAGGACGGTTGGTCTAACTGCTAAGAAGCCGCTTGTCCTCAAAGCTCCGAAGTACCAAAGCCTGAACTGCTCCCTAGAAACACCGACCCTGTCTCTCTCAGGCCCAGTCATGTCCACCGCCCAAGTGTATCAACCAGGAGAGCAGAGCTTTGAGAAGCTGGATGGTAGGAGACTTGCCTTTGAATGAGGGCTCTGATGCCACCATGTGCCCAGCCTTCTTGTGTTGAGCATGACTTTCACTCCCCGGGAGTCTTGCGCTCTACTGGGATGCGGGCGCGTGGGTGGCGGGCAGGGACCCATGTCCCTTGTGCCTGTCCTCTGTTTGGCTTCTCTTTCAGACCATTCCCCCTCCTTTGCTTTGCAGGTGCCGCTCTGAGCTCCCTGGGGTATGACTGCCAGGAACCTAGCCACCAGCTTCTGTTGCCCCCTCGGGTTCCTTTCAGGCTTGACCAATGTGAGGCCAGGAAGGGGTGGGATGGGGAGTGGGGCGTGGGGGAGGGGGAGCAGGAGGTCAGAGGTTGGGAGAGCTGCGGCCTTTGTTGCAGTGCTGTCCCTTGTGGGGGTTGGGGGGCTATGTCCCTCCATTCTGTGGTTCTCCCAGGTTACATGCTTCCTCTAGGGGCCCAGCTCTCACTAGGTACAGCCACATTATTTCTTCCCTTGGCTCCTCTGGGCTCCAAGAGGACAGTCGCTTTCCACTGCTGCCAGTCCCTGGGGGGCCTGCCTGGGCATTCCTGTGACTTCCCAACCATCTGTAAACTGACCTGGTCCTTTCACTGTTCTTCCTCAACGCCTCCCCCGCCCCGCCCCGCTCCCCCGCCCACCCCCACTCCAGAGTTAAACTGCTCTGAAAAGAATTGTGTTTCTTGCAGAGACCTCATTTGATATCTCTTCCAATTTAAGTTGGGAATTTAAAAAGAAAGTCCTCCAGGATTGCTGACTCAGCACTTTGGTAGAACACCCGTGGCTGGGCAGCTCCTAAGGAAGAAGAGCCTCTAAAGTCTTAGCACAAGTCTGGGCACATTACGGAGGCTTAATAAAGGCACTGTGTATTAGCTGGGCTTCTTGTTAGAGAAACAGCCATTCTTGAGACCAAAGATATTGTGGGTTTTTTGGGTTTGTTTGTTTTTATGTCAGAGTAGATTTGGATAAACAATCTTTACTTTCTCTCACCTTTGGCTCATTTTCCCAGCAGCCTCCACTCCCCTCACACACCTGAGACAAACTCTCACTGAAGCATCCGTTTCTCTGGCTCAGAAGCTCTTGGTCCACTGTGGTTTTCAACATGTGGGTCATAATCCTTTTTGAGGGGGGTCTCATATTAGATATTTATATTAGGATTCATAATAGTAGCAAGAATTACAGTTATGAGGTAGCAATGAAAATAATTTTATGACTGGGGTCACCACAGATGAGAAACCGTACCAAAGGGTCGCAGCATTAGGGAGGTTCAGCTTTTGGACCTGTAGCAGGTGCTGCCACGGAAACACAAAAAGAATCCACCCTTTGTTGTCATGGTGACCGAGGGACACATGCCCAGGGATGCTACTGCTTCCATTGGCTCTGACTTACCAACCAGACTCCCTGGCTCTTGGGTGGGATGAGTAGTATCGCCATAGAGATCTGAGTGCCCTTCGGGGACTGGGGTGAAGCCACAGGTGCATGCACGGTGGGAGAGCAAGAACAACGACATCTAGAAGGCTGGAAAGGACTTGAAGGCCAAGAGGGTTGTATAGCCAGCAGCATTGTTGGCAACTTACTTACAGTTTCGAGAGGTTTGGCCCATTTTCACCATGGAGGGGCGTCTGGCAGAGAACATGGCGGAAGGCAGGCAGACACGGTGCTGGAGAAGCAGCTGAGAGTTCTACATCCGGTCCACAGGCAGCAGGAAGGGAAGACACTGGGCCTGGCTTGAGCTTTTGAAACCTCAAAGCCCACCCCCAATGACACACTTCCTCCAAGGAGACCACACCTACTCAACAAGGCCACACCTCCTAATCCTTCTCAAGTTGTATCACTCCCTGGTGACTAAGCATCCAAAAATACGAGCTTATGGGGGCTGTTTTTATTCAAACCACCACACCACGGAAGGCGTGTTGGCAGGAACATGAGATAGCAGGCCATGTTGCATCCAGGTGGAGAAGCAGAGAGATGAATTCTGGTCCTCCACTAACTCCTTCCTTCTTCTGCAGTGGGACACCGCCGCTGCCCCCCCCCCCCAATGGTTATGCCTTCACACACTCACAGTGGTCTTTCTCGCCTCATTTAAACCTCTATGGGAGTGCTCTCACAGGTGCACCCAGAGGCTTGTTTTCTAGGTGATTCTGAAACCCATTAAGTTGGCGACCATGATTAACTATAACAGCAGTATAGAGAGTATTTAAGTAGGGATGTTAGCAAAGGCAGGTGTTTTGAGGGACAGCAAACACAGCCCCAAGGAGAGAATGGGACAAGCAGCCAGACACAGTGAGTGGAGAGCGTAGAGCAGCCCAGGCAGATGAAGGATGATGGACCAGGACACTGAGTCGGGAGCACTGCCGAATTTCTTGAGGAACAGTAAAGAGTTGCAAGTGCCTGCGTAGAGGGAGAGAGAGAGATGACAGATAGGAGGCAGAGAAGGAGCAGGCCTGGATCATGGGGTGTAAGATCACTGTAGCCACTCTCTTCCCATGTATGTAAGATGAGAGCCTCTTGGTGGGTGGGAGGCAGATTCCGAACAAGGAGACGTGTGGTAGGGTACCCACAGTCACCTTGGCTGGTAGGAATTGACTGTAAATAGTGCAAAATAGAAAGACAACTGCCTGAGGCAATGACCAGGTTGGCACAAGGGCACAGTCTGGGCTTGAGTCCATACGCCATCACTTATGGCCCGACTCACCTGGAGTAAGCCAATCTCCATGCTTCTGCGTGCTCGCCTTTACAACGACATGGTGGAGCTCTCCATAGGGTGAAACGAGTGTTTGCACACACACTGCCCGGCCCCTCCCAAGTGCTATGTGATCTCTGCTGTTGTTGCTATATCAGAGGTGATTGGAAGCTGAGCTGTCAAGGCCATCAAGGGGAAATAGCATCCAGACTGAAGTCATCATGGTAAAAATGGTGGCACAGGCCTGCAATCCCAGTGCTTGGAGGGCCAGAGGCAGGAAGACAAGAATTTCAAGGTCAACTATATATAGAGCCCAAGGCCAGCTTGTTTTGAAATAAAAGCAAAAAGAAAAACCATTGAAGCCTCCAAGTGTGACTTCATTCGTAGAAGCCAGAAGACACACTTCAGGGATGGGGGTGGGGGTGTCAGGGAAAGCCGAAGGTCCTGGAGGAGTGTGTAGTCCAGGGAGAGGGGAGAGTGACCATGGAAGCTCACTTGGAGGTCAGACTGCTGAGAGCGGTGGTGGGTAGGCTCCAAGTGGAATTAAGCACCCAGGCAAGGAAACTAAGAAATAAGAAGTTGGGACTCAGGCAGACCAAAGGTCGAGAGGTCAAACTCAGGAGGCAGCAAGCAAGGGAAGCTTGGAGCAAGTACCCAGTGCCCACATCTTACTTTAGGCATGCGATGGGGTGGGATTTCTTAATGAGCAGCTTCGGCTTCCAACAAGGCAGAAAGCAGGGCAGCTGCTGCCACTTTCCAACTTTGAGATATGACGTCTGGGACTCATGACGCAGGGACGGGGCTGGCTACTGCATCGGGGAGTGACTTAAACCCACTACAGCCTGGGGAGATGCCAGGGACTGAGAGATACTTAGCAAAACTCACTTGTGCATTTGGATTAGAGATAGCATCTCAAAAAGCTGGCCAGACAGCCGTGCTCCTAAGCCAGAGACACTGAGGGCTTGAGGACAAATTCTTACGTGGACAGAGCCCAGGGAGCCCATGAAGCACATGGCCCAACAGTCTGCCCACAATGGCATACTTGCCAATCACTGGGATTGTGTTACTTATGTTAATTCTGATAGACCACAACACCAGATCTGTGTCTGCTTCCTATGCCCATTTCAGAGGCCCATTCTTTATGTTTGGGAATGTTCACTCTTATTTTTGTTCTTTCAAAACACCTGACTAAATCGTGCTGTTGGGGGAGGAGCTGGAAAGCAGAGTCTCAAGACACAACCAATCAACAGCCAACCAAATAACCAAGAGTTGTCTGCCCATCTAACCAAACACACAAAGGAGAGTAGTAGTCCCTTGAAGATATCTATTTTAGTGCATAGAACTTGAGTATGCTCCCTTACAAGGAGATTTAAAGTTTCTAATTGCCTGACGCTAAAATAGACATGATCCAACTGGTCCCAATGTAATCAAAAGGGTCTTTAAAAATGGAAAGGGGGTGCTCAGTGGTTAAGAGCACTGTCTGTTCTTCCAGAGGTCATGAGTTCAATTTCCAGCAACCATATGGTGGCTCACAACCATCTATACCCTATCTACCGCCCTCTTCTGGCATGCAGGTGTACGTACAGATAGAGCATATATATATAATAAGTATATAATAAAATCTCTTTTTAAAATGGAAAAAGGAGGCAGCAGAGAAATTGTAGCCAGCAGACGTGCCTGGAGAACCAGTGGTCAGAGGGTTACAATGCTGGTGCCTGTGAAGACAAAGCATAGAGGCTATGGGTTAAAGAATGTGGGCACCCCAAGAGGCTGGAACAGGCAGGAAAGCAATCTCCTTCAGAGCCTCCAAAAGGAAGTAAGACCCTGGCACTACCGAGTTTTAGCTCAGTAAGATCCAATTTGGACTCCTGACCTCCCAATTGTAAGAGAACTAATTGGCATCGTCAAACCCACTAAGTCTGTGGCACTTTGTTACAGAGGTGACAGAAAATGAATACCCCGAGCTCGATCTGTGTTCTGCAGCGGAGATCCTAGGGCTGCAGTGTGCATTGTTCTCATCCTAATGGCCCAATGGCAGCTCTCATGATCACCTCTCGTGTTCCAGCCAACAGAAAGATTCACCATTGCTTGACCCTCCCTGATCCCGACCTCTGCCAATGCTCCAGGTGCTTCTTGGAAAGGTCATTGGATCCTATCCCTATGGAGAGTCTCAGGCTTTCAAAGCCTGTCAGTGGGTTGATGGGATGTCCAAAGGCAATACCAAGAAGGTCGGTGATGTGAAAACTGAGAAACTAAAGCAAACATGAACTAGTCTGTGACTGCCTGTGTACATGTCACTCTCTAGACTTTGAGCCAAGGACTCGGCATGTCTGCAGGGCCCTCTCCTTTTAGGCCACTGACCACAACCTTCATTTAGAGCTTCATATATGCAAATGTCAGTCTCCTACTAGAGTTGAAGCTTCTTGAGGCAAAGATTGTGGACTAAAGTATTTATCTTACTGACCTCTAGTTGAGGAGAAGGTGAAAATCAGGGACTGGTTCTGAAGACTGGAGCATAGGGGCTTGCCACAGGCTGCCAAGAGCTCTGACTCTATAGCCTACCTCACCCCAGTCCCAGACTTAGACTCTCTGATGACAGCCTGACCATACTCTAGTCCTTAAAATGTTTTAAATGCAGTGTGTAGTGGGCACTTATTGGAGAAATATTTTTTATTGCCCCCCCATCTTGTTATTTTTTTAGGTTACCCATGACTTCTTCCAGATCCTTCCAGCCCTTGTTTCAACTGGCCTACTTTATACAAGGTGACAAGAATACTTTCCCACAGCCACAGAGACCTCCCTGCCCCATGTCAAAGGACCCCGTGGAGTCTTCATTCTGGGCCCTCTCCTAATCCTAGCTCTTCCACAGATCCAGTTTGTCCATGCTCTGCTCCAAGCAGGACACTCTCTGCAAACTTGATGTTCCCACTTGTGGGGCAACAGAGTCAGGACAAGGAACTATAGGGCAGAGGACCTGGGTGTGGTCACGCAACACCCACTAGGGCAGGTTCTCCTCTCTCGTTGGCACAGCCTGTCCCATTGCTCCGGGCCACTTTAGGTAAACAAGGGAACGAAAACAATGTCTGCCGGCTACAAAACGAACCTGTCAGGAAAGCAATGTTATTGCCAAGTGTTCTCAGAGGGCAGGACAAACAAAGAAGGTGAAACTTGACTTTCATACCAGGACCCTGGTTCCCAGCCACAGCCCCAGGCAGACCTGTGAGCACAGGCCTAGAGCCCCCACATGCAGGGATCCTTTCTACCTGCCCCCTCCCTTTCAAGGGTTAGTTTGGCCTGTTTCCTCAGACTGGGGGAGGGGCTTCCTAGGAAACAGCCAGTGGGGGGCAGAGGCTGCTAGGATTCAGGATGCTGGCAGGCTAGGCTCCATCCAGGCTGCTGGCAAGCCCTTTCAGTCAGTGGTGGCATTCCCATCTCCAAGGAGGCAATCCCGTCAATAAAGGACGTTCGGCATCTTGCCCCTCTCGGCTGGCAGAGGTGTCCCATGGCAACTGGAGCTGTGATCTGCATATGACAGCACATTGCAGCTATTCAGGACTTTTCTTTCCCCGCTTTCTTTGAAACACGCTTGCCCTATATCCAAGTTCCCTGTGAGCCCCATACAATGAAAACAGCAGTTGACAGGTTCCCTGCAACTTGTGAAATCTGAGTGCATCCAAGGGGAGAAAGAGTGCTCATTACCGAAACACAAAACGAGCCCCTTTCAAGGCACAGCTAGTTGGCCCTTCAGTTTGCTGCTGCTGACCCCGCTGCCCTTGCGAGCACAATAAGCAGAAAGGAGAAGGGAAAGAGAAGCTTTTACTCCTCAGGTTGCCAATTGATCACCATCCTAACCCCTATGGGGGTTTCGTGGCCCAAACAATTCGGGTGACAGAGGTCAGGGCTCCGGCCCCTTCCTCTGTGAGACCTTAGCTCTCTCTGCAGGGATTTTCCCAGGTGAACAAAGGGGAGCTCCCGAAGCCTCAAACATATTTCAGCTGATGATGCTGAGGGGGCAACAGAGAAGGGAAATGAAAAGTGCCCAGAACCACAACACTGGACCGCCACCCCTCTTATCCAATCAGACACAAACACTGTTTGTACACTCTGGGATGAGGCCATATGTTACAGAGGCGCGGCCGCATGCACCAACATGGCAGCCAATATCTGGCAGCTGGGTTAGGGAAAGGACGCCATATTGGGGGACCTAATGACGATTTTGCTCCCACTACCCCCACCCAACACACACACATACCTAACTACACTTCTAACATCAGAAGATGAAAAAGAAGAGGAAAAGAAGGGAAAGGAAAAGAAGAAATTTGGAGGAGTAAGGGTGAGATTTATTTGCTTCATGAGGTAAGCTCCCAACAGACGAAGCTTCAGAGAGCCTGAGGAGAATGGCTGTCCTGTTTCAATGACAGCTCTAGAGAGAGCCAGCTCCAGTCCTGGAATGGCCACTCTGCTGTGTCTGGAGCAACACAGAGTGTTTCTGTATGAGCACCACAAAGGGCCCAGATCCTGTAAGAGGAAAGGACCGTTAAGAAGGCAGGGCTGTAATCTTTTCTTTCTATTTCCAGAAACAGTATTGAAGGTGCACACACAAGCTTGTTGTGCCAATGATCTGGTATAGGTTTACCGGAGGCTAGCAGACCATTTTCTTTTTATAATGTTGGGTTATTTTATCATCCGAAAACAAACTGCAACTCTCTAAATCTGTTTCATACTTTCATTTTGCCAACACCAAACCTTCTGGCTGCAATATTCTCCACCCATTCACCAATCCCCATTGATTCCTTCAGCTACAGGCCAAGTGCTACATCTGCCACACATATCCAGGTCTTAGTGCTTTTCACTGTGCTATGATGATCTGTTTACTTAAACAGTTTTAAACTGTAATCTTTGTGTCTATATTGCATATGTGGTACGTGTGTGAGAGATAATGGAAAGCAGAGGTCAACATCAGGTGTTTTTCTTTATCATTCTCCACTTTTTTGTTTGTTTGTTTGTTTGTTTTTAAATAATCTCTTTTTGGTTTATTTGTTATGTATACAGTGCACATCAGATCATATTATAGATAGTTGTGAGCCACCATGTGGTTGCTAGGAATTGAACTCAGGACCTCTGGAAGAGCAGTCAGTACTCTTAACCCTTGAGCCATCTCTCCAGCCCTGTTTGTTTGTTTTTTAACCAAGGTCTTTCACTGAGCCCAGACCTCACTGATCAGCTGGTAAGAGTGTTCTATTGATCCACTTGTCACTGCCTCTGCCCTTGCCTGCCATGTTGGCTTTCATATGAGTGCCTGGGACTCTGAACTGAAGTCCTCATGCTTGTATGACAGGCACTTTATCCATGGAGTCATCTCCTTAGCCCTCTACTTTTTTTTGTATCACAAGACTATGGTGTCTTAGAGGACAGAGTCAACCACTTTGTCCATCTTGATATCATTGGTGGTTAGCCGTTGAGCAGTTGCCTGAAGAACCCCACTGATTACCATCAGGGTGGTTGGTTTATGATTGTTGTTGGTTTTTTCCAGTTCCTGGATTAGGTTTTATTCACCAGGGGCTTAGGAACAGGCCTGTCATGTTGTGTAACTCCACTCACATCATGTGAATGGGAGTCCTGGAGCACAGCCTTGCTTCTGGGGTGCCGCTCACCAGCCAAGCACAACGGTGGAGTCTAAAGATCAAAGCCAACAAACAAAAGAAACAACAATGACATGTCTCAAGGATGTCCTGCTTGTTGCTGTGGCAGGAATCATAGAAAGAGGGAGAGATGTGTGGACTACAGCCATTAGGAGAGGCATGGTGAGGAAAGTGGGGCTTATACTATCCATGGTGACTATGGTCAACTGGAAAGGATTTTTAAAAAAAGTATGCAGAGCACAGAGACTTTGTAAGGCAGGGAAGCTGCTCTGTGTGACACTATAAAGGTGAATACAGGTCCTTCTGCAATGTCCAAATCCACAGACTGTACAACTTCAAGTCCATGTAAACTGGATATCCAGCAGCAAGGCTGGGCCAGTGTAGGCTCAGTGACTCTAAACAGTGATCACTCTGGTGGGTAACACTGACATAGTATACCAGAGCATGCATCATGGTGACTCTTTATTTGATGCTCAATTTTACGGTGAGTCTAAAAAGTCTCTAAAAAATAATCTACCGAAATACAGAAAAGGGATCAGTTGATTGGGGCATATTAATTAGAAATGTATGTTGAAAAAGAGACTAGAATTTCTATCAGTAACAGTGGCTTGTGCCTAAGGTGGTACTGCGTGGGGGTAGGTGGTGGTGATGGTGGAGGTGGTGGTGATGGTGGAGGTGGTGGTGGTGGTGGTGGTGGTGGTGGTGGTGGTAGTGGTGGTGGTGGTAGTGGTGGTGGTGGTAGTGGTGAGAATGACAGACATCCCCAAGGGGAAGAGACCCAGGTCCACTCCCCACACTGCACTGAGAACACAATAGAATAAAGCATCATTATCATTATCCAAGCTGGTTTATTTATTTTTATTTTTGGTGTGTATTTATATGTATTGGTTTGTGAGTAATGTATGTGCATGTGTGTGTGTGTGTATGTGTGTATGTGTGTGTGTGTGCATCTGTGTGCATGTCTGTATGCCTGTGTGTCCCAGTCCCTATAGCTGGTGTCTTTTAAACACTTTTTATAATATAAAAAATGTTTTAAGACAGAGCATCACTGTGGAACCCTGACTGGCCTGGCATTTGTTATGCAGACCAGGCTGGCCTCTAACTCACAGAGATTCTCCTGTCTCTGCCTCTTGAATGCTGGGATTAAAAGCCTGCATACCACACCTGACTTTTGATAATATTCTGAAGGATAATATTGACACCAGCATGTCAAGGCACCATGAAAACACATAGGGTGAAAGCATGAATCAGCCCGACCAATAGGTACTCAAGCCACTAATGAGTGTGCCTAAGAGGTAAACAGCAGTGGGATCAGAAGAAAAAAGGGAGGGGCTGCTTTCTTGACAAGCCTGCTCTTCCATCACTTGGAACCCTGCCACACTGCCGCTCTTGAGAACCACTGCAGGGTTGAATCAGTAGATCAACCAGAGCAGCAGATTCCACCCTGGTGTGAGAAAGAACTTGCTGAAGGGGCAGACTTTCCAACAGCAGCCCAGATGTGTTTGTAGAGTAGTGAGCATCGGGTCGGGAGAAATCCAGCCCCTGGAAGCTGAATCTCATGACCAAGGCTCCCAAGGGTTCTTGGGTTCTACTATCAGGAGATAAAGGACTGAACACCAGAGGAAATTGGAGCCCCACCCTTACCTAGCTAGTCACAGGGTTCCCATACCTGATTTTTAAAATTATTTGGCATTGTCTTCTGAGTCTTCACCACCACCTCAGGCCTTTCTGTTTGCCATCATTTGTTATATTACAGGCATTTTAAAGATAGCCAAAATCAGCATTTGAGAGCCCGAAGGGCCTAGTTCAAGGGCAAGACTTGCCTGGAGTTAGAACAGTGAGGTTTACGCTCAAGGACTGTGGAGAGCCTCCCCCCACAAAAAGGCTTGTCTTTGACAGAATAGGATCACCATGCTCCCTGGGTTATAATGTGCCTCCCTTGAACCCCTGAACAAATGGCTCTGAAGTCACCTTTTTGCCAGAGGAAGCGTGGTCCTTAGAGGAGGGAATTGGATAGGCACTTTGATAAGGCAGCAGCACATCCTGTCTGACTCCCCGGCCACGCCCTCACAGCTGGGCCAGCTGTGGTCTCCGCCGCAGGCTTCAAAGAAACTGCTTCCCTTGGATCCACATCAAGGGCTTAAGTGAGAAAGGGGTCCTCTGACCTCTCTACGGAGGATGGGACCACCTTTATGGGGTGTGTGCATGCGTGTGTGTATTTTTCCGGTCACTAAATTGTATTCTTCAGACGCGCTGGATATAAAATATCTGAAAACAATCACCGGAAATAGTCTTTCACCTATGGCCAGAAACTGGAGTCTGGCTCAGTGTGGGTGAGGCAGTGTTCTCTCTGTTGAAGCCAGTGGCCATGCAAGCATGCTAGCGCAGGGGATGGCCCACCCAGCCCTCACGCTGGTGCTCTGAAATCCCCTCCACTAACAGTGGATGGCTTCTGATTGGACGCGGCTTCTTACCCATTGTCATTTTCCCCTTGGGAAATGTCCACCTGGAAGAGAGACCTTATTCTCAGACCCATAATCTTTCCCTGTTCTCAAGGTTTTCCACTTCAACTGGAACCCAACCTGACAATCAAGGCCATTCCAAGCCTGAAATCCAGCTCTATCCTGGGATCTTGGGAAGGTGCCTTGTGGTGAGCCGTGTGGGAAGACAGTGCGATTTCCACTCATTCTGAGGTTACGGCTGCTGGGTGCTGACCGTGGGAAGCTGACAAACTCTGTGGCTGTCAGAGTTGGAAATGCTCCCCCAGCCCACACTCCCATCGGGCCTTTAGGAGAGGGGACTACATCCCCCTCTGCCTTGCAGGCCTGAACTGAAACACTAGGCTCCAGCAGGCGTTTGTTACCAGAAAGTACTGCCCAGGCTTCTGCGGTGTGACCTCCCCTGAAAGAAACCCAGCCAGTCCTTTGGTCAATACCCACAGACTGAAAAGCAGAGAACATTGATGAAGGAAAACATGAGAAGTCTGAAGATTAACAGTGAAGGGTATTTGGCCCTACTCAGCCTCTCTGCAGGCTTTCTCAGTCACCATCTGTAGACCTTGAGGTTTAAAGAATCCAGGGAAGAGAGAACAGGCCCCAAACTGATTAGGGCCCAACTTTCCAAACAGACACAGGTCACCCCCTTCCTGCCCCAAACACCAGGCAGAGCAAATGCTATTAATAACTGCAGCCTCTCTCCAGGCCGTGAGGGCTGAGCCTGCTCTTCCAATGCGGCCAGCTGTTCTAAAACAGGTTTGGGAAAGTAATCTTTGGCACATAATGAAAAGGGTGTATAAGGAGATGGGGGGGTGCCCAAGAGTTCTCTATCAGGGTCAGTATTATTTTTAATTGCCGAGAATCGGCCTGTGGCCGTTACTCAAGGCTACAGAGCCTGGGTTTGCCAGGGATCGGAAACCAACTTCAAGAGGAGTTAAAAAGCTCCCTCCAAAGACTGTTTATTACCGAGCTGTGGCTTCTTGTGGAAAATCAGGTTATACCTCAACATTTATACAATCCTCTCTCCACACCACTTCTCCCGCCTACATCCCGTCTAGAGAGGGAGCAGTGAATTTGAACAATCTGGGAATTTTGGTTTCTGCCCTCCCCCCACCTCCCCCCATCCCCCCCACCTCCCCCCACCCCACCCAAAGCATGACCGATGGCCCATTTTTCAAGCCAAATCTCGCCCCTTGTAGGCAGCTGTCAGGGAACCACAGAAGGTACTTGAAGGAACACAAGCTATGGCTGGTTCTAATCTGGAGGGGAAAAAAATGAATTAACAAGGCAGCTACTTATGGAAGAATGTTTTCTTTTCTTCAGCCCCAGCCTGCATATTTTCACAACATGTGTACTCTGTTACCTTGTCACTTCCCTGTTTTCTTTGGGTAAATAACCGGGCTCTAGACTTAAGGAAGAAAGAAAGAAACCCGGTCCAGGAGTGTCACTAGGCAGGTCTGGCTAGCTGAGCTGGCAGAAAGGAAGGAGCCTGCGCCGGGGGTGAAACAGGCCAGCTTGCTGCAGACTCGGTCTAGCCTGGCTGGCAGGGGCTGGTCACTGAGTTCTGCAAGTGCTAGTGTAGGAGTGAGAGAACGGGGCACTGAGCTGCCCAGCTCGGCCCTGTGCTTGGCAGAGCTCAAGGCTGGGGAAACAAACAACTCTTCTCTGCCGAGTCAACTGTAAAGGTCTCTCTGAACCCAGCACAGTCAACAAGGCTCTTCTGCCAGCTCTGCCCCTTCCATGGGCCAGTGAGGCAGCCAGGATGAGAGGGGCCACTCATGTGGTTCCCAGCAATGAACTCAGGAGGGACCAGCAGGAGCCAGGGCCTTCCATGGAACACAGGGCAGGCTATTCCTCCATATTGAGACAGCATTTAAATGTGCTGGGCCATGGGTTCCATGCAGAAGATGTCTAAAAGCTTCTGTCTTCCAGAGATGCTGCCCTTTTCATTTCTCTAGCCTTGAAACCCTGTAGTGTCTGGAACCTTCTCCAGGAGAGGACAAAAGAGCATTAGCCACTGGCAGGCTACCCTTCAGAGATGCACTGTTGAGGAAGGTGTGGGGTGACCGGTTTTGTGGGTTCCTCTGATGAGTCAAGATCTTTTCATTATAGGGCAGCAGCCACTCTTTTTTAAATTACATTTTATTTACTTATCTGTGTATGTGTGCGCACACATGTGGCTCAGCATATATGCGAAGGTCAGACGACAGCATTCAGAAGCCGTTTACTTACTCCTCCAGCACACAGGTCCCAGTGAGTCAAGTTTGGGTGGTTAGGCTTTGTGCAAACCCAGTAATCCATGCAGCTGTTTTGCCAGCTGAGCAACAGCAAGTCTTACTTGCTCAGCTCCTCACAACTGATGGTCAGAGGAGAAAGTCAGACTTGAGAATGATGACTCATGACCATAATCTCAACACTTGGGTGCCTGTGGGAGGAGGATTATGCCTTTCCAATCCATCCTGGGCTACATAGCAAGTCCATGTATCAAAAAAAAAAAAAAAGTAGAAAATTAAACAAAATAAAGAACAAATAATAATAATATGGCCGTATTGCTCTTGACATTATGTAGTATGTAAAGGAGGTTAAGGTTGTCATGTGCCACAACATACCTGCAGGAGAAGCTGAGTTATAACTACTCAGAGGCTGAGACCCTCATAATATTTCACAGTGGGCTTGGAAAAGGCAGGACTGGAAAAGCTTGGAAAAGGCTGCTGTCTGGGTTTCTACATCGCTACACATCTCTTCCCCATCTGCTCAGGAGCCTTTGATTCCAAGCCTGGAACTCTCTGTCTCACCTTGTAGATCACACAGCGTCACGGAGCTTTGGAATTTAAAAGTAGAATTTTTCCGTTGCAAAGGTCTGGCCCCCATCTGCCGAGCAACTCTCTCTCTATCCCTGGAGTGACGCAGATGTCCACGAGGAGGGGTCACTTGGAGGGTCAGGGTGGTCAGGGTGATGCCTTTGGAAGCATTGCCTGTTCTAAGCTGCAGGCTGCATGGGCTTGTGGAGGAGAGAGCCACAGAGACACACAGAGAGACAGACATCAGAGACAACTAATGTCAGACAGACAGAGATAGACAGAGACAGGCAGATAGACCGAGAAACAGAGGGAGACAGAGAAGCAAAGGTTTTCTGGGAACAGGAGAAGAGAACAATTATGCTTTAACCAAATTCTTCAGGTGCTTAAGTGGTACAAAGACAGCTTCAAAGAGGGGTTGTGAGGAGGATGGAAGCATCCGTGATGATGAAGACTGCAGCTAATGTGGGAGGGGTCTCCCTCCACCAGGTGTGTGCCTGTGTGTATGTGTGTGGGGGGAGATGCTTTGCACATACTGCTGATTTTGTAATCATCGTAAGAGCCCTTTGTAGTAGGTGTGCTCTCCTCCCCTACCAGGCGAGGAACCCAGGGCACAGAGTAAATATATAGCTTGCTCACATGCTCACATGCTCACATGCTCACATGCTCACATGCTCACATGCTCACATGCTCACATGCTCACATGCTCACATGCTCACATGCTCACATGCGCTCATGGAGACCCATAAAGTTGGGACCTAAACTTAATGCTGTGATTCATGAAAAGCAGTGTTTGTATTCAGCTGCCTCTTCGAGAAAGCTGGAGTTCCGGCCTCAGAATGAAGACATTCATGCTGGGTGATTTGCTCCCTATGGCTGTCCATAGCCATAGGACCCTCTTAGCTCTGACAAGAAGACCCTCTTAGCTCTGACTATTTAGGCATCAGGTAGTGTGTCCTCCTGGAATCCTGTGCTGTGGTTTGCTGAACAGCCACACTGAGAGTCTCCTCCGTGAGACCTCCCTCCTGCCCACACTCCAGCCCTGGCCTTCCTGGTTTGAGATTGTATATTAGCCTGTACCCGAACCCTTCTAGCTTTCCTTCCTCCTACGTATTTCCTCTAAGTGCCCTTGGCAGGCTTTGCAGAGTGAGACCGTGTGAGTATGGCCTGGTTCATTCCTGTTGAATTTCCTATAGACAACCCCCGTTGGAATCCTTTTTAGCTGCCTTGTGAATGCAGATTCTCGGACTCAGCCAGTGGCTTCCGTAAAGCCTTCTGCAGTCGGAATGGTTGTCTGCATTTGTGGCATCTCCTTAGGTGATTCTGATGTTGATGACAAGCTAGACTCAGTCATTGGGAAACCAGCTATCCTCTGGTGCCTTTGAGGTCGTAGGCATGAGCGCTGTCAAGGAGTCTCTGAGATGTAGGGCACCAACACTGGTGTTCTACAGCAGGGAGGCTGGGGCAAAGGGGTGTGAGGAGCAGCAGAGTTGCAGAGGGGTAGGAGGCTGGGCAACACTTATGCCAGCCATATGAAGCCCTAGGGTGCTCAAAGGCCCAGGCAAGAATGTTCCACAGAAAATGTTCCAAGCAGAAACCTCCAAAGTCTATTTCAAGCATCCAGGAAGCAGATCTGTTTCCTGATGGGAAGCAGTATCTGGTTTGCTTTCTGTAGGAGATCCCAGCAAGCAAGATGGAGAAAGAATCAGGCAGTGTCATCCAGGTAGATGTCAAGTAGCCTTGAAAGATGGAGAGAGTGAGGAAGATGCAGATAAGTGAAAGCGGAAGAGTGTGTGTGTGTATGTGTGTACATGTAAGTATGTATGCATGTATGAATGAGTGCGCATATGAGCATGTGTGTATGTGCATGTGAGTGTCTATGTAAGTGTGTGCATGTGTGTGTATGTGTGTGCATGCAAGTATGTATGCATGTATGACTGTGTGTGCATGTGAGCACATGTGTAAGTGTGTGCATGTGAGTGTCTATGTAAGTGTGTGTATGAGTGTGTGTGTGTGTGTGTGTGTGTGTGTGTGTGTGTGTTTGGATTTCTGTTTCCAAAGTTCGCTTCAGAGTTCCCAAACTCATCAGTGAAAAGCATCGCAAGCAGTCCACTATATGCAGAAAGTGAAATTAAATTTTAGGTCGGTCAGTTGGAGCTGAGAAAATGAAACAACAAAAACCTTCAAATGGAAAAAAGAAAGATTTTTCCCACCTCCCCAATAATTCCAAAGCAACTGGGCTCAGAGTGCCTTAACCTTGGCCTTGTAGCAAGGCTGCCATGAAAAGTCAACCTTGGCTCATCTGAAGGGAAACTTCTGTTCTTTTGTGATGACTTAGAGCATCTATCTGGGCATGCTCCGCAGAGAAAAACCAGTACAGTTGCTGTCCTTAGAAAAGACACAGAGACAGATTCCCAGGGAGGGAAGACCTTGTGATGATGACAGGGATCAGCAAGGATGGCCATAGCTGGCATGAGCCACCAGAAACTTGGAGGATTCTTCCCTAGGGCTACCAGGAGCATAACTCTTGTGAAACCTTGTTTTCCAATTTCTAACTTTTAGATCCGCGATGCAATAAATATCAAGTCTGTGGCCCTTCGCCGGTGAGGTCCTAGGTGATGAATATTACTCACCGCAGAGTGGAACAGAGCACCATTACAGACCTGGGCTTGCCAGCTGCTCGGTGCCCCCTTCGTGGCCTTCTCCCTGGCTTTCTCTCAGGGGCAGTGAATGGGGTGCAGATGTCGGTTTCCAACCCAAACCAAGAGGTAAATACGAAGGGTCTCTTCACGCTCCACTCCTCTGCTAAAGTCACTGCCACCATCTCAGCCCGTGCTCATACTTCTGGAGCAGAGGAAGGGCCTTCCGGACATCCTCTCAGCACAGGCCTGGGCAGCTCTGAGCTCTCAAAGGGAGCTGCTAATTTAAGGTCAGTATGGCCTCGCTCAGAGGTCCTGCTGTCAGAGCGTTTTTTGTCTTTCTTTTACTTTAGCTGTACTGAAGAATTCCTCTCCAGTCCCCTCAAAAACATTCACACATCTTTTAAAAATTTGCACCTTTTTTTTTTAAGGTTGGTTTCCTATGGGGGGGGGAGGGGAGGTTAGGAAATGCCCAATAAATCATCTGTCTGTCCTCACTCAATTGAAAAGCAGGAAATGCAAAGAGCAGCCAGGTACCCTTCCCGTTGCTTTGCATATAACAACAGCTATCAGGCCTGCTGCACTTAAGGGCAGGCCACACTGAGGGCAACGCTCCTTCAACAACGCTGCTTGAGATGGTGTCTGGGCACTAGACTCAAAGCAGAGCGTTTGTAGATCAGCCCTCTCCTTTCCCAGCTCTCCCCATGGGCAACCTCCGGGGGCAGGGGTGGGGTGGGGGGATGTGAGGATGCAGGCCTTGCTCTGGGAAGTCTATTTGGAGACTCCATTTGCACAGCACTGACTGAAGTAATCTGTGCAAGATTCAAGAAATTGTAATCGTGACTCCTCATTTTTAAAAGGAATTTACATTTAGTCGACCCTACAGAAAACTAGGTGATGCCCCTAAGCTAGGAACTAATGAAAAGTGCCCAAGGGAGGCATGGGAAGGAAGCAAAGGCCTGTTGGAGGTGATAGAAGCTCTGGGTGGGGGTTTGAAATATGGCTTGGGAAGAGAAGAGGAAGAGGAGGAACAGATGCAGGGGACATCTGAGAATGTCACCGATTAGAGCGCCAGAAAATGCCCAATAAGTCATGACTATCCTGTACGTGGCTTATCCAGGGGACAGTGAGAAGCCCAGTGGGTATAGAAACCAAGACCGACAGGTGATGAAGAGCCCTTGTCTAGGACATCTCTAGAGCCTGGCCCATGATTGTGCTTGATGACATCTTAGGGCAGGGCAGTGGCATTGACAGTGTGCTTGCCATCTGCATAAACGAAACAAGGCCTAACTTGGGCATGACCCTTATTCAGACTTTCATTCAAAATAGCATGAGCCTGCAAAAGCTGCCAGACCTCCAGTGCTCTTGGGGGTGGGGGAGTTCCTATGGCGCTCCTCACAGTAAAACTTTTCTCTGTCCCGGGACGTTTGCTCTTCAGCTTTCACACACCGCAAAGACCCACACCCTCTTCTGTCTTTTTCTTCCTGGTCACCTCCTCTTCTCCACTTTGTGGGTCCCCTCTGTGCTTAGAGCTCACCCTTACTTCTTTCTTTTCTGACACCTGCCCCCACACGCTTGTCTCTCAGAACAGAGCACACCCTCCCCCATGTCCCAGTCTGCATGCTCCCTGGGATGGTCCACATACTCCGAAGTGAGAGCCAACTAACTGGCTGTAGCTTTTAGGAACCATCTAGAAGAGATCCATGGTGAGTCAGGGGGCAGGGGCGGTATGCAGAAGAGGTCACAGTGAGTAGTTAGGAGGCCTGATCCTTCAAGGAGGGGTCAAAGGAAGCCCCCAGGAGGGAAGTGACCCCATTAAGTAGGAGAGGAAAGTCTTCTGGGATCATCTGGGATGCCTAAGGTGACTCTAGCATGGATAGAATTTTATATTTGAAATCTGTGTGTATCTGAGCATTGGGCACAGCACTAGGCACCCAGTGAACTTTCCACATAGACACACCAATAACTGAGGAGTGGGGATGGGAATGTGGGGTGAAAGTTTAATAATTTAAAAATAAGAAAAAAAGGTGTCAGGCAATAGATATTATATGGAGAAGTTTATTAAATGAGTATGGGGAGAGAAAGAAGAGGGAGAGGGGTACGAGAGAGAGAGAGAGAGAGAGAGAGAGAGAGAGAGAGAGAGAAACAAGAGAGAGAAACAAGAGAGAGAGAAACAAGAGAGAGAGAAACAAGAGAGAGAAACAAGAGAGAGAGAGAGAGAGAGAGAGAGAAACAAGAGAGAAACGAGAGAAACAAGAGAGAAACAAGAGAGAAACAAGAGAGAGACAGAGAGAGAGAGAGAAACAAGAGAGAGAGAAACAAGAGAGAGAGAGAGAGAGAGAGAGAGGTTAAGAGATAAGAGGAAAGAGAGAGGTGACAGGGGGCAGAGAGGTGGGTCTGCCCTTTTATACAGCCCTGGGCAGGGCCACGCCCTGTGGCAGGTAGGCAATGACATCACAGGTCGGCTGACTGAAGCAGACAGCTAACAAAAAGAATGAGTGAATGTGCCAATAGATAACTCAGTCCTGGAAAACATACCCTGTCTTGTGTACTTACATCCTGTTGGAGAAAACAAAGGGGAAATGTGGAAACGGAGGCTCCTGTAAATCCTAAAATGGGAAAGAACGAAGCGCAGGAGGTCAGGTCAGCAGAGGGAGCTGCTCTGAAACCTGGTTCCACTGCCCATGACCTGCTTCCCATAGGTGGAGAGCACCCTTTCTTAGCCTTACTTTTCTCTTCAGCAAGATGGGAAAATAGCTCGGATAACATCAGTGCCAGGAAACCTGACTTTACCTTAAGCATTGGTGAGCTCTGGCTTGTTATAGAGCGCACCCCTCGTTTCATGGCAGCATAAACACATCTCAGGGCCGTGTGTCCAGCTTACCTGGAGTCTGTAAGGCCAAGTATAGGGCCAAAGTTAATTTTTTTGGTAGGTCACAGGGACTTTGCACTGAAGTGCTACAGTGATCTGACTTTGGGTGGGGAAGGACTTCACGAGGCTCCTCCATGCCACCCCCTCTGACCTTTGGCTGGCTCCATCAAGGCTGATTCCCATGTCCAAAATAATCTTACTTTCCTGCCTCCCATCCACCTCTGCTTTAGTCTCCGAGTCTCCCGGGAGAAGGTCTATGCCAATGTGTGACCTCCACTGGGCTCACAGTGCTGCCAGACACTGCATCCTTTGGTTAAGCCTTTACTAGCTTGCTTCCTGAAAGGTGCGCGTGTCAAACCTCTCTACGTTTCTAAGCCCCACAGTCACCTCCTTCCTCTTGGCACACTGGTGTCTTCAGCTGCACTAAGAGGTGCTCAACAAAATGACATCTCTCTGCCTAGCCATTCCTCATCCACACTTCACTACAGTGTGCTCCACCCAACTCCTCCAGGGTCAGGGCCAAGACCGTTTCCCCAGTGTGGGCGATGACTCTTCCCGTGCTGGCTGCTAAATTATACTTTCTAAACAAATAATCAGAATGACCTAAAAAGATTTATGAATAAGGGAGTTGATTGCTGGGAAGTGACTGTTATGTTCAACAAAAGAAGACTGGTCAAATAGACTAGGATGCAACCCTGAGGCGGCCAGGGTGGCTTTGTAGGCAGTGCAACTCCAATTTTGCTGGAAGCAAAGCAGAATCTGTAGCAACAACATGAATGTGCATTTATACAGGAGAAAATGTGCCAAAGTAAACAGCGCTCATCTTCAGGCGAGGAGATGCTGAGTGATTTTTACTTATTCTTAGTACTTTGCTAGCATATAGATTTTCTACCATTGGATTGTAGTATTATAGAATCAAAAGGAAGATTTAAAAATAATACCAGTGACAACATTTCTCCAAGGGGAAAGCCACATGTCCCTCTTGGTGTCCCTTCAAGTGCAGCGTTCCTTGGGGTGGTGCTGGGCAGACATCTGCATATGACCCTCATTATGCATAAGGACTCTGGGTAAAGAAAACCATAAGCAGTTAACATCACAGTGGGGACTGGGGCATGCAGAATGGAAAGGCCTCAAAGGGAACGTGCTACTGCTGACTTCCCCTGATTTGGAACAGGTGTTTAAGGGAATGCACTAAATTTTGCCTCAGATAATTTACTTTCAAGAGCACTGGTATTGTTATATTTTTCTGTCTTTGTTTTCCTGGGAACTTTTGACAGGTAAAACCCTGTAGCCATGGATGTTGCATTCTGGTCCCTTTAATCTATTTAATGGAGGCTCTACTGTGTGCCGTAACGGGAGTGGAGTGGGGGTGGTGGTTATCTGCCATCAGCTTGCAGCGGTGGATACAATGATGCCCCAAACCAGAAACCTGGGAAAAATGATTGTCAGGATGATGGAGGGAAAGGTGCCATTGACTGGGTGTGGGGCAGTGGTACAGGGCACAGTTGCCAACTCCTCTGCAACACATGGGGCAGTCTTAGAAAATGAAGAGCTGACCTACCCCAGATGCCAAGCTAGGGAGGGGCACTCATCTGCACTGTAGGCTAGGGAAGGTGGAAC
Source organism: Acomys percivali (assembly GCA_907169655.1). NCBI lineage: Eukaryota > Metazoa > Chordata > Mammalia > Rodentia > Muridae > Acomys > Acomys percivali. The sequence goes on along the minus strand of OU015742.1, from coordinate 172,933,183 downwards.
TCCCAAGCCTCCAAGCCTTCCCAGGCTGTGGTGAAGCCAGACATCTGCTTCTCAGCAACAGCCCAGCACCATCAAGCTGAGATTCAGGGTTACTGGACCTCTCAGGCTTTCCAGAGAAGCTATAAATCTAGATGGTGATGCACAATTTCCTGATTTTTTTAAAAATCACACTACACAAGCCAAACGAAACATATGCTTGGGCCAGAATTGGCCCTCTGGTTGCTAATTCACAACTCCAACTTAGGAAAAGACTCAGTCCTTGTCTTTATGGGGAGTATAACAGTGCTCTTAATGAGTTCAAACTTTAGAGCAGAGAAATCTGGGTTCCAGCCATAGCCCCATTACCTATTACCCATGTCCTTGTCCACTGAAAATTCTTCAATCTCCACTTCTTACTCTGTAAGATAGGAACTAAGGGTAGCACTTGGTGGCTCATGAAGATGTGCCTGGCCCATGGGGAGTGCTTCTCAAGTAGAGCAACTACAGGCATTGCATTGTGAAAGAGCTCACAGGCGGGCATAAGCACTTGCTACGTATATACAGGTGCTCAGAGGTTAAGTATGTGTGTGTGAGAGAGAGCCCTTGGCTTGCAGATATTTTCACCCTGGAAACAGAGATTAACCTTTGACATAAATAGCACGAGGTGATTGGCTGGAAGACTGTGGTTGACATCAGAGGCATGGGAAACTGAGGCAGTCAGGCTTGTGAAGGAGGTGGGGGTACGGATATGGTCAGGCAGAGGTGGAGGAAGAGGAATGGCCTGGTGGAAGGCCAAGAGGTAGGTACTAAAATACGAATAAAGGTGTCAAGAACTCCCAGAATTCCACGGAGTGGCCAAGATGTCCTCTGAGAGTTGTGCATGGCATGAAGTTGGAATGGTCTTGGGGAAGCAGGCAGTGGACACTGCCAGGCCAGAGCACGAGTGCTTAATTTGTTGGTGGCAGAATGAAAAAAAAGGGAAGTGACCCAGTAGAGAAGCCCACATCATTTTCTACAACAAGCAATTGTCTGGAGTCAAGAACAAGGAAGGGTGGAAGCAGTTCTGTGGGCACACCCAGCGGAGCACAAGGTGGTGGGGATGGGTGGGTGGGGATGGAGGGAAAGACGCGTTAACACGTCAAATATGCAGAGTAGTGGAGTGCACTGTTAAAGTGACCACACGCAGGTTTTTCTTTAGGAGAAGCAATTATCTTAATTATTTCAAGTGATGTCTTTATGTGACCAAAAATATCAGTAAGGAGAAAAGACAGCATGTCGCCACAGCAGCCTCCCAGAATCCACACAGGCCTCAGCATTTCTTTGATGACATGAAAGACCTTCATCATCAGTGTCAACAGTGGCAGTGGTATAGGTCGGTATGGAAATGGCGCATGCACCGAGATAAAAAGATGGTTTGGAACGCCTGGGCTATACAGTCCCCGTGACATCCCAGCTTTCTCCATCCCCATAGGCAGACTCTAGATACCACAGCCATTATCTCTATGAACTATTTATCTTGATTCCCAGTGGCTGTTTGTCATGAGTTTTGAACGTTTCTCAGCTAGTTTGCTGTTGCTCTCCCATCACTTACCTTTGGCTTTTTAGATCACTCGTCTATGCTAGGGTTATTGATGGATTTGGCATTTACAAAGTTGGCAGAGTTTTGACTCATGTGTGATGGCTGAGAGAAAACCCTATTTTACAATAAAGGAGAGAGATGCTTAGCAAATACTGAGGAACACTATTTCCAGAGGAAACTGCAAATCCACTAAGAGAACAAACTGTCTCCAAGCATTACAACAACATCCATTTACACTCTCACAGGCTCGGCGCTGTTTATACTGGAAGGCGCATTCGTTTTTTTCAAAAGTAGACCTGGCACACCTCTTGTAGGAAAGATTTCATTGGCTGGGACTCTGATGGCCTCTTTAGGGAGGGATACTAAGGCTGTCTTTCTGGAGTGCCCTGGGTTCCACAGAATATCACCCAAATTAGCCCCAACAGTGAAGTTTCGCTCACTATGGAGCTGCCTTAGCGTAAAAGAGTCCAAGAACAATCACTTGCACTCTCCCTACAGACATCCCCATTGGAAGGGCCTATGCATTGAAGTTCTGTTAATGACATAGGAAAGGGTCTCTTATTTTAAACAGTGAGTAGCCAGGTGGTGGTGGAACACACTTTTAATCCCAGTACCCAGGAGGCAGAGGCAGGCAGTTTTCTTGAGTTCGAGACCAGCCTAGTTTATAGAGTGAGTTCCAGGACAGCCAGGGCGACACAGAGAAACTTTGTCTGTAGGGGGAAAGGTGACTAAAATGTTTCTCATGTTCATATATTTAGGAGGAAGGGAGCACCCTGTGACTGTGCACGGAAGGGAGCACCCTGTGACTGTGCACAGAAGGGAGCACCCTGTGACT
>OU015742.1:172916248-172930603 GCA_907169655.1 Acomys percivali | reverse complement strand
CTGTGCACAGAAGGGAGCACCCTGTGACTGTGCACAGAAGGGAGCACTCTGTGACTGTGCACAGAAGGGAGCACCCTATAACTGCACAGGCTGGAGCACTGTGACGTCGAAGGGAATCAAGGACCCATCCTTTACCCTCAGAAAAGCTGTTCCTTGCATTCTGAGTTCCCCTAGTTCCCTGTGCTCCCACCCCCACCCCCACGCCAGGTCCAAAACAGATGCTGGTGACAGCAGGGGAATGCAGAGCAATAAAGAGTTATTGGACAATAGTCAGAGCCAGCCGAAGTTTGACTAGCCTGCCTTTTGGTGGCAAATTGCCTGTCACCAGAGGCAACCAAACATGAACCCAACATCTCTCAGCAGGGAGTACAGCAGGATTCCACCCTAGAGGACTTAGGAGCAAAGACATACCTATTAGACCTCTTTCTTCTCCTGGACAAGACTATAAAAATGTGTCTGGCACATAGATTAAGCCCCAGGTATGGACTGACTTTCTTTTTATGAGGATACATGATTCAGCAACAAACCACTTCTCATTGGTCTAATGAGGGTTTGGGTTCAAACAAGTCAGTCTTCCCTTCCTCAGTGCTCCTGGCTCCAAGTTTAACCAAGCCATGGCTCAAGGGCCTTGAGTTTAGTACAGAGTCTGAGGGGTTGGCCCAGGTGGTCAGGAGCATCTCTGGTGGCACTTGGAAGACCCCGTGGAGCTCAAAACTCCCAGCTCCCCCAACTCCTAGAGCCTGAGTCATGGGCCTAAGAGGCTTCCAGGAGATTTGAATTTTTAGACAGCTCAGGGGTCCTAAATCAAAAGCAAATGAGGTCTTTAAGCACTGGAAGAGGTGTAGGGCAATTTCCAGAAATCCCTGGGAGTGACAGGCCACATTGGGGGGAAGGTTCAGGAGAGGAAGGGAGAGAGTTCAGAGGGGCCTGGGGCCTCAGGAGCTCCCCTTCACCACCAACAGGCCTCACCATGGCCCTGAGTGGGAGGGTAAACCAGGCCATCTCAGGCCCTGAGGATGGTTTTGTCCCGTCAGCACCAGCTCCATGCTTATGTCCTGGCGCCTCAGCTGCTTGGCAGTGTTGGCCAGCTTAGTACCTAGATCGCTGCCCTAGTGGCCCCTCTTTCTTCCCCTCAGTTGTGAACACAGGATGGGGCCTGAGGAGGCCCACAGCTTGGGGTGAGCTGGGGGATGGGGGGCATGTGGGGGGAGGGAGAGGGAGGAGGAGCAGCAGCAGCAGCTCAAAGCTGCAGGGAGTAAATCAAGCTGCTCGCCTCCTTGGTCTGTCTGACCGGCCTTGCAACCCTTTCCAATCAGGGAGTCTAAAGTTACCATATTGACAGCATCTGCAGCCAAGCCCAGCTCTAAAGGAGATGAATAGCCGTGACGCAGGAGCCTGAGTGGAAGTATGCAGCAGGGCTGGGCTGGGCAGGACTGGGCTGGGGCGGAAGAGGGAGAGGAAATCCCAGAGGGAGAGTGGGACAGTCTCAGCAGGGGTTCTGGGCACTGGGGAAGCGAGGGTAAGACAGCCTCCTAGACCAAGAGAAGCAATGGGGGAGAGAGAGAAAAACATTCCCAAAAGCTGCCCCAGGCCCTTTCTGTCTCTAGGAAGCTTCACTGAGCCTCCAAAGGCAGAACCTTTAAGTTGAGTTTCTCGTGTGTAGTAGATACACAGGACTGGCGGGGTCTCCACTGCGGTTTTGCTTTGGATTCATTTGGTAGAGTGGACTGACCGTGTCTTGTGCATCTCTTTCCTCAGTAAGTCCTGGCAAGCCCATGCAGTGTTAAGGACTCCATAAAATGTAAAGGATAGTAACAGCCTGAGGTCAGAGAGATTTAGCTTTGGACAAGAAGGCCAAGGAGGCTGAGGCATTGTCCTAAGTCAGGGTGTCTCAACATGCTTTGCCCCAGCCTGGCCTATTCTTTCTTAGGGAGGATGAGTGCCCAGGAAAAGCGCACGAGGCTGGTGACCAGAGGCCTACATATGACAGGGAGGAGGAAGACCCTAACCCTAACCCTAACCCTAACCCTAACCCTAACCCTAACCCTAACCCTCCCTCTGTGGTTCACTACAGATGCTTCTGTGGGCTCTGTGAGGTAAGTGAGTGCCTAGACTCCAACTCTCCCCACTTCAGCTACAGCGTCTCCATGGTGATATGTTTCCTGTACTGTCTTCTCTGTAAGTTTTCACATCACCTTTATGTCTATGTCAGTGACTATGGTACACATGTAGAAATCATTGTCTGGCGGTGAGTAGACAGCAAGGCAAGAAGGAAGGCACACGGAGGTATCTCTAGTGATGGGTCGGATGTGGAAAGAGCTTAACTTAAGGAGAAGCCTAGATCCACCCTAACATGAGGACCAGCCCCAGAAGCATCTAATTCTCATACTGGGAGCTGGACCCAGACCTCCACACGTGGGCCATTCACCGAGCACCTATACAGTCCATGAGTGCCGTTCTCGGTAAGAGGGACAGGAGCTGTTGGTGTTGTCAGCACTCAACCACATCTGGAAATAGTAGATGGAGCAAGTTCTGAAGGGCCTCAGCAGGGTTAGGTTCAGCTCACTCGGCTCATGCCCAGAATTCCTAAGCCTCACCAGTAACAGTACCATACTAAGAACTGGGCAGACTGCTCACCCAGGGGGACAGCTCCTGTACCCACTGACCTTTGCTCTGACCTGTTGTCAACAGTAGCTGGAAGTCCTCCTCCTCCTCCTCCTCCGCCTCCTCCTCCTTCTACTACTTCTTAGATCTCCTCCCCCCCCCCCAGCTTCTCCCCATGCTGTCCCATCAAAGGGTGTTTCCTCTAGGTTCGGGCTCCTGTTTTTTTCTTTCAAATATATTTGAATCATTACTCTGCTGGCTTCATTTATCACGCAAACTCTGCGGCCTCAAGCCCAGCCATCTTCTTGAACTTCCTACGAGACACCCTCAGCTGGACATTCTGTGGTTCCCTCAAGTCACACGCCGCGTCCAAACCGGTTTACTGTCACGACCCTTGCTTCCCACGACAAACTCCTCCTCACGTTCTCCCCGTTTTTTCCATCTCAGTCGACAAAATCACCATCCCACAGGCACCCACATGGAAACCTTAACCACTCTGCCCTTCCTTGCCCTTCACTAACACCTGACCTTTCCGTGTACGCCACCATCCACCAGGATTTAGCTTTACCACCTCTCTGCTGTGATTGAGCCTTCCTCTGGGATCGCCCCATCTTGGCTCTCCCTCCCCTCTACAAACTGGAGACAGTTGTCCAAACACAGTGGCTATTTTGCTAGTCTTTGTGCACAGAATTGGCGAGCTTACGGTGCCTATGACCAAAAGAATTCCTGTCCTCCTGTGGTTTACGTGCCAGTTTCAGAAACAGCAGAAACAAACAGATGCATAAGTGAAACGGGTAGGGGATACTGGAATTGGGTGGGCATCTATCTATACACCTTTAGAAAGACCCAAAGAAACTGTTTATCTAAAAGACAAAGTTCATACCTGGAGTGATGGACAAAGTGCTGATAACATAATACCCACGTCCAATCTGTTTTCAGCCTCCTTTCACACTCTACTTCCCTGCCCATAATGCCTTTGCTCTTTTTCCTTGATGTGTGTGTGTGTGTGTGTGTGTGTGTGTGTGTGTGTGTGTGTACACATGTTGGTGAACCATGTGTGTGCTTGGCTAGTGCACACAGAAGCTAGAAGACAGTGCTGGATTCCATGGAACTGGGGTTGCAGGCAGTTGTAAGCTACTGTGTGGGTACTAGGAATCGAACTTGAGGCCTCTTGAAGAACAGACAATGTGCTTGCACCAGCACACATGGTTATGCAGTGCTGGGGATGCAACCCAAGACACCATGCATGCTATGCAGGCGCTCTGCCTACTAGGCTACACTAGTCCTTCCCTCAGAACCCTTTTCCATATTCTATATTTCATATCCCATTTTGTGCTGAACTCCAAGCCTCTGTGAATAGCAAATAAATAATAAGTGCCTTGGAAATCGATGTGGGGGTCCCTAAATGAGGGCTAAAGACATTGGGCGTGGCCCCTTCTGTCGTCATGTTTACTCTCAGGGCTTCTTTCCTCGAGTCGCTAGCATTTCTCACACCATTTCTGCCCCAGGTGCCTCTTTTCCAGTTGCACAGCCAAGACACCAAGGGCAAAGACAGTCTGACTTCATTCTGAGGCAATGACTGGCACATAGTAGGGCCGTGAAACAGGCCAACTGACTGTCAGAGGCATGAGGCAAAGGCTTGCTGTTTGCTGCTGCCACATCCAATGGCCAAACTGTTTGGATGGAAGCAGGAATTGTGAAGGCTCCACTGTCAAGTGGGTAGCCAGAGGCACACACTTCTTGCTCAAGACAAACACTGTGTCTTTGCAAAGAAGAGAACAAAGACCCAGGCACATGATTCGATGGTCAAAGATCTGCTCTTATCATTTTGGTTAGAAAGTCAGTGGGGCTAGGAGCTTGTCCTAAGACTTGGCTTATCCTTTCAAATGATCTGTGCAGAACCAACTCTATTTTCATCCCAACAACAGGGTATTTATTTCTTTTCAAGGATCTTAAGTGAAGCCTAGCTTCTCAGTTGTTCCCACATCCCGTTCCTGGAATTCCCTAATTTCTATTCCCTGAGACAAGGATAATTGGATACAGGGCTTTGCTGGTCTTTGGCAAATACACTTAGAGTCACTGCCGACTTTGGCAGGATAGGGGCAAGGTGGACAGGTAACCAACCATAAGAAATTCCAATAAAAGTTCTGATTAAAGGTAAGCTTTAAATTAAGACTTAGATTTTTTTTGGTGTGTGTGAGTTGTTTCAGGCTGGGTGCCTGCTCTTGGGAAAGTTCTGGGCGTGCGCCAGTGTGCTTGGAGTCCCCCCTCACTGTTGACTCTAGCAAATTTCACACATGGTCACCTCATCTTCCTTTCTTTTTACAATCTCCCCAGAAAGCACCCCACCTCTGACCTAAGTATTTCATTAGTCCTCCCTCCTTAGAGGCCATTTGGGATTTTTTTTTTCCTGACAGTCATTTTATTCACTCTGGCTCAGACCTGCCAGCCCAGCTATTCTCAGCCAAGCCTCCAAAGGAAACACGATCTGCTTGCTGCGTCAGATCACTTGGAAACAGATACGACTGTCTTGGAGTCACTCCATGCAGGCCTGTAAAATTGCTCTCCTCCTTCTAAGTGGGTTGGGTCAAGCCCAAGCTGAGGCAAGAGGTTTCCAAGGAACACAGAGCACAGGCTGCAGTAAGTGGTAGTGAGGGAGCCCATGGCTCTCTCAGCTCTGAGTCAGTATTAACCTTCCACTGGCAACAATCATGTGAAGGTGGCCTCCATGGTCAAGCAAAACAGTGAGGCCTTCACTGGGGTGCCTAAAACAGTTTACAAGATTTCGGTTGGTGTGAATCTCTTCGTTCAAGCCAAGTGCTAGTCTAAGGTTTTGTATTCCCAAGATAAGTGAAGGTTAGTTGATTTGATTTTGAGATGTTTGCATCATGTGCAAAGTTTGTGAAGTTGTCTATTCTTCTACTGGGCCACACTAACAAATACCACCAAAGTGCTAATATACATTCTGAGCTCGCCTTGGACTTCCAAGTGAGATTAACTTATTGTTTGGCTCCTTTTTCTATTTAAATTTTATTTTCTGTGTATGGATGTTTTGCCTGCAGGTCTGCCTGTCACCATGTACACAGGATATACACCAGGAGGCCAGAAGATAGCATTGGATTTGCAGGAAATGGAATTATAGCTGTTGTGAACCATGGTGTGGGTACTGGGAATTGAACCTAGTCCTCTGGAAGAACACACTGTTCTCTTAACCGATGAGCCATTTCTCCAGGCCCTGGCTTCATTTTTCACTGTGCTGTTTCATTCTGATGCCTGGGAGGCTGCCTGGCCTAATGAAAAGAGCTCTTGAGTGGGAGTCAGAAGTCCCAGCAATGGCAGCCAAAGCAAGCCTATGTGCATCCATTGCCTTATCTATGAAATAAGATGTGTCCTATTTGCTCTGACCATCACCAAGCACTCTATGAAGACGGGGAAGGGTTGTCCTCAGCTCTAGTTATGGAGTTGAAAATGAAGTGATTTTGGGGTTCTATGGAAGCCTTGGGCTGACCCATGACAGGCAGACAGACATAAGAGGAGGTAGGGAGGCAGGATGCTGACTGCCCCAACAAACACAGTTCAAACTCAAGCAATCTGTGTAAGCGCATCTGTCAGGATTTTTTTTTTTACATAATCTTTCATTTTAGACAATAGAATTAAGATGCTCAACTTCATGCCTAGTGGAAGAATTTGTGTCCACCTTTTTTTTTCCCCCTGTCGGGGACACAGTGACAATTCTTATTGCTTTACTTTTTTTTTTTCAATGATAAGGCACTGACAGGTCAAAGAAATACTTCCATCCAAGTCTATCCTGGTGAACCAAGGCATGCATTGGGGTTACAAGAGCACATGAAGTGGCCTCCAGGCAAAGGGGAGAATTTTAAGTAGGGATGTAAAGTGGGGAGCATGTGAAACAAGGAGTTGAGGTGAGAGGAGATGGGTAGACAGAATCTCTGATGACGGTCTGGTGACCTGTCTCTTCTTCTAGTGATTTTTCTTTTTAAAACAGCCTCAATCCCGTCCCCAAAGACCTAGCTAGCACTGTGTTACTTTGCTTATTTCCGTACCATGAATGCAGGGCCAAGCTGTTCTTTACATCAGCATATCATTTGCTCAGAAATGTGTGATGGTCACGTCAGGCCCTGAGGAAGACTGTGACTATCTTGACAGTCAACCATTTGCCCTTGTCAAATAGCTTTTCAGTCCTAGAGATCTGGGTTGATTATGGAGGAGACAGAAAGGAGAAGGAGAAAAAGTCACAGTAGAGCAGTGGTTGGCGGAATGTGGTCCTAGAGCCCAAGCCTGCTCCTGTTCTACTTTTGTAATGGAGGTTTGACTAGAGCACAGCCAAGCTCATTTATTTGCAGGCTGCCAATGGCTGTTTTTGCACTGCAATGATGGAGATGGTTTGATGGCTCATCTTGATTATCAGATTGGTTGGATTGAAAAGGTTTAGGACATTAGTAACCAGAATTTCAGGGTGCTTCTCTCTGTGAGAATGGCTCCAGGGAATAGCAGGTAAGGAGGCTGACTTGCCATGAATGTGGTGGCACCGTCTCTGCCTGGGTGCTCTCATGGAATAAAAGAAGGAAAAGACTCAAGAGGCCGAGTAAGAACGTCTCAAACAAACAAACCAAAAACAAAACAAAACAGAACAACAACAACAACAAAAACCCAGGGTCTGTCATGGTGGCTTATAGTCTAATCCCAGCACTTAGGAGGCAGAGGCAGGAGGATGTCTGTGAATTCCAGGCCAGCCTGGTCTACATAGTGAGTTCCAGGCTGGCCAGAGTTACATGGTGAGACCCTGTCTCAAAAATAAAGATAAATAAAACAACAAACAAACAAACAAACAAATACTATGTGGGGGCAGGGAAAGTAATTGTCTGTCTCATCTCCCTGGCTGCCTTGAGGCAAGCTGTTCTTTGTTGGCCTGCCTTCTGGGTCTGGGATGGACTGAAACTTTGAAAACTATGAACAAGATAAATGTCTCCTCCCTTAAACTGTCCGGGTCAGGAGTTTTGTCACAGCAACTCGAAGTCTGACAAACACAGACAGCCTGGCTCTCAAAGCTTAAAATATTTGCTTTCTGGTCTTTTAAAGAACACATTTGTTGATCCCTGGCTTAAGGGAAACAAACTTTTCAAAGGTTTAACTTAGATTAAAGTAGAGAAGAGGAGATGCACACCCCAGTTGGCTGGAATAAAGAGTACGAGGAGACAGAGTTGGCAGAGGGTAGCTTGTATATGAGAAACAATGAGCTCTCTTCTTATTTGTGGACATGGCTGACCTGGTGGTGGCGATAATGACGTTCAATCTCTTTATGACTTCTGGCTAAAGCAAGAACCATAAGAGGTATCTCAAGATACCTTCTTATGTGCATAAGATGATGTGATGTCAAGACTGAAGCATGGTTTTCAGCCCATGCCCATCCAAAAGGACAGTGACGTTCAAGTTGCACACCCCAAGAGTCAACGTGTTAGCAAAATAACTCAGGTTCACAGAAAGAAACATGACATCTATGCTAAACAAGGAAAGCAGGACAATACTCATGGCACAGTTGTCTGTGGGGACAGTCACCCCAGTGAGGTAGTTATCATTAGACTAAGACAGGACAAAACCTATAAAAGGACACATGAGTGGAAAGCCAGATCTTGACTGGTAGAAATGAAAAAGAGCAATCATGAAGGAGGGAAAAAACTAAGAAGATACAAGAATAAAATAATCTCTTCATGTATAATTTTCATTAAAAACTTCTAACATTAAAAAAAGAAGCAGCAGCAGCAACTGGAGAAAAGGGAGACCTGGCGATGAGGATGAAAGATGGCTGTGGTTGTGCAGGGAAGCGCCCTTTAAGTCAGCACTGATGCATCAGAAATCCATCAGGTAAGCCATAACCTGGAAACAGCCTAAGTGTCCCTCAATAGAAGCAAAGAGATCTGAGTAAAGATGTCAGCCATGGTAGCGGACTTAGACTTTCAGCATTGGGGAGGCAGAGGCAGAGGGATCCCTGGGGCTTGCTAGCCCTCTAGTCTAACGAATTTGTGAGCTCTAGACCAATTAGAGACTTGGTCTCAAAGGTGGTAGATAGTGTTCTTGAGGATGTCTGAAGAGATCCTCTGGCTTCTCTTTACCTCTATATAGACGTACACATAAGCATACACACACACACACACACACACACACACACACACACACACACACACGCATTTGAAAAATCTCTGATAGACATGTAATTTCAGCATTTATTAAAGACAACAGAAAATGTGCACATTAATGAGACAGATGCATTTATTTACATAAACATTGCATTTTGGCTGAATATTTGGTACTTGCAGGACATACAGCATTTTGAACATTTTTCATTTGATTAATTTGGTTTTATGATTGTCAATGCTGAGGATGCCACTTTACATATATACATAATGAAAGATTCTAGATGTACATTCAGGTTCCTCTTAGAAATTTTTGGAAATTCTATTCTAATCCCAAACCAGAATTCATTTCACAGTATTTAAAAAAAAAAAAAAGAAAGAAAAGAAAAGAAACTCAAGTTAGCAACTCAAGCAGCAATTTTTTTTAAAAAAGTAAACATCCTAACACAAGACAATATATTTAATAGACTTACAGGCTGAGGCATGGTGCTCAGGACGCTCTGTGTGCAGTGAAGACACTACAGTTCATTGCACAGTCCTGAACGTGAGCCGAGCTGTCCCACTTGTTGGCATTGGGCAGCACGGTGGCATTTGTGGCGCACAGTGAGCTCGCTGCATGTTTAGGATGAAGGCGGCCATGAGCCTGAGCCATGGGGCAAGGGGCGCACTGCAGAAGCACTCTGGATTTATAATGTGTTTGGTTTCATTAAGGATTTACCCTATTTTCAAGTATGTGTACTGTGTGTGTCTGCGAGTGGTTATGTGCGTGTGAGTGCCAGTGCCCACAGAGGCCAGAGGCGGACAGATGAGTCCCTCCCAGAGCTAGAGTTACAGAAGGTTGTGAGCACTGAAAATGGAGCTACGGTTCCCTGCCAGAGCTGTTTAAACTGCTGAAAAGAGAAGAAAAAAGTATGGAGACTACTGTCTACAGACAGTTTGGAGGAACCAATGGGGCACGCGCCTCTGCAACCACTTGCAGCCATTTTTAAGTGCTTGGAGCTCTTGGAACAGAAGCAGAGATACGAAGAGCTGTCACTCCAAATGCCACTCTGCATTCTCTTTCTTCTTTGGGACAAGGCTAATAGAGCTTTGTAGGGAGAGAGCAGCTTATTAGGTGACATACAGTTGCAGGGATGGATGAAGAAACCCATCCTAGGCATGCTATGTGGCACCGAGGCTCAACTTTCCCCTTTAAGCAAAGGACTCTGCCTTCAGCAAGGAGCGACACATGGAGCTGTTGCAGCTACAGAGAGCCCCTGCTGGGCTTATGTACTGGAGGCCGATGAGCTACATTCTCAGAACACTGGCTGTACAGAACCCAGCTTCCTTGGAGAATTCCTTTTTGGAAAGGAGCCGGGTGGGCCATTTACCTGTTTCATTCATTTCTTGGCATGGAGAACCCACCACCTATGCTCTTTCAAGTCTTCAAGGATAGGGGCCGAGTGTGGTGGACGGGCCTGTGATCCTACACTCGGGAGTGTTCCTAGCCAGCCTGGGCTACAGAGTGAGAGCCTGTCCCTAAACAACAGAGGAAGCTAGCCTGTGCTAAGCAGGAGAAGGAGCTGCATAATTTCCATGGGGTAGAGCGGAGAGCTGTGGGCTGGAGTGCAGGGTTCATCAAAGGGTATCTCCCCTTCTGTGCTCAGCGAAAAGAGCCCAGGCTAGTATTTTCTGCCTATCTCTTTGAAGAACACGGGAGGGGGGAAAAATGAAAACAAAAACAAATGACAGCAACTGCAGTCGCTTTTTATGACCCCAGATGGAGTAGGAGAGTGGAAAGCAAGCTCTGGCCTGGCTTTCCAATCCCACATCATCCGGCCTTGTTCTCTGATGGAGTCCCATTCCCCACGTGGGTTCTTCATTCCGACCACGTCTGTTTCCTGCTCTCAAATGCGCCACCCAATTTCATATTTTGCTCCTGATTGGCATTCTTCTCAACCTTGGCCCTCCCAAGCCTTCATCGTTTTACAAAGTGTCCTTCCTTGCTGTCAAGTCCCTGCCCTCAACTTCCTTCTCTGGAGAGTCACATTAAATTAGAGCCCCGCCCCCCCATGCGTCTCCATTTCGGGTCTCCCTCACTTTTTTGGGGGGGAAGACATGCTGTTATGGATTTCCACAGAATTAAGCAAATGAGTGATCAAGTTGGAGAATCACAAAGCTGTGTTTCCGTACGACGTGGAAGGTGCTGGAAGGACAGCAGGACCAAGGTTAGGCACGTACCAGCTTTCCTTCTTCCTGGGAGCTGGAGGCTACCCCAACAAGTTGGCTCTGCTCCAGTTCTGGGAAGTTGTGTTTTGTTTCATTCTTTGTGTGGCTGGGGATTGAACTCAGGGCTTTGTGCTTAGTAGGCAAGTGCCCTACACAGAGCCAAAGCTCTGACAAGCCCCACAGTGCTGAGGCGCTGTCTGCTGGCCTCAGGCTCTTGGGTCTCAAATGAGGTGCAAGAAACTCAGAAGTGTGTTTATTCTGAGTAGATTACTTGAATTTACTCGAATTTTTGGTGAGGGAGGGAAAGAGGGAGGGAGAGAGAGAGAGAGAGAGAGAGAGAGAGAGAGAGAGAGAGAGAGAGACTACATGAACTGGAAACATTTTGTAGGGGGAAAAGTCTAGTCAGGTTTGCCCAGTGGCTTTTCTGTCCACACGGCTTTGGTGCAGCTGCTGGGGGAACAGATGCCAGCACCGAGGATACATCCATCTATCACAGGCACTAAATGAAGTACCAACAGGAACTCAATGCTTACACTCCTCACATCAGTGGCAAAAAGCAGCCAACCCCGGAGGCTTCGGCAACAGCGGCATGGAGGTTATGGGACTCGGAGGCCACAGTTTAACATCTTTTCACCCAGAGGGGGGAAAAGTTCCTTCTTTCTCACTCCTTCCCTCAAATTAAAACAATGAAAATGGGGTCTCATTATCCCGATGATTAAGTCCCATTCAGCCAGCTGACAGCACCCAAAGAATGATTTTCCTGTGTTGCACAGTGCGCTGCCCTCCATGGCCCCATTCATAGGCCACTGTGTGCATTTAATCACCCTGGGCCCAGCCGAGCTAATGAAATGCTGAGGCCTTGCCCTGCCCTGACCCTGCTGCTATTTCTATCTGAGCTCAGCACGTCCTTTGCTTGACAGTTGTAACGGAACAAGCATATTTTTCTCTCCCATCTACGCAGTGTAAAGAGCCTATTTTGGCAGCCTGTGAGGCTGGGGACCCCGCTGGAAAGCCAGTGAATGCCGCTGGTGGTTAGCTAGCAAAGCTGTTTTCCAGACTGAGAGGCAGTGGAGAAGGGCGTGAGGTGCTGGGGACTGGACCCGATGAGAACGGGCTGAGGGTTCTTTTGGGGCCAGAAAGGGAAGATGAGCCTAGAGGTAAGGGGCCTTGCAATGGGGAGAGCTGATCTATCCTGACGCAAACCTGAACAAAAGCCCTTTGTTGGTTATCAAAAATCGGCCTCCCTCACTGGGGTCAAAGTGAGGAATCCGTGCTGCTGGGTTTCCAGTTCACATGGTTCTGTGAAAGGAGACGACCCCTGCAGAGAGGCTGCTCTCTTGAAATTCTTAGTTGTTGTTTTAATGAGTCCCCAAGACTCAGCCGTTGGAGACCAAGTTGCCAAAATTACAGGCACTTATCCCATCCTGAAGTTTAGGACCGCGCAACCCGCGCGCTTACCTAATGGGAAAACCAGCCTCCAACTTTCTTTGAGGCATGGCGGGAGAGAGAAGTGGAAACCAGGTGTTAAATGTGGCAGCTCAGAGGCTTTATATAGAAAGGACATATCTAAATGGAGGCCTTAAATCAGGGGTGACAAACTCAAACGCCCCAGTGGCCAGAGAGGACAGAGGTCACCAAAATGAGTGAAGGGAGACAGGTGGGAGCTGTGACCAATTAGGAAGCAGCCAGCTCCTGGCTACAGCAGGCATTTGCTGATCAACTCCAGACCCGTTCTGCACTTGGGTAGGTGGGCCCAAAACTGCTGGATTCGTTCGGATTCACAGATTCATCCTTACCCCCCTTATACGAAATCAGCCGGTTGGAGACTATTTCAAGGTGTAGAACCAGAAAAATCAATGTTCCAGCCACACAGATCTGTCCGCGTATTGCAAGCTCACCCTTAGCATTTTCAGGGCTTGGGGTGGGGGGAGGACAAAGGAAGGTCTGAATATTCTATGTTTAAATATTTAATAGATAAAAAACAAGTTCATGAACTGTTTTTGCAAAGAGGGTCCTGTCTGCCTAGTATGAGGGGAAAAATATGCTTTCTGACCTGGAAGCCAAGTGTGAAATTAGAATTGGGGGACAGCTGGGGGGGGGGGGACTCTGACAGACTGAGGGCAATGCGGGCCTGACAGAGGAGGGGTGGTGTGCTGAGAGCTGAGTTCTGGGCCTTAGTCCATCTTTTACCAATTCTGGCTCCATTCTGTGTTGCCAGGGGTCTTGCATGCCCAGTGGAAACTGCTGTCTACAGATCTGTCCTCTTACATCTGTAAATAGCTGCCCTTGGCTTGGTGGCATATGCACAAGCCATGCAGGCTGCTCTGAAAGGAAGGTCCAAATGGACTTGACCACATGAGAGGACTCTGGAGTGTTCCAGAGGAACATGCTCTTGGTTGGTCATTTCTCTCCGGTTCATGGCACTGGAAAGGACCACAGTGAGGTCTTTTAAGGTTGTGTTTCAAGTGGCTAAGATCTAAGTATGCAAATGGCCCTAACTAGAAGAGATCTCCAATTTCCCTAATTAAATGCCTAGAAAAGATTGTGTCTTGACCCTTGGCCTGGTGTTATGACCAAGCTTGTGATCTTGAGTAAAGTGCAGGTTTTTGGATGAACAAATTTCTACTTGATAAGATGGGATCAGGTGCTTTCTTTAACCAATTCAACTGAAAGGCAGAAGGTGATCATGCCTCTGAAAATACCTTGAAAAATATTGACAGAAAAATAAAGAGGGTGATAAAGAAAACAGCAGCTACAGGTAAAGATTTTACCAAAGGAACTATGTACGAAGAGTCTCCTGGAACTCCCCATAGTCCTTCTTTTAATCCTAGGTGTGAG
This sequence comes from Acomys percivali, assembly GCA_907169655.1. NCBI lineage: Eukaryota > Metazoa > Chordata > Mammalia > Rodentia > Muridae > Acomys > Acomys percivali. Next base: position 172,916,801 of record OU015742.1, on the reverse strand, counting down.
CCAAGTCTAGAAGAACTACAATACCTCCCTCCCTCCCTCCCTCCCTCCCTCCCTCCCTCCCTCCTTCTCTCCCTTCCGTTCTTCTTTCCCTGTGCTGGGGATCGAACCCAAGGCCTTGGATGCAGTAGGCGGGCCCTCTATCTCTAAGCTACATCTCAACTCCCAGCAATATCTTTCATTGAAGGTGTTGTCTATCTTCCACCAGTTTCTTGGGCTAGGTCTGGTACTGGCTATTGAGTGAGCAACAAAGCAAAAGCCAAGGTCCAGGACTGGGGTTCCATGGGTGAAGTGCTTGCTGCTCCAACATGTGAATATGAGTTCAAATACCCAGCACCCACAAAAACCCAGGTGTGGTGGTCTATTTCTGTAACCCCAGCTCTTGAGGATGGGACAGAAACAGAGTCAGGCGGATCCCGGGGCCTCAAAGACAACCAAAAGTGGTGAGGTCAGGTTCAGGGAGAGAAAAATGTAGATGTAAGCCAGATGTGGTAGTGCACTGGTTTACACACACACACACACACACACACACACACACACACACACACACACACAC
>OU015742.1:172893417-172908237 GCA_907169655.1 Acomys percivali | reverse complement strand
ACACACACACACACACACACACACACACACACACACACACACACACAGAAAGTGGCAGAAAACTGTTAGAATGACAACTAAATAAGCAACATTTATGATAGATCCAGAAGACAAATGGGAAAGTATCTTCAAAGATCTAAGAGAATAAAACCACTAATCTAGTGTGTAATACCCAGCTAAACTAGCATCAAAGAACAGGTTAAAAACAGAGACATTTTTAGAAATTAAAAAAAATTTTTTAAAAAAAGGATGACGCTTTAAAAGAGAAAAAAACCAGTCTTGAATCTTCACAAAATGCATGGCAAGGTACGAAAGTTAAAAAATGATAGTAGGGCGCAGATGCCTATTACAAGCACATCTGACAGCAACAGACTACAAAAACAAAGCTGAGGTTAGATAAGCAGACTGTGAAAATCTGAAGGGAGGAGGCAATTTTTACTGGGTGGTGTGAGTGTGCGCTTGCCTGGTTCACTGGAAACACTTATAATTAATTTATACTCTGAGGTTTCTCCCAGGCACCCATCAAGCCTCTGTCCTGCCACTCACTGGTCAAGGTGCTCTTAAGCATATGAATTTTAGCAGGGCCGGCCATGAGCTCTTATAAGAAATCAGTTAAAACTCCACTTATTTTTGTTTATTCTTTTTGATTTCTGTCCAATTTTCAAAGTGCACTTGAGACAGTATACCATAAAAGACATATGTACAATAAGTTGGTTGAATAAGAAAGAGAAATTTAAATCATAAAGAAGGAAAGAAAAATAATTACGCCAAAAAACCTGAGTTAATTGCTATTGTAATTGAGCATTAAATTGGTTCAAGGCTTTCTGGGCAGCTAAAGGAAAGAAGGGGCAATGCAAAGGGTAACTTGATGGCTGCAATTTGCCCTTAACTACTTTACCAGGCCCCAGTGGGCTAGAGATTCCTTGTGTTGCACTCCATTCTGGGAGCACAAAGCAACTGGCAGTCTGTGTAGGTCGCTGCAGTGTGTCCCACCCACCCACACACTGTTCTTTCTCCCCAACTTTAGAAAAGGTTGAACAGCTTTGGTTTGAAAATGGCCTAGTGCAAAGCTGATGGGAGCCAGCACTCTCAGGATGAAGACTTTAAAAAAAAAAAAAAAAAAAAAAAAGAAGAAAGAAAGAAAAGAAAGAAAAGCCTTTCAGGGGCTAGAGAGACAGACAGTATGTACAACAGTTAAGATACATACTGTTCTTTCGGAGAACCCAAGTTAGGTTCTCAGTCCCCACATCAGTCAGCTCATGACTGCCTGTAACTCTAACTCTGAATGGCCCTACACCATTTGCTGCTAGCCTCTGCACTCCCATACACACAGCCCCACACAGACATAGCCCACACATAGTTGAAAAATAATAAAATCTTAAGAAAAGAGTTTTTGAAATATTCATGTATAAAAATACATACTTGGGCTGTAAAGTGCCTAGGTGCTAGCGTGAGAACCTGGTTTCACACTCTCAGCATCCATTTAAATGCCAAGCGTCGAGGTGTGTATCTGGAACCCCGGCATCGATGGAGCAGAGACAGAAAGACGCGGAGCTGCCTGGCCACCCAGTCCAGCCAAATGGAAAGCTCTGGGCTCAGGGAGAAACTTTCTCAAAAAAAAAAAAAAAAAAAAGATGACATTACTAGAAGACGACACCATCTTCTGGCCTCCACACATGCGAACACACACTCACTCATACCTACAGGCATAGATACACATATGTACATGACCACACATGCACATACAAAAGCAAATTTGAAACACCTATCTATTGAAGATTTGGAAACTACAGAAGTGTAGAAAGAAGAAAAGACAGTTATCTGACAATCCCATTCAAAAACAATCTGATTCATTATTAATAAGTTAACTTCCAGATTTTTAAATGTCAACTTCTATGAGCTCATTTCTTGCAATTCTCTTTCTATCCAGATGATTCCATATGTTTGTGATCTTTAACTCAAGTGGGGTCTTGTTTGTTTGTTTGTTTATAATAAAAACAGTCAGTACCCATTGATGGCCCCGTGACGTCGATTGCCTAGCTTCAGCCGGTCTGTGCTTTTTCCAACAGAAGAGAGGACGCCTTCCCTGTGTGCAGAGAGTTATGTAGTTGGTCTAAACCACACAGCACTAAAGGAAGTGCAAACCCACAGCTTTGGGTGTGTCTGCAGCACATTCCCTTCAGCAGATGTTTGCTTTCTCAGAGGAGCAGCCAGTTCCCTCGGGCCAGCTGTGACCCCTGGGAGCAGGAGTGTCTCATGGTGGCTGAGCCAGGTCAGGAGCCCCAGTGGGCCAGGACAGACAGAGAAGGAAGGAGCTCTCTCTACCCCAGCTCCTTTCTCCTTCCTGCTATCTCCATATGCAAGAGGCCAAGAAACTAAACTGCCTAGACTGCAGCTTAGCTCTTAGATACCCAGTGGGTTTTTTGCATTGATTAAATATAATCCAAACCTTTTCCCGTGGGGATCAAGTTAAGAGACAGTCACAAAACTGGGTTCTGTTGTTCTCAGTCCCAACAGTGCCAAAGAGGGTGTCGACTTCTCTTGTCGCTGCTCACACTGCGGTTTTATAGTTGGAACTTCGCGCAGACACAGCTTTCATCTCTCTCGAGCACTCTGATTTGTGCAGAAACGCCTCTAATTGTACAAGTCATGGCTGAGGCATCCTGAGCAGCTGTCCAGCAGCCACTGAAAGAGCCACTTCCTCAGGCAGATCCAGGCCACAAAGTTGTTGGGGGGGCAGGCATTGGCTGCCACCCCCCTGTAAGAGCAAGCCTGTTGTGAATGGTCACTGTCTAACATCAGCAGGGCCACCACAGGCTGAAAGCAGGAGGCTGTTTTCCTTTGCTCTTTACCATGTTGGGGGCCCTGTGGGCTAAGTCCCGGGGAGCCAAGCGGTCTACTGTCATGGACTCTTGGTTGGCCCTGCAGAGAGCTCAATCCAAGGCAAATGTTTCCGGAGAGGCACTCTCCCACAGTTGGGATAAGCCAAGCTGGTGTGCCAGTGGGTGAGTCAGCAACCAAAATGCCCCCTCTCCATTGCACTTGCATAACTCTAAACACAGGGCTTGCCTTCCCGACAATCACTCATCTGGCGGTGGCACACCAGGGGCCTATCTCCTGAAGGAGAGGTGCGTGGGAAAAAAGTTTTCCAGGCCGACTTAGATGTTTGAGCTCCCATGCCGAGAGCGACACCACTTCCTCTCTAATGCAGGAGGACTTTATACACAGCAGAGCGCGAGGACGGCTTTCTTGGTGTGCCAAATGGTAGGCGTTTGTAGGGACCCACGCTGGTGGTCCAGGCACTCCAGAGGATGAGGCAGGAGGACCATGAGTTTAAGTTTAGCTAGGGCTGCATATCAAGACCTTGTCTCAAAATGAACTGATCAACCAAGCAAACAAATGTCAAGGATGAAGAATGAGAGCACTAAGAGAAAACTCACAAAGCACTGAACATGTGGTACGCCTTTCTCTATACCTGGCTATAGTGACTCCTGTATTGTCCCATTATACAGGTGAGAAAACTGAGGCCTGAGGTGAGATGATATACTGCTTTCTCTCTTTTTTAGTACCGAGGACTGAGCCTTGACCTCATACTTGCTAGGCCTGCCCTAAATGACTCTCCCAGTGTTATAAAGCTTGTAAGAGTCCAACGGTGACGTGGGATTCTCTAGAACTGGAGTTATGGGTGGCTGTAAACCATCATGTGGGTGCTCGGAATTGAATTCGAGTCCTCTGCAAGAGCAAGCAGTGCTCCCAGCCACTGAGCCATCTCTCCAGGCCCAGAGTTTAGTTTCTTAACAGCTTGAAAGTTCATGTGACAGAAGTGGCCAGACTGGGAGAAATCACAAATCAAAGTGTTCTCTGTCAGATGGCTTGTCAGACCCAAGGACGGCTCCTCTTAGAGACTGGCACTTGCCACATCACTCTTCAGCGTGTTGGCTCTATGTAAGTCATGGTTGGTTTCCAAGAAGGGGAGAAAAACCTCCCTGTTCCTGTGCTGTCCAGTGCTGTTTGGTATTTGGGGTGAGTGTGATGAACGGCTCACTGTGATGTCATTGGACATGTGCCACAGAAAGGCCCTCACCTCCCCCCCCCCAATCCCTGACTTGCTTGTCCAGACCAGGAACACCACTCGCCAAAAAGAGACCCCAGAGGGGAGGCTCCAGGGGCTGAACTGTTCACATTCATATGTGATTTGGCCAGGAAGGCCACAGAAACTTCCAGCTTACCACCAGGAAAACCACTGTGGTAATTATCACAACTTCAAGCCCCAGGTCAGGGGACCTGCAGGAGGCTGTCCAGTGACCTTGGAACAGAAATCTACGATACCATAAAATGGTTTCCCATCTCTGCTCTAGCCAGTCTCCATACTGTGCCCTATGGCAATGCAGATTTATTATTTTATACTTCTGGAGGTCAAAAGTCAGATATGGGGCTATAATTGAGGCACCGTCAGGGCCTCACTTCTTTCTGGGGGCTCAAGGGACAGAATCCACTGTCCTGCTTTTGCCATCATCTAGAAGGTCTTCCGTCATCCCTGGCTCACTGCTCCTTCTGCCTTCAAGCCAGCGATGGTTCACCGAGTCTGTCTTCTGCTGCCTGACTCTTGTGAAGCACGTATGAAACCCAGGACCAATTCTATACTTTCAAGCCAACCAGCTTGGATGGTCATTTCATCTCCTACCTCGGTTCTCTCTCAACATATGATGTACGGATTAGGGTGTTGACATCACTGGGAAGCCTTTATTCTGCCTAGCACGGGCCTCAAGTGGAAAAGGCAAGTCCTGTGTGGACCGCCCCACCCCCCACCCCCGCTTATGGTACTCTTGGTTTAGTAGAGAGCAGGCTAAATAGCAGGTGGTCTCTGCTGGCCATACTGGGAATCTGCTTTAGAGAAAACACTGGGGAGGTATGTTTCAGACAGTGTCTCACTATGGTCAAGTCATAATCCTCCTCCTGCCTCAGTACCCAAGTGCTGGTATGACAGATGTGTGCTACCACACTTGGCACATGATTTGTTCCAAAGAGGTACAGATGCATCGTTCTCCTTCTATGTCATCTATGCTGTTGTTGTCCATGTCATCTTCATCTTCATCTTCATCTTTATCTTCTCTCTCTCTTTCTCTCTCTCCGTGTGTGTGTGTGTGTGTGTGTGTGTGTGTGTGTGTGTGTGTGTGTGAAGCCCACAGCCTCTTGCTTGGTTAGCATGCACTGCTGAAGACAACCCTAGACTTTGCATTTGCATCTTGAAAGACTGGAAAAATACCCCAAGACTAGAGCCACAATGCATCTGGTCCTCACCAGAACCTTGTAAAGAAGGGCCTTATGGGTGACCTGGCTGACAGAATCTGGGCCCCTACTCAACAAGAATCACACAAAACAGTCTATAGAAAAAGACGAATGTTTTCCACTGTTAACTCGGTTCTAAAATCTAGAATGTTCCCTAAATCGCGTGTCTTGGATCAGTTAGGAACTCTTTAGTTAGAACCAGCTCTAGCCTGTGGGCCTGTCCACCCACAAGCCAGAGCCATGATCATCCTCTCGGTCCTCCAGCTTTATCTGGACACATCCCTGTGAGGAGTGAAGAGGCTCTTGCTTCATCCCAGTCAGGGTTTAATGGGGTGGGGGTAGGGGGGAGTCCCATATATTTTTCTTTCTACTCTGCTTTGGTCATCTCTCAGTGTTACCCTGTGGGAGCCTTAAAAGGCTTAATTTTAAAACTGAGGCATATTTTAGTACATTGGTATGTTAAGTCCCTTCCGGTTCGTGACAGCTGCTGTCTCTGTGGTCCCCTCACACCATGTGTCCTTGGGCGGGCTGTTGACCTTTCTGTGGCCCCTCTATCTACAACAAGGCTAATGGCAGTATTTCCCATATAGGGCCAGAGTGAGTAGAAGATGCACTAGGCAATAACCCAAGAACAGTAAAGCTGTGAATATCTTAAGATATTAAGAATATCTTAAGAATGCTGTTCTTACCCCAAAAAGAAGGTGCAGTGTGAACCTCTTCTTTCCCAACCAAAGAACCAGCCTATTTTGTTGTTGTTTTTGTTTGTTTTCTTTAACTTAGTTTTTGAGAAAGGGACTCACTAGCCTTGGCTGGCCCAGAACCTCTTTTGTAGACCAGCTTGGCCTCGAACTCCACAGAGAGCCACCTGCCTCTGCCTCCCAAGCCCTGAAATCAAAGGCATTTGCCACCATGCTAGGCAGAGCTAGCTTTTGATGGCACCAGTATGTTGCATTTATACCAACCTAAGTAAACACGTTTTAAAGCACTTCCATCATGTTCTTTGTATAGGAGTATTATTCCTCCAAGGGCCGTTTCTTACAGCAGAGGGCAGACATGAAGGCATAGCGAAGGGGTAGACGGCAGGCCGATGAAGAGCTGGGGGCTCATGTCAAGGACCAAATAAAGCCACTCTGCACAGGCTGAGGTAGGGACATGCGGCCAAGTGGCTTCTCTTTGGGCTATTTGGTGCCAGTCTTTACCCAGATCCTAACTCAAACTCAAACCGGAGCCTCCTGGATGCCACCACCTTGCCCTGATAGACAATCTAAATTTACTAATTCAAAATGCCTCCCAGGCAATCCATGACCAGATCCTGGCCGAGACCTCTCTAACCTGGCTTTCAACCCTCCGTGCCCCAACTCACCACTCTGCACTTTGTGTCACAGCTTGAAGGCCATGGGACCGTCCTTGAGTTCTGTAAAAAAAAACAGGCTTGCCCCAGAACCCTCCCTACCTCAAGGCTGCTTGTAACCCTCATGGAGGCAGTCCTGGTTTCCACCCCCAGCAACGGCTACTCAGGGTGCCTCCTGACAGCCAGAAGAGGTCCAGAACCCGAGGACCTGGGCCCTCAATGGCGCACACATCTGCAGAGTCCTTCGAGGTGTCCTCCTGCATGAGAGCTCTCTTGCACTGAGTTTGTGCTGAGGAAAAGCCTCGGATGGAGGGTTGGGAAAGCTGTCAGAGACTGTTTTGCACAGCATCAAACACATTCCAGGCCTTATCTAATCGGGAGCCTTCCTCAACAGCCATGCAGAGGCTGTTCCTGCAAAACACTCCCCAGCCAGGCCAAGGGCCTTGATTCTAAAGGCAAAGTAATGGCTCTTTTGGCACAGGCAAAGTTGGCTGGCAGCTGGAGCTTTGAGGTGACCTCTGACCCCCTCTCACAGTTCCTCCCGAGTCGGACTCCACCGTTCTAAGCCGCCCTCAAATCCCAGGCTCTAATTGGCTCCGCTTTGTTTTGTTTTCTTTCTTCTACCCAGCGCTTCAAAAGGCACTCCAGTGATTGTTGGAGGCACGGAAAAGGCAGGGTTCAGCTTTCCTAACTGGAATTGGAGGTAATTACTGTCTTCCATACGCAAGCCGGTACATGCTGCAAATCACATGGCCCCGGATTGCTGTACAGAGAGTGGCCAGGCCTCTGAGCTACAAGGAGGATTATAGAACTTCACAAAGGCTCTGAGAGAGAGAGAGAGAGAGAGAGAGAGAGAGAGAGAGAGAGAGAGAGAGAGAGGGAGAGAGAGAGAGAGAGAAGAACCCACACGTCGCAGAAATGCCAGAGTCAATTGTCCATATTCTTCCACTGTCTCCCCTGAGACTGCCCGAGAGTTTTGGCCTGAAGAGACGATGACTTCAACTCTATCCTGGAAGCTTGGGATTTGCTTTTTATTTTGTTTTCTCTAAAGAGACAGGAACTGACCCCCCCCACACACACACACAACTCCCTTCTTGCTTGAAATTGGTAACCATATGCTTGACCTAAGCTGCCCAACCTCAGAATGGGCCTCAACACAGCCAGGCTAAGACCCACCTCAAAGAACCAGAATTAGGATTCGTTTTGTACATTTAGAGCAGCAAATCCACATGTAGGGAGTCTCTGAACTATTTCCGTTACGCTACGTGTGTGGACTTGAAGGACCTTGTTTTAAATCCGAGCCTATCCCTGATCTGCTGACTCGCAGGGCCTCACTCATGCAGTGAGAGCAGCAGCTGACCCAACTTCGGAGAGTACGTAAGGTCCACATGCGGTTAGCCCGTGTGAAGTACCCGTTTAGGACCTGTATACACTAGTGTTCAATAAATGTTAGCGGGGCGGGGCTTCTGCTGCCAAAGGAGCCGGTCTGAGCAGTGGGTTAGGAGAAGAGCTGCTGTGAAACAGTACAAGGAAGCCGAAAGGTTTTCCTTTAAATTGCCTGAGACTCCAGAGTGGGGACCCCACTGCCTCTGCTCCCCTGGATAGCTCGAGAAATGTGAGCTAGCTGTGCTCCGTTATGCACTTCCCTGTCTAGAAGCGCTGGAGAAGCAGCGGGTTTGGGTTGCGTTAGAGACTGAAGAAAACATCGTCAGCTGTTCAAATTCTGAGCCCCTGCAACTTGCAGGCCTGGCTGACAGGACTCCCTGTGTCCCGGGAGACGCCTCAGTCTCGCGCTTGCTCTTGCTGGCCACTCTAAATGATCTCACGCAGGTTGGAGGCTGCTGTCGCATTCATACTGCCGGCCCTTCCCTTTCCAATGTCCGACTCAGAACACGCAGCATCCTCTAACCTTGACATCAGACCTTTTAAAAACAGTCAACCCCCACGCCACAGCCAGGTCTCCAGAGCAGACGACCTTTCAGGGCCGCTGGCCTTGCCATTTGTACCACACACTTTTCTTTCATAGTTTTAAAGACAATGCTTAAGCACACATTTATCTGCATACTTACTTGTTTAATATCTATTTCCAGATAAACTAAAGTTCATGTGAATGAGGCCAAGTCTTTCTGTCCTTTCTTCTTCAACACAGATGTCTGCTGTAAGCTTCCCTTATCCTGTTTATTCGGGTCCAAGTGATCTAATATGGAACTAGTAGACTCTTTCCATATATTGCTGAATGAATGTCTTCTTTTTCTGTCTCTGCCCCCTCCCTCCTTCCCTCCCTCCCTCCCTTCTTCTCTCCCTCCTTCTCTGTGTGGTTATAGCACTGGGAATCAAACTCAGGACCCTGAGCATTTTAGGCAAGTGTTCTACAACAAGCTATATCCTCAGCCCCAAATTCATGATTTCAAAGTGGAGACAGCTTCTGTAGACAGGAGGAGTTTCTGGGCACAAAGAGAGACCGAAAAACACTTGAGATCACATCTTGTTTTCCTCAAGTGGGCCATTTGGCCTTGTCTGCCTCGTATTTGATGAAGTTTCATGTTTAATAACAGCCCTGAATTGTTAGGATAAATACACCAGGCACAATCTTGAACTACTGCAAGCTCAAATGCCTGAAACAGGGCGTGCCTACAATGTGCGCACAAACATGGTTGACTCCCCGTTATCCACACCAGCACATAATCTAATAGCCAGTAATCTAATAGTTTACAATTTAATATCCTACAGCCCCGAAAGTTTTACATGTGGTTTTGGACTATGTTTCTGAATTTGCATTGGATATAGGCAGCTCTGATAGTTTAAGAATTCATTTGAGCTCCTATGTCTAGTGTCATGGCTTCAGAGGTCTAGTAAGGACCCTCCTGAGATCCCAGGACATGCAGGAAAAACAAAACAAAACAAAACAAAACTGCATTGAGCTCAGGAAGGAAGCACATTACCCTTCAGTCACAGAACTGGGGGTCCAAACCCCAGCTCTTTCATGTGCCAGCTCTGTCTTCGGTTTCTCATCACTGTCTGTGCCTCCCCAGACCACTGAGAAATAGTCGAGCTTTCTGGAAAAAAAAATGAGTCCCAACTGCCCCTTCAGGTGGGTTCACAACCCACAAAAAGCAGAGCTGGACTCCACACACACTTTCTGTGTCACAACAGGGGAAAGGTTTGTTTCTTCTCTTTTTCTTTTTAAAATGTTCTTATTACCTGTGTGTGTGCACTCAAGTGTGCCTGTGTGTGCACACGTGTGTGCGTATGCACGCATGTATGTGTGTGTGTGTGTACATTTTTGCACATATGTGCCACAAGGTGTTCTATCTTACAACCATGTGCATCTGAGAGATTGAATTGTGGTCTTCAGGCTTTGTAGAAAGCACTCTTACTGGCTCAGCCATCTTGGCACCCCCTCATCTCCCATTTTCCTTCCTTTTCTTGTTCTGCCTTGATGTACTCTCTCTTCCTGGCTCAGTGGGAAAAGCCCTATAGTCAACAGGTCTTTGCTTTGTAAAGCATGCCTGGTTGTGAAAGGCTTTGATTCTGCCCGCATAGTTCAGAAAGAGCTACTGTCATGAGCAGTCAGGTGCTGCGCTCGCTGAGGGCTCCCTGCTCCATACTGGTTGCACTGTGGGACTGAACCGTTAAGGATGTTCTTCTTGTTGGGGCATACATCTATCTGGGCATGCGCTTGTAAGTGACTTGGGTCAAAATCTCAAGGCTGCAAAGTGGAGACATGCTGAGATCCTACGCAGAGCCAATTGTGTTGTCAGTGAGGTAGCTGGAACCCCAGAATTCCCACCTCTTTTCCCTGTCACGAAGTTCTATCTGGAGGTAAAACAGCTGCCGGTCCTCAAGCCAACAGGGACTGGCGCCAGCTGTTTATTCCAGATGCCAAGAGCCAGATGCACACCCACTCTCCTCTCCCACTCCCTGAGCCTGAAGTCTCAAATTTTTATTGAATTTATTAATAGCCTTAGGAGTTTGCTAAAAGAGCTTTCCTACAGGCTCTGCCTCCAGAGAAACAGACCTCCTTAGTTCAGGCAATCTACACGTTAAATAACAACACTCCCAGCCATCTCATCTCCCTAGAATTCCAGGGCAATCCCTCTGAGAATTATATCTGGAGGGATAGATAACCGCTACGGTAGAGGCACCGGTAGGCCGGTTGGTAAATGCGTGGCAACCAGCAAGCATGGGGATCTGGTTTGCAGCTTGCCAATATCCGTGGTGTAAATATTCTCACCACTGTCAAGGCAAGCCACCATGTCACTGGGATTGTGAGTTAGGGTTAGGATTAGGGTTAGGGTTAGAGTCAGGACAAGGCTGTGCCAGCCCATAGTTCCAGCATACCATAGGATGGTGGCGTGCCTTGGAAGTTTCTGTATGGCTCTGGATGCTGTTTCCTGGGCTCTTAGAGCAGAGGGTCACTACTTAGTATAGGCTGCATACCCTCTGAGTCTTTCCCTACATCCTTAAGTCTGCTAATGGTTTGCTTTGTTGACCGGTTTCCAGTGATCTCACGGGAGGATTCCAAACCAGAAAAAGAGGAAGAAGAAAGAGAAAGAAGGGGAGAAAATGCAGTTAAGTGCAGGATGCTGGCCTCGGCACACTCTCACTTTGTTCAGCTGGCTTCTAGTGGGAAGGGCACTCTTCAAACACCTGCTTTTGCCCTCATTTGATAAGCTTTCTGGTCTTCTCACATCAACCTGATCCTGTTGACCTGGAGGATGATGAAAAGACTGGGTGTCGGGGACCTGAAGGATAAAAGGGGACAGAGAAGGTCCGCGGGGTGTTCATATGACCCAAGGTCACTGGCCACTTAAGGCCTTCTCTTTGTTTCCCAGCTCTGGTCTCATGTTTGAAGGTTCTGGTGATTTCCTCCCATCACCCTCCCTCCCCCCGCCACCACCCCCAACCAGGCGAACAGATGTGGAAAGGTCTCCAGTTCCTAGGACTCAGGACACAGCTGCATGCTGCTCTCCCCTACAGACCTGGGTCTTTCCTCAGACAGAAGAGCTACACCGTCACTAACCATCCAGTAGCGACCAGTCTGGTGTAGGGTTCAAACTCTTTCTCCATTTCCGCCAGCTGAATTGAGCAAGAGTGTGAAAACCACCAGCTCTGCGGTAGGAGTCTCCAGGCACAGTAGAAGATATAGGCCCCAGCCCTCCCGCACAGCCTGTGAGCCTGCCGCTGTCTAGACGCATCTTGCAGGTGCTGTTGGCATGAGTACCTTGCCAGCTCTGGTCTGGAGCAGGAAGGAACCCTACTGATCTGACATGAGGTCGCTTGGGCATCAGCTGAGCTTTGCTGCCCATTCCTGAGCAGTAGGCGCGGGTGTTAGCATCCTCATCTGCAGTATTTATTCAACACTGATCAGCCAAGGAACTTTTCAGAGACTTTCAAGTGGGACAAATAAAAGCATGAAGATTACTCTAATTGACCTTAAATAAAGGATCCATTTCCTAAGCGGCACGCCTGTAATCCCAGCACTCTGGGAGGCAGAGGCAGGCAGATCTCTGTGAGTTCGAGGCCAGCCTGGTCAACAAAATGAGTCCAGGACAGCCAGGGCTATACAGAGAAACCCTGTCTCGAAACAAAACAAAACAAATGAACAAAAAGAATCCATTTCATATCTAATATAACCACTGGGACACTCAGCTATTTAGTGATAGTTTTTTAGCTTGTAGGCGAGGTGGCCATTACAGCTATGCACAGAGGTTTGGTGTGTGCATGTCTGAGCGCATAGCATGGTCGCCTTAAAACTGGACACAACACAATGGCACATGTTCTGAAAGCAGTGGCTTTCATGGTGAATCACATCATGAGACACTATCAAGGGTGTCTGCAAGGCTACAAATATTTTCATAAAAACAGCAAGATGCTATTTCCTTTCTTACCATGTTGACATTTGAGGTCAAATTGCTGTCGCCAGACTATTCTGGCCATCATAATAGTCTTTAATGCTACAAACTTGGGGTAAGCGCGTGAAGGCCAGTTTTATTTCAGAATGTTCTAGACAACGCAGTTTATAAAAGCTTGTTTGCATTTCACTTGTTTACCATTCTGTAAGAGTTGAGCTGGCTGGGGGCATAGGGCCCTGCTAGCACATCTTGCTGTGAGCTAGCACATCTCACTGTGAGCTGTTTGTCTTGAGAAGTACCTGGGGTGCTGGGAGTGGAATAAGCCAGTTTCAAAGAATGCACAAGGCCAGATAACCATGGGTATTCAGAGCAGGCTACGTGGCAAGGCATTTTCTGAAAAATGAAAAACAAAACAAACAAGCAAGCAAAAACAACCACCTGAGATTGCCATGCAAAGATAATTGATGGTATTTGTGACTGAAATAGAAGCTTTAATCAAAACTTAAATTTTCTTTTTTTAAAGTTCTATCTGCTACAGTGCCCTTGACAGCTCCTCGAGACTTACAGACGTTTCTGATTAAATTGCCAGTGCTGTTAAGAAACACAAAGTTTTCGTTTTTCTCACGGGACATATCAAGCTGGAAGGATTTGCATAGCTTAATGAAGCAATATTTTCCAAATGACCCATGCACAGCATTCCCATGCATCCCCCCAAGACCTGGTCAAAGCACAAGCTGCACCCCTGGTTTTAATGTACCCGAGTACACAGGGTTCACTGATTGGGTTTTGGATTCCACATTGCAAATAACCTCCAGCCAACCACTATTAGTTGCCTTCAGACTCATGTCGAAGAAGATCTGTAATTATCTGAAAAGGCCATTAAAGTATCCTCCCTTTTCCAACAATGTGTCTGTGGAGGGAGGCTCTGTTTCCTTCACAGGCTGCAACCAAAACAACATAGGTACAGCTGATTGACTGCAGAAGCAGATAGGGGAACCCAGCTGTCTTCTATTAAGCTGGACATTAAAGAGCTTTGAAAAAAAATGTACAGTGCTGTCACTCTTGTCACCAAGTTTTGTTTTGTTTTAGTAAGCAATTGTTTTTCAATGAAAGGTTATTTTAATTTTTAAATAAATTAATTTTAACAAATGACTATTAAGTTTACTTATTTAAACAAGTACATAAAATGCATTAACATTATTTTCTGTTTTAATTCCTAATACAATGAAATCATTTAATTACTTATTGTTGCGTAATAAAGTTCTGTCACCCCATTAGAGCAAAGCAGCAAGACTTGTGGGTTGTTTCTCATTGTTTGTGAGACTCAGGTATGCCTTGGGTGGATCAGGAGCTTGGGAGGTTGGGGAGATGAGGAGGCTGCACAGGGGTGAGAGGATCTGCCCTGCGGTAGCTGACTCCAGCCTGGACAGTTGCTGGCTGTGGACGACAGGTCTTGCTTTTCCTCCACGAGTATTTCCAGTGTACTTGGACCACAGTGACTAGTCTTCTTAAGAGCAGAAGAGACCATTTAGACCCCGAGGGCCTTCTTATGATGCTACCTCAGCACTGCTGCACACCATCACTCTGTCACTGCTTGTGACATGGACCGGCCCTGGGTGAGATCACACAAGCATAAGTTCTAACTGAGGAAAATCCGGAGCCTGTCACTCCCACACAAGCTAAGGCTCTTTGGGATCTCCAATAGAATTTAAGAGCACAATGCAGTTGTTTACGAGTGCTAGCCTGAAGACATGGGCCTACATCTTTAAAGTTGTTGTTATTTATTTAGTTCTTTATTAACACCCTGTTGTTGATAGTTATGCCATCATTTAGGCAACATCTCATTTGGTTACTTTTCACAGGCTAGGACTCTTAGCTTAGGCCCTGTCTCTTATGAATTAAAAATAGCCTTTTATTATAAAAGTAACTGCTTATGCTTATTAAAACAAAACAAAACTTGGTGGGAATAGTGATGGCACTCCTTTGTTAGTCTTCAAATTTTTACTGTTTAAAAATTTATGTGTATGTGTGTATCTGTGAATTTTATGTGCACCATATGTGTGCAGGTACCTACTGAGGCCAGAAGAGGGCATCAGATCCCCTGGAATTGAAGTTACGGATAGATGTGGGCCACCAGATGTGGTTGCTGTAAATTGAAGCCAGGTTCTCTGTCACAGCAGTATGTGCTCCTAACTCCTAAGGTATCTCTCCAGCACCAAAGATGGTAACCCCCCTCACTATGCCACTGTCCCCACAATGCCATGACTCTGGTTCAAACTACAGTTCCTGTTGGCACAATGCAGAGTACTAACCACTATATGATCA
>OU015742.1:172860387-172882142 GCA_907169655.1 Acomys percivali | reverse complement strand
TGTGTGTGTGTGTGTGTGTGTGTGTGTGTGTGTGTGTGTGTGTGTGTAGGGGAGCTTCATCTACTCCTATCCCATGCTGATCCTTCCCTCATGTATTAAGGGATCTCTGAGGTCCTTTGGATCCTAGTTTGAAAACCATGACCACAGAAAAGATGCATTCTTGTTCTTAGGTACTGAACTTCAGTGACAAAGGCTACTCCAAATCAGATTGCATTCGGCATTCTCTTGGTTCATGCTCTGCTCATGTTGGGTGTGGCCTTGGGTGTGTAGCCCCACCCCCTAGCCTTCCATAGGAGATCTGCAGCTCACCAATGGGAATAACTATAGAAATCTAGAGAGTGCTGAGCAGCAAACCTGAGCTCCCATTAGGAACCACACCACTGTTGGAATCCAGTGTTATCTGGCAATGGAGAACTACTAAAATATTCTCTCTCTCTCTCTCTCTCTCTCTCTCTCCATTCCTCTCCTTCCTCTCCCTCCCTATCCTTTCCCCCTCCCTCCTTCTCCCCCTCCAACAGGAAATGACATTGAAACCAAACCAGAGCTAGCAATTGGTTCCCTTTTCCATCTCCAGCAGCCTTAGCCTCCATATCCCAGAGCCATAGTCCCCTTTGTTTCACTTCCATTCAATGTAATTAGCCTTAGTCACAAAACGTAACCCACTAACATCTAAGTGTGTAGACTATACCAAAAGGCCATAGTCCTCTTAGCCTTTCGTGATGGATGCTCGCCAAGCCAGGCTCCCCTGATTTCTGTCACTAGGGGTGGTGAGCGACCTAACCTGGGTCCCCAGCGCTGGTGTGACTGAAGCACACAGAGGAACACACCCAAATCTAAGAACACACACGCAGGCACGTGTGCTGTGTGTGGCCAAAGGGCAACAGGCTGACTCCAGGCCACATTCACATCTAGGTCTTCTGACACCTCCTGCCCCCAAACATCTCCACGAAGCCCTTGGTTTCCTATGCTGGAGATGGCATCCAAGCAGACTGGCAGAGCAAGGCTGTGTTTCCAGATCTGGCACTGGATTCTGCTTGCCTTGAGGAGACTTGCCAAAGTTTTCATTGCTGGAATGTGTCCATGCCTAAAGGAAGGGGTGTTGCTTACATGGCCCCGCCACTTCAGAAGGGTCAGGATGAAGATGTAATTAGAGCCTGCGAAGGCTTTCTACTTCCTGGGTGAAAAAGCAAGGCTGTGGCATTTTACTATCTGCCTACCTGCCTTTTATGTTGCTTCACCTCCTCTGTCTTTACTTTGTGTGTGTGGGGAGGGGGCGGGAGAGGTTGTCTACCTAAATTTTTACTGGGTATTCATTTCAAAATACGTCTCTTTGCACCTCAGAGCAGAATTGCATTTGCTGCCTCCGAGAACTTCCTTCCAGAACCTAGATAGACTTGAAAGGATCTCTCGATCTAGCTTCTGGAACACCTACTAGTATCTCCCTAAACCCAAGAAGCAGAGCAACCAAGACTGGAATGAGGAGAAAAGGTTGTGTGGTGTGACCTTGGAGTCACACTGCTTATGAGCTAAGTCTGTGGCGTCACATGTGTTGCTGGAGAGCCTTGTCACCCCCTGAATCTGTTTTGTCACCTGTAACAGGAAGATAACCTCGCTTACCTCCCAAGGTCACATGACACAAACAGCCAAATTTAGAGAGTAGTGAGTGTTTTCTGGCTGCTCTCTCTTTACCATCTGGCTCCACCGGAGGAAGGGTGAGGAGGTGCTTCTTCTTGGACTCTATTCCTCACCTCAGAAGCCTCAAACCCATTTTGATAAGAATGCCACCACTTGGTTGAATCTAGGCTGCTCTCATCTCAGTTCCCCCCAAACATTCAAACCATCATGTCCTGAATCTTCTCCCTCCTCCGCTCAGAAATTCCAGGGCCCCCAGGTCATATTCCCGCCTCCACTCTCCCTTCAAGGCCAACCCCAAGACGGAGAAGTAAAGAGCTCTTGTATTCTTTTGAACAGGAGAAAGTCCGTTGGAAGTGGCTTTGCTTTGTTGTACCCACTTCAGAAAAAGATCAAACTTCAGGCTCCATGAAGGGCCAGTCCAAAGAAGGCTCCAGGCGGGAGGAGGAGGGGCTATGGTGTGTGGCGGTTCTCACAGAACTGGAGGGATCAGATCCTTACAGCTAGCCAGTATATGACCCGCTCACAGACGGCCATGTTACCGCGAGCCAGTCTGGATGATGCACGTAGGCTGTTCATGGAAGATAGATGGGCAACCATGTAGTCTGAGCGGTTTAGTTACCAGTAAACACATAGGACCCCTTCCGCCCCTAACTGAGGGTTCCGCCCCTGTCTTTCAGGTTCCCAGGGAAGAGAGCAGAGCCGCTGCAAAGAAACCCTTGAATAGGCACCACTTTAATTTAAGCTTTGGATACTTTCAGAGGGGCCTCAGTGTCCCACAAATCCCTCCCGGGCGCACAGAGCTTTGAGGCCAGTATTCAGCCCGTTTGTTCTTTTAGAAACAGGCCTTGGAAGCCAGGAGTTATTTGTTTCCGAAAGGTAGGCGCTCATCAGGTGGGTGGTCTTTGCAGTGTTTGTGCTTTGATTCCCTGCTTTTCTTTTCAGGACCACTGAGGGGTTTATTTTCCCTCTCCCAGCAGTGCTCCGGGGCTTGGCTGCACACTGCATCTGTGTTGGGTTTTCCCACAGGCCCCTGCACAAGTGGTCCGGTCGCCCCTCAGAAAGCCTTAGGCTGCCCCGTGGGGGGAGCCGGTTGCAGCTGTGTATCCCTCCCTTCTGCAGCCGGCTTTGATCAGGTTTTGTTTTTTTGTTTTGGTGGGGGCTGTGCGCAGCCTGACCTCCTATCTCCAACGTCTCTCAGGTGGAAAGTTCTGTCCAGCCTGTCTGTGGCTTCAAAGGCCCTGCCCCTTCGGGCTGGGACAAGGCTGATAATGGCTCACATTTTGCTGTTGTGTGATCTCCCAGCAGCCCTGTCTTTCAGCTGACAGGCTTTCGCTTGTTTGGTTGGGCTGCTTCGGCCAAATTGAAATCACCTTTCTGGTTGAGGAAGCACGTTGACGTCTGTCTTCTCCCATTGAGGCCCCTTTGATGGCTCAGACATGGCCTTCTAGCCCAGACAAAGGTGACCCGGCCATGGCAGTCAGGCACCTGTCCGGTCAGAGTCTGGGCAGTCAGGGCAGACATCTGTTTGAGGCTCACGAGGAACAGTCAGTATGGTGCTTTTAACCTCTGTGGCACAGAAGCTTAAGGAAAGCCAAGGCTTTCTGCTCTATCTAGTTCCTTGAAGAAATTCTGCCATGGTGGCTGAAGTGGCATTCTGTTCATCCCGTGCATGCACTTGAACCTGGGGTTCTGCAGCCCAGACTCCTACAGTTAGTTGCCTGCAGTTCCCGGGGAACTTGAGCTACTCTCTAAGTTGAGAAGCAGGCAGTGGTGGGCCAGCCGCTCACAGGATGTTTCTTTCTGCCCCATTATTTCTAACCGTTGTGGCCTTACAGGCACAGCTCTCAGCCCAGGGCATGAACAACAGCTAACCCGGCCCCTCCAAAACCTATTTCTAGCTCCTGCCCCAAACCGCTTCATCCGCCAGTGCCCTGGGTTGAGTCAAAGGGCAGGGCAGAGCCACCAACGTGCTGTCGTTGGTTCTGGGGAGAGGAGGTTGCTGCTTCCCTGGAAGGCTGGCTGACCACTGCTCGGGCCAAATGGGGTTAGGCTGCACACTGCCCTTTGGTTTCCTCACATTTAAAACGAGGGTGGCCAAGGGCAACAGGAGAGCATCCTCCTTCCTCAGGCTGAAAGCACAGGGTTCTTCCTTTTGACGGCTCAAAACAACCAGGACAGGACAATGAACAGAAAGAGTCCCAAGGGGATTTATCATGTGGCTGTCCTGTGGCAGTTCCCTCTCTGACTTTATCTCCTACAGAGGTCTGTGTGGGAGGAAATCTGGCAGGCTGCATTTGTCTCCCTGGAGTGAGAGAGACGCTGCCATGTTGGCCTCACCCCAGCTTCAGCCATAGCAAGGAGGAGACCGCGGGAGCTGGCTCCCAAGACTCTAAACATGTGTCCACCAGCGTGCAAACCTGCAGAGAAAGGAGACTCCAGAGGGTCAAGTGTGCCTAGACCAGGACCAACGTGAGCTTCTCTCCCCAGCCTGGCTCTTCCTCTCTGCTCACAGCATGACAGAGCTTTGTAGAGACATGTCCTCTGTTGGTGGGGAAGCAAGGGACAGACATAGTCGTGAACGCTTCCAGTTCCTCACACCAGACAGGTCACTTGCCCAGAGAGTTCCTTCTTTTCCCCAGATGGCTGGGAAAGGAGAAAGGATCTCAGAGTCTCGTAGCTAAGAGGAGCTTGCTGGTTCCAGTTGTGACTTTTTCCCTGTGAAAGCAGATGTTTTGCTGCCATGTGTTGTTAGTAGCATTTGTTCAGGCTGTCTCATCAGCGTTGATGAGACGTATTTATTTGTGTGTGTGGAGGATGGATGTATGCAAGTATGTACATGTGTGTGTACAGGCATGTGAGCCAATTGCATTGATGTACAGAGACCACAGGAGGAAGTTGGATCTCTTACTGAAGTGTTTTATGCCTTATTCCTGTGAGTTGGAGTTTGCAGTGTTTTGGCCAGCGCGGCTAATAGCCAGCAAGCCCAGTGATCTTCCTGTCTTTGACCTTCCTTGGTCCTGCGGTTAGAGGTACATGTGACCATACATGGCTTCTGACATGGCTGTTGGGAACTGGAACATGAGGCTCTCAGGTCCTCATGCCCGCAGAGCAAGCACTATTGCCCACTGAGCCATCACCTTGTAACTCAATCCATACCCTGAGACATCACCACCAGGGAGAAACTCCAGTGTCATTGCTGCCAGTATTCAGAAACTAAAGTACAGCTGGCCACTGTGAGAGTTTGGACTACTGTTCTTTGGGGCTGGAGCCTTTAAAAATGCTACAAAGTGAACATAGTAAGATCTGGGCTCAAGGTCTGGCTCTGCCAGCATTCACCAAGTGATCTTGACTTGGCGATCTGGCCTCTCACAGCCTCAGTTTACACATCTGTAAGACTAAACCTCAGAGGACTGTCCTGAGAGGCAAATGACATAAAGTCTGTGATCCACCTGGCACGTGTTAAGGATTCTATAATGTGGCGCATTCTCATTACTAGCCTTTCAAACAGCCATGCAGATCTGACTGGCTACCTCCTTTCTGGCTGGTAGCATTCTCAGGGGACCAATAAGCCATACTTTGGCATAAGGAACAAACACCGGGGGATGCAGGCAGAGGCAGACTCAGCACCACAAAGGTTAAGAAAGGCCACCTGGGACACCAGTAGAAAACCCAGGGACAGATCCAGACATAACCAGATTCTTTCTCTCCGGCCATGTCACCTCTCAGGACAGACACAATGACTGGTTTCTGAGGGCTTTGGTGACAAGTTGGCACAAATGAGATGGTCTTAACTAAGTAGACATGTACTTTTCCACAGGTATGGAAACCAGAAGTCTAAAATCAAGGTGTCCACAGCATTGTGTTCCCTCTGGAAGGGTGAGAGACTCATCCCTGGTCTCTCCTATTCCAGGTGGTGCCAAGTGTCCCCAGACTGAGGGCTGCATAACTTTGTTTGCCTCTGTGGTCCTCTCTGTGTGTCTCTTATGAGTGACATGTGGGCCCAAGATGATCTAATTGCAAGATTCTTAATTTGATTAGAATTAATGGTGAGCATTTATAAGTTTAGGGTTAAGGTGGAAACACATCCTCTGGGAAGATCACTCTTCAGATGAGGGTATCACTAACCCTGCAAAATGTCAGGCCGATGAAGACTAAAATATCACAGCAAGTGTTCTTCACCCCAGACAACATCCCTAGACCTTCACTTGCCTTAAAAAAAAAAAAAAAAAAAAGATGGAGGGTGGAGTTTACTATCATGCTCATGGTAAAAGCTGGCTTTTCATCCTCTGTCAATTATCAGGGAAACAAGACAAATGCTTCTCAACCTATGAAGAGGGGCAGGAACCCTTGCACCCGAGGGCGGGTCTCGAGCTGGTACTACATCCTGGAGCCTCTTGTTCTTGGGCAGAATCACTGGGGTTTTCAATCCTGCTTTGCATCTGAGGCTGGTGAGCAAACTGAGGCCGCGCTATGTCTGAATCTTCTTGCCGGGCCCCAGAAGCACCGGATGCCTGATGCTCACACGCTTTACCTTCTCTCCCTGTCTGCTGTTCTCTCCAGGCCCTGCACTTAGAAAAGGCCTAGACCCCTAGGAGTCCTCTCTTGTGCAGATGCTGCCTCTGGCTTTGCTCTGGCCTGAGCTTTCAGTTACATTTCCTCCTTCAATCTCTCATTCAGTCCCAGGGATCCACGTTCACTAGAGTGGATTTTCTCACTGAGGTTCCTGGGCTCCTGTTAGAAGGCCTTTTGTCTTAGTTTGAGTTTCTATTGCTGTGATAAACACCACAATCATAAACAACTTGGCAAAGACAAGGTTTATTTCAATTTACAACTTTCAAGGCACATTTCATCGCTGAGGGAAGTGAGGGCTGGAGCTCAAGGCAGGAACCTAGAGCTGGTGCCGAGGCCATGGAGGGGTGCTGCTTGCTGAATTGCTTATCAGGCCTTGCTCAGCCTGCTTTCTTATAGCACTAAGGACCACCAGTCCAGGGGTGGCACCACCCACAATGTGATCGGCTCTCCCACATCAATTGCTAATTAAAAATATGTTCAACAGATTTATCTACAGGCCAATCTTATGAAGGCATTTTTTAAAAATTGAGAGTCCCCCATGCCAAACAACTGTAGCTTGTGTCAAGTTGACATAAAACTAGCCATCAGCCCCCATAATAATTCTGCAGTTACCAAGATGGATGTAAAAAAGTCTATAATACAATCTTATTCTTCCAGTCAAATACCATTCTGCAGAAATTTAACAAGGGGTTCAGTTCCTTGGAAGTAGTTTCTGGAAAGTGTTCTGTGTTCATGGAAGCCATACCTTTGGAAGGGACTCAAAGGATAAAGCAGTGTCATGCCCCTGCCTCTGATAGGTCTAATCCAATAGGCTCTGGTGGTGACCTGTGCTGGCTACTTTCATGTCAACTTGACATAAGCTACATTCATCAGAGAGGAGAGAGCCTCGATTGAGAAAGTGCCTCTATAAGATGAGGCTGCAGGCAAGCCTATAGGACAGTTGCTTAATTAGTGATTGATGAGGGAGGACCCAGGCCATTGTGGGAGGTGCCATCCCTAGGCTGGGGGGCGGGGGGAGTCCTGAGTTCTATGAGAAAGCAGGCTGAGCAAGCCATGGGGAGCAAGCAAGTAAGCAGCATGCATTCCTGGATTCTAGGCTAGCTCCTGTCCTGGCTGAGCTCCTGTCCTGACTTTTTTTTTTCTTCTTTTTTTTATGATGAACTGTGATGTGGAAGCATAAGCTGAATAAACCCTTCCCTCGGTTTCTTTGGTCATGTGTTTCATCACAGCCATAGTGACCCTAACTAAGACAAAAACACACACACCCCTTTTTTGCATTCCTCCTATTTCTGGCTTGCAGATGTCGACAACTCCCATGCAGAATTCAATCTTCACACATTTGGCCTCTCTCCTGCCCCATCCCCCATCCCCCCATGCTCACTGGGGCCTGGTTAAGGGTAAGGAGGTTGCTGTGACCCTACAGTCCAGAGAACAGGCGGTATTGGTGACTAACTGGAAATTTCATAAGAGCTGCATGTGACACATATGTTGACAATGACATTTCAGGTCTGTCCCCCGATTAGCGCAGCACGGAGGTGGGAAAAGTCTCTGAACCATTGTGAGACTTGTTGCTGAAGGCCACAGTCTATCTTTTCTTTGTCTTTCTGTTCACATATCTGTGTCTTTACAAATATATCGTGTCCCCTGTGTGCATGGAAGCCAGCCCTTTCAAGGGTGCCACTTCAGGACATGGCTCCTGGAAGGACAGTATTTGACTTTTGGGAATGTGAAGTGTTTCCATCACTGTGAAAGATAGCATACTGACTGGTTTCTCAGAAACCGAGAGTACCGGATCACTGCACAGCCTACTAGGTCAACTCCTAGGTATATAGCCCAAAGAACTGAAAATGGGGCCCAAACAAATATGCCTCTATAAGGTCATCCAGCTTTATCTCCAAGAGCTAGAAACAGCCCCACAGTTTCTGCTTATAGATGAATGGGCGAGTGCTGCCTGCTATGTGTCACAGTGGGGTAGCATTCAGTTGTAAAAGGAATGATGCATGAATCTATGCTACAGTGCGGCTAAGTCTTTTGAAAACCCTTAGTTTATTCTTTAAGAGTTTCATACACGCATATAGTACATTTTGATCATATTTACCTTACACTCCCTTTCCAACTCTTTCCAGATCCCCATATCTATCCCACTTAAAAATGTCCTCTTTAAAAAAAAAAGATTTATTTTATTTTTAATTATTTGTGTGTGTGCATGCACATGTACATGCATGCATTCCCTCACACGTGCAGACAAGAGCAGGTGCCTCAAAAGGCATCAGTTCCCCTGGAACTGGCGTTACAGGCTGTTGTGAGCTCCCTGCTGGGGAACTAGCTGAACCGTTAGGCCATCTCTTGTTCCTTCCTTCCTGCTTTCCTCCCCCCCCCCTTTTCTTTAAAGATAACCCATGGAGGTCAATTGGTGTTGTTCACAGTCACATGAGTGTGAGAGCGCCCCGCATGTGGAGCAGGGCCAACTACCCCTTCCCTAGCAGCCATCAGCTATCAGCAGGTCCTCCGCTAGGGGTAGGGGCTGTGTGTCCCTCCCCTAGTGAGGAATCTTGAGTGGAAGCTGTCATATGCTGGACTGCTCTGCTTATATGACAAAGTGGACTGGTGGTTTCTTAGAGCTGGGAGTAGCTGTGTAATGGTTAGGGGTGAGGAGAGCATTCTGGGAGTAGACTGAAGAGTTAAATGTACTAAATGCCATCAAATGTACCCTTTGAAATGGTTAATTCCACAATATGTGAATTCTAAGGAAATAAAAATTTAAATGTCAATACGAAATGATGATATTGATAGTCTGACCTGTGTGCTCTCTATAGACACCCCAATCTCTTTCACATTTTCTAACTGGGTTGCCTGTGTACCCATTTTTAGTAGCATGCGCCAAACCAGTTTAGAGTGAAGATTATCGCTGCACCCGTAAGATTACCTCACACCTGAGAGGGAACCCCTTCTTAAGCCACATTCCCTCAAGTCACTTATTAGAGTGACTAAAGCTGAGTCTCTACAGGGCAAGCCAGCAGAGAACAGTGGGTGTGGATGAGAACACAGGACCCAGGTTGCTGTTTCTCAGCAGTTTCCGTCTATGGCAGTAAGGCGGGTTTTCAGGGCAAGAAGCACCGGCTTTTAAGAATTTTAACAGACTTCGAGAAGAAACTGAATGCAACTAATCAGGACACCTGGTGGGGAGAAGGTACCTGGTTTACATAAACACCACCCAGGGGTTATATAATTGTTTGAAATTGGTCTTGCAGGAAATTTGAGGGACAGAAAGTTTACATCCGGGTTCTCTCTGCTCCCATTTCTGAGTCACTTGAGTTTTGAGATCTTTTAGTTAGAAGACTTAGGACTTCAACAACAACAACAACAACAACAACAACAACAACAACAACATGCCCAGAATGAGAACTCGAGTATGGAGACTATCCCATTAGCTGGGGCTAAAAGTTGGAGTCTGGTAAGTGGAGTCATCAACACACTCTTCTGTCCGCTTACCAAACAGAGGCTGCTAACTGAGAAAAGGGCCCTGTGCCTGCCGTCTTGCTGTTCAGGCAGCTCAGTACAGACCCAACAGACGGGGCAGGGGTACCGTAGCCATACTGCAATTCTTATACAAAGGTCTCCTGGCTGTGGGAGCTCTGGAGCATGGGAGAGGCCTCTCTCAGAGATGGGGATGTCTAAGCCCAACGTTGACAGCAGATGGACTTAGAGGCCCAGTACTACAGGGGATGGGCTATACCAGCCCTGAGGCGTGAAGGCATGGTGAATCTGAGGGAGGAGACCACAGGACAAGTCAAGGCCCTGCTGGGGAGGGCTTCGTTTTCAACCTAATTCTCTGTGCTGACTTTTTCCTTTTCATAGCAACAACAGATGTATATTTATCAAGCGTCACTTCCTGTGATCCTCCCTGCAGCCACCTTCATATTCATGGGGACGATGAGGTGTTCCGAAAGGCCTAGTCAACTCTCACAATGAAGGGGATGAAGGATGCTGGCATCCATAAGCCCCTGGAATCCACAAAACCCTAGACATGGTTTTTCTAGAACTCAGTGGCTCTCATCTGGAGATATGTGGGAGGGAGCGTGACTGACTTTGTGTCCCCAGGGATGGGTTATATGCCTTCTGCAGCTGGTCCCGGTTCCTTTGCAAGTGAACTTCCCTTCAGTTTCAGGGCTTGTGTGTTTTGGCTAGAGCATCCTGTCCCCTCCAGTGCAGCCTGGAGGAGGAGGAGGAGGAGACTCAGCCTCTTGCCTTCCTGGCCCCCAGAGCTTAAAACAAGAGCCCTCTGCCATCGGACATCCTTGCCATTTCCAGCTATTGAGTGTAATCAGGTGGGCCAGGATCTGATTTCAAAGCCAAAAGTAAAGGACTCAGAGGAATCCTCTTTCCCACTGTTCCAGGAGAAGACAAAGGCTTTGAACAAACAGGATGTCAGAGCCTCGGAGAGCACTCCCCAGCAAGAGGAGCAGGCAGGATGCAGAGCTGCACAGAGGGCCTGGGAGCTTGGGTGCCTGCACGTGTGTGCAGTAACCGTGCCCGAGTGAAACAAGAAGCAGGACAAGAAGATGGGCACAGACTCAGCCAAGAGCCCATCTGGAGGGTTCTCCCTCTTTCATGGGTGTGAGGATTCTGGCCGTTCACCATTCAGAGACAGTGACATTTCTAGATGTCGCAGAGAACCCACTGTGCCTCAGAGGACAGACAGAAGAGCAGCTCTCAGGATCTAGAGGAATTCCCCCAAAGGAGGGTGTGAAGCTAGAAAGGATTTACTGGTTGTACCCTAAGCATGGCTCCTGGGGGATGCATTTTTTCCCCGTTTCTTTCTTCATGTCTTTTTGAGACAGGTCTTACCACACAGGCCTGGTAGGCGTGGAACTTGTTATGTACATGAGGCTAGCCTTGGACTTGTGGAGATCTTACTGTCCAAGCTTCCTGTGTAGTGGAATAAAAACATGTGGCGCCAAGCCTTGCTATTTTGGCCCTTTTCTATCTTTTTATTCCAATTTTTTTGACCGTCGGGCTTGGGAATCTGTATGTAGTCAATCCTTCTAACTGCTGACCTGTAAAGAGAGTTCGGAGCCATTCAGAGATCAAGACCCTTCTTAGGAGTCTATGTGCTTAGACAATATTTCTATATCCTTTCTTCTCTTTCCCTTTGTCCGTTTGTTGTATATGAGAGAGAAACCAGCGGTGAAAATAAATGCCCACTAGCAGAAGAGCTGACAGCAAGCAAAGGTCACTGGGGGCAGCAAGGACAGGAAGTAGGTCACAGGAACGTGGCTGACTCCCTTGCTGATGGCAGACCTTAGGGTACATGCCCCACCCCACCCCAGTTCAGCGTCTATCAATGAGGGAGACTTGGAAGATTGTCTGCTGACATTTCTGGCTGTTACAGTAACAGGTGTGCACCTAGCACGGAAGGATGGTTGTCCTTACACAAGACAGTCCCATCCTACTGAAGAACACCCCCAGCTTTTTGCTAGTAAGGCACTGGATGAGCAGTGTGGACCTCCGTGGCTAATAGTGAGTGTACGGGAAGTTCAGTGAGCATGCTGGGCATGAACGATCTCAATCTGTGCAGCCTAACAGTGGAGAGGCGATGCTTCCTGGGTGTGGCCAGAGTGCAAACTCAGGGTGAAGGCCATGGAGGAACTCTAGCTTCATTAAATGAACCCTTCAGCGTCTCTGTGTTTGGAGTGGGTTAGGGAACCAGGAGGTGCTATCTGGGTTTTTCTTAAAGGAGAGACTCAATGAAGCAACTAACTTTCATAGGAGCTTTGAACTCTGGGGAAGATGTGTGTGTGTGTGTGTGTGTGTGTGTGTGTGTGTGTGTGTGTGTGTGTTCTTGTGTGAACAGGTGTTAACATGATTGTGAAGGGGTGTTATTTCTCAGCATGTTTTTTTGTTTGTTTGTTTGTTTCTTGAGACAGGGTCTCTCACTGACCTAGAACTTGGCAGTTATGCCAGGATGGCCAGGCAGCCTGCCTTAGGAATCCATTCACCTGCCATCACCTTCCAAGCACTGGGATTACAAACTTGCGATACCACCAATCACCCCAGTTTTTTCTGGAGATTGAACTCAGTCCCCAGTTGAATCATCTTTCTAGCCCCTCTGGGGAGATTTGGGCACAAAGCTCCAAGGCCTTTTAGAGCTTGATTTATGAGTCAAGATGAACTGCTGCTAACTCCAGGGTTAGCCTGCCCAGGTCGGGGTGGAAAAGGAAGAGCCGTTAATCAAAGAGTGACAGGAGATCCACTCCAGGTGAGCCAACTGCAGGAAGGGAGCAGTAGGCCCAGGTGGAGAAAGAATGCTTTTCTTGTATCCTGTGAGGCCAGGGACAGGTCTGCTTGGAGGAACCTCCAAGGGATGTTCTAACTTCGTTTGTTGTAGTTTGTTTGTTTGTTTGTTTTTGTTTTCAGTTCCAGGGTGACCAGACAGGCTTGTACAAAACTAAACAAGCAGCCTAAACTTGAACCCTGGGGCCGCTGAGAAGGAGCTAATTCCTGCCTCAGAGATATTGCTGGTGTGATAAATGCAGACTGGCCAGCACCCAATATTTGTCAGAACTGGTATACGATACTGGGACGACAATGAAAGTTTTATGAGGTCACGTAGGTAATGCACCAGGCATAGTTCTGCCTGGTGACTGTTCTGGGTGTGTCTGCTCCCTCCCCTTTACTCTCTGTGCCAGCTGGGAACCTACTGTGTGCAGTTCCTCCCCTTTACTCTCTGTGCCAGCTGGGAACCTACTGTGTGCAGTTCCTCCCCTTTACTCTCTGTGCCAGCTGGGAACCTACTGTGTGCAGTTCCTCCCCATTACTATCTGTGCCAGCTGGGAACCTACTATGTGTAGTTCCTTGTTCCAGGCCTTCAGACCTGATATTACGCAGCACTTTATAGCCTCAAAAATGGCTTCACGTATAAGAACAATGTGTAGAGTTTTTCACGTTTGCTCGCTAGAACTACGGGGATTCTGTGGAGAGCAAGCAGGGATGGTGTGAAGAATCTGGAGCTCACATTCCCCGTCAACTAGAATGGCCTTTCTTGTATTGGTTTTACATCCTGCCTTTTAAGACAGACCCAGCTTAGTTGCTGAATGTCCCTAACATGCCTGATGAGGCTGCAGGGCCTTAGGACACATCAGCAAATGGATCAAAGATGGCTGCCATCCATCTAAAGCCTGTCTAATAGCATGGGGGATACCCAATGAAGGAAGGGTCAACACTACAAGCTATTTACAACTTATTGTGCAACAAGCGTTGCACGAGCATAAACGTGAACAAGGAAGGCTGGGATTGTAAGCAGGGTGGGCTGCATGGAGACAGTAACGTTTTAGTGAACAGATTGAGAGTTACCCAGTGTCTGGGGAGGAGGAAGGGAGTTGATGGGGAGCATGCGAGAGGGGAGGAACCAGCAGCCATCGGCTGCAGCATGGTACGTATGAGCAGGAGAAGAAAAGACAGGGAAGAAGGTTCTGGTGGGTGCCCTGTGGGGGACTGAGTAAAAAGGCAGTCACTTCAGTGTTTGGGGCAGAGGGACGAAGCCTTTGGATTCATGTCACAAAACAGAATGGTTCGCTGCCAGCACCCAGGCTCCAACCTCCAGTCTTCTGCACTGTGGTCTTCTCGGGTCTCTTGGTGAATTCTGCTCTGTGTCACCGAGAACTGTTCCTTGTGGAGAAGTCACAGTGCTCTCTGAGAGCCCAGAGCTAGAGGACAAGAGGGCTGAGCATTATGTCCTTACAGTGCACAGGTACATGGCTGGGCACAGGAGCTGTGCGTCGATGTCGAGTGATCCTGTGGGCCTGAGGAGAATTCTCATGCAGGGAAAAAAAAGGGGGGGGGTGTTCCCTTAGGCTCAAATCACCTTCTGAGTGTTACTGTGTGCTATTTATAAGTCACAGCTGGGCAGTGAAAGTGTGTGGATGTTGGCCCCGTCTTCACACTTCAGAAGATCCTTCTCTGCCCTGTGCCTCAACTGTGACCAGTGCCTGCCACCTAGCACATCCCACACCTTATATCCCACATCTAGTCGCCCAGGGAAAGAAGAGACACCTGAAGAGGGTCTGGGTAGAGTTGCAACTCAGCCAGACACTGACCAGACACAGACAGACAGACCTGTCAGCCAGGTCTGGGGCTCAGGCCAGAGGCCTGTGGAGGAGGGGATGGACTTCCTGGTGGGTCCAGGGTGACTGGAAAGGAGAATCCTGGGCAGCTTCAGGAAGGAAGTGAGGGGACACCTTTGCCTTGCCTTGTTCACTAGCATTTTTTTTTTAAACTCTGGAGAAAAACTTGCCACCCAGCTTTGTTTCTACCAAGCTAATCTGATGGAGCTTAAGCAACAGTTTTACAGCCAAGGCTCCTCAGCTCCCTCCCCTCTTCCCAGCCATGAAAGGCCTGCTGCACTGCAGACTCTGGCTTCTCCTCCCTCCACACACCTCCTTGTGTCCCCCTGTTGGACCGCCAGCACTCCTCTCCTCCCCAGCCCCTTCCAGCCTTGGATGCGCTTTGCCCTCCCTCTGTGCCACGTTTCCTTTCCCTCCATACCCCACCCCACAGCCTTTGTGCTGGATTCGAGGTTCTCAGTACAATAGAGCTTTGATGGTCTTCCCCAGTTGAGAAGGAATGTCAGCTGAAATAACGAGGAGTCTGAATAAATAGCATTTTAAGGCGGAGTGTAGTTGCTCTCGCCCTCCGGCCCTGGGAGAAGTGATAGCTGATGTTGAGAAATGGGCCATAGGTTTAGAATAGAGACCCCTTTAAGTGCTTTGCCAGGAAGCAATTGTTGACAGTGGGATATACTTTTTTTCTTTTTTGAGTCCGTAGTATTTGTATTTTTAAAAGCCATTCATTTTTTATTTCTGTCATTCCAAGTTTACCAGACTCCTGAGGATCCACTAGTATCAGTTTGAGATCTTCCCAACAGAGACATTTTTTCCATCCAAAGTCTTCATAAATTTCACAACTGAAAAATTAAAACCTTAAAAATAGCAGTAAATTAGAATATTGGGTGTGTGTGTGTGCTACAATTTAAGACAGGGTTTTACAGAGTCTACCTTAGTCTTAACCCATGTAGCTGAGGTTAGCCTAGACCCCTGATAATTCCTGCTGCTGCCTCCTAAGAGCTAGAATTATAGGCATGCCCTGCTGTGTCCAGCCTAAAATCTTAAAAATAATGAAACCAGTTCTGTTATCCTGCATACACACACACACACACACACACACACACACACACACACACACACACACATCATTTTTTTGAAAGCAGTAACAAACTATTCTTTTTTTTTTTTTATTGAAAGCAGTAACAAACTATTTTTTTTCTTTTCTGGTTTTATGTGACAGGGTTTCTCTGTGTAGCCTTGATTGTCCTGTACTTACTATGTAGACCAGGCTGGCCTCGAACTAACAGAGATCTGCTTGCCTCTGCCTCCCCAAGTGCGGGGATTACAGTCCTGCACCACTGGCTCAAATTATTTAAAAAAAAAAAATCCTTTCTTGATTCACTGCTGACTTGTTCTTGGTTTCTTTTAAAGGTTCATAGTAGTTGAGGGAGCTAGTGTTGCCAGCTCTCTGGTTCAATAACTTGGTAACTCTCTTCACCTCACTTCCTTGCCATGTCCCTGTCACATTCTCTCCCATGTATCTGGCAGAAAAATTCACCACGTGAAACATACACGACAAATATTAACAATAATTAAGTCTAGGTAAGGCTATCTGGGTGTTAATTACACTAGTTTCTCTTTTTCTGTTTAAATTTGTCATAGTAAATTAAAACAAGGAAAGAAAAACTCACCACATTTTTACTTTTTTTTTTTTTTTTTTTTTTTTTTTTTTTTTTTTTAAGACAAGGGCTATGTTGCTCTGGCTGACCTGGGACACTCTCTAAGTAAACCAGGCCGACCTCAAACTCACAGAGATCCACCTGTGTCTGCCTCCAAAGTTCTGAGACTAAAGGTGTGTGCCAACATGAGGCCCTGCCCAACTTTTAAGAAGACATCCTAAGAGCACAGTCCTAGGAAGAAGAAGGGAGTCTCCGTTATCATCACTCCCTGCCTTGTCTTCCTAGGGCTCTCCAGGCCCGCACTGGGGAGGCTGTCCTCCACTTACAGGAACAGGATCAAAGCTAATGAGAGGGCAGGGTCCAGTGGGGTGGGGTGGTGCAGTGGGGTGTCGGGTGGAGAGGGTTGGAGGGTGGGCGTGTGATTCAGTGGTAGAGCATTTTCTTAGCCTGTGTGCTATCCCGCGTCCGAAGCCCATTACTGAAGTGGCTGGAGAGCATGGTTTCCCTTACACATCCCCCTTTTGCTCTCATGAAACTCTCATTTCACAGATGAGGACATCGAGTGGTCCTACCAGTACTGACTCACAGTGCTGACTTTCTTACTGGGCAGAGAGACGCTGTTCTAGGTGCCGGCATACATTAATTAATTGTAACCTCCCAATGACTCTGAGTGACACAGATAAAAGGCCAAAGGTACAATAGTAGTAAGAGGTGGACTAGATTATGAACCCAGGAAGTCTACCCAGGACCTGGATTCTTAGCCACATGTATCCATCCTTACGTGGTAATGCCACACATTAGCTTCCAAAGTTACAATAGTAGTAAGAGGTAGACTAGATTATGAGCCTAGGAAGTCTACTGAGGACCTGAATTCGTGGCCACATGTACCCATCCTTATGTGATAACGACACACATTAGCTTCCAAGAGAGGAAATCTGGCTCCCTCCAGGATGCATTCCCACCTCGAACAGGTCTATTTGTCTTGCGTGGTATCTTACAATGTTTGCATTTCCAGATTTACATAAAACGTAAGGAATATTTTATCTAACATCCAATCTCTGAATTTTCTCATAAAAATCAGATGTCTGGGCATCAAGTCTCAGTTACAAGCTTCTTCAGTCACACTTATTAAAGGGTTTAAGGAAGGCCTTATTCAAGAAAGGACAGCATAGTTAGGTTTTGCAGAAGAGGTGAGAGACTAGACAGGAGAAGAAGGGCAGGAATGTACAGGCAGTGAGGAGGGTCAGTTGATGGAAGGTGAACAAGAAGAAACAAGGAGGCGCACTGAGTGTGAGTCCTACTGAAGGCAGGAGGCACATTATTCATATTGAGGCTGGGAAGTGAGGAATTTGATTATCTAACAGGATACCAAGGGTAGGGACTTATTTATTTATGAAAACAACAACAACAACAACAAAACCCAAAACAGGTTTGTTCAGGAATACCACCTGCCACTTAACCAAAACAAAAGAAAAAGGTCTTATTGCCTAGACCTTACACTATAGCCCAGTCTGACCTCAAACTCACACCAATCCTCCTGTCTCAGTTTCTGAAGAAGTGGGAGCCACTATTCCCGGCAAGGGAACTTTGAATAAATGGATTAATTCTTAGAAAAACTGAGCTCCTTGAACTAAGACCAGAGCCCAACATCAGGGCCTAGTTCAACCTCTTTCACCCAACCATCCACAACCGTCTTTTCATTCTTCTTGCCTGTGTACCCCTCCCTCCCTCCCTTCCTTAGCAAGTTTCAAAAGGCACAGTGATGCCTTCATGTCTTAAGTAAGGGCGGCGTCAAAGGATAGGAGATAACCTGTTGAAGAGAGCAGGTAAGTGTGTTATAGATCAAACTGTGGCACCTCAAAACTCATGTTGAAACACTAATGCCCTATGTGACTTTATTTGGAGTGCTCACCTTTTAAAAAGAGATAGCTAAGTCTCGGAGTGTTGTCTCAGCACTTTGGGAGGCTGAGGCAGGAAGACTGCCACAATTTTAAGACCTGGGTGGGCCACACAGTGAGAGTGAGGCGAGCCAGGAATAGACAGTGAGATCATGTCTCAAGTAACAAAACAACCCAAAATAAAAGAATGAAAACAACTTTTAAGAAGGGGATAAGTGAGGTTGGTGGGTTCAGAAGGGTCGTGTTAAATCGGACAGGAGTGATGCCTTTTTAAGTGGAGGAGGCAGTGGGGACTCACGGACAGTAGAAAGTTATGGAAAGACACAAAGAGAAGGGATCTATCTGTAGAGCAAAGTCAAAGGCCTCACAGATGTCTCCATCTGTCTGCAAACCATGGTCAGAAGCTTCAGGAGACCCCTGTCCCCTTGGAATTCCAGTTCCCAGAGCTCTGAGAAAGCTCATCTCTGGTGTTTAAACCATGCAGTGGTATGGCCCCCCCACCTCATGCTAGCCTGAACACACTACAGCAGGGAGCTCCTGTAGATGTGCCTCCGTCCACCTTGATCGCATCTCCCACTTTCCCCTTTCCCGGTGTAACTCCCCAGTGCCCGAGGTCATTTGTGCCAGTTTGGGCTCTGAGAATGGAAAAGGGGCTGAGATGCCACGAAAGAAACCCCCTCGCTAAACCCTGTGTGCCAACATGGGGTGACATGTCTTAAAGGTCACAGCATAAGGAGCCTATGGAACACGGAAAACACTAAGCACAAAATATTGAGGAAATACTCAGAGCTACAGGTCTACTGAGCTGGTTGATTGGGTTGAATGGGGGGTAGTTTTTAATGCAGAGATTCAGAGTCTAGCTTAAACAGCAATTGTCAGAATGATTTCTGCAACATCCATTTCCTCTTCAGCCTTCCTGTGGGTCTTACCAGGTGTTGTATTTAGGCACATGCTATCAATACAAAGATAGATGCTGGCTGATTAACCCCGGAGGGGCCTAGAGGACTGGGAGAAAGCCAAGCTGGTTTCTGCTCCGTCTCTGCATCAACCTCCCAGCTGTCCAATTGGAAATGACTGTGGAGTTTGGATGGTGGTGCTGGTATGAGAGGCTGGACAAAGCCCAGATGGGTTCTTGGGTCTCAGAGGACAGCCAATGGCCACAGACATCAACCTCAGACTCTAAGTGGAATGAGTAGGGGATCTGGACATGATCCAGAAGGGTCAGCTCTCCTATCCCAGGACAGCAGGTTAGGAACTGCAGCCAGTTACCATGGCGGCTATGCTCTTAATCAGGAGGTAAAAGTGTCAGTAACATAAAGAGATTGACTGATGACCTGATCGGTGCCGACATACCCAGAGCTCAGGGCAGGGCAGGGCAGGGCAGGGCACCTGGTTCGCTTAGGTTTACTTCTGTTTCACCCATAACCTCACGGCCACCCCAAAGAATATGGAAATACTAGAATTTGAAGGCAGACTGCGGTGGACTTTCACCTATCTGATAAGACACAGAAGCTAGTACCGGCTAGTGACTACATGGGAAATCAAGGTTGCAATTCAACTTTCCCCCTGGTCCTTGGGTGTCTGAGCTCAGACACAGAACAACTTGAAATGGTTGAAAGGATAGCGAACACACATGACTAGTCTTCCCAAAGCAGGAAGATTTGTGAATGACTTCAAAGGGTTTGGGCATTTTTTGGGAGAACACAGTTGGCAAAAACTTTATCCAGAAAACGAGTCCTTCAGTTGTGTTCCAAAGCTCAGTTTGAAAGCAAATTGCTTGGGTCCTTTTAGTTCAGAACCTGGCACCAGGAACCGGGGAGATGAATGGAAAAGGAAGATCTTCCCATCGGCTCTGCCAGGGCTCCTCGGCGGAAGCACCTCTTAACACTTGTGATTTTGGGAAACTGGAAATTACTCTAAGGGCTGGGGGCGGGGCTCAGGGAGGGAAACAGGATTTTCCTTAGCAGAAAGGGGTTTATTTTCATCTCTATTTCCTTGTATTCTTAAACAGCTCTCAAGAACTTCGCTGCCAGTTCGAGATCTCTGTGACTGGGCATGTATACAGGGTCCATGCTAACGTGGACCAGACGGGTTGGGAGATGGAGAAAGAATAAAATGTTTTTGGCTGTGACGGGGCGTAAGGGTCAGGTGGGGGAGAAGGGAGAGAGTGAGAGAATGGGTAGCCATGCAGAATCCTCTTAAAGGGCTTCTCTGCCTTCGCCCCTCTCAAACCCCTCTGGTGTAAGCAACCTTGCTCGCACATTCTGCTGCCACAGGCGAACATGTTTTCAGTTACTGCTCCAGCCCACAACCGAGGCTAACTAGTGACCAGTGGTGCTGAGATACAATAAGAGAAGGCTGAGCCAACCAAGTTCTTTCTTAGGAATTTTAGCCCCCCCCCTGCCGCCCCACCACACACACCCTGGGGGGTGGGCTATAGGGGAGGGCTGTAGCTGAAAGGCTGAAGTATAGGAACCACATGTAACTAAAGCCCCAGGAAGCAAGTGGAACTACAGCCTGCAGGACAGTGAGTTCCCAGGATGCCCCAATCCTAAAGGCATCGCTTCCTATCCTTAACAACACATCATCTTTTACCAGAGGGAATTAATACCTGCTTTCTGAATGAAAAGACCCCCAACTTATCTCATAGAGGGCATGCGTTCTCTGTAGGTGTGTTGCTTTGGGAAGAGAGCATAGGCTGGCTGTCTTAACAGATGTGGCCAACACTACGGCTTACTCTGAAGCTGTTTTGTGGCTTCTGTACTTGGAGTGAGACTTTCGTGTACTGGAAGCCTCATTTCTTCCTTTGCTCTCAGGATGTCGGAGTAAGCTAAGACCAAGCTTAGGTCCAGAGAAAGGAAGTCTTGGCATCCACGAAAAATAAATGGTTTGGTCCAACGGAGTTCTTCTCAAGTTACTAGGTTTCAGATCCATGACTATCTCGGTGGGAGGGGGAGCCCAAAAATCATGTCTTTTTACCCAAAGGAAGCGAAGGGGTGTGGCCGCTGTGCTGGTTCATCATTTTCTCATCTCTGATTTCAGGGCTCAGGAAGGCTGAATTGGAATGAAAACTAAGGACAGCTCTTGTCAATACAGGCCTCATCTATTATGTCCACAGCCTCTTGGAACTGTCCGCCCCCCCCTCCGCCCACCTCTTCCTCCCTCCACCCGCCCACCCCTTCCCCCCCCAACACAAGGCTGCCATTGGCACTTGACTGAAAACACATGGACAGGATCCACTCAGAGCAGGGAGTCATGATTGGGAATAATAAGGGAAAACATTTGCCTCCCCCTTCCCCCCCCCCCCAGAGGGAGAGCTGCCTTCTGGAAGTCACGGGGCTTTACAGGGACTCTGAATCATGTCTGGTAAGAAGGGAGGAATGGAGGCAGACTTCCAGAAACCTTTCCACGCAGAGCAAGATTGTCCCGGGTTTATCTTCAGAGTATCAGCTCCTTTTAGCTCACCCTTCTTTTCCCCAGCAGCAGGGGGAGGGAAGTACTGAGTGAATTGGTCCTCCCTGGTTCTACCTCTCTTTCAAAGAGGTCGCCCTCCCTCAGCACCGTTCCACGGAAATCACTGACATATGCCAAGCGGTCCAGGAGTGAGGGATAGACTGAGAGGAAACCCAGGCCAGTCCACTGAGGCAGATGTTTGTGTGGTCACTACTATATTGAGTCCTCATCAGAGGAGTTTGTTGACTCCTGCTCCCTTCAGGCGAGGCTACATGAGTGGGAAATCCGACACAAGTGATGTGTGTCATATCTTGGGGGGCTGGGGTGGGGGAGAACTTAATCATTAGTGCTTGATTTCTTTTTAAGTAAGTGTGTGTGTGTGTGTGTGTGTGTGTGTGTGTGTGTGTGTGTGTGTG
>OU015742.1:172844112-172860377 GCA_907169655.1 Acomys percivali | reverse complement strand
TGTGTGTGTGTGTGTGTGTGTGTGTGTGTGTGTGTGTGTGTGTGTGTTGCCTGTTGTGGGTCCTGGAGAGCAGCACATGTTCTTGGCTGCTGAGCCTTCTTCTCAGCGCACTTGCTGCCTTTGCAAATCCCCATTCTCCCCAGAAGTGACAATGCAGAAGAGCAGTTGACACCAAAGTACAATATGGAGTCCCCACACAGAGCAGGGCATGTCCAGAATCTCTCAGGCTCACACAGACTTTAAGTCCCTGGTATTTGGGCAGCAAATTCAAATCTCTTCTGATTTATCCTTGATGATTTGTAGATTTTTCTTTCCTCCCAGGTCTGTATGGGGTGCTAGAAAATACATGTTTCATCTGATTGCTGTCTTGAGCAGAATTCAGGGAAGCAAGCATTGTATTTTCTCTCATTCTTGGCATATTCAGCTGAGAAGTCCGATAGGTCCTTCCTTCTATCTGTAAAGAGACGTGGTGTTGAAGTGTGAGCTCTTCCGTGGCATAAGGGTGGTCCTTCCACAGCTGTGGGACCAACATGATGGCGTGTGAGACTGAAACCAAGCATACGGTGACTGACACTCCTGGGTGCTGCCAAGACCCAAGATCAGGCCTCAGAGTCAGACCCTACATACTTCCTGCTTCCATTTGTTTCTTCCTCATTCACTAAAGCCTGATCCTCTGCTTCTAGAATTCTCTCTGGGCAATGTGAGCTTTGGCAGACATAGTTTTGCAATCCTGACTAAGCAACTTTGCTTTACTCACAGCACAGAGTTTAAAAGACAGCACGTATAGTGCTCAGCACTTCTGGATCAATCCAGGTTTTGTGAAACTTCCTCGGGACTGAAGTACCTCAACAGGGGACAGCAAAGTACTGTCCCTGTCCCCCACAGAGAGGTTTATATACAAAACAAACAAACAAACCAAAACACCTGGGAATGACATCACCAGTAAAAGGAACAATAATACAAGCTACCCCATTCTGGGTACACCAGCCTGGCAGGTTCTCAGCTGTGTTTTCTCTCTTGTAGAGCTTTCCTGCATGTGTCTCCCAGCATTTTAATGGTGATGGAGATGAAGAAGGCAACGGCGGTTGTCTTCCTCAGCCCCAGCCTCAGGCTTCGTGCAGCCACTATTCAGGGCACAGGATCCAACCAGCAGTGTTTCTTCTATACCTACGTAGACAATCATGGATGGTTTCTATAGAATTGTGTGTTTAACATTGTACTGAGTAAGTCAGTGAACTGAGCAGGAATTAGAGAGGCTGCAGTAGCTGTGAACAGAAATATTATATAGGCAAAGAGCTTGGGTTCAAATTCCCACTCCATCTTTTCCATCAAGAGATTGACCTCTCTTACCTCTGCCTCCTATTAAGGCAGAGGGAATACTGTGACAGCCAACCTCACTAGACTGCAAAAAGGATCACTGGGACTAAGTGTGTATACAGTGCTACACACCATACAGTGCTTGGTGTGAACTGTTGCAGTGCCATGGCCTGTCGCAGCGGTCAGGGGACCCTCACAGCAGGAGAGGACTGTGTGGATTTATCAACCCCTGGGTATAGACTTCTCAGAGCTTTCTGGGGTCAAAACCTAAAATCAAACCAAACAAAAAACCAACAGGAGTCTCCAGGATGAAGTACATAGTCAGATGGTCACATTTTAGGTATGTGTGTGGGTCACTTTTGTAATACCCTCTCAGATGCTTTGAAATGACCCATTTTTATATATGGAGCACTTTGCTTTTCTCTTTTTGTTTAGTCAAAGTAGAGAGGGAATCCAAGCAAGAGCAGTAGAGAACAAACAACATTTTTCCTAAAGTGAATAAAATGTTACCTTTTCCTCACAAGGCTCACAGATGGGAGTCCTAAAACAAAGCCAGCTTGACAGGAGGAAGTACTCTGTTCTTCCTTCAAACCAAATGTACCTATTGAGTGATGCAGAACATCAGACAATATGTGTGTATATCTGTGTCTCTGTGTCTTTCTCTACATGGGTGGTGTGGTGTGGTGTGTGTGTGTGTGTCTGTCCGTCTGTCTGTGTCTCTCTGTGTATCTTTCTGCATGGGTGGTGTGGTGTGTATCTGTCTGTCTGTTCCTCTGTATATCTCTCTGCATGGGTGGTATGGCGAGTGCGTGCATGCATGCGTGTGTGTGCGCATGTGTGTGTGTGTGTCTGTCTGTCTGTTCGTCTGTCTGTCTGTCTGTCTGTGTCTCTGTATATCTCTTTGCATGTGTGGTGTGGTGTGTGTGTGTGTGTGTGTGTGTGTGTGTGTGTGTTAAACATTGTAGGAAATGTGTCCTTAAAAAAGAGACAAAAAGACCGCCCCC
Organism: Acomys percivali; assembly: GCA_907169655.1. NCBI lineage: Eukaryota > Metazoa > Chordata > Mammalia > Rodentia > Muridae > Acomys > Acomys percivali. The sequence goes on along the minus strand of OU015742.1, from coordinate 172,858,056 downwards.
AAAGAAAGGACGTAAGAAGGGAAGACAAAGGGACTATCCTAAGAGCTACTATCATAGGTGCAGGTTCATGCAGCCATATTCTTGTGTCTCTCCAGCCTGAAGAGGGCTGCCTGCATATGAAAAACAGAATTAGTGGGGTGTCCTAGTAAGTGGAAGCATGAGAAGGGAAGCACTCTCTACCATCCTCTACCTGCAGGCATCATCTGCAGGCATCATCTGCAGGCATCATCTGCAGGCATCGTCTGCAGGCATCATTTGCAGGCTTCTTCTGCAGGCATCATTTACAGGCATCGTCTGCAGGCATCTCCTGCAGGCATCATCTGCAGGCATCATCTGCAGGCATCTTCTGCAGGCATCTTCTGCAGGCATCATCTGCAGGCATCATCTGCAGGCATCTTCTGCAGGCATCGTCTGCAGGCATCGTCTGCAGGCATCATCTGCATGCATTGCAGACAGACCTGGGAGAGCTGACCTAGTAAGAATTCTTACACCACTGGCTTTTTGGTCAGTTGTCCAATGAGCTCATCTGTAAGCTCAAGGGGAGGGCCTCAGCCTTTCTGTGCTGGGTGCCAGAAAGTGTAGGCAAGAAACATTGGTATTTTCTCCCTCCCCATGGCAAGGACCATGGTGAGTCCTCAATGGCAAAAGACAGATCAACAAGAGGAAAACATACACATTTATCCAATATGTTTTATATGGCACAGAGTCCTCAGACATGGAGACCCAAAGAAACAGGAAAACATGAGGGTTTTTTTTCCTTTCTTTTCTTTTTAAGGAGAGTAGACAGCAGTATGCTTGGCGGATTAGCGGGTATGATCTAATGGCAGTAAAGTAGGGGGCAGATACAGCTGGTCTGTTTGCTCAGATCCTTCTCTTCATCCCTGTGCCTTGAGAGATAAGAACATTCCTTTCCTCAGGGCCCAGGGAGGGCACCTCTAGGCTGAAGTCTTTATGACCCACTTCAGGGGAAAGCTGGCTAGGTTTTATGAGCTCCTCAGAGGAAAGGCAGGGGGGGGGGGGGGGGGGGGGGGGGGGGGGGGGGGTGGCACACACATCAATCTTCCTTCTGTTGTTTCCTTGTATATGGGGCTAGTGTATACTAAACCTCATCACCGTCTTCTCAAACACTCCTCTGTTGTCTGATATTAGCCAATTCGTGTCATAAGAACACACCAGAATGTATATTTAACCAACTGCAAAACTCAGCTTGGTTTGCACAAGCATTTTATGGAAAACCACGAGTTTTCAAATGTCTCTCGGCGGAAGCACAAGGCTTCATCTGGAGCGTCTGCCTCGGCAGCTTCTTCCAGACCTCCACAAAGCCTCCCAGCTCCCTCATGCCTAGCATGGCTGATGGCTCCTCAGGAACATGCTTCCGGCATAGTAAGAGGACCTGCCCTACCCCTGCAGCAGGGAGCATCAATGTTACTCGCCAGGCGACTTCATTCTGTTTTGTAGTACAGTCATTAGAATGAGTTTTCTTATGATTTTATTATTGAGAGGAGCGTATGTTCTATTACTTTATATTGCTAATTTGTTAGAAGAGTCAGTCTTTAAGCACCCTTGCCTCACTTTTTCGTAGCATCCTATTGGGCACCAATAGGAGGCAGGGAATAAGATATAATCCTTACCATAGCTCCTATGATATTTAAAATTTCTGAAGTGGGAGCAGGCACAAAGTGACTCTACAGTTTGGGGTCCCTAACAGCTTAGATGATAACAGTGCCAGAGGCTGGAAAGATTGCTGTTAAAAATAATTTTATAGTTGGGCACAGTGGTATATGCCTTTAATTCCAGTACTAGGAAATAGGGATTCAGACAGCCTGATTTATATGTTGAGTCCCAGGCCAGGGCTACATGCTGAGGCCATATCTCACTAAATTTACATTTATTCCTTCATTATTCTCTTTCCCTTTCCTTCATCTTTCTCTCTCTTTTGTTCCTTTTGTGTGTGTAATGTGTATGTGTAGAGGTCAGAAGACAACTTTGGGGAACTGGTTCTTTCCTTCCAACATGTGGACTCTGGAGTTTGAACACAGGTCATCAGGCTTAGTGGTAAGTGTCCTTATCAGCTGAGCTACCCTGCCAACCCTGGGAAGATCCAAAACTTGACTTTGAAGGGGCTTAAGCCCCCAAACATTGCACTGAACCAGCTGAGCTAGGAGCCTCAGGGCAGTCGGAACTGGTGGGCTGGGCATCTGAGGGAAAGGACTGAATTCCTCCATGGGTCACTAATTGATTTATTTGCTAATTGAGTGGTCTAGCTTTGGGCTTCAACTCTAAAGAAACCACTTCATCCTTTATTAAATACTGCAAGAATCTCATTCTTTGTTCTGCAAGGCTGCACACAATGCACCAGTGGAACGTGAATTTATACCTAACAATGGCTGCGCCACTAATGGCCTTCCAAACAACAGTAATACCATGCGAGCTCTGCTTCCAAGTCAGACCTGAGCTGTCAGTGAGTTCTGAGGCCGCAGACCTCCCTCTGACACGAAAGCAGACCCCCACGTCCATGCCCGCCTCCTGCTTTCCCCGTGGTTTCACGATTTCATTTGTGAATCAGTTACTCTTTGGAGACCCCAATTCTTTGTACACCTATTCTTTATTTGCTGGACAATGCTTTATTCGGAAATGCTCCCTTCTGTAATTACAAATCTTGTTAGTCTCCCTCCTCATCTCCCCAGGGGGATTGTGGGCTTAATTAATTAATGTGGCTAAACCTCTTTGAGGTGCACGGTTGAAAGGTGCTATGTACGTGCAAATTATTATTATGGCTGCCCACATCCCGTGGGGTAGAGCCCCTCGCCTCCGCATCTCCAGTCTGGACAAAGGCTTCTTCATCTTCATCTTCCCTTCTGGGTCTGAAATCACTGTTTCCGTCTCAATAGCAACCAACCAATTAATCCTCATTATGTTGGCTTCCGGTTCCTTTTCCCAAGCAGCACCGTCCTGTTTCATTTCACAAATCACACCCCAATCAGTTCTGGACAAAGGTCACAGTATCCCTATGGCCATTCTTAGCCTAAAAGGAAAAAGAGAGAGAAAGGGAAAGCTTAAAAAGAAAATGCTGTCATGAAATATACTAATCCCACTTGTAACCTGAATAAAGCTATCCATGCAGCGGCAGCCCCCGCCCATGGAGCCAACCACTACATGTCCCAGAGACACCCAGTAATGGCCCAGTCGGTGTTAAGGTCCAGCAACTCTGGCTTGACTGCCAACAGCCACAGGCGAAAGGGGTAAGTTTGTCTATACTAGGGGGGGAGAGGACACATCCAAGGACACAGGAGCCCCTCTTTGGCTTTCTGTTACCCCCCAAGTTTCCCCTGAGAAAGCCAGCTGCCATCTGTGGCCTCAGAACACCCTCACCAAAGGCTGGGGGCCAAGATTTAGACGTTTTTATGCTTCCTCCTAGCACACCACAGCCCTTTACAAATGCTGGGTACTTCCACTATGATGATAGCCTTTGAAAACAGCCCTGTAGGGGAGACTTGGCCTCTCATAGGGACGCCCCTGACCAAAACACTCCTTACAAGGTTGTGCCTTTGGCCCTTTGTTAGAGTAGTTGCGGGCAAGCCTCAGGGGGCCATGTCTTCATCTGCCTTCATTTATCCTCCCTATTGAAGGCCTCCTTCAGGACATTGGTCAGTCTCTGTGGGAAATGATTTGAAGAGCAACAAAAGAATTTGGGCCCTTTTGGGGGGGGGCGCTTCAGAATTCAGTAAACATCTGGACATGGAAGGCCAGGTTCTCAAGCAGTCTAGCTGGGGAGATGTCAAAAGAGAGAAAGAGCTATGCCTGCAATGCGAGCGCTTAGTTTTGTGGTGACGTTTGTTGTCCAGAGGCACAGGCGCCCCAGTAGGTAGACGGAAGATTTCTCAAAAGCTCCTCTATTTGTCAGTGTTGTGAGTGCAAGTCACTCTTTGTTGGTTCCCATGGCATGTTGTGAGGAAATGGTAGTTTCACATGGTTGGCGAGCGGCGTGTGATGGACGGTCTGATTTGGTATGGATTATGAAATAAACTAAGGTTATATAAGCCTTTGCTCCACACTTCAGTCACCCTTGAGGTTTGGAAAGCACTTACTAGTCAAGGTAACTTACTGGGTGCTTAGGAGGAACACATTTTAATGGACTAATAAGATAAAGTAAAGCAAACAAACAGAAAGAGACAAAAGAGGAGGAGGAAGAGGCAAAGTGATTTGCATTGCATTTCATGGAAAGGGTGAGATTCGGGACCTGAACTCTTGACTCTCAGTGTTCCCTTTATTGTTGAGTCAATCCATTTAGAACACATTAGTCAACATGGTCCAACATTTGTCACCAATCAGCGTTAGTGATAGAACTAAGCAGCATTCTCCGGCGTCCCCAGATCTATCCTCAAACAGCAAAAGACACAGACCCCTGTCAAGAGACAATGGGATGTGGGTTTTTGTCAGTATTCGCCAGCTGAATCCAGTTCAAGTCCCTTGCTCTCAGGCGCCTTGCCTCATCATCCCAGGCTGGGGCGAATCTATCTCTTTATCCTTTTCCATCCCCACTGTTCAAACCTCTGTAGCAGGTGTCAGTTTGTTTTCGATTAAATTTATCTAACAATCTCTTCTTTTGAGATAAAAAGAAGGGACTTCTGCCCCTGCCCCATAAGGCCTCTGCATCTGGAGGACCTAGCTTTGTAAATAATAGGTGTTCAACTAGTGTGTTCTGAACTGAGCTAGCCATCAGGGAACTTAAATCACATTCTAGAAAGAACGCCAAGTCCTTTTGGAAGTGATTTTCAAAGAAAATCAACAACCTGAATTGATTTAACATCTTTTGGTATTATTACCTGGGCATCTTAGCAAATGCAAATTATTAACTCTGGGAATGATTTCCAGATTCGACAGAAGGAGCGCTCAGGCAGCCTGAGTGTAGTCCAGGCCTTAGAAGAAAGATTTCCCCTTCTCTAACCTTATTTCAACTGACATTTCATTCAGTGTTTAAAGAAAACAAAAGTGTAGGCAGAAAAAAAAAAATTGGGAGAAAAATGTGTTTAGTCTGTGACTTTGGACCCAAGTTCGTACTCTAGTTTCTGCAGACCATACTAGTAATATACGTACTGAACTTCCTGCTTAAAAGAGAGGGGTGAGCTGCAACAGGATTTTTGGTGGAGTAACTGACTGCTGTATCTTACTCTTCTGCTACAGTCTCTGAAACCAAAGAGAAAGAGCAGAGAGTTTTAAATACCTCCAGTATTTACGTTGCATTTCAAGGCTGTAACGCCCTAGGATCTACACTAGGGACCTGCAGTCTCTGTAACGGGCCTCCGAAGGGAAGGCAGCATTGAAATTCCTTCCTGTGACAGCAGTAGAGGCCCTCGGTTACTCGAGAACATGACCACTCAGATTAATAACACTTTCAACTTTTCTTGTTGAGTGTGTCGTCTGGAGCTTGGCCAACATCATGCAAGCAGAAGGAAAGGTGTGTAGCTTCTAGGGGAACTGTCCTCAAGGAAGAGGATGCTCCCCCTCTCACCATTACTCTAGCAAACACAACCCTGCTGCCTGATGGGTGGAGGACAAGATCCTGGGTCATTCTGGGCTCAGACAACAATTCCGATAGCTGAGGTGTGATAGGGCTGTAAACCACTGGGTATCCTGAGCAAACATGCTGGCCGAGCTGCATTCCTTGGTAGTTCTGTGTGAGAAAGGGGGAGCGCTCCGGGCAGGGCTGTGTAGCACTGTTTAACCCAGGGTTAAACCCAGCAAGGTTACAAGCCAACTGACCTCGGGGATTTTCTTCATAGATTATTCTCTCAGTATGACTGATGCATCTTTGAGCTTAGAATATCAAGATTTAAGATTTGTGACTGGCCTGTAGTATGTCACCAGAGGCCCAGCCACCCTGAGAGGTAGGTGGCTACAGGGCTTAGCAGGGGAGGCCCCAAAGGCATGAGTTTCTTAAACTTCAGGCCCAGTCTAGATGCTTGGAAAGGGCTCCAAACCCACCCGGGAAGCTGTGGACACACCTCACCTGTGGGAACTGTCTCCTTACCTAGAGAGAAAAGTGGTGAGTGAGAGGACATGTGTGTGCAGCGAACTTTAAGCAGGGAAGTAGTTCTCACCACTAACCCTAAGCAGATGCCCGGAGCACACATGTGCTGTGGAGGCAGAATTGACAGAGGCACAAAGAGTCTAGGCAAATCAGCCAAACCCTCACAATTATTTGCGATGGCACAGAAATTGGCTCACTACCTTCCGAGGGAGTGTAAAGTGGGAAATGTCTTCAGAGAGGAAGCCGAACAGTGAAAACGAGACACAAAGAACCTCTCTCTGGAAGCTGTTGCTCTCCTCAGGCAGTCCTGGAGAAGCCCCGGACCTGCCTACCAAGAGATCTGTAAAGAGATCCACTGCCCCGAATAAGCAGAATTCCCAAAAGAAATGGTTTAGTGGTTAAGAGGGCCTACTGCTTTCGTAGAGGACCCAGGTTCAATTCCCAGCATCCATATGGTCTCTCACCAGCAGATGAAACCAGAGGATCAGACACTCTCCTGGCTGCTTCAGGCATCAGGCACCCACGCAGCACACAGACACTCATGGATGCAAAGTAAAAATAGACAAATTTTTATAAGAATGACCCTAAGCAGGGAAGTGGGATAGCATGTAGCCGATATGGTGACCTGAAGGGAAAGAACGTGAGTTTTGTATGTCAATGTAGGTATATCACAGAAACATGGGAGATGACAAGAGGAAAGGTGTGAAATGTGTGTACTGACCATTTATGCAACTTCTAGAACGCATCCCAGAAGTCATTCTATCTGGATTCACATGAGAATGGCAGGGGAAAGATCGGACATTGGTGAGCTTTGATGGTGCACCATGAGGTACGGATGGTTTTGGCTTGGGGACTAGCTTTACAGACTTCAGCTTTGTCAAGTTTTAGTCCCATAATAAAACAAACAAACAAAACAAAACAAAAAACCCGAAACCAATGGGAACTTAAAAACCTCATTCTAGGTACTAGACACACATAAAACTCATGTTTTATGACTTCTGTATTGTTCTGTACTGAAGTGTTTTCAGGCTGGGGTTAAAGGTCAACGGTAGGGCACTTGCCTACGGTATGCAGGACCCTGAGTGCTGCATTTGATGAAGAAATAGCTCCTTGAAGCTAATGCTCTCAGGAAAATAAGGGAATGGGCTGAGTTGGAGTATTGAAGGGCAGAAGGAATTGGGAAAGAAATGTCAAAAGAGAAGAGTACTGGGCAGGTGGGCCTGTGCCACCAAGAACCCTGGGGGAGGGGGAGCCTTTTGAGGCTGCACCAGTACCTGGTAGGCCAGGGACACAGTGACACACCAGCTATGCCTTCCTCTCCATGACTTCTGGGTGGAGGATTAGGAGTGCCTGCTCTGCTATTTCCCAGGGCTCTTGGCCCCGTCTGCCTCCCGCATGGAATGCTGGGCTGTGCCACGTATATAGGATGCATTTACCATGCAGACACTTCTGTATGTGGATAGAAATAGATGGATAAATTTTCTGGGTCACTTGGAGTCCAAGAGGAAAAAGAAAAAAGAAGAGAGAGAGAGAGAGAGAGAGAGAGAGAGAGAGAGAGAGAGAGAGACTGAGATTTAGATGGGACTCCTGATTCCAAATGGCAGAGTCTAGGGGGAAGAACTCTTTACTATTGTCTCCCAGGTGGCTTAGGGCTAAGCAAATGGGGTTGGAGAATTTAACCCAAGTTTGTGACAAACATACAGAGCAGACTAATGTCTTTCACCAAAGGTGCTTAAACAAGGCATCTTGGACAGTGAAAGCTGATCAAGAAAGGAGAGACACACAGCTGTCCAGCTCTGAGAAGAAACAGCTTCATCCAAGTCTGAGAAGTGGCCAAGGCTCATGTCTAGCTCCTTCTCAGGACCCGTGTCACGATGCTCCAGTGTCCTCTCATGCACCCCACCCCACCTGAGCTCCTTCAAACCTAAACCAGTACAGGGCAGCACAGAGCCCAAAGCCAACATGTCCCGCTAGACGCCGGTGTTGTAAAAACAATGGAAGACACACATAATTCTGTCTTGCCGGGCAATGAAGCTGTCTTCCGTCTTAAAACAACTTGGCTCTCTGCTCTCCCAACCACTCCCTGGATTCCTGAGGAAAGGCGAATGCAAGGCAAAGCAGCCAACGCGGGCCTACTCATCTGTCCTCTCCCCTCTCTGGGCCAACTTCCTCCCTCGGAAGCTCCTTCACCCACTCATACACCCAAGAAAACAGGGCTGGCTCTACCAGGGCCGCCTGGCTTCCCGCCTTGCACACTCCCTATACCTCCAGCATCGGCAACACACCTGGCTGCTTCCCAAGAACAGAGTCCCAGCCGGCTGAGACAATGGGCATGCGCAGAGCGCCCTGTGAATTTCTTCTCCCTTCCCTTTCGTAACCCGGTACTCTGGGGCCATTAAAACTCATCCCCCAAATCAACTGCTTTTCCTTGGCCATCAGTCCTGGCACCTTTCTGCCTCGCTCAGGCCTTGGCAAACTTTTCCACTTGGTAGGTACCGAGGCTTCCATGGAGGGGTAAAGGAAAATTAGATTCGTGATTCCTTCCCATTCATCCAGCATTCTCATCCCAGCTGTACAAAGGCCTGAACTCTCCCTCTAACTCCACCTGGCCCCCCTGCTAGAGGCCAGGCCCCTTGGAAGCTGGTGGCGGGCCACTGTGGGCTTTGCTCTCTCTCTCCATTGGGGCCTAAGTATTTCCAGGGTCTATGGCCTAGGCTTGAGGAGGCAGAATCCCAGACAAATGCTGGCCAGACAAAGAAGATGCAAACAGGATGGTATTACCATGTTAATAAGCCTCAGTCTAGCAGGCTCCTGAAGATGCCTGGGAGGGTGGTTTCTTTCTCTTACTTTTGCTTTTCTTTTCTTTCTTTCTTTTTTTTCTTTTTCTTTTTGCCAAGGAGAATAGTTCCGCTTTCTATTTTGCTACAACAATAGCACGGGCTAGCTCCTTCAAGTGTTTCAAAAAGCAGCTTGAGAAAGCTCTAGCCAGCCCCTCGGTCTTTCCAGCCTGCCCTTTCATTGTCCCTCCCACGCCAGTGAACAAAGGGGAGGGACTAGTGTCAGGCCCCCGTTGCTGCCTGCTCTCAGCATCCTAACCCTGAGAAGCAGTGAGGGGATGGGCCTGTGGAGCTGGTCAGTCCCATCTGGCCCTCACCTTTCTTTCGGTCTCTCCCTCTGCTGTGCGCGCACTGCGCTCGCTCGCTCAGAGAGCTTCAGCTATTTGGACTCTTGGGGTTTTGCAGAGGGATAAGAGGCACCGAGGGACCATTCCCACGGTCACTAACCAGCTTCACCCCCAGAGCAGGGCCAGTGCGCATGAGCTTGCTGACTGTGCTTTCTCACCACTCCACAGCCTGGCTCTCTCCCAGAGACTGATGTGAAGCTACAATGGCACCTGCGTCTCTTAGTGGTAGCCCAGGACCCGCCCCATCCTCCTGGCTAGCCTTCCCAGCACCCTTCTCTGTGTCCTGCAGGCGTGCACTGCAGGGCCGACCAGGAGCTAGCTCCACATTCGCTTGGGCTGTCTAGCCAGAGTGGCTCCTCCCACCAGGAAAACTTCATGGCCCTAACTGCCAGTGCTTCACCAGGCTTATTATTACACAGGGAACAAGGGTCCACCCCCCCCCGCCCCCCGCTTTAAAGCTGGGAAATATGCAGGCCTCCCGGCATGCTCCTCACCACTTCAGGGGGTGAAGTAAGCCTGTGGTGATCGCAGGCAAACAACTATACGGAGAGAGAAGTAACGATCACTCAGGCTGCTTACCGCAGTCCAAGCCGCAGGTCACTGTGATGTACACACACAAACTCACCACGTACATATAACGCACACATAAGGGCTGCATGTCACACGAAAGGCCCAGTGCATGTGATATAACCCGGTACTTTGCTACTCCCTTCCTGTCCTCTCTCCACCTCCCTTTCTTCCTCAGTGCATCATGACATTTTCTTGATTTTTTTCCCCCTAGACTCATTGACCAGGTCCATCTTCTTCAGGAACATACTTTCTTCCCTGGTTTCTAGCTTCTTATGTAGTTAGTGTTGTTGTTGTTATTATTATCATCATCATCATCATCATCATCATCATCATCATGTATATGTCCATGACATAGCATATATGTGGAAGTCAGAGGACAACTTTCGAGATTTGTTCTCTTCTTTCACCTTGGGTTTTTTAGTTTTCTTTCTTTTTTTTTTAGATTCCATTTTATGTATAAGAGTGTTTTGCCTGCATATATGTATGTGCACCACAAATGTGCCTGGTATCCACAGAGGCCAGAAGAGGCAATTGGGTCCCCCGGAAATGGAGTTACAGATGGTTGTGAGCTGCAGTGAATGCTGGGAACCACACCTAGGTCCTCTGCAAGAGCAGCAGTCACTTCTAGCCACCAAACCATCTTTTCTAGCCTCTCTATCTTGTTTTTGAGAGGCAGTGTTTCTCCTGTTATTTCTGCCATGCTTATATACTCCAGGCTAGCCCAACTTCAGGGTGACTCTCTTGTCTTTGCCTCTCATCTGCTCATAGGATTGCTGTGATTACAGATGTGTGCCACAGCATCCATTTGTTTGTTTGTTTGTTTTTAATGTGGGTTCTGGGACTTAAATTCACTCAGTGTGATGGGCTTGCGAGGCCTCCACTCATCTACTGTATATCCAGTCTCCACTCTCCTGTGAATAACTCCCTCTTCTCATCTGAATCATGACCTTAGGAATGAGCGTGAGGGAGGTAAACCAGTCCCTGCAAACACCCCCATTGTCCTCCACTTTAGACAAGCTTAGAAGTGTTTTGCAGCGAGCCTTTCAGTACAAGTTGTCTGGGCAGGGCAGATTCTTTTCTTCCTGAATTTAGCTTGCCATCTTCCTTAGGCTTTCTAAAATCGTCATCTACATTTTCTATTTACTAGGCTACTAATCTTTCAGGACAGCCTCTAAAAATGAAGCTCTCAAAACCTGCACTGCCCTGGGTAAACATAAACCCAGCTTTCCGACTGCCTGTTAGGTATACAGCGTTAGAGAGCGTTTAACAAAGGGGCCTGCTGTTTGCTTTGCTTAATCTGGTCTTAAAATCTCTGATTCTTTGTCAGAAAACAATATTTGCAATTGTAAAAAAAATATTTACCAAGGAACTTGGATAGCAGAAGCCAACAGCTAAGAGCCAAAGGTCGGCGTTCTTACCCCAAATTTCTGTGGACCTGAGAGTCTCCCGCTGTGGAGCTCAGCTGCACCAAACAAATACACTGCTTGAGAGTCCATTAAGAAGCAGACATTTTAGATGGGGAAGGAAAGGGAGGGCTACAGCCTATCCGTCATCCATGAACTCTCCATCCTGCCTATGCTGGTGTCTGCAATGCAGGGATCTCCTTGGGGACATTGAAGCAACTGCCCTATTTTACAAACCTGAGGAAAAAACCTGAGTTCATAAAACCCTGTGAGGCAGACATTCCTCCCGTGCAAAGCAAAAGGCTCTCTATGGTTCAGGGCAGATGTTCACCTATGCATTCCTGTGGGTGTCTCGGGGGGTGGGGGTGGGGCTCTCTGGCCTGACAGTGGAGGACAAATGTATATTCTGAACACTTTTTAATCCATTGAGCAGTTTTAGACATCTGACTAGAGAGGCAGATTGTGTAAGTCTTGATTTACCTTTGCATGTTAATTGTTTTCTGGAAAGATCTGGCCACATCAAGAGCCTCTCCTAACCAGGGGATCTGGGATTGAAGCACTGCTAGATCCCAGTTTGCACAGTTTGCACAGTTTACACCATGGGATCTGCAAAGGAGATGGGGGGGGGTGGCAAGTCCTCACAAACCATCAGCAGTGCTCCAGGCATTCTCCGGCTTTAAAAGAGACGGTCATTTGAGTATTTAAAACCAAATTCAGATCATATAAAATCCCATTACGGGGCTGAGGCGCCTACTCAGCAGGTAAAGCAATTGATGGGAAATTATGATGAACAGAGTTCAGAACCCCAGACCCCATATGGAGAGCTGGTGGGGTGACAGATCTCCAGCAATCTGGGTATAGGAGGCAGATAGAAGATTCTCTGAGGCAAGCTGGCTAGCCATACCAGCCAAAAGGGAGAAGTCCGACTTCAGCAAGGAATCCAACCTCAAACGTGAGGCAGAGAGTAATGGAGGAAGATGCCTGTCAACCTCAGGTTTCAATTCACACAGGCACCTGACATGAAAGCACATGTGTATGTACGTTTATATATATATGTATATATATACACACACACACACACACACACATACATATATACAGAAACATAAACAATTATCAAGAATCTATGAATCTACGGTCACACTTCATATGTGTGTACAGACTCTTTTTAGCAAGTTAAACCCATACACACACACACACACACACACACACATATTGGGTGTTATTGTTGTGCCGTATGGAAGGCTTTTGTTTGTTTGTTTTTCTTTTTGTTTTGTTGGTTATAATGCAACAGTGTAAGTGAGCGCTGTACCACTGAGCAGCAGCCCAGCCCTTCCCGTGCACGAAGTCCTGTAGTTCTCCTTCCCAATGGCCAGATCTCTTGATTGGATCAGGGTGAAATAAATATCATTGGCTAACTGGGCCTGGGCCTTTGTGTTGCCCTGATCTAGCATCCAAGAGGACCCAAGCAGTACTTGCCACTGGCTATGGGCAGCACTGAGAAGAACATGCTTCTAGAAACGGCTTAACTGAAGGATCTTACCTTGAAGAAGCAGGCCTTCCTGCTTGATGGTGTAGGCAAAAGAGGTGAAGGGAGCCAGAGGGGACTTGGCGATGAGGATCTGCACAGAGAGCATATTTTCCAGGGTTAGACAGAAATCTAGCGCCCGTTTCTACTTGCTCCCTTTCTACTTTGACAGCACATGACTATAATGCATTGACTTTATTATTAAAAATATTTTAGAAATCTGGGCATGGTGGTATACATCTTTAATCCCAGTGCTTGAGAGGCAGAGAAATCAGATCTCTGTGCGTTTGAAGCCAGCCTGGTCTACATAGAGAGTTCTGGGACAGCCAGGGCTAAGTAGAGAGATTCTATCTCAAAAAAGCAACATAAAATTTTTTTTTGGAACCAAATGTTCAAATGAGTCCTAATCATCTCAAAGTGGTCACCTAGGAAAGACATTTATCTCAAATACTATGCCACTAAATACGATAGTCTTAAACAAATTGCTCCAGAAATAAGATTATTGTTCATAACATGGTTAAGTAGTTATCTCTATGCTCAAAGATAAACCCACCCTGGTTCTCTAATTTTATCCATAACTTAGCTATTTAAAAAAATCATAGCTACCTTAAAATAGCTCCTATTATGACAAATATTCAAGATAAATTGCTAGGGCAAGTGATGGTAAGTTGCTTCGCTGCCCCAATTCCTTACTGAATGTACTTCTGCCCTTTATCATGTGGCTCTGTTTTCTTTAGCTGAAGGCATGGTGCATTTTTGTTGGCTCTTGACTGTGGGTTTGGCTACATGGTTTGTTTTGGCTTCTGCCAGTTCCCAGCCTAGGCCTCAAGTATTTCCATCTGTTCTCTCGCACTTCTGCCATAGCCAGAGGAAAACAGGTTCCAACTAGTCAGCTATGTCAGGAGAGTCAGAGGTGCCTGCACCAGAGCTAGCCACGCAGGCTGAGCTGCAGGGGACCCACATGTGTGAGAGGTAAACATCACTGCGTGTCACCAGATGTTTGGTGCTGCCACCATGAGCATTACTGCACACAAGTTGACCCACACTCAGCAAAAATGAAAATGTTCGAAGTGTCTGGAGCAGTAAGATTCTCCTAAGACAAATGTCTCTTGTAAAGGTGATTATTTGGTAAAAATGATTTGTGTAGAATCATTTTGCATAATATGTATGTATGCATGCATACACACACACACACACACACACACACACACACACACACACACACACA
>OU015742.1:172814885-172844102 GCA_907169655.1 Acomys percivali | reverse complement strand
CACACACACACACACACACACACACACACACACACACACACACACACGGAAGGATATAAACCAAGTGCCTATCAATGAGTATGTTAATTGGTTATCTGAAACACAAAATAATCAAGCATGTAGTTATTTGGAATAAAATAAAAATTTCAGACCTTGGTGGCCAGAATTTGATCCTCATGACCCAGATGGTATAAGGAAAGAAAACAACCAACTCTTATAAGTTGTCCTCCATCCTCCACATGTATGCCTTGGCATGTACATGTACAACATGCACTCCTGTATGTACACACACACATACACATACACACCTCTCAAAATGTGAAAATTAAAATTCCATTAAAAAGTCTAGAAAACAATTGGTGGGTTATTTTGTTATAACATGTCTGATGAACTGAGATGATACGTGTCCTGTTCTATAAGTAACAGTATCTTCACTAAGTGATAGTTTGTCACAGAGTCACTTTGGTAGTCAAGGAAGCAAAGAAAAAGGAACGAATGATTCCAAACCTTTAAAAAGTACACATATCCTTGTACATCTCAGTTCAACATCTATTGACAGTCTATTATATTTTTTAAAAAAATCACAAGTTTTCTTGAACTGGGAGCCTGGGCAGAACCTATTAGTTTCTCTTGTTAGTTATTCCTTTCTATGAATAAATTCCAAGTTCCTACATTTCTTTGCCTTTTTTGCAACTAAATGTGGCCATGTGTTGTGCAAGCTTTGATTAGCAGAGTGCAAGTAGAAACAACAACAAAAACTTTGGATTATGTTCTCTCTCTCTCTCTCTCTCTCTCTCTCTCTCTCTCTCTTTCTCTCTCTCTGTCTCTCTTGGCAGTTCTCTAACTTTATTTGACACTCAGCAGGTTAGTTCTCGTCCACATTGACCGTCTGTAGACTCTTGAATGTGGTAACTGGCACGTAAGTTACCAACGTGTAGAGCTTGTTGGGCGAGTCCTCATCTTCATTACACTTTCTGGACAAACGCACTCAGATGCGATATGGAACATTCCTTATTCCTTTGGCCCAGACAGCTTTATTGAGCCTAGTATCTATGCGCACATCTGGAGTCCCCATCTCCTTCATGGCAAATTTCCAAATTTCTTTGAGTGCCCAAGGAGCATGCTTCTTGAAGCCCACTCCATGGATGCACTTGTGAATGTTGATGGTGTATTCTCGGGTCACCACCTCGGTGATGGCGGAACCACATTTCTTCTTCTCGCCACCCTTCTTTGCGGGAGCTATTCTGTCCGGCTTGGATTATGTTTCCATAAGAAACTGGATGCCCTTCCCTTTCCCTCTCCTCCTTCCCAAGCACAGGAACACACTCCAACCACGTGGACACTAGTGATGATGAAGCCACGTGTGAGAAGAAAACTAGATATTCTAAGAGCGCATCAGTGCTGCCCACCCAGGTCACCTAGCCTCTTAGGACAGAGCTACCTGTCTCAGCCTCCATATTTCAACCGCACTTGTTACTGTACAGTCTGAACCACCTGTCCTGTGAACCTGGACAACCTGGATGTTTTGGGTCTTAGCTTTTTTTATATATTAAATAAAGAGAAAAATACCCATCTAAACAGATTATAGTAAGAATTAAACTAAGAAGAAAAATGCTTGCCACAGTGTCCAATGCACAGTAAGTACAAAATAAGTAAGAGGGACTCAGCCCATCACACATGCTTCCCAAATGCCTTCTTACGACTGAGAAACAATACACTTCACCTTTGCCAGAAGGGAGTCTTTAATTGAATCTTGATTATTTTTATATCAAATAAAGCTCTAAAGTTATTTGACACACTGCCTCATTGTTCTCAGAGCCACCAACCTCAAAAGCATCTCGTTTGAAAGTTAAGGGGCTTATTTCCTGCCTGGGATAGTTTAGGGATGGTTCATGTGAATTTTGAGGATGTTTCTTCAGTGGAGAGTGGCATGGCATAAAAGAGGAGAGTATGTTTCAAACTTTAATGTGATCTCTTGCAGGCCCCGTTGTAGGCAGAAAGTTATTGTGCAACTCAAATGCTGATTTCTGTGTCTCCCATGTCTGGTTGCAATCCTTGTTCTGAGAATCTCTTGTAACGTTGTGCAAAAACCGCTTCCCAATTGTCCCCTTGTATGCCAATAAACCAGCTTATAGCCAATTACTGAGCAGGGGAGAGACTAGGGCTGGACCTTCTGCCAGCAGGGAAGGAGAGGGTAGAGAGAAAGTAGGGGAGTGAGCCACAGAAGAGGTCCAGGGAAGAGCAGGACCGGAGCTGGAGCAGGAAATCTATAAGGTGCAAATTTCACTGTGGTGTACGCTGGAAGGAAGGCAGATTAACTTAGAGGGTTAACAATAGATTAACAACTGTCCGGTTATTGTGTTGTAAAGCTTGATAAAAAAATAACACAATAGTGTCTCAGTTATTTGTGTGATAGTCAGGTTAAGGGAGAAACTGAGAAACAAACACAGTTTTATAAAAATAACTTGAACACCCCTTGGACACATAGATTCTGATTTGGTAGGTTTTGAAAGGGGCTGGAGGGGTCTAAATGTGCTTCTCATGGGCTCCCATTAATCATGCATGTGAGGCCTGGCTCTGAACAGTCTAAAAGGGAAAAGCATGAGGTGAGAAGCCTGGGGTCAGTTCGGAGGAGTAAATTTGGGAATGAAATGGACCTATACTAAAATTAAAGAAAATAAACAAAGCCCCAAATCTAGGATCTTTTTTGTTTGTTTGGTTTGGTTTTTCGAGACAGGATTTCTCAGTATAATCCCTACCGTCCTGGAAGTAGTTCTGTAGACCAAGCTGGCCTTGAACTTAGAGATCTGCCTGCCTCTGCCTCCCAAGTGTTGTGATTAAAGGTGTGTACCACCATGCCTGGCAAGTCGAGGGTCTTCACTGTCTATGTGTAGCAACAAGATGCAGAGCCAAAAGGATGTGGTCAAATAACAATACTTAAAGTACTCTATTTTGAATGTTACGTTACCATTTTTATAGGCTGCAGAAGCTGAGAACTAGAAAAAAAAAACAATATTCTAATACTTGATGAAGCAGTACCTTCGAATCTAAGCTGTCTGACTCCTGGTGCTATGCCTGTCAGCTCGGGAACAAGGTCCTGAGTCTGAGACAAGGGACACTGCATCTGGAAGGACTTCCTGGCAGGTAGTCACAGGGCTTGCCCAGGCCACTGATTAAAATGCTGTCTTGGAGCAGAATTCAGATGAGACATCACAAGGATAATCTGCATTCAGTTAGCAAGAGGCAGAGATAGTGCAAGTCAGATGGAGCCCATTTCCTCTGCAGGAGGAGGGGGGACTTCCAGACTGACAGATGAGAGGGTTATCTCCAACATGAAGTGTCTAAGGGTAGCAAAACATGTGATCAACTTCCTAGATACTCTACTGGATAAAGTGAAGACGGGCAAGGCTGGATGCTGCTAGCGGAAATGGGTTTATAAGTGACCAGTGATTCTTAGCAATCTATGAGGGGCAGTGACCGTTAGCAGGTGCCACTGAATCTGGCCTTGGTCTTGCCGTGGTCAACATTTTTACTGAGGTAGACGAGGACGTTGCTGTATTTAGCTGCACGCTATAACAAACAGGTAGCCCAGCAGGGAAGAAAATGACAGAAAAAAAAATCCTCACTTCCTTAACACACCTCACACTCTAAAGGAAGCAAAAGGAAATAAAATGAGTAATTGGTATACTAGGCGATTATGTACACTCTGAAGGGGAAAGCGGGAAGCGCACAGAACACAACTGGTTTTAAAAGGGAGGGGGTACAAGAAGGCCACTAAAGAAGAGGGCTTGAGGATTATGTAACTAAACACACCAAAGGGACACTGACCTGATGCGAGGGGACAGACGGTAACCGCAGAGAGAAGCGTAGACATTAGACCAGACAACTGTGATAATCAAATGAATGTCAATGTGGCTAACATGTTGAGACAAATCCTATGTGCATTGTAGTGAAAGGTCAAAGAGTTACTAAGAAGTAACCAGAAGATCCTACATATCTTGTAGGCTACAATGTCACTGAAATAAGTGTAAGGCTTTCTCCTTGACAACAGAGCACCCATTTGTTACTGGTTACAGAAGAGGAGAGGTGAGAGCTGGCCTTCAGACAAACTAGCGAGGGGAAATATAAAATCACTTTTTAGCCCCATAGATGTCAGTGAAGATAGAGATGACACAGGCTGCGTGCCATCTCTTGAAACACGACCCAATATCCCATACCCTTGTTCCTTTCTGCCATTCAGACTATAAGCTAGTTCGTGTGTGTGTGTATGTGCGCGCGCGCACACGTGCACGCACACGCGCGCGCACAGTGTATGTGTATGTATGGAGAGTGTGGAGGCCCAGAGGTAGACTTTAAATGCTTTCCAGTATTGCTCTCAACCATATATTTTTTTGAGACAGGGTCTCTAATTAAACCTGGGGCTCACTATTTTGGCTTGGCTGGCTGGTCATGAGGCCCCCAGGATCCTCCTGTCTGTGGACCCTGCCTCTGAAGGCTGGGATAACAGGCACATACCGCCACGCCTGCCTTTCTACGTGGATTCCAGGGATTCAAACTCAGGCAGTCACATCTCCATAGCAAGTACTTTGCCATCTCCTCAGTGTGAACTCTCCTCTGAAGCAAATGGCCTTGCGGTTGCTAACTCGGGCTGTTCTATTCCAGATGTTCAGTGCTCTATCGTGTTTGGAGTGTTCTAGTGTGTCCATGTGGACTGTCATCAAGTGTTGTTCTATCTTCTCCAACACGTATGGCTGCAAGGAGGCCTGGGGGCTAATAAAACCCTGACTCCTTTGTGGAGAAATATGATCACATGCAGTCCTGTGCGTGGCCTGTGAAGTGGGTTCTGCCTCTGAGGGTTCCAAAATCTATATTTGCAGCCCCAAATTTGGCACATACAGATCAATCCACTTCTCTGGGGGTAAAATACCAGCCAAGGCAAAATACATAATAGCAAATCAGGGCATTCCTCCACTACAGAAAGGTTGTCGTATGATTTAAAAAAAAAAAAAAAAAAAATATATATATATATATATATATATATGTATATATTAAAGGAACTTGACAGGGCATCATCTGTGAGGTGGCCTCATTTGCTCATGTCTTCCACACTGACAGTCTTCCTTTTGTCTTTCATCTTTGAAGGCCCACATCTTTCATCCCTGGTGCAAATGCTGTCTCTCCCAGAAACTAGTATTCACAGCCCCAGCCTAGGGTAATTTTTCTCTAACCCAGAAGACTGTCTCTGCAGCTCTCAAAGAGTAAAATTGCTTTTGTCATTGTTTTAAAATAATTAATTAATTAAATGTTATTTCATTTCATCTGTCTGGGTGTTTTGCCTGCATGTGTGTCTGTATACTGTGGTGTGCTTGGCGCCTGCAGAGCCCAGAAGTGGGTGTTGGAGTCCCTGGTAATGGAGTTGTAAGCATCCACGTGGGTAGTGGGAACTAAACTCGGTTCCTTGGAAGAAGAGCTGAACTATCTCTCCAGCGCTCACTGCTGCTCTATAGCATGACTACTGACAACAAATCTACAGTACTCAATGGCAGCCATAGTCAGCTGCTTTTGGCCTCCACATCTTCTAGAATACTCTGGATAATAAGTAAGTTCTTCTCTGGAGCAAAAGACTGAATAAACACGTGTTTGAAGTGGTGACCTACCAGACCTCCACTGACTTATATCTATTGTAGTCTTCAAACTTTATCTGTAGTTTCAAAATTCATCTGTAGTTTCTCCCCAAGTTAGGAGACTTGGGGAAAAAATTCCATAGAAAAAAGCAGGCTACCTCACCAGTCTCTGCTAAGATACTCTGGGCAGGACCCAAAGTCAAGCCATTGGTTCCAGCTTGCTATAGCATCATATGTTTTTCCTGGCCTGATCCTACTTCTACGAGGTTTAAAAGTGGAAAAGGAGCCATAGAACGGAAAGTGCTGGGCACAGGAGGCCTTCTCCAGGATGATGGCACCTTCCAGGAATAGTGCCGGTGCCCTTCTGTTGTGATACAGGCCTTCCATCACAGGAGCAGCCCAGCCTGGCCCTCCTCCACGGTTGGCCAGCGTAGACAACGGGGAAACAGGATCTTGGAGTGTTGGGCACAGGCTATTCTGGAGGTGGCTTTTGGAGAGATTTGGGCCTGGCAGGCTCCATCAGTTCCTGCAATATAGCCCAGTGTCGGGAAACAGTGACTTTTGTCTTTGTGCCCTTAGGAAAGCAAGTTTGAATAGGCAGCCATGCACGGAGGCAGGCTGGCACCAGTTCTGCCACTTTCTCTTCCCCAGCTCCCATGCCAGGAAGGCTTCTTTTAAGTCTGGTGATGAGCACTTCCTCTTTTCTCTTCTTCTTCTTCCCGCCCACACCCTAGAGCCCACAATGGTTGAGGGTTTAGGCCGGAGTGAAAGGGCTTGGCGGAGTTCAAGTGTACACAAAGCGTTTTCTTCCAGCAGGGGCAGGTGGTTGGTTAGGCTGGCTTTTTCTCCTCTCTGTTGTATGATGAGAAGGTAGTGTGTTCAGCTGAGGAAAACAGTGGCAAGAAGCAACTGAGAGCCCGCTTAGAAGTAACACTGTGTACCCACCCACGTTTTCCTGTCCTGCTAGCTTTTTAATTCTTTCTCAGTCTTTCCGTTGATCAGCAAGATTATGTGGTTGCTGATGACTTGAGCTGTGATGTGCTTGTTGGACGCGTCCAGTCCTTTCATCTGTATGCATGGTCACACTAAGGAGCTCAGGAGAAACCTGTGGACTCTGAAATGTCTTTCAACATGGGCCCTATTATCTCATTTCATCTGGAGTCTGGGCTAATAAAACCATTGCTAAATTAAACAAATCTTTCCTCTAGCTCTGCCAAGTGACTGTGACAATAAACCTGCATGCCAGGATTTTTCCTCCTTGTTGAAGACTTAGGAAAAAAAAAAAGTTTTCCTCAAACGCCTGGAAGCCCAGGAAGAAAGCTGCTTAGCCGTGCTTCAAGTAAGCCAAGAGGTTTCTTAATAACCTTGTCTATCCCTTCCCCATGTTAAGCTATGTCCACCAAGCTAAGGGACAGGAAATGCTTCAGACAGGAAGGTCTGTGACTGCAAGGGGGCTTAAGATGAGGGGGGTTTGAAGGGTACCCAGAGATCCTCAGAGGAATTCCCTGTCATTGTGTTGAAGGGACTACAGGAAAGGTGGGGCGGGGGGGGGGGGAAGCTCCTGTGAATATCTAGAGCTTTCCCTGATTAGAATCTGCTTCATCACTAGGAAAATCACTCTCCATGGACAACACGGAAGCTTCAGTGACAACGTCGCTTAGAGAAGAGCAAGCAATGAGTTTAATGGCATCTCAGTTGTCTTTTCAAAAGAGAGGTGCACAGGCTGCAGAAGTAACACAGTGCTGGAAATGACAGGCTGGATTCTAGAATGCGTCCCAGCAAGCGTGAATTTATTAATTTATTTCTATTTGGCCAGCTTCACATCTCCCATAGACATCTGGCCACAGAAAGTACGATGGCCTAAATCTGCATGAAATAGGGATTTTCTAGGTTGTAGGAAGAACCCCGTAGAAGGTCTATACCTAAGGCTATTCTGTCACAGAATACTATTATGTTCTTTGATAGTAACTCTCTAGTGGTTGTTTCTAAAATGTTTTCTTATAATATACTAGATTCTAAAAGTGTTATCTGAGAGAGAAAGTGTTCCTTAGGGAAAAAGAGTCTCTTGGGTCGGTAGGGTGCTCATTTAGTAAACTACAGGACAGGATCAGAGTGAGACTTTTAATTCACTGCTTTTTCTCACTAGTTCATTATTCAAAAAATTTCAAGTATACAGCAAAATTGAGGAGTTTTATAATGAATACCTATAAACTAATTGTCTTGCTATTATTATTATTATTATTATTATTATTATTATTATTATTATTATTATTATTAATTTTGTTTTTTTGAGACAGGGGTTTCCTGTGTAGCCTTAGCTGTCCTGGACTCACTTTGTAGACCAGGCTGGCCTTGAACTCACAGAGCTCCTCCTACTTCTGCCTCCTGAGTGCTGGGATTACAGATGTGTGCCACCACTGCCCAGCTTCATCTTGCTTTATAATGAACATTTGTTATCACTGTTTGGGTCCCCTGGGAGTCACATATCAATTCACCAGCATTACATTTCAAAGTAAACTGGAAACATTAGCTCATTTTTGCCTAAATACTTTTACATGCATAGAACTAATTCTATAATTGTTCATTTGGGACTGGAGAGACGGCTCAGCAGTTAAGAGCGCTGGCTACTCTTCTAAAGGACCCTGGTTCAGTTTCCAGAACCCACATAGCAGCTCACAACTGCCTGTAATTCTAGTTCCAGGGCATCTGACACCCTCACACAGACATACATGGAGGCAGAACACCAATCTACATAAAATAATAAAAATAAAAATTTGTTCATACAAATATCAACCATGTTGTTGTTGTTTTAGTGTACATTATATGTGGCTTGAAGGTATTGGTAATTCTTTCCAAATATAACAGAACCAGGTAATGTGATGACTATACACATGTAGTATTATATAAACTTAGTCAGTAAAGCTGTGGGTCATTAATATTTCAATATTTACACATTTTATTGAGATAAACTTTACATGCAATAAAGTTACTGTTAATATATATGCATAATCTATATATCTATAGATTTCCCTTTGAATAGGATTTCAGCTATATCATGTAAGCTTTGGTATATCATATATTCTGCTTCCATTTTTTTTCCATTTTGTAATTTCTATTGTGATTTATCCTTTGGTTTGTTGTTGATTTTGAAGTATGCACCGTTTCAGAATTTTTTAAATTTCTACCTGTTATTGATTGCTAACTCCATTCTCTGGAATTGGAGAAGTCTGTAAGATTTCAGTCCTTTTAAGTGTGCTGAGACTCATTTTATACCCTTACTCAGCTTGTGCCAGAGAGTGCTCCGTTCCTACGAAGTGCACCTGCTGCTGCGGCTGCAGGAAGTGATCTACCAACACCTGTTGAGTATTTTGCTAAGTTCACAGCATTTTTCAAATCTTCTGTTTCTTTGTTGAAATTCTGCTCAACTGATTAATCCGTAATTGAAAATGGGATACGTCAGTCTTCTAATATTACTATTGAATTACCTATAGACTTCTCCCTTCAAATTTGTTCTTGTTTCACATATTATTTGGGGGTTCAGTTTTTAGATGCACATATGTTTATAATAGTTAAGTATCACTAATGGAGGAACTTTTTAATTAATTTTTTTCATATAATATTTTGATTATTTCTTCTCCCTCAGCTCCTCCCAGCTCCTCCCCCACCTCCCTACCATTCAGCTTTATGTTCTCTCTCTTTCAAAACAAAACAAAACAAAACAAAACAAAAACCCATAAAACCCCCAAACCAGGAGTTTTGTGTTGGCCAACTACCCTTGGCACGGGGCCTGTCCTGGGGTTGGTTGATGTATCCAGTGAGACGCCACTGGAGAAAAATGACTTCCCCTTGGCCTCTGGGTATCAGCTACAGATCGCTTCTTGGTTGGAAGTGGGCCCTGTGTCTCCTTACCCTTTGGCCAAGTGTGATGGATTGCTTACACCTTTAACAAACAGAAGAGTCATGAATTTGAGGTGAGCCTGCACTGTACAGTGAGACCCTGTCTCAAGCATTAACAACAGCATGCCCATTTTTGTTCCTAGTTGCAATTTTTTTGCCTTAAAGTTTAATTTCTATGATATTTATACGGCTTTCTTTCTCTCTTTAAACAATTATACATACATATTTCAAGACAGGGTTTGTCTTTGTAGTCCTGGCTGTCTTGCAACTTGCTATGTAGACCAGACTGTCCTTGAATTCAGAGATCCACCTACCTCTGCCTCCCAAATGTTGGGATCAAAGGCTTGGATCACTACCACCTGGTTCAGTATTTATTTATTTGTTTGTTTATTTGTATATGAGTGCTCTATCTGCATGTACACTTGCATGCCATAAGAGAGTATGAGATCAAATTATAGATGGTTGTGAACCACTATGTGGTTGCTTGGAACTGAATTCAAGACCTCTGGAAGAGCAGACAGTGTTCTTAATCACTGAGCCATCTCTTCAACCTCTTAGTATATACTTTTTTGTTTGTTTTGTTTTGGTTTTTTTTTGAGACAGGGTTTCTCTGTGTAGCCTTGGCTGTCCTGGACTCACTTTGTAGACCAGGCTGGCCTAGAACTCACAGTGATCTGCCTGCCTCTGCCTCCCGGGTGCTGGGATTAAAGGTGTGCGCCACCATGCCTGGCCTTATAATTTTCAATCTTTGTATTTCAACCTATTTGTGTCTGTCTATAAGGGCCACACTCTAGAGTCTAAGACACAAATAGGTTGAATTTCAACTTACAAGTATGAACTGTTTCATCCTGATCTGAATTTGGGGATCGCACTTTGCTTCAATATGTCTTGTAGCAGACCAAGAACCACTCTATTTCTCTCCCTTACAGCAGCCAAATAAAACTGACCAAGTAAAGAAGACACTGGACAAACCAGAGCACCAGTTAGCTGTGCACACAAGCACTCTGGACACCCAGTTAGGCGGGTCTGCCCTCCTGGGTCCACTGCAGATCCACAGGAAGCAGAGCTGGACCTCTGGTCCAGGCTTGCTAGAAAACACAGCCAAGGCGAGGCAGCACTGGCCATCAAGGGTCACAGAGGCAAGCTGTGGTTGTGTGATTATTATGGTAAAAAGATGCCAGGAACTCAGCGGGTGTGTCTTGAGTTCTGAAGCACACATCCCTATTACATCATGCTTGAGTCACAGGAGACTGTCTTCAGTCTCACAGGAATCGATTTGAGGAAGGCAACATGTTTCTCTGTAAGGAGGCTGAAATCTGGGCTTGACACATCCAACAACAGCTGGTCAAGTGGGACTGGCTTGTGTAATATACCACATCCCTGGCTGTGCTGCGATGGGTGGAGGACCAATGTAAAGGAGGCAACATGCTGGCTCTTCAGATTAATTCTTATTAACACAGCATTGTTATTATTTCCCTAAAGCCCTCTTCCTGTGAAGAAAAGGCCAAAGGACAAGAAGAAAACAACAGAGTTCAGAGGAAGATGCGTGCGCATGGGCACACACACACACACACACACACACACACACACACACACACACAGAGAGAGAGAGAGAGAGAGAGAGAGAGAGAGCCCATTCTTTCTCTGTAAGGAGAGCTGGAACTTAATTTCCATTGTAGTCAGCATAACCAGAAACTTGTTTAGACTTTTTGTATTTTCAATATTTTTAATGAGATTGTATCCAAATCTCATATTATATAAAAGCACAGGGTGACTCATTCATGAAGTATTAAGAAAAACCCACAGTACCTTTTTTGCCCACAGGACTGGGACCCTCTGTTGAAATAATTCAAGAAAAGGGGACTCTGAGTGGCATGGCCTAGAAAGACCTCAGAAGAGCTCAACAGGACACACGGAGTTTGCCACCCTGGGAGCCCACCACACTGCCACCTGGCAGCTTACTCTGAATGCGTAACTCTTGACAGAGATTGAATAATAGTGATGACAGCTAATGCTAATTCATTAAGCTCTCTTCCTGTGTGCCAGTACTGAGGCATGTACTCCTCACCAACCTTATCGGGAAAGTAGTATTACCCTCACTTCACTAGTGAGGGAATTGGGATAGGTTAAACAAGGCTACTGATCAACAGAGGGGAAGGACTGGCTCTCCATGTCTAGGACATTTATCTATACATGCCACCAGCCACTGAGAAGATCTGACTTGAGAGGTGCTAGGAGGTGTCTAGTCAAAATCTTCCCCACCCCGGTAACTCTGACGTCAGCACTTTTCATTAGAATACTACATTTGGATTTAAGCTGCATATCCCTGTGTCTGTCCCACCTCATTAACTCACACATTCCACTGGCAAAGCATGTTTTCTTGAGTCAGCTAGTAGGTTTCTTTGCCTGGAACACATGGCCTTGTAACTGAGAATTAAGTAAGATGAGCCAGGTGGTAATGGCACATGCCTTTGATCCCAGGACTAGGGAGGCACAGGCAGGTAGAGATTTCTGAGTTTGAGGCTAGCCTGGTCAGGACAGCCAGGGCTGTTTTTGAGACAAGGTTTTTCTGTGTAGCCTTGGCTGTCCTGGACTCGCTTTGTAGGCTAGGCTGGCCTTGAACTCACAGAGTTCCGCCTGCCTCTGCCTCCTAGAATGCAGGGGTTACAGGCATGCACCACAGTACCCAGCTCAAAAGTAAATAAATAAACAAACAAATAAGATGAATATGGGCTGGGACGAATAGAAAAGTCTTTTGTGGGGTTCTGCATCGTTTGTCACTCAGCTCCCAAAGGGGGAGTGGGAAGGGTTAAAGTCCTCCTATTGTGTCATCATGTTAGGGGCCTTCTACAAGATCCTGATGCTATAGCCTTTCTATAGCTAATGCTGATTTGATGACACTATAGGACAATGTGGCTCCTCGTCTTATGGAAATGGCTTTAGGTCTTTGCACTCATAGAAATAGCACATGCTCATGATAGGAGAGCCAAGCAATAGAGAGCAAAGCAAGCCATCTCCATCTCAGCAAATCTGTGAGGAAAACATCATGTCCAAAACTGAAGAGCCAAGTATCACAGTGTGGGTATGCTCTGCCTCTTCCCCGGGCTCCTCTGAGTGAGGGCTGGTCCCAAGGATGCAATCTTTAACTGGCCTTTAGGGCAGGGAGTGTCTCTCTGAGGTCAGCTTCAGTCCGTAACCTTTCTGTTCCTTACCGTCCAGGCAAGGAACCTTCTTCTTGGAATGGCACACAGCACAGCAACCCAGGGCTTGGCCTAAAACAGGAGGCCAGCTAGGCAAAAAGCCATGCTTTGCTCCCTAGAACCTTTATCTTAAATAACTCAATTTTTCCTCTGTCCCAACCAATAAAACATGGATTAGAAGCAGATCAGAGATCAGCCCCATTGCTACAGGACAAAGCTGTGTCCACGGCAAGAGTCTGCAGGAGTTTTTTCTTCTTCTCAGGCAGAATCCCTCACAGGAGGAGGAAGGATAAGTGGAAGAAACGCCCTTATTGACACCCCAATTCGTAGCACAGGCAGGTCGATGGGTCCCTGGGGAACAGTCAGCATTCCTAAGAGGACCAAGATCCCAAAGTGGCAATGGAATGGCAACAAAGCAAAACGGTGCTGAGACAGCTGTCTTCTTGAGGATCAACTGTGTAATCTCTTTCACCAGCCCAGGATGGAGGGGGGGAGAAGGGGGAGAAGTCGGGGAGCCGGGGGTGGCAGAGGGTTTTGAGCCTGAACCTGGGGACTAGGGGGTAGGGGTCAGGGCTGAGAATAGGCTTTAAGCACTTCATTGTTCTGAGTTTGTATTTCTTTGGTCATTTGCAGTTCCCTGAGCTATCCTCTCTTTATCATTATATCTATATATTATATTTAATTTGTGTGTCTATGTGGTACTGAGGATGTAATTTAGTACCACGAATACTCTGGGCAAGCACTCTACCAATGAACTGCATCCCGTAGCCTCATCTCTCCTTTCAAAATCTATTGCATGAGAGAGGCTCAATTAAAGCAGGCCCAACTAAGAGACACTTAGTAAGTGTAAAGACCTGTTCAGTTCAAGCTGGTTCAGAACACCTGCCATAGAGTCACCGGCTTTTATCAGTGTCCCGAGGTGGAAGGGCTTAAGCAGGATGAAGCAGAGCTGGTTCTGAAGTGAAACTCTT
Organism: Acomys percivali; assembly: GCA_907169655.1. Classification (NCBI taxonomy): domain Eukaryota; kingdom Metazoa; phylum Chordata; class Mammalia; order Rodentia; family Muridae; genus Acomys; species Acomys percivali. The sequence continues at coordinate 172,830,410 of OU015742.1, read as the reverse complement.
ATCACTCCTTTTCTAGTAATACAAATTTTGTTGTCAACATTCCTTTTTTGTTTGAGACAGGCTCTCTTTTAGCACAGCCTGGCTTCAAATATACTTGTAGATGGAGATGGAGTTGAACTTCTGAGACTACAGGCATGTATTACCAAGCCCAGTTTATGCAGTGCTGGGGCTTGTATCTAGGGCTTTGTGCACACTAGGCAGGCATTCTTCCAACTGAGCTATAATCCCAGCATGATGATGATGATGATGATGATGATGACGACGACGACGATGACATTTGGTAACTAAAAATAAAATACTTCAAGCTTTCCTGGTATAAGTTGAAAAGAACACAGAATTTCATTTTAATGCCATCATGATTTTGATTGAATGCCTGTATGTTCACACCATGGAATACCATGCTTCTGTGAAAAGTGATTAGTAAGCATATGTGTGTGTGTGTGTGTGTGTGTGTGTGTGTGTGTGTGTGTGTGTGTAGTCCAGCTTGACTACTGACCAAATATGGCAGAGTTCTCACTCCCTTCAACTTGACTTGAGTAAGAGAGAAGAGGCTTTTGTTTGCTTGTTCTAAAACAGGAAACAGAATGCAATATATATTGCATGTATATGCAACATCCAGATTACTTTAAAAGCAGGCCATATAACATTATACATATTATATGTAGTTAGTACAAACAGGGAAACCCTGTATTATATATTTAGGAGGGATTCCCCTCTTTCTCTATATTATTCTATATTTCCTGATTCTCTCCACTCACCTCACATACGTTGCATCTTGTTCCCCAGTTCAGAACAGGCAAACAAAAGCCCCCTTTCCCTTGCTCAAGGTAGGGAAAGCCAAGTTGAAGGGAGTGAGAAGTCTGCCGTATTCGGTCTGTAGTCAAGCTGGGAGATTCAATTTGCTCTTGCCCGAGCTTTTCTGTGGAGCAGACAGACTCTAGCGGAGTGCCACTGACAGCTCTCAGGCCACAAGGAAAATACAAGACCTAAAAAGGGCAGACACACTTTGCAATTATATAAACCCATATTTACAAGAAGTATAAGCAATGGTTACTTAGAACTGAATGACTTATTTAATGTTATATTCATTCAACAAATATTTATTGAGTATCTCCTATGTCCCAGGTACTGAGCTGGACAGTAGGGAAAACAAAGACGAATATGATGCTGCCTCTGCCCATGAGCAGCCAGAAGGCCCAACTTTGAGGTAACCCAGAAGGCCTCAGGAATCCAGAGATGACACGTGCTTTAAAAAAAAAAAAAACACTGGCTTCTTGCTGCCTTGCATAGGGTGAGCCGCAGTCTAAGGATTTAGTGGCTTATGTTTGTACTTCTGGCTTTTTTAGGTTAAGGTGAACAAGATATCAAAGATGTTCTGGTATTGTGTATGGACCATGTATCTAAATAACATCCAAGTCACACGAGCGAGGTCCTTACAAGAAAAACAAAAGGTGGTGGACTACCTTGGTTTTTTGTTTGCTATTGTTTGATTTCAGACAGGGTCTCTCTATGTGGCCTAGGCTGTCCTGGAATCCTCTATGTAGACCAGACTGGCCTTGAATTCACAGAGATTCACCTGCTTCTGCCTTCCAAGTGCTGGGATTAAAGGCGTGCACACCGCCATGCCCAGCCTGATTGCCAGGTTTTAACAGTTGGAGAGCTACCACTGGCTCCCCTGCATTGACTTTTTACATCCTTTAGCAGGTCCCTGCCGTTGTGGGCTGACTTGTTGCTCCGGCTCCCCTTTCTCCTCCCTCCTGATGATTCCCAAATCTGATCCTGTGGGGCAAACACAGGGAGGCTGCCTTTACTTGGCCCATTCGTTCTCTCTGAATTCTGCACATGGTCGGTGAGAGCCCATCAGCCTCGGCAGGACAAGAGTTCTGCTGTATGCCTTTAGGAGACCTTGACTGCAACACAGTTTTGGGCTCTTACTCAGCTTGACTGTGCTAGGTCAGCTGCTCCGGTTACAATACTGAAATCCTGCCATGTCGTTTGGCAAACAGCGGCTACGTCTAAGTCTATAAACGCTCCACTGCAGCCCCAGCCCCAGCCCCAGCCCCAGCCCCAGCCCCAGCCCCAGTGCGACCCTACACAATCTAGCAATGGTGTGTATGTTTGGGGTGACACCACAACCCATCCTTCCTTCTCCAAGTTCTGGCATCCATTCTGTCTGGTCCCTTTCTAGTGGTCACTCATGTTCTCACTATCCTCCTTCCCACTGCACTGTACTGTGGTTAGTGTTTCTGAGATTTAATGTGGCCAGAGACTTTAAAAATGAGATTTAATTAATCTTTGCCTTTTCCATGACCTACCTTGGTAGATGGCTACACTAAGTATCAGCTTGCTATGTGACCTCATTTCCCAAACCATTATGAGTTTCATCTTATTTACTTGATGCTACTTTTGAACTGGAAAGAATATTTTACACCCCATCATTCATTGATGATTAAGTGAGACCCACTTAGAAAAAAAAGGCCGTGTTTCAGTCCTGGAAGCAATGACATCAAGAGCTCTCGTCAAGTTTAGTAGGTGACAATGAAGCCACGGTTAGAATGGCTAACTAAAAGTCCAGGGTGATTTTCAAATTGCTTTTAAATCAGTATATTTTTAAAATATTCCATTTATTTACTTAAAGATGTATGTGTATGAGTTCTGCCCATGTGGGAGCTGGGTCCACTGCAAGGGCAGCGTGCTCTTACAGGAGGAGCCTTCTCTTTAGCCTCTTACTTCAGGGTTTTTAATTCAATCTCTACCTGGACCTTTCCTGAGAGCCAGCAAGGCAGCCTGATTTAGGTTTCCAGCCTTTCCCCCCCCCACCCCCTTCCCCCAACCCCTCCAGCCTTTCCCCCCTCCCCCCAGTCTCTTCCCCCATGCTTTTGTAGTTGGGGCATAAAGAAAAGGCACGAAAAAGAGCGAATGCACAAGGGAGGAGGGGCAAAAGGCACAGTTTAGAAGAAGACAGACCCACAGAGCCAGAACTGGTCCCTGCCTAGTGAGAGGGCAGGATCATCAGTCCAGTGATAACGTTTCCAGGACCAGATCCAGAGCCAGGCTTGGGGTGGGTAAGACTGAGAAGAAACCTTATAAATGCTTCTCTCCAAGAATAGCTTCTCGGCATTTCTCCTCTTTCCTTTTCTGTGGATGGACATCTTTGTCACTCTCAGGGGGTGGCAAAGATGGCCCCAGGAGCTCCATGCTTGCATTCTACCAACTTAGCCATCCTTGCTCAGCTAAGTCTTGAGTTTGCTTTAATTGGCTTAGTTTGTGCTAATCACTTACTACAAACCAATCTCCGTAGAATGGGAACGTGACCCTTCTGCTGGTCAGAGAGGGAGCAGTGAGTGGTTCAAGCAGCCCTGCTCAGGCACACAGGTTAGAAATTAAAGAAGGGTGTTGCCTCACAGGAAAACCATGGAACAAGCAGTAAAAGAAAGGATAAAAGGTCAAGGGCAACCAAAATGCCAGGTGCCCATTGTACTGTTTATGGAGCAAGACAACCGTAGGCACCATGTCTCTCTGGGAGTCTGACGCTCTTTTCTATCGCTTACTAGTTGCTTTTGCTTTAGGACACAGCTTCATCTCCAATGTACTTCCCCATTTGTAAGTTGAGGGTCACGGTACACACTTGCCAGTATGATTCTGAAAACTGTCTCATAGTATATTATAGGGATGATGATCCCGCAGCTCTTCCATTGCTGATACAAAACTATTGTTGATATCATTGTTTCTCTAGGATAGCAATGGAAAGCACAGAGGCTGGTAATGACCTAGAAGGAAATTTCAGTGTCCTAATTCTGACGCCAAATGCTCTAGGGTCTTCTATCACTTAAATAGCATCCTTGTATCCCACCCTCTAACCCAGAGGTTCTCAGCCTTCCTAGTGCTATAACCCTTTAATACATGCTATGGTGGCCCCCAGCCATAAGATTATTTGTTGCTACACCATAATTATAATTTTGCTACTGTTATAGACCATAATGTAATTATTTTGGGGGATAGAAGTTTGCCAAAGGGGTGGTGATCCAGACAGGTTGAGAACCACTTCTCTAAACTGTTTCCTTCTCAGTATAAACACCACAGCTGTCTCTATCCGCTATATGCATTTGATAGGACTGCTGATCTCATCTTCAGATAAGCCAGTCACCTCACACTTGCCTGCAAGTCAAGGAAAGTCATAATTTCAGTTTTTTGAATGATATTACCTGAAAATGGCCAAGACCTGATATCATTTAAAGTGTGTAATTAAGAAGCCTAACTTTAGCCAGGCATGGTGACACACCTCTTTAATCCCAGTACTTGGGAGGCAGAGGCAGGTGGATCATTGTGGGTTGCAGGCCAGCGTGGTCTACAAAGCAAGTCTAGGATAGCCAAGGATACACAGATAAACCTTGTCTTGGGGAAAAAAGAAGAAGAAGGAGGAGGAGTAGAGGGTGAGGAGAAGGAGAAGGAGAAGGAGGAGGAGGAGGAGAAGAAGAAGAAGAAGAAGAAGGCTAACTTGAATCATTTTATTATCTTTGGCCTGGTTTTGAAGGAAGAAGGGATGCAGGAAAGTCAGTTAACATTCAGACATATTTGTAGAAATTGAGCCTTCAGTCGGGGAGTAGTGAGAACTACAATCACTGACAATCCTGCCACTGAGACTCTTCATGTATGAAGATGGAGGTGGGGGTGACGTCTTACCTTACTAGGTGTGAAGGTCAGGTGGTCATATTTGTACCTCACAAATGTCTAACTAGTGGGCAAACATTAGCTGTTGTTGTTAAGCATTATGGAGCTAAAGAGCAGTAATTTAGTAAGCCTACTGATCTTTTCCAAGTGAGAGATCCATTCTTTCTGAAGGAAGGGAACGTGAAGCGATCTGCTAGTCTTCTAGGTAGAGCAATATGTAACTGAAAAGAGAACTCTGCAGTCTCCTACCTCAACTTGTTCCTTTGTTTGTGGTAGGCCTTGTGGGCCATCCTTTGAGGCTACAAGTAGAGAATGACTGTGAGAACACATCCTGGGCTCCTTTGCTGTGGCCTCTGGGCTCCATAATGAGTCCTTTGCCCAGCTCTGGACTTCATAAACAGCCATGAGAAGAAAAATTAGCCAAAGTTCAATTGCGTATCAAAGAAACCCACAGAGCCAGAGAGCTCTCCCAGGACCCACACAGCTGCTTTGTCTACTGCCAAGCCATGTCCCTAATGCATGGATACGCCTGTCAGCCAGCAGCCAAAGCCACAAAGCTCTACCAGCCCAGTTAGCCCTGGCATTCTGACATGCCAAGGGATCTATTATTTGGGATGTTGTCATTGTCATTGTCAAGGGTAAAGACAGAAATACCAAGCCCATCTGTAAACCAGTATACTAAAATCACTACCACTATCTCCCAATTCTACCCTACCCCCCACTGTGAGAACAGTCTTGTTGCCTTGTGTGATAAAATGGAAAAAAATGCCAGTTTCCCCCACTGGTTGCTTGTGGTCTGATCTCTTTGTGGTCATCCTTTCCTACGTGCCTGACTTGGATCAGCCAGTTTCTATGTCCAAGTGCAGAATAGGCCTGGGTCCCATGCCGGGAGTTGGGTGTATTTCACTCTGTCTCTAATGGGAAACAGTCGTATGGTTCAAATGTGTTTTCTATCTCAGAATATAGGAAAAGGGTTCCCAGTTCTTTCTATCAGTGATACTTAACTCTTCTTCAAATAGTTGCTCTAGATCCAGTGACTACAGCTTTCCTGTCTGGAAGGCACGATGTTTTGCCCTCTAATATGTCTCCACTTGGAACGCTGAAGTTACAGACAGCAGCTTGTCATCTCCAGAGTAGTTTATTTCATCTAAGTCAACCAGTGTTTATTGGGCATTTTTTTTTTTCTGTGTCAGACACTGAGCTGGGATTCCACTTAAAAGCCAGGGCATGGGAGCCTGAGAATGCTGCTTTTGTGGTGGTTGACAAGAATGCAGGGGAACAGACTCACTAAGGCTAGGCCTTGGGGTCAGCACTGAAAAGTTCTAGGAAAGACCACATACTGCAAAGTCTCAGTCAGGTCATAAGATTATAAATAAAGAGCAAATTATGGATATCTGCATAGTGCTAGGATAGTCAACATCTACTCTACTAAAAGCTACTATTCTTAGAAGCACAAAACTTAAAATTTAATGTTAAGCAAAATTTTTTTTCTGACAGGGAAATGCAATCTTTAACAAAGTGACTTATCTAAAAGCTGGGCAAAGAGTACTGTACTGAATCCTAAAGTTGCCCAAGCTGTAGGCTGATACCTCAGAATTCGCACATTGTGCTCTACCATCACACCACCCTGCCATCTAATAAAACCAAAGCCATGTCTTGGATTTGAGCATTTGAAAACAGAAAGAAACGTGACAGGTCAAAATCTCACATTCCCTAGCTTTCTGATTCCTTGCAAATTCGCACAAGGCCCAAATATCACCCTACTCTCATCCTGTCAGCATCTGACTGTTTGCTCGTCACGGGAGAGGTGAAAACATAAAACTCATGGCGATATGTCCAGCATGTGGAAAACTGCTTGCAGGTTCTCTCTGCCCTGAAACACCCGGAGGCTCGTGTACACACTCTCAGACACCCAAACAGACGAATCCTCTCACACACACACCTCCAACAACTTTAGACACTCCTTTGAAAACAGTGTGCTATGTACAAACTTGCTGGGAAGCCACAGGCTTTTCAGTCACTAGCCAAGGAGAGATGATGGGATCCAACCCGTCCCTAGACCACAGGAAAAAAATGCTTTTAACCACAGAGCTGGCTGCAAAAAAGATTCTTTTTGTAGGAAACAAAATGTTTCCAGCTTTGGGACTTTTTTTTTTTTTGTCCTTTCATTGCTATTGAGGAGGAAAGGCAAATGCTCAAGCAAGAGGCCAACTAAACATCTGAGGAAACCAAAACCAGGTTCCTCTGCTGGAAAGCAGAAAAGACAGTGAGTGAGCAGTTCACTGGGTGAGGCCCAGGTCTTGGGCAGCTCTGGGCCAATACTAACTCAGGCACTTCTTTACTTGTTTATGCCCTTGGTTTGAAATTTCTTCACTGGAGCTCCACTTACTAAGTGGACTTAGACAGTGGCTTTACTTTTCTGAGCCTCAGTCTGATATCGAGTGTGACTCCTACTAATAATAAATAGTACGTGTTATTAAAGACATGGAGCAGGAGGGAATAGATGGCTCCATGGTGGTCAGTGTGCACAGAAAGCCCCAAGTCTGATCCTGAGCACAAGAAGAAAAGGAAGAGGAGATGATAATGATGATGACGATGATGATGGTGATGATGATAGTGATGATGGTGATGATGATGATGACAATGGTGTTGATGATACACATAAAAGTTATGGGGTCTGGGGAGATGGTTCAGTGGGTAAAGAGCTTGTTGTGGAAGTGTGAGGACCTGAGTTCATATCTGCCACACAGATGTAAAAAGCTGGCACTTGCAGGACTGTGTACCTAAGATTCCAGTGTTCGGGACACAGAGATGGAAGTCTGTGGGGCTAGTCAGTTAGTGAGTTCCAGGTTCAGTGAGAGACCTTGTCTAAGAAAACTAAAGTGGGAAATGGCTGACAATGACATCTGGAATGGACCTCTGACCTCCACAGGTACATAGGCATTCTATGTGCATGTCTCACACACACACACACACTCATACCACAGTCACACAATGCCCAGTACATAAGTGTGGTTCATTAAGATAGGCCCAGTGACACTTATAGGTCACTAGAGAATGATTTTACAGACCACTGGAACCCAAAGGTTCCTTAGACATGAATACTAACGTCTGTGTTACATAAACAAGGAAGTACTGCAGAGATGGAAAGATCTGATGAAGTCATTCTGGTAGCAGAAAGCTTACAGACAGGAAGCAAACAGGAAAGAGAGCTAAAATCACTTCCATCACAGAATGTGCATATGCTGTCCGCTGTCAGTGGATCTCAGACTTTGTGTACCTAAACACCACCCAGTAAATGTAGAAATTCATATTTTTTGGGAGGGGCACACTTTACATTTGCTGTATTCAGCCAAGGAAGGCCCAGGAATCTGAATTGTTGCATGCTATGCAGGCAGAGTCTAAGCAATAGTCTTTTGGCCACTTGTCCAGAAACATTACACAAGAAAGTCACCAGCCAAATAAACAGCAGAACCTAAGGATTATGTGATACGGCTTTGCACAAATAAGCAATGCGGCAAGTTCCTGAAGACAATGAAAATATTTCTATTGCATAAAGCAGCATGGGATGTAGAGTGTGATGTGTTGCGTCTCCTCACAGAAACAGGAAGTGCAGTCACCTTCAAGGCTGTCTCCCTCTCTCACAGAATAAGAGTAACCCAGGACCAGAAGGGCAGCTCAGCTGGGAAGAGTGCGCACCGCTCTTGCAGAGGACCTGCGTCAGCTCCCAGCACCCACATGGGACAGCTCACAACTGTATATAGCTCCTGCCCCAGTGTTACAGTATCCATGCCTTCTTTTGGAATCTGTAGGCACTGCACACATATGCATATACAGACTCATGTATGCATAATAAAAAACTAAAACTTTCAAAAATGTAGAAAAATATATGACTGTTATAGAAGAGCCATCTGTCCAAGATCATGTCTCATTAGAGACAAAGCTTGGGATTATGTTTAAACTGTCGTTATCCTTTCGGCAATGAAAAAGTCTTTTTTCTATGGTACCTAAAGAGATGAAGACAGTGTCTTTTGCATGTATATTTTATTTTAGAATCAATGGGTTCATCCTAATTTTTGAAGGAATTTGAAAGGCTACGCTAACTTTTAGTGAGTTCAAATGTAAAAGTGCTTCCCATGCTACTTATGAGGCTAGTTCATGTTGTAGGATTCCTTGCAGGCTAATGAAGGAAGTGTGGACACAAACTCACAGTGATGCTGGAATCTCTTAGAAAGTTCTGAGATCTTTACCACTGGGGCGGAATGGTCATTTTCTTTTTTATAACTGGAAAACTATTTTTTTAAAAACAGTATTTGTTTTTATGTGTATGGGCGTTTTGTTTTCACGTGTGTCCATGTACCACATGCATTCAGTATCTGTGGAGGCCGGAAGAGGGCACTGGATGCCCTGGAACTGGAGTTATATATGGTTGTGGGTGACTATATGGGTCCTGTGAATAAAACCCAACGATTCTGGAGGAACAGCCAGTGTTCCTGATTGCTGAGTCATCTCTCTAACTGCTAATTAAAAAACAAAGATGTGTATGTCTGCGAGCCTGTGAGAGTTTATGTCTACCACATGAGTGCAGGTGCCCACAGAGTCCAGGGCATTAGATTTTCTGGGACTGGTGCTACCTCATGCGAGTCGTGGGAACTGAACCTGGGTCTTCTGCGAGAGCAGTCAGTACTCTTAACCACTGACCTATCTTTGCAGCGCTAAGAAAGGTGCTCATTTTTTACTTCTTAGTATGGTGCTGAGGGATCTCAGCAGGTACACAAGGATAGCCCCTCCATGTTCCCATGTTACTTTGAAATAGCAAGGACATGCATCCCACAACAGAGAGGCTAGTGATGGCACAAACTGAAAGCTACGAGCTACTGAAAACCAGTGGTGTGTTCTGCAGCTGGGTGATGGCTGCTTTCACAGAACTCTCAGAAGGTTCGAATTCATCAAGTTAGGATCTGTGGCTTTAGAAAGTATTTATTATGATTTAGGCCAATCTTACAGTCATTAACATGAGGCAACTAGTCCTCTTCCACCCCAATTTAATCTAGAGGTCTCCTCATAGAATTGGAGATTGCCTCCGAGTTAGAATCAAAATCCATGACTGACTACTGAACAGTCCCTTCTTCCCATAGAGAACACTGTGGAGTTGTTGTTCTTTGTGTTATTAGGGCACTTAGAGAATGTCAGTGCCTCCTCCACAGTGAATCCGCTAAAGCTTGGGGGTCTGCCATGCTTTCACCAAGGGAGGGGCAGAGCTTGGACTTGTGCATGCGGAGCCCTGAAATGCTTCAGTGCACCTTTTTTCAGAGGAGGCCCCACTAGTTTCAAGCCCACCACCCGCACAAGACATTATTTCCAGTCATTAAAATGCTTCCTGAACTTAGATACATCTGGAAAGTTTTGGAAAACCCTATAGGAAGGAGACGAGGCCAAAAGAGCTCCTTTTCCCATGCCATTCAGGAAGCGCTGCACAAAATCTTTGCCCTCAAAGACAGCCAGCTAGGGAGCCTGACTGGTCCAGGCCGGGGAATCGGCGGAGATAAGAAGAGTGCTTTGGGGAACTGGGTAATAAAAAACGCATCTGGAGTCTTACACAAACCATTCATCAAGAGAGAACATTTTCGAACCGTATCAGTCTATGTCAGAGAGAAACGGGGCTCATCCCAGGAGATTCAAGAGAGAGGGTTAATTTTTGGAACCAGTTACACATGCTGTGCAAGGGCTGAGAGGAATAGCAATGACGAGAAGTTGTCTCCATCACTCACAAGGCCCAGAGGAATCAAGGAAGAGGCTCCATTGGTGCTGGAGCCCAAAGGTTGAAGAATTCCATTCAACTGGACCTTGGACAGTCAAGGGATCATAGACACGGAACCAATACAACTGTCTGAGAGAGACTACTGGAGGTGGGGAACAGGGGTGGTGAAGAAGACATAGCTTCTTGATATTTCTCCAGGATTAGCAGAAAGGGAGCCTTGGAGATATGAATTGTAGGGGTCAGTTCACTTGTGACATCAGGCTGAGCCTGGAAGGGCAGGGAACACATCTGAGAGAAAATAAGCTACTGACTAGAGTGGTGCGCAAGGCAGATTCCTGATAGCCAAGTTGTAAGCGGGAGGAGGGAGGGTGTGTTACAAAAACCTTGCAGCTGCAAGTTCTCCAAATCCACTGCTTGCCACATCCTTTGACTTCAAATTTGCCAGAATTAGCTGGGGATGGAGGCATGGCCTACCCATAGGAGATCCCCTTCCCCGAGAGAGCAGGGGTCTACTGTAAAGTCTGTTCTTTCCCTTCCCCTAGGAGGCGTCTCCAAGCATCTCATTCTGATGGCTGCCTGGTTAGAAGCCAGGGTTCTAACAGAGCAAAGTGGCCTTGAGGATAGAGAGGAGAATGGTGGGTGAGAAGCAGTGCTAGAGGACAGGGAAAGATGAAATTCCCACCTAAGATTCTGTGCAATTATGAGAAGTCCTTGTGGGTCTGCATACCACTCCCTGATGAAGTCTCCAAGGCTGGGTAGAATGGAAGCAGTCACACTGTCACATAGGCAGGGGACTTTGAATGCTCCAGGCAGTGCCAGCTCTTGCCCCCTTCCCTAGATCTTGCCTCCTTCCCTGTCCTTTCTCGGGTGTTAGCCCACTTCAGTGGGTGGAGCTTCATTCACTTATCCACAGCATCTGAAACAAGCCTCCTGTCCCACATTCCTCCAAATGGCTTCTCTGTGCTTGGTTGCTGTCGATCCTGCCTTCTAACAGTCTTGTAGCTCTTTTTAGCCCCATAGCCACTGCCTGGGTTCAGGCGCTGTTTTCTTTTCCTCCTATCTCAAATCCCTCCAAATCCAAATGGCAAGCTCTTGCCCAAGGAAGCCTTGTGAAGTACAAATCTGATGGCATAGCATCAGGGGGATGGGGAGTCGGGGGATTCCTTTCCTTGCTTTTTCTTCAGCTAAGGACCATCTTACCCTCTCTTTTATGTATTACGTATCTTCTGCAGTAGCATCAGAGAAGTGCCCTCTGCAGTGTCCTCCTCGGTGCCTTTATGTACTGGACAAATACCAACACACCTTCTATGTTTTGTTTTAAATAGCCTACTTTGCCAACACTGGTCCTGCACTGAACTCACTGCCGTCCCCTCAGTACCTGCTGTCACTGGGCATTTGTCCACTTCCTTCTCTTAGTTCTCCTTCACTAAGGTAGATCTTTGGTCCAGAAAAGGGGCTTTATTTGACCTCATAGTCCTAGTGTTTGGCATATATATCTATCTGGAAAAAATACGAAGCACAGAAGGAAGATGGAGAGAAACTGGGGTGTCCAACAAAAACAGTTAAAGACCTTGTCTAAACAAAGGCAGAAGAATTAGAAGAAGGCCTGTGTTATGGCTAGATACACACAAAGGACAGTTATAACAGTTACTGACATGTTAATAACGTTTGTTACCAAAGGCTTGATATGCATTATTTACCATCTTAGTCTGTTTCATGCAACCATATCTGAATACCACAGAATGGGTAATCAGTAATGTACAGAAATGTGTTTCAGTTCTATGGCCTCAGACATCTGAATCTAATGAGAGCCTCTCTTGCATTATCACACAATGGAAGGGCAAAGAGAGGGCAGGAAAGAAATAAAAAGTGGCCAAAATCACATTTTTATAAAGGACACATTGCCACCATAATGATATTAACTTATTCACAAAACCTTATGGCCCAGCCACCTCTTAAATATCTTGTCTTTTAAAATGTAGTAATTAAATTAATTTTATATGTACGTGTGTCCTGGAGTGCATATGAGGGCAACTGCCTCAGGGGTCGTCCTCATCTTCTGCTCATTGAGGCAGAATCTCTGTTGTTTCTACTATTGTGCTGCATAGTCCAGGCTAGCTGAGCTTTGGGGTAAATTTTCCTGTTTCCTTCTTGCCATCGAAGTGCTGGGACTGGAAGTGCAAACCTCTGCATCTGGCTTTTTATTGCACCAGGGACAAACCCAGTCATCAGGCTTTCATGTCTAGTGCTCTTACCTACTGAGCCATCTCCCTACCATGTCCCTGTCCCACCTCTTAACACTGTTACTAACAGTAACAGTCAACTTTCCAACTTACGCTTGGAGAGACATAATCAACATGTAATATATACTTTCTTTAGCTGTTTTATTATTTATACAGTGTTTTGCTCACATGTGTGCCTGCAGGCCAGAAGAGGGCACCAGGTCTCATTATAGATGGTTGTGAGCCACCATGTGGTTGCTGGGAATTGAACTCAGGACCCTTGGAAGAACAGACAATGCTCTTAACCTCTGAGCCATCTCTCCAGCACTTCAGCTGTTTTAATAGTGCCCCCCCCCATGAGCAAGGCCTTGCTGACGCTATGGCAGCCACTCATTCAGCTCACCCTTATGAATTTTCTTCGGCAATACTTGGCCTCTGGACAATCACACCACATAGCAGGAGCCTTGCTATGGAGGGGTCCCAGAGACTTCTGCTCCAATGAGGCTAAGGTTATGACCAGTGCCTTAGAGGCCTGGCTCTCTCAAACCAGTAGGATGAAATACTGGTGAATCTCAGAGCAGGGGGTAGGAATGGCTGGCAAAGGCAAGGCCAGTGCCAGGATGGAGTCACAGTGGGGAATCGACATCAGTTACAGAGAAGAGCCCAATATCCCAGAATGGCTCAATATAGGACAGTATGTCTAGAGAAAACATTGTATAAATGTCTGTTGATAAGAGAGAAACATTTGGCATTAACAGCTGTTGAAGAGTCGGAGGCCATGTTGAATCTGTTAACCCTTTCGTTTCCAAGAAAGTACCAGTGAAAAAGCACAGGTTAGTCATTCATCTCATTCCACTCAATACTAGTTGGTCCTTAGTAGAGAGTAGGAGTGATACATTCAGAGAACAGACAACTCAGGATTTAAAGGTAAGCTATGATCTTGCTTCCTGTGTGGGAAAATGACTCTTTAAGGGAAAAGTAAGGGGTTTGATGTAATTTATATATTATTCTCTATCATCCATGAAGGAAGAGATGCATTTATGGGGTCTACCCTGCCCATTTTCGCTGGCTCATCCTGGCTAGATGAGCAAAGGTCTGTTCTACAGGTGGCCAAGACTCCATAGACACACCCTCTCTTTCTTCACTGACCAAAGGGCACAGCAGTGAGGCTGAGGCCAGTCCATGGACAAGATGTTGCTGACAAGACCATAGCTTAGAAGCTGAGGGAGGAGGGCAGGGGCTCTTGACTGGATGGCATGACTCGGGGAGATGCTCTAGAGCTTACTGTCTCTCAGAACTGTTCTGGGAGCCCAGGAGCCACAGAGCCCAAGGAAATAACTAAGTGTTGCTATATGGAGGTCAAGACAGCCTTTTCGGTGTACAGCTCATTCAACCTTTGAAGGACACACTCTGTTAAATACAACCACCTCAGATGGCTGCCCCACAGGGGTTGAACAGAGAAATTCATTCCAAGTGCATGCATGAGCAGCCTTACATTAAACACGGCATTGTATGTGATGAAGATTAAAACCCTAGGGGTGTGGATGAGGGAGTACATATACATGGTTGGATCTGGGCGCAAAGGAGGAGGGAAATTCTGGGCCAGAAGCCATGTGATTTGGAGCCAAAATGTAAAGCTCTATAAACCTCAGTGTACTCACCCATAAATCATACCTAGAAACGCCCACCCCATGGAGTGATGAGCCTTGAACCGGAGATTGCCCACAAAGAACTTAGAAGACTAACTGGCCCCAAAGAAACCCAGTAAATAGCTGGGATAACAAAGCAAAGCGACCCCCGAAGCCAGGGCCGTGGGGGCCTTGGGTGGAGAGCTTTCGGTCCCTCCCAAATGTACCCAGGGTCTCAGTTCTATTTTATGAGCTTTGTAGAGCTGTATCTCACCTGTGGTTCAAACAACAGGTGGCAAAGAGCTCTGCTGGGAGGGGAGCATCATAATCCCAGCCCAGGGTCTTACTGCCCGTCTGAAAAGAAGCTTTAGAAGGTAGGCAGTAAGAGACAACCGCTACAGCCTGGCTGCCCAGAGGTGTTCTCAAAATCACGGTCCCCTTGGTAACAGTAAAGCAGGAGTCCAGGAGGCAAGCACACACAGTCTTTGTCCAAAATGCCAAGACTCTAAAGTTCTGCCAAGTCCAGAAGGGAAACTTCTAGAAGGAGACCCTATGATGCATTTAAACCAAGGTGGTTGTCAGAAGCCATTGCCTGCTTTAAAAAGCCAGAGAAGGCTGGGGAAGGAGAGGGGCAACAGGGTAAGGACAGGGCTAAGGAAAGAAAGGAGTATGTCAACTGAAAACTCCAAATTAGGTAAAGCAGCAGAAATAAGGAAAACCCAATGACTTATATTGCTTCTGACAACCAATCATGCATTTGATAATGTGTAACATATCATAAATGTTATGGTAACATAAGACTTCATAAATTCAAACCGAATGCCAGAGACATATTCATTTACCCTCACACTTCCATCATGTATCCCCCTTGTCTGCATCCTGCCTGCCCCTAACTCTGTAAATGCTGGAAGAGTCTCACTCTACCCGCTGCTCCAATCAGTGACAGCAGGAAGGACGGGAAATGGAAATCAGCACCACACCTTACTTGGTACTCCCAGCCACAGCCCCTCCAGGGAAACTGCAGAAGCCACGGGCCCAGGTACCTCAAGTATACTGTGTGAACTCTCCCTGGCAACAGCAGGCATACAACAGTGCCATGCCCTGGACCCCCTACAGTGTCATGTGCAACAAGCTGTTTGGAGTCACACCCCCATACAGAACAGAGAGCTTCTTCACCAGCCATGGCTGGGAGTATTATTTATTTATTTATTTATTTATTTATTTATTTATTTATTTATTTATT
>OU015742.1:172797132-172814875 GCA_907169655.1 Acomys percivali | reverse complement strand
ATTTATTTATTTATTTATTTATTTATTTATTTATTTATTTATTTATTCGAGACAGGGTTTCTCTGTGTAGCCTTGGCTGTCCTGGACTTACTTTGTAGTCCAGGCTGGCCTTGAACTCACAGTGATTTGCTTGCCTCCGCCTCCCAAGTGCTGGGATTAAAAGCGTGCATCACCACCACCCGGCTGCTGGGAGTATTTTAAAGCCAACCAGTGCTAAGAACAAGGGAAGAAAACATTACACAGACTACTACCCTTTCATGCCCCTGCTCCCGAGTGGGAGGTGCCGCTCTCGTAGGTAATTCAGTACCCTTCACAGGTAAGTTAAATGTCATTCTAGATCCAGTTGTCTTTCAAGAAAAAAAAATCAGAGTGAAGGAGGGAGGGAAGGAAGGGAGGGAGGGAGGGAGGGAGGGAGGGAGGGAGGGAGAGAGAGAGAATGAGAATGAATGGATGAATGAAAATGAATGAGCATACGGGCCATTAACTGATCCAAAGGAATCATTAAGACTAGCATTCCTTTCCAGTCCCCCATTTAATTCTTACACTTAAAAATTTAAGCAATAGTAACATGGACAAAACCTCTCATACCTCAGACAACATAGCATGTGGCAAGCTCTGGAGCAGTATAAACCTGTCTCTACAGCTTGAAGCATAACGTATTCATCTTACCAACCCAGCTTTGAGCGGTAAGGCTGGACATGACAAGCTCTGTGTTGAAGGATGTTGTGGGGATTAATAAAAACCATGCAAACGAAACAGCCAAACCTGAAGCCTGTAGCAACCATGCAGGTACTGTCATAGGCTACACCCGACCTCCCGACCTCTGCCACTAAGAACCTTTTAGTTCTGCATGGAGCCCTGGAACCAAGCATGAGGACCTGAGATGGCAGAAAATGGGTCCCATGCAGACTGCCTCCTGCTTTTTGCTACCTCCTGCCTTGCAATGCCTTTTCACAAGAGCATGTACGGCTCAAAAACAGGATGACCACAAACTTATCTCCCACATTGGGAAAACTAGAGAAAAGGCCAGAAAAAGTGTCGAATGCTTTCAGTCTTTGAAGGCAGGCGACAGGAAGCTTGGGGCTTAAGGGTGTCCTTCTAAGAGCACAAGTGACGTTTTGCAGGAGATTGTCTACAAGCACAGATCCTCTGTTGGGACTTTCATGCTCACTGTGAGGTTCAACTAGGAAAAAAATACTGAGTCTCCTATCTGAGCCCAACCTTCAAAGATTGACTTTTATAATTCATTGCAGTGTAGAGTAAAAAGATATCTATAGGAATATTTTTCTGCACAGTTCAGTAAAAAAAATTATGCACTCCTAAAAGTCATAGAGATATAAATAGCATATCATCCATTAGCCTAGGAATTTGGCTGGGTTTGATGACTTTTTTTTTTTTTTTAAACTGAGAGTCTATCTTAAAGAGTCATCAGAGAAAAATGAAAATAGTGATATGTAACGAATGAGGAAGAAGTAAATTCTAATTCCTTGTCCATCTCTTTTGCTTGCTAGTTTTATGACTGTGAACCAACCGCTTAATGCCAGACACTTGCCCAATGGTGTAAAAAAGGAGGCTAGCAGCGAGCAGGAGCCTAAGAGTCACCAACAGCTTCCTAGAGACTTCAGCTCCTGCCTCTGGCACGCCTTCACTGACCCTGTCTGTGGGGAGAGGCCCCAGGACCTCATGAGTCACAGGCTCCTTAGGTGATCCCGTGACTCACTGTACAGGAACTAGGAGGCATTTCAAGTGAGACACTGCCAGTGCTCTGGCGAAAGTGCTCATCCAAATGTCAGTCAGTTCATGAAGATGTGGAATCCTCCTTTCCTTTCACTTTCCCCAACCAAAGGCTTGCTCCATGAGTTCTTCACCCACAACTAAAGAACCAAGGCTAAAATGCAGCATCCTGTCCAACCTTCATTTCCAAGCGAACCAAATACATTTCAATGTCCTTGACTCACAGGTCACTGCCTTGGCCAAGAGATCTCATAGCGGTTTCTTATGTTGCCTCCCAAATGAAAGCGTTTTTGTTTTGTTTTGTTTTTGTTTTTTAAGCTAGACAAACAGGGTCTTCAGTTTGGCTCCAAAGCCCTGTGTCTCTTTTACTTCCTGTAACTGCTCAGATTTCTCTTAAAAAAAAAAAAAAAAAAAAAAAACTCATCCAGCTATTTGGCCTTCTTTCCATTACAAGTTAGAGCTGGGAGGGTCACTGAACCAGGGGATTTGGAACTAGATAATAGTATGCAAAAATAAAACTTCTCAGAGCCAGAGGAGAATGATGGGGAGAGAGGCTCATTCCATGGGAGCCAGTGTTCAGAGCGCTGTGAGTGGGCCCAGCACTCGGCCCCTGACGGTTGGACACCAGAGTCTTTAAAGAGAGAAATAAAGGTCACATAATAGTAAACCTGCCCCAAAAGTAAAGGTATATGGTTTAATACATTAACAAATATATTTCTTACTCCTTGTCCACATGGAGGTTTTCTGTACTCGTTTGGCGTTTTAGGGTCTTTTCTCTCTAGAAATAGTGGTAACAACTAGTTTTATGACTCTATGTGACAAAAATGCTTTCGTTTCTATTTAAACTTTCAGAGTCTCTAAGGTGCTCAAAATCTCCTAGGGAAGATTCACTCTTGAGAGAAGGTCCATGATCTGTCTTAGCTGAGGATTAGAATAAGGGACCTTCAACAGAAGTGTCAGGGACCAACTGCACAGGTGTTTTTAACTGAAAATGCCCAAATCTTAAGAGCGAGCAGAGCCTCTTTTACTGGTGTCCATTGAGAAATAGTGCCAGCAGGCATACTGACTTTTTTCTTTTTCTTTTAAAAAATGTTATTTTATGTGTATAGGTGTTTTGCTTGGATGTCTATCTATACATCACATGCATGCAGCGTCTGTGCATGGCAGGAGAGGGTGTTAGATCCCCGGAAGTGGACTTATAGATTGTTGTAAGCTGCCATCCAGGTGCTGGGACTTGAACTTTGGTCCTCTGGAAGAAGAGCCAATGTTCTTAACAGCTGAGCCAACTGTCCATTCCCTCGACACTGACTTTTTTCCCCCAAGGAGTCATATGAAGTGTGTGTGTGTGTGTGTGTGTGTGTGTGTGTGTGTACACGTGCAAATAAAGATATAGATATTTGTGTCTTGAGTGTGATAGTAATAGGCCCTTCGTGTAGAATTTCCTCAGATTTTTCTTTACTTATTATCATACCTACCTACCTACCTACCTGGTGGCCTGGGGGGGAAAAAAAAAGAATTCTTTAAAAGTCATCATTTTGCTAATCTGTTCAATACTTGCTTAGAGCACTTCTGTTGAAGAGAGTGGGCAAGAGTTCAGATTTCACACTTGAGCAGTCTGAAGCGGGAGGGAACATTCACACTCAAGGCAGTGGACTTGGCTGGAATTCCATGTTCCCTTGGCTATTTCTACAGATATTTATGCTTAAAAGAATTTCCTCCCACCTAGGAGCATGGCCAAATTCTCTTTGCATGTGTGAGCTTTGAGTACTCCTTCCCCCCTCCCCCCCTCCCCCTCTCCCTGTCTCCCCCTCTCCCTCTCTCTCCTCTCCCCCTCCCCCCCTCTCTCCCCAAAAACACCAGCCGGTAAGCAGCTGTGCTGGGGTGAAATGCAAGCAAGGCAGTATGATCACCTAGAAGCTGTCTGTGAGAAGCGCTTCTATTTGAGTTACGGTAGCTATGTATGATCTCTTGGAATCAGAAGCAAAGATACCAGCGCACAGCATTTACCCTTTGAGTGAACATGGGTGTAAATCTCACATGCCGGCCCCATCTCCTGTGACTTCTATGGACCCTCAAGTACGGAAGCCATCTGCCTATGAAGATGGCTGGAAGACCCTTCCCTCATGTGCCATGGGCCAAGTTCAGGGCTCTGGCTTAGTTACTTAAAGGAACCCCTATGAAGATTCTAGTGGACTGCTTCCTGTTCTTCCATAGCTCTCAACAGGGTTTCTGAAGTGTTGCTGCGCTCAGTATTCCTAGTACCCTGCTATACACATGTTTCCTTGCAGTTGTCATGGTAGACGTGAAACTCTTTAGCTGACTACTAATGCTTTAAGGGATTACTAAGCTGCAACATTCAATACATGGAAGAGTGATTCAAGATTGGGTTCACATATTAATAAAAGAATGTTTCTTTATTGATGTTTGTTTTATGACGAAGGCTCACATTTAGCCCAAGTTGGAATTTGCTTCCTGTTGCCTTAGCACACTAAGGAGGATTTCTGTGTCTCATTCTTTTTCACCTTCTTTCAGAATAAAGGCCTTACATGTGTGTTGGACATTGTCCTTAGCTATGAAGCTACATCTTCAATGGGCTCCTAATTCAGGGCTTGTGAGAACAGCAAGAGATGTAAGTGCTTGATATAACTGTGATCCAGAGGGAAGTGGGGTTGATGAAGGCTTGTGTCTTCACAGTGATGATGTCTGAGTCTTTAAAAAGTACAAAATGGATTCTGAGAGAAGTCCATTGTCAGAAAGGATGGATACTCTGAAAAGACTGGATACTCAAGTCCAACCTACAGCATTGAGAAAGCCACGGATCCAAATAAAAATTAGGACCTTGATAGTATTGGTCGTGTCAACAATATATTGGCTCATCCCTCAAATGTTCAATAACTTTAGGATGCCTCCTAAAGGCATCCTAAGGAGATGAAAATACTATTATAAAGTCTATTCAAATAAACTACCTATATGAAAAGGTCATCTACTTCCAATCTGTTGAAATAAGAGAGTCATAATATTTATTTCATCAAGAGGGTGTGAGGCTTAGCCAGGATTAATTTATTTCATTACTCCTTCTAGGGAAATTCAAAATTTATATAATGCCATATGTGGGTTGTAGGAACAGATTTCAGGAGGATTTGATGAAAAATACTCGGAATGTTTCATCAGATTTTGCATCATTTTCAAGCATAGCCACCCACACTCCAACTTCCTGAGTCATCACAAGGAACCTGGTACTTCAAAAACTTCCCAAATGCTAGTCTTAGCCAATTCACTGTGTATATTGCTACCTCTTTAATCATCCCAGAACATTTATCAGTGGTAGGGCCTTCTATCACTCCTCTACACTGTCTTTTCAGGTAAACTGAGCAATAAGAGGGTATCAGCTCCCTCCATTTTTTTCACTCTAGCATCTAACAACAGTAATGAGCAGACATGGGGTGATCCAATTTGTCGAACAAATGCTGGGAGGGATCCTCTGTTCATTTATGAGGCAGAATCCAGCCTGTGCCACCAGCTACGGCTACCTTCCTACTGCTGATCTATGCTGGGCACCATCCTAACGTCTCCCCCTTCTGCCTATCCTTGATTGTCTGTTCTTTAATGCACAGGCTCTCAGCCTCGGTAGCACATTAGAACCACCTGGGCGAGCTTTACACACAAAATGGATGCTGATGCACATGTGTGTTCTCCTGTTGTCACTTCCCAGATTGAGCTTTTGCTTTAGCTAGTTAACGTGGGACTCTGGCACTGGTATTTTATAAGAGCTCTCATGCTGAAGCTGCAGGGTAGCGAGGCTTGACAACTACTGGTTGGAACTGCTGAAGTCCCACCCTCTCCTGGTGTCTTTTCAAGACGCTCCTGATTTCGCCTTTCTTTAGACTCACACTTAGCCATGCGAGAGGCAGCCAGACACTGCCATGTGGTGGTGCTTCAGCATCCTTCCTCTGGACTCCCTCTCGGTTATTCATGAGTGCATGCATGTGCAAAGATAAAAATCCTCCATCCTTGACTGGAAGGTGCTCAAGACCAGGACTATGCCTTCTCCCTCCTGGTATCTCTGCCATGCACAGGGTGAGTTCACACATACTTTTAGATGATTTTAAATGACAGGGACAAGAGTAACCTTAGTAGAGGCCTCTTTAATTCTACTCTAAAGAAATATCTTCAGTTAGAAGAAAAATATTGCAAAATGGGCAGAGCACGATTGAAACAGTGCACGGAAGGAGTAAATAAAAGCCAAGTAGAAAAGAGGCCTGAATTCGTTCAAAAGAAAGCGTATCCCAGCTTCTTAAGAAGGATTTTTTTTTTTTTTTTTTTTTTTTTGCAAACACTGAAGCAGAATAAACAAGAGATTGAACTTGGCTTGTACCCCGATAAGGAGATTTCTTAGTTATATAATTTTGCAAAGTTTCCAGGATGTAAAGAAAATAATCAGCCGAGGGGGACACCATCCCCTGGACAATGCAATTTAACTCGGGCTGCTCAGCTGGACCTGACCCCTTCTGGCCCTGTGATCACAGACTAAGCCTTACATTCAAGAGCCCTGGTGCAGGCTAAAACAGAATCCTCATTCCACAGCTTGATCCCTTGGTAGAGTAGTCTCTGCTTGCAGACTAAAACCAAAACCAAAACCAAGAGACAAACACTGTCCCTGCTATATCTTCAAGTTGCTGTCTCAGTGGTATGGCTACCCTAAAACGGCTGCACACACTCTGCTGCTGAGAAGTTCCATGAGAAAGTATTTCTAGACTAATGTTAAAGGACTGTTTTCTTACTCATATCACCAAAAAGCCTTATCTTCATATGGCTTCATATGAACTAAGGCCACAGGAAAGACCGGGTGAGTTGCTGAGTCCACTATCTGCCAAGGCAAGATAAGGTCATCAGATTGAGACATGTTTCCTATATCGAACGTTATCCTAGGTATTAGCTCACAAATTTAACGACTTATTGCTGCAGAGATATTAAATGCATGTTCTCTCATCTGGATCAATAATCTGGTCATATTTTTATTAATTGTTCATGGTTGTTTGAAAACAAGACTCAAAGGTATTGAAGTCGGTTGCTGATTGATTAGTAACCAGGGCAACACGTACTCCTTTATAGATTATACCAATGACCCATCTAATGGGATATGAGTTCATAGACTGTCTGATCCATCCACACTTTGTTCCTCTTGCTTCTTGTGATCAGTGGCCTGTATTTGACCCTATCAGCCAAGATCCACACAAATCCTCACCAAACATAAAAAAAAATAGCGTTTGTTCTAACAAGTACTTCCTGTTGGCTCTGACAAAATGGACATGGATGAACATGCTATCATAAGGAGACCAAAATATGACTGTAACTTTGTTTATTTATAAATTATATCTAGAACTAGAAAAACTAGAATCTGAAAGGCTTGATTCCATGATACCGTGTGTGAGAGATCACAGAATTGATATGTCACAGGAGGAAAGCCATCTCAAATTGAAGGCAGAGATACTTTTTAAGAAGTAGGGTCTAGGGTCCATGAAATGGAAGAATCAATACTGATGTTGGGAATGCAAAGGTCCCTGTACTCAAAGATAAGCACTAAGGAAACCAGGAATGTTACATACGCACATTTGTCTCTTCAATGGAAGGGATGTGTACCTTTTCAGTATACCAGAAGGCTGGGAGTGGATATATTGTTAATAACCTGGTGACCTTTCCTATCTCTAAGGCCAGGCCTCACCCGAATCTCCTTAACATTTATCCCAGACCCTTCCTCCTTAGACCTTTATCTTCAGTTTTGTTTCTTAGTCAATAGGCCCCATCCTTACGGGAGACAGCACGTGTACTTTATAGCCTGGTGACCTCTATACTATCTGTATGACCAAGATCACACCAGATCCTAGGTCCTTAAGCAATAGACTCCATTTTTATGGAAGAGGTCACATGTACTTTGCAAAAGATAGTCATGCCTTAAGCTTTATTGTACACACAAGATTGAGATACCTGTTACCAGGAAATTTATTTCCAAAGTTGTATTGTACTTAAATATGTCTAAAATAAACTGCTTGGGGTTAGACTCTAGTAGTCTGAACCAACATCAGCTAACTAAGTCATGTTGACTGGATTTCCTTCTTGCCTCATGTGAACTGTTACTCTGCCAGCTCTGGTGGTCTCAGAGACCCCCACACACTGATTCACAGAAAACATTGCTATTTTCAGTGCTATCTCTTATAGCTACAAACAATGTTTATTTATCAGCATCCACCACCTAAGGGCACACCAACCATCTTTAGATTCTCTAGAAATCCTTTGGATGTATTCCATTGAGAAAAGTATTGGACTCAGAACCCAGGACACTGGAACCATTAGTGAAAAGGTGTCTCTGAGGTAACAGACGTGCTGGGGCCTGAAAACACAAGAATACTTCCTTGGATGGAAATAACCTGCTTTATCTTCTCAGAACAGGGCTGACCCAGTGACCAGGCTGGAATGTTATTTACACAGGCCCAAGAAAACCAAGAAGAATCCTCTGGTCTGTAACCAAGGACATCCATAAAGTTTGTCTAAAAAAGGAAAATGCTCATGGCTTTATTAGATGGTTCCTGCCTCTTTGCTAGAATAAGAGTCACTTTATCTCCTGCTGGTAAAAAGCAACATCATCCTGCCCCATAGCCCCCAGAAAGGCCCACCAGTACTACCCACTTCTTTATTAACCTTGATTTGATGTGTACTTAGACAGCAAATCTAGCATCTGGATTCTGCCCTATTCAAAACATCAGGGTATCCACCCTGTCTTTTCCCTTTGCTGACTTTCAGGAGAGATGTTAATGCAGTAGGGTAATTGAGGTAGGGTATCACGAGATATAAACGTCCTGAATTTTAAAGAGATCAGGCTGTAGGGTTCCTTTCTTTGGAGCAGGGAGAGAAGATTGAGGAGGGGATGAACAGTGTTCCTTTCTGAAGGGAGGGATTCTCCCTTGAGGCCAGAAACCTAAACAAGGGGCTCTGGGAAAGTCATCATCTTGTCAGAGGATCCTCTGACGTTATTTAGTATGTTAAACCACTAGCATATGTGGCAATGTAAAAGTACCCAGAATCTGGGTGTATGCACTTAGCAGAAGTTGTCCATTTTTAGGGACACACACACACACACACACATACACACATACGCTAAGAAAAAGCACGACAACTATCTAATTTACTCAACAAATATCTAATGAATTAATCATTTGGAGATGGAGGATTGAAAACTCCAAGTGTGGTCGCCTGCCATTCACAAATGTTAAGGAAATGCTAACTCCGCACGATCCACTCTTACACAGCGTTCCTGCATGTGGCTAGCTCCTCCCCACTCCACCCAGCCTCCCCTGTTTCATTTTAGTTGCTGTTAGGACAAGAAAGGTCTCTTTAAGATCCTCTTGTCAGTCAGGATGGGCCCTGGACAGAAATGGTGGCAAACGTCTTCAGATACTCTGATTTCCAGTTCATCTTTTGCTCTGACCTTCATGGCTAGAGAATTCTGTGGGTGCACTCACTCACCTGCCTTCTCTCTGCATCAAGGTACTGGAGAATCAGCCTGGTGTTCACACAGTGACTCCATGTGTTTCCTAGTGCAGCTACCACGCAGCCGGATCCAGAAGTGCCTGGAAGGAGACAGGACAAAAACCAGCGTTCAGAGGCTATCCTTATATGACATTTGACCTAAGCTCAGTCACCGTTCATACGCAAGTCTCAGGCCACCACCACAAAAGTGGATGACTTAGAAGAGGCTGGCATTAAGGAGCTGGAGACTAAGTAAGAATGAGCATGGGGTCCTTCAAACCTTAGCGAAAGTGACCATCAATGGACAAACAAAGGCAGTCCAAATGACCAAGAAGATGCGTGATGTGCAACTAAGCTATTGTGGATGAAGAACCACACCTCTCCCATCCCTGGCAGAAGGGCTCAGTGTTTACGAGCAGCCTCTGTATACTTGAACTAGGAGATCTTCCTTTAGACTGGTAACCATCTTAGCTCAATTTTCCTTATCAATTCCATGGCAGATACATGTAACATTCCTGTGCCCTCCCTCCCCCATGTACATCCACACCCAAAAGGGGGATCTGGAAGAGCTCAGCCTTTCACATCCAGTCTGCTCTACTTTAAGAGAAACATTCCTTTACCTTCTAAGACTTTCCTGTAAGGAGGAGGATCTGAGCTGGACTTCATCTGAATTCCTAGCTTACTACTCCAAACTGCCTGTGGGCTGCTATCTAATGTCTGCCAAGCTTTGCTGATCCCTTCTGACATGACCAGGAAAACACCGCTGCTTCGTTCAACCCCCATCTTTCTCTTTAGCGGTGAGATGCCAAACACTGCATCAGGAATCCAGCTCCTTCTAATCATGTCTGACACATCCTGAGGTACCCTTCCCACTCTTGTTCCCTCTTTGACTGCAGGCCATGATGGGGCTATTGGCCTGAGGGGGCCCCGTGGAACACTTTGCTTCCCCATCACTGAGATGCTATCTCTTTTCAATGAGGAGACTGAGAACATAGATGTTCGCTACATTAGATGAAACAAAATGAGGCATCATGTGTAGCCTTCTTGTGGCATCATCTCAACAGCATGACCCTTATGGTCAAGTAGTAACTGGTCCTCTTTCCTGGGATGAACAAACTTTAAGGGAGTACCAGCTCCATCAAGCTTTAAGTTCTTCGGTCCTAAACACCACAGCAGAGAAATGATGTTCAGTGGGTCTCAGCTGAAAGTGATTTTGTTGGCTAATGCCTAGTGCGAGGGTTACTGATATTTGGAAGGTAGAGGCCAGCATTGTTGCTGAACTTCCTGTAATGTCCATAACAAGACTATGACGAAGGTCTACCCACCTCACATTATAGCAGTTCTGGAAAAAATGAAGTTACGTAATAAATGAATTAGCTGGAAATCAACAACACAGGCTTCAATAAGAAGACTTAAAGACTTTAGCACAGAACAGAAAAGAGTAAAATTTAGAGCCACTTTGGCTCATTGTAATTGTATATACAATCCAAAACACAAACAGATGAAGGTGAAAATAAATAAATCTGGCCTGTGGGAATCAGATTACAACACCCCCCTCCCACCACCCCATCCCTCACCCCAGGATTTAATCCTTAGTAGCCCCCAATGCCTGAGGCTGAGATGATAATGCCGAAACAATATATTCTTCGTGCTTTACCTCCTGCCCCTGGCTCTCCGTCTGACTTCACCTCTCTGAGCTCCCTCACTAAATGGCTCACTGTGACCTTTTCACTTCTCTGTTCTCATCATCCTTGACCTCTTGTCAGCAGTTGATAAAGCTACCCCCCTTCCCCCGCTCCTTGCCAGAGAGTCTCCTGGCCTTCTCTGTTGACTTTACCATGGAGAGCACTTCTTTGGCCCTTCTGCCTTTCATCTCTCTTTTCTTGGTTTGGGTAGAGCCCGGGGAATTAGGCATGGTCAGTTTGGTTTTTTCTTTCCTAGCTAAATAACAGCTGAAAAGCCATTGGGTCACTATGAAATTAATTTTCATTAGTAAGAGGCCAGGTCTTTATTATTTCAGAGATGAACTCAATTCCAATTTTCTTGAGATGTACAGTCTTTCTTCCATGTCTACTCCCCCCTACACACCCCCGCCCAGTGGTATATGCTCTTTGTCCATGGTACTGGGTTGCATAGGAATGTTTTCCTGTAAGACTTTGAGCACAGTCTCCCACACCTCTGTAAAGAGGTAATTTTGTCTTTCTCTCCTCTTTCTCCTTATTAGTCATCTTTGTTTTACAGTTTCCTTTCTATATACAGGCCATATGTATACATATGATTTTATGGATCTATAAAAAATCTACCCTGAGTAAGAGAAAATATATAATATTTGCCTTTTGGGGACTTGATTTACTTAATACAAATATCTCCAGTTGCATCCATTTTACTGCAAATGA
The DNA here is from genome assembly GCA_907169655.1 of Acomys percivali. NCBI lineage: Eukaryota > Metazoa > Chordata > Mammalia > Rodentia > Muridae > Acomys > Acomys percivali. The sequence continues at coordinate 172,803,221 of OU015742.1, read as the reverse complement.
TAGAACTTTATTTTTCTTCACAGCTGAAAAATTTTCCGTGTGTATGTGTATGTGTGTGTGTGTGTGTGTGTGTGTGTGTGTGTGTGTGTATCATGTTTTCTTTACCCATTCCTTTGTTAATAGACCTAGGTTGATTCCATACTTTAGCTATTCACTTTATGTATATGGATGTTTTGTCTGCAAGTGTGCATGTGCACCATGTGTGTGCATGGTGCCCACTGAGGCCAGAAGTGGATGTCAGGTCCCCTGTAACTGGAGTTATGAACAGTTGTGAGTTACCATGTGGGTGCTGGGAACTGAACCCAGGTCCTCTGTAAGAGCAGGAAATGCTCTTAATTGCTGAGCTATTGTCTCTGCAACCCCTCTTCTGATTTCTGAAAAGAAAAACCAAAAACAAACGTTTTGAGTCAATTTTCCTAGTTTAAAAGTATTGACTCAGTGCAGAGGCTATGCTCAGTGGTGCAGCACTTGCTTAGCATGTAATGGTCCTGGGTTCGATTCCACCCCACCACACATAAAATTTGGCTAAATAGTTAGATTTTTAAGTTTTTTTTTTCAAGACAGTGCTTCTTTGTGTAGTCCTGGCTGTCCTAAAACTAGCACTGTAGAGAAAGCTGGCTTTGAACTCTCAGTAAATGGACTGCCTCTACCTCCAAGTGCCAGGATAGAAGGCCACCACCGCCCAGCTAAACAGATGGGCTTCAGGCCCACCAAGTTTTTCTATCTGCCCATGTGGTATGGCCTCATGTCTAAAATCTACCCTGTGTCCAAGGAATCCCTCTCTCTCTAACGCCAACCTCTCTTATCATCACAGAAATGATTACTGTCTCCCTTGACCAATGTTCCATAGTACTTTTAAAAATTCTTTCATTTACCTCTATTTTCTATTGTGGTGTATTATTTGTGTGACTTTTGTATAATGTACATGATAAAAGAGCCCGAGGCACGTCTGGCTTGTGGCAGCAGGCCTGAATCACTTAACACAAGGATGCTTACACTGATTAAATGACTAATAAGTTATTTCCACTCAATGCTGTACTGAGTTATAGACTTGTTTTAACAGCATATTTACATTCTTAATTCTACCTTAAGCTAGAATTAATAGGTTTGCATTTTTTCCAAGCAAGCCGTAGACATTAGCTGTTTATGTGTCTGCTAAGTGAGAGGATCAAGTGAGGCTCAGCTTTCCAGTGGGCCAAGAAAAGGCTACATGTCAGTAATTAGGAGTTACTAATTGGTTAAGAACTTAAAACTTTTCTTTTGGTGGTGATAAAAGTGGAAGAGTATCCCAGTTCTAAAGGAATATAAAGGATACTTTAGAGATCAGAGCCACATTCAGAGCAGGAGCAACTATTTTAAAAATTTCCAAAAAAAAAAAAATCTATAAAAGAGCTGTAAAAAAATTGCATCAAAGTGAATAAATAAGCAAATGATTAAAAAAAATAAAGCAAACCAAAAAAACCCTATAGCACTAGGCCAGTGAAAATGGGATGGATCGGTTGCAGAGATGTGGCTGTTCTTCGTTCAGGTAAACTTGGTCCCAGCCAAGGGCCTCAAGGACAAGTGTCAGGGAAAAGTCTGAACAAGCGGCCTTCAGGAGACATGTTTCAGAAGCACTTACAAGCATCAGGCCAGTGTAAGAGTAACCTGAGCAAGGCCTGAAGGTTAAGAATGACGAAGACAGTGCTGTCAGAGGTTCTCTATGCTAGGCGCAATGTAAGCCCCTCAGATGGGGGGGGGGCTTACTGTGTTCAAATTTCATATCTCAGTACACCTTTTTTGACCCCTACAACAGCCTATGAGGTAGGCGATATTATCAATTCTATTGAGGGACTTAAGCTATGAGAGGCTAAGCCATTTCCTCAAAGTCACATGACTGTTTAATGACAGAGCTAGGGTTCAAAACCAGGCTGTTAACCAGTACTTCAATTAGACTTCTCTGGGCTCATCACGTCTCAAAGATGAAGGATCCTGTTATTCTCCTGTGCACAGGGGCCGAGAAGGGTCCTGGGTTGCCCAAAGGCCCATCTCAGGCACAGGCCTGACAAGCCATCTTATCACTCATCTGACACTGCATGTCACTCAGGCTCCACATTCAGCTTCCTTTGTTCTGATGTGAGGTGATAACCCAGGGCAGTAGGTCTCCACAAAGGCAGCGCAGGCCCCGGCTTGGCAAGTTATTTAACCTTGCTCAACTGGCCCAGCAGCTGTATTCACACAAGCCAGGTGGCCTACAGCTGACCCTCTCTGGTTAGAGGCTTATAACTACGGCCAGGATAGGAAGGACATCTCATTTCAAGGGGCCTCAAATACAAGTGAAGAACTGAAGGTGCCCCTGGTGGTGGGATCACCGAGACAGGAAGGTGGGGAGGCTGCCGGTTACTATATATATATCATGGCCTCATTTTCTATTGGAGAACTTAGTGGTCTTTTCTGTCTTTTGAGTTTCTCTAGCCTTCCCATGAGAGGGCTTGGCATAAGTGACCATTAATGCTGTTTATGGGAAATCTGAAGTCGGAAAAGTCTGCTTACTGGCTCTTTGTAAAAGGTGATTTCCTGCCCAGTGACCTAATTGGTCAGGAAGCTGATAACTAGGTCTCTTCTCTATGCTCATTGTAAGCAGAAGTTATAAAAACTGGGGCATTCTCCCTTCCTCCCATTTTTGAACAACTGTGATATTTTAGACCTGCCAAGGCTGTGTGACTTCATTGTCTGGAATCTGGTGGATTCCAATACAAAAAAAAAAAAAAAAAAATCAAATAAATGAGCTGGGATTTGAAAATATTTTCATTACTTGGGATTTTTCATGATCACAGGGTTGGGCCTGCAAAAGCGTTTAAGTAAGGTTCCTGGTACAGCCTATTTCATTCACACCGAATCAAGGCTCTCAGAGACTTGGTTAGGTGAGTCAAAGCCTGCTGTTCTCCTTCTGTGATTGCTTACCCATCTGTAAAACTCAAATAATAATTCTTGCCTCCAGGCAACCGAAGGTTCTTGGTGACCCTAGATGGAGATGCTTGATATGGCTAAATGGCAGGGACAATGATGATCAAACACAGGAGATGAAAGTTGAGGAAGAAAAGAAGTTTAATGGCATCTCTCTCTCTCTCTCTCTCTCTCTCTCTCTCTCTCTGTTTTTCATTCTAATCATTACTCAAGATAGCAAAGCTTAGGAATGAAGTGGTGAGGAATGGGGCGTAGGTTCTGAATCGTCTCCCAGAACTGCTATCTTTTGGAGCCGGTTCCCAACCTCTGGTGGGAGCTGAGCACGAAGACACACATTTCCCTGCTCTGGACCCACGGGGTGTAGCCCTCATGGTTTCAAGCTGGAGGAGGATAGCCAAGTTGTGAGGGAGCCTGGTTCCCAGAGGGTGATGGGCAGCTGGTACCACTCTGTGTCAGTATTTAAAAGGGGCCTGGGAGATGGGGTGGGGTGGGGTGCTGTAATGAAAAAGTTTCTTTTCTGGAAAAAAGTTGAATTTACAATGTCTCTGTTAAATATTTCTAAGAGGTCGGACTGAATTGCTCGTGAATGGCAGAAACATGTTTGTTCTGTGGCAGAGTGCTCAACTTTAAAAGAATAGACTTTTGCATGTTTAAAAACAGGTGGGGGAAAACTCCTCCCAAACAAATAACCAACAGCCCCCCAAAACTAAACTAACAAAGAAGTGACTTCCAGAATAAGAACAGGAAAAAAAAAAAAAAAAAAAAAAAAAAGGAAAAGTTTATGGGTTTCAAGCACTGAATTTTTTGGATACTTGGTCCTCCTTGTCCTGTTGGATAAAAGGTAATATACTGAGACAAGAAGTAGAATTAAAAACCATACTTATGAAATACTTTCAGCACTGAAGTAAGTGCAGGGAAGGGTAGTGGGTTACCAGGGGAACTTTCTATGTCATGCTTGATGGGACTGGCTGGCCCTGTGGCTCTATTTCTGGTTTAGCTGCAGGTTTTCAAGGACAGCACGTGGGAGAAGGAACGTCTATAACAAAGAACTCCGGAGTAAGCTTCAGGACCCCGCAGCCAGGTCTCCTTCCCAAGCCTCTGTATCTTCACCCATAGCCAGAAGGAATTGTTTCAAAGTGGCTTCAAATGTTCCTGGCTTTACATAAAAACAGAAACAAACAAAAACACTGAGTCCATGGTATTTTGGCAACAAAAATTGGTTTCTTATTCACAGCTGTTCCATACTGTCTTTGAATTTCCAGGTCCTACTGAGCAACACATGAAGACAGTGTAAATGTATTGTCCCAGGGATTTTTCTTAGCCTGTTTGAACTACTACAATCTATGGGGACCAACTTCTAGCAAACACAACTTCAAATCAGCAAAGCTTGATCTCTAGTCAGATGGGGATGACCATCCATCCTTACCCCACCTCTCCTGTTCAGACCAGGCCAGGGGAGCTGCTGTTCTGTGGCAGCCATTTTACCGTTCGGTCTTCCATCTGATCTCAGGAAGCGACTAAAGAATCTTGGTCACCCCAGTAGAAATAGGAAGTAGGGGAAATACTCAGATTATTTCACCTTGGTTTTCCAAATAGTCTTGTTGGTGGCTCATCGGTTTTCACTCTGTCTGATGTGGAGAGACAATTTTAACAGCCACAGTTGAAGAAGATGGATGGGACACTAGCTGGGACAGTAGTTTTAGAACAAAGATTCAAGGTGACCTACAAGTTCCACGAGGCCACAGGGCAAAAGTATCAAGCAAAGAAATTGGGAAGGCTCAGACATTTCGTCTCTAGCAAAATTAATTTCCTTGGGGGCTTGTGGTTCACTAACTGAACCTGCGAACCAGCTGCATTTAGTGTGCACTCAACTTCCTTGGGTCTCTAAAATTGACAATTGTCTGTAGGTCAAGTTCCAACGGAAGTGACATTTCTGACGTAGCTCTATAAATAGAGTACTGGAAAAAAGCCATCAGCTGCACAGCCTGGCCCAAGAACCACACACTATCTGTTAAGCAACCATAGTATCTGCGCTGACATTTTAGCTGAGAAAGAAATATCTTGGGTTTTTTTTCCTTTTTTAAAAATAATTTTCTGTGTTTTGAGATTCTCAAAATACTTGGGCCCTATTAGCCATTCAGATTTGCAAAGAAGGATCTGAGGCATAACACCACCTAACTACTGCCTCACCCACTACCACTACCATCTGCTCACAGCCCAGTGGCCCAGCCAAAGAACCAGGCCACTTTGCTTTGGTAACGAGGACACAGTCATCTCTAGGGTCTGGTGAAAGAGAGGGAAGAGCTGCTGTCCAGTGTTTGCTCACATCACACTCAGCCTGACCCAGAAACACTCAAGAAAAGTGAGGCAGAAGCCATAAAAGGTGGGGCCATCAGCACCTTTGGAATGCAAGATTTAGAGGTGGATTAATCTCTCCTAGCAGCAGCAGGTGGGGCAGAAGCGGGGATGGGGGTGGGGATGGGGGGGTTGGGGGAGGTTGAGCTAATCGCTAGGATAAAGCCTGGTATGCGCCGGCACAAATCACTCACACAGTTCTACTGGATTTTGCATGGGGAGAAAACACTTATAATTTCCCAGAGTCTTGGAATGGTCGTGTAGGTTATTATCCAATCAGGATACTTTTGAAACTGAGATGGGTCATTTGAGTCATAACGGGACAGCAGAGATAAATTGAGACTGTTCTGAGTGAACACAGGTGTCATCTTATAGGGCCACCATGTAGGGACTGTCTGGAATTGGGGTGAGGAGGCTCACTCTTAGAAAAGGTCAGTCTGAAAACCATCCCATTTGGCAACCAAACCATTCTGACTATGTAGGGCTTCTCTGCTGTGCTTGCAGCGACAGGCATCAATATCCTTAAATATAGCTTGGAAGAAATGGCTAAAATAGTCCCAGTGTCTGAGTACAAAAAGGCAATCTCCTCCCACAGGGTCAGCTGGTAACACTACCCGGGAGGTCACTGGAGCCCCTGACCTCTCCTCCAGGAGCAACTGCTTTCTTCCTGGCACTTTCTATTTGAGGGGACAGTCCTGAGGGATGGCCTGTAACTAAGTCTCTCAACTCTGTGGCAAGAACGTGTGTGTGTGTGTGTGTGTGTGTGTGTGTGTGTGTGTGTGTGTGTG
>OU015742.1:172772796-172795115 GCA_907169655.1 Acomys percivali | reverse complement strand
ACACACACACACACACACACACACACACACACACACACACACACACACGAAAAGAGATCCTGTAGCAGGAGTTTGCATTTCTGCTTGCAATGGCCCAGGTGCGTTTGCCTTGGGAAATTGTCAGTGTCTTGTGACATGACTCTGTGTCCTCTTCATCTTGGAAACATAGCTCTGCAGAGTGCCTTTTGGTCCAGTGTTTAAAAATGTTGTCTGCTGACTTTACCCTCATCTTAGCTCCCAAGGGGAAGAGAGAAGAGAATTGTAAGTGCTTTTCAGAGTGGCCATAACTCATGTGTCTGGAGCTCTGTCAGAGGCGCCACCCAAAACATCCTGAAAGGGTAGAGGAGGGACAGCTGACAGCTTGTGGCATAAAACAGGTCAGGGCTAGAACTGGCCAGGCCCCTCAGTTAGAGACCCTCATTATGGCCCTTCCTCAAGCTGCTTGCCCTGAAGTTCTCAAGGCACCAAAGTGGTTGAGCTTTCAAGAGATCCAGCTCCTGCTGTCAGGAAGGGACACTGCTGCTCAGGGAGTCTGGATAAGCAAGGGACAGGGGACAGTGGTCCTCAGTGTCTCCAAGTCTGGGGTGCTGAGTATAGCTGATAAAGTCAACTGAAGTTTCTTTCCTTTGATCTCAAGACATGGGTACAATCATTACTCCTGGAGAGAGAGAGAGAGAGAGAGAGAGAGAGAGAGAGAGAGAGAGAGGGAGGGAGGGAGGGAGGGACAGAGAGACAGAGAGAGACAGAGAGACAGAGACAGAGAGACAGAGACAGAGAGACAGAGACAGAGGCAGAGACTGTGAGAGAGACAGAGAGAGAGGCCTAGCCACTGAAACCCACCTTGCTGCAGGCAGAGCTGAGGCCTGAGTGCAGGCCTTTCTGCTGGCCCAGCTGCCTCCCTTCTGGCATCTGAGAGCAAACTGCTGTGGAGAATGCTTTTAATTATCACCTAGCATGAATGTGAGGATTTATTGTTATGCTTTCCTCCCACCCATCTCAATTGCCCCTCTGGGAAGCAGAAGGACTGATAGGAATCAGTATAGCTCTTGCATGGAGAGAACGGAATGTGGGCGTCACACATGTCTGCTGCCCCGGAAGGCGCTGAGAAGGAGTGAGCAGTGGGAGTGAAGAGTTCGAGGTCTGTGCAGGCCTCTCGGGCGTCCTTGCCAGAGCATCCTCACTTCTCATGGTGCCCTGTCTACACTGGCTGCTGCTCAGTTTCTGCAGTGTGGCCTGCCTTTTTTTTTTTTTTTTTTTTACATCTGGAACAGGGTTTCCTTGAGCCAAGGCTTGGAGACGCTGCCAGACTTCCCTTTTGGAGGGTTGTGCACACACATGAGGGGTGTTCCCCTTGCATCAATAGAAGGCTCAAACACAGTTGGGCCACAGAAGAGAGGAAAAGTCTTCTATATAATAAGCATTCATAGTGAACTCTAGATGGTAAGCTGTAGAGTCCCAACAATGTGTAGATTACCAGTGTGTGTGCATGTGCGTGTGCGTGTGCGTGTGCGTGTGTGTGTGTGTGTGTGTGTGTGTGTGCGTGCGCACACAGTTACATCTAACGGGTGAAGTTACTTTTAGGCAATGGAGATAATCATGTTTCAACATTCTTTTCTTCCCCAGAGTCATCCCAATCTCCAGGGTTTAGTCGAACAGTTTTAGAAAGCAGCCTCATGACAGAGAGGAACCTGCCTAGGGATACGTGCTGGTGCCAGCAGAGTCATTTTAACTGGGGGAACTGGTTTCAGTGGGCAGTAGGCAGTCGGGACACATCTGCAAATATGAATTCTTAAGCAAAGCAATTTCCTTCTTCCTCACAGCCGCTGTTTATCCAGAGAAAGGACGGAACTATGGGTTTTCAAAACACGACCAGCGTCAGGAGAGCGAGCCAGACCACCAACCTGTGTACTGCGTCCACATCTCAGACATCAGCTGACAGAACAGTAAAGACTTACGAGGTAACATTTTTGAATAATGAGTGTGTTCCGGGTGCTGGGCTAAACACCTCAACTTATATTGTCTCTGTGAGGGAGGCACCACCATCATACCAATTTTCTAAGGGAGGAAGCTGAGCTGCCAAGAAACTTATTTGCCCAAGGCCACTTGGCAAGTGGCAGAACCAGGATGTGAGCCCCACAGTCTACCTCATTATTTCTCCTTTCATTATTTCCTTCTGGGAGGGAAAAGTTACCGACCCTCAGCCCACCCCATTTTTCCAGATATCCCCCTTTTTCCTCAATAAACCGTAATATATAATTTCTCATTTGGAGTCCTCTGTGCCTTTCTAGAAAAGCATATTTTAATAATTCTCTATTGTGGGGAAACTCAGTCAAGAAACTGATACTGAAGAAAAATAAATCTCCAGGTTTTCTTCAACTGGAAATATGTAAAATAACCCCAGCTGCTAAAAGCATGGCTGAGTCTCTTTCTAGGATCTTAATCTACACATCTGGATCACCTTCTTTGCCAGCAATAAGTGATTATGTATCTCTTTATGTCTGTAGACATGCCTGTATTTTGTGACATCTCTAAGCAGAGGTGTTACATTGGCCATCATTTCTGTTTCCACTGGCACTTTCATGGTGTATTTTCATCAGTGTTAACTCTACAATGAAAAGCTTGAACTCACAGAAACTCACCTGCCTCTGCCCCCTGTGTGCTGGGATTAAAGGTGTGCTCCATCACTGCCTGGCCCATTACAGACTCTTAAAGATGTCCATAAACTTTCTATAATATTACAATGGGCTCATCATGTTTATGAGGCAGCAATGGCACAGACAAAATCACACGTGTTAAGAACTGTTGACATTGGCTAGATCAGAGTAGGGGTTTGATGTTTACTATTTGTATTGTCCTTGGTTAGTGCAATAGTTTGAGCAGAACCCCCTGGGCCCTGATCCACCTATCATGATGTTCTTCTTGTAGGTTTCTAGGACCCTCTGGATCCTTCTATTTCCCCACTTCCTACATTTCTCTTACCTAGAGTCCCAGTAGGATGTCCTCACATCTATCCCAATCTCCTGGTAAGTGAAGACTTTCATGGGACATGTCTTTTGGGCTAGTGCCCAATTATAAGTGAGTATATACCATGTGAGTCTTTCTGCTTCTGGGTTAACTCACTCAGTATGATCATTTCTAGTTCCATCCATTTGTCCACAAATTTTGGGATTTCTTTGTTTTTAATAGCTGAGTAGTATTCCATAGTGTAAATGTACCACAGTTTCTTTATCCATTCTTCAACTGAGGGACATTTAGGCTATTTCCAGGTTCTGGCTATTATGAATAAGGCTGCTATGAACATGGTTGAGGATATGTGCTTGTTGCCAGCGGACAGGACATTCTCTACAGTTGTGTGGGGAGTGGGTACTGGCTCTGACATGAATTCTGGTGCCCCATATTTGACAACCTCCCCTTGGTGGGGAGGCCTGGAGGCACTCAAAGAAAGAATAAACAGGCTACCAATATGAGACTTGATAGCCTATGACCATATAGTGGGGGAGGAGGTCCCCCTCCATCATAGACTAGAGGGAGGGAGGGATAACAATTGAGTTGTAATCGGAATAAATTAATTAAATAATTTTTTTAAAAAAGAATTGTTTCACTGTACCGTAGGGGAGTCACATGCTACACAGTCCCTGGTTAGCACTGGGGCAGACACCCCTTACATCCACCCTGTGGCCAGGCTAGCTGCTTCCTTTAGGGGGCTCCTGGGGGTGGCTGCAGCTGTCTATGGCTCTGTTGGAGATGAAAGTCTCCACAGCAGCTCCAGCTCTAAATTAAAAACAGCACAACGGGGCCAGCGAGATGGTTCAGTGGGTAACGGGCCTCGTCCCCAAGCCGAATGACCTGAATTTGATTCCTGAGACCCCCATGGTGGAAGAAGAGAACCACCTCCTGTAAGGTGTCCTTTGATCTCTCTCTCTCTACACACACACACACACACACGCACACGCACACGCACACGCACACACACACACACACAAACAAACATGGCAAACAGGACAAAAAAAATAATAAGACAAATGGCAGAAAGACACCCCCCCCTCAAAAGCATAAAACTTTCCTTAAATTGATCACCAAGGAGAGATTCATTCAGGAGGCAGCTGCCTGCCAGAAGAAATCTAAATTCATTATTCTGTATTTTTCTTCACAACTGCGAAGTTTCCTATCTACCCCTGCCCCATCCCTTTCAAAAGAATAGCTCTACTACAATCATAAGCTTTAAAAAGTAGAAGCTTTCATTTCAAAAGGGATTTTTAAATGAAAACTCAAAAACCCACAGTGCTCACAAACTGCTTTGGGGGTAGGGGTGGGGGTGTCACCTTAGGAGATACTACTTTCACTGGGGTGGGGAAGGAGAGGGATGCGGAGAGGGGAGAAAGCGGGAGGAAAGAAAGGGAGGCGGGAGAGGACTGGATAAAGAGGAAGAATCGCTGGCTTTAAAAAGCGACATTGTCCAGAGAGGTGAAAGGGAACAGATGGCCGTGGAGAATGTGGCCCTCAAAGCCCCGAAGAAAGGGCGATGCTGACAGATCTTGCTGTTTCCCACTGATGCCTGGATGTTCTGTGTTGGAGGGCTGAGGCCGGAGTAGCCGCCAGAGCTCTGTTCCCAGCAGCTCACGCGGGCAGCGGGCGGGCGCTGAGGCTCACGAAGAAAAAAGAAAGTGGGGGGTGGGGGTGGGCATTAGCTGCCAGCAGCAGCAGAAAATGTCGTGCCCCACAGCTTCTCTTCAGGCATGGCCAGGGAAGGTCAGCCTACAGGAGCCCAGGCCAAAGTCTTTTGCTTCCCTCCCTGAGAACCTGCTAGGGGGAGGCATGTCTGGGATCAAATGGATATATGCCTTAGGAGGGGGAAATAAAGAGGCCAGGCATTTTTGTAAGAAGAGTGAGCCATTCAAACAACAAACAAGAAACCGGGGAGGGGGGGAGGGGGGTTGAGAGAGGACAAAAGAATGACCTGCTGAGGAAAATGCAAACATGAGTTAGGAAGAAACCTGGGTCTGTTTCAGAGGCCAGTCGGGCCCTGCAGAGGTGCAGGCATCAAAGCGTACTTGCCCGGGTCCCTCCTGGCCCCTCCCCCCCCCTCGCCGCACTATAGGCAGGAGGAGGAGAAGGCATGTCCCTGCGTGTCTGTTTGGCATGGGGACAGGATCCAGCGCGCCATACTGGGGAATGGCCCTGGAGACTCACACGTCATTTCCATGTACAGCTAGTGCAGGAAGCCCTGGATGTCTGGTGAATCCATCCTTCTACAAAGAGCAAGTCCAGCAGTCTCTGCAGGGACAGAGGACTGGAGAAGCAGTGGAGGACCGGTTTGCAGAAGCAGTGATTACAGCAGCGAGGCTTGTAAACGTCAGGGGGGCACAGATGTAATCAGCATAATTTCCTTAATATGACTCTGATCAGGAAAATCACTGTTCCAAATGCCCCCATGACCTCTCTTTGTGCCCTTCACAGGGGGGTGATAAACTGAGTCCTGCTTCTGCCAGCTAGGAAGGAGCTGCGTGGCTCAGCGTTTAGTCAGCCCAGAGAGTTCTGTGAGCTCAAAACACTCTCCCAGTTCTGCCTTTGCTCTCTTCCACTGCCCCCCCCCCAAAAAAAAAACGGCAACAACCTGCCAGGGGGCCCTGAGTCCCAAGGCAATGGAGTGTGGGTTTGTGGAAACTGATCCCTTATCAGAACACTTGGCTACATTCCCATATATGTCAGCCCCCATAAATGTCTCTCATGTGACCTTCTGTGGGGAAGGAGGGATGCAAAGAAGACACCGACCATCTTAGTGATTTGGTAGGCTCGCCTTGACCTGGAGCCAGGCCCCGCCCCATTTTGACCTGGATGAGGATGCCACAGTGGCAGTCCAGCCCCATGTTTACACCGTACCTGCATGGATGTGAGTTGCGGAGAAAATTGCTATGAATCAGCATAGTGAGAAAGATGGACCAGGATAAAAGACCTTGCCTTTTTGTCTCCTTCAGCAAAACTGCTCCCCACGCACGCACTTTAGACTTAGAAGTCCCATTCATCAGCCCTATAAACTGCGAGCCCGGCCTTTGCATAGAAACTGCTTTATACAGCCCCGCCCCCACCCCATCCCCCATCCCCACTCCCCCCAGAAGTAAAATCCCCCCCCCGGGGGGGGAACATAAGATGCCCAAGGCTTTAACAATCGCGGCCTAACAGCCTCAGTATGGGAACAGAAGACAAGCAGGCTCTGACATCCCGATTGAAAGGACAGGCAGAATAAGACAGAGAAGAGCGCAATTTCCTTTGCTAGTCTGAGGGTACACTAAAGAAACTCAACAAGTGGGACACCTATTAGGTCCCCACTAATCCTCCTCCTAAGTTCAAAGCAGGGCTTGTCCCTGGAATTCACGTCTGAGGATTCTCGCTCCTCTTCACTGTTAGGTAGCTCAATTGATAAGTGCTTCCAGCTCATAATGGTTTCTGCTTAGCTCGCCCCCTCTTCTCTCCCAGCGGCCCAGAGCACTTTGCACATATCACCTCATTAGTCTTTATGGCACTCTCGGAGAGCCTGATAGGTGGAGAGGTTCATTATCTTCTCCTTAGCAATAGGGGAAGTAGACAAAGGAAGGAGAAGTGACTCGCTGAAGGCAGCCGAAGCACTGGCTGGACTGGAAGCCTAACTCAGGCGCTCTCCTGACGCCAAATGTGCACATGTCTCATGTCAGCTTGTAAAACTGATCTGCTGACAGGGTGGGGGTTTGTCCTAAGCACTGTTTTGTAATCGGCTTGTCTGGAGGGAGGTTGGGCACTGGGCTGGAGGGGAAAGGGCAGAAGTCAAGATGGAGGCTACATTCACATTGGCAGTACCTGAGTCAGACAGGGTTCTTCGCTGGAGCCCCAGCGCCTTCCTTAGAAAAGGAGATGCTTAGCATGGAGCCTCCTTCCTGCTCTTACATGGTGGGTGAGAAAGGAATTTCCAAAGACTGCTTCTAAGTGCCCACTAGTCCCTGTGACCATCTAGGCCTCAGACCTTTTGTTTAACGAGGCCTGCGTCTCATTATAGAGTGTTCCTGGTTACCCACTTAACCAAGCATCAGAGCCGCAGAGTGTGACATGACAATGCAGAGAGGTGGCCCTGGTGCACTGAGGCCAACAGAGGTGGAGACACGTTGGGAGCAGGAGGACACTGAAGGGCCATAAAGGAAGGACTTGAGGTGAAAACCTGGCACACTGAATCGTGAACTGATGGAGCCTCAGTCTGAACCAGGGACACACTCTGTGCTCCACGGAACTTACAGTGAGTCCCTCAAAGCATCGGAAGGCCCAGGAACAACAGGACTTGATTTGACTTTTCAAGATAGAGAATTTACTAGCACCTCTCCCCCACCCCCCGCCCCCCACCCCCGCAACTCCACACACACACACACACCTTACATGAACAATAGTCCAGTGTACCCTGTAATGGCAGTTTTCCATTTACACAGAATTTCATTTTAATAAAAAAAAAAAAAAAGCACTGATCTTCAAGTTAATTAAAATTGGATTATACAGGTTTCATTGTTTATAATTCGGTGCATGGGCTCATGAGTCTGATCCTTTAGAAAACCTGCCACATCTTCTCTCTTTGAGCCTCAACACTCACTCTTCCTAAATGACGCACTGTTGTTCATCCGACTCGGAGTTGGAGAGGTAAGACGGTAAAATCAGCTCCTGCCACGAGAATAATGACCTTGGCTAATAATAAAGAAGAACGGTTTGGGGTGATGGAGTGATTACAGGGACCAAAGATAAAGGACTGACTATGTAGCCGCCAGAAGAAGCACATTTTTGTAATAATTAGGTTGTTTTTGTTGGCCTCATCTTTGCATTCACCATGGGAACTGCATCAACTTCGCTTGCTTTTCCTGCAGAGACTGTACAGCAGCCTTTTCTTTATACAGAGTAAAAGGAATAAAGAAGAAATATCTCCTGAAAGTCAGAGACATCGGGGGTTGGGGTGCAGGAGGAAGGATGAACTGCAGTCACCTCCATGTCCAGCTGTAAGGGCCGCCCATTGCCAGCTCTGTTCCATCTGGTCTCTGAGGACCTCAGCCTGACCTTGTGGAACCTTCTTTCTGGGAAGTTAAGGAATTTCCAGGATTAGCTCAAATCTTGAGGCTGCCAACTGTGGCAATCTACAGAGCTCTCTTAGGTGATGATTCAGACCCCATTTCTGCTCAAAGCCAAGATGGTCTCCAGTGAACTGGAAATACTCTCATTTCCTAGATGTAGGCTGTAATGGGAGATGACCCCGGGAGACTTTTGGAAGGGCAAGGCTCGGCATTTCTGCATACTGCCGATGCAACAGCTGATACCAGAGACAACTGAAATGTAATAAAACCTGAAAATCAGGGTAAAGAGGTCATCGGGAACAAGTTTGAAAAAGAATACGGCAAGAGAAGAGGGTGGTGGTATGCTAACGGCAGTGATGGTTAATGTCCTGTATTTAACCCTCAGGACTGCCTTTTTGAGAACAGAAGCCCTGGTGAGTCTCTCCTGAACTGATTTTCTGGACACCAAGCATAAGTCTAAGTTTCTAATACTGATAAGACAAAATGTGGACTCCCCTCACAACCCCTAACTGGAAAGAGTGAATTGATGCTTGGGGCTAACCCAGACAGAGAGTTAGACCTCGGAGCCAGGCAGGAACAGCACTGGGACAACTGGGCCATCATCTGGCTGGTTGATGAAACATCAAAATAAGTTTGCAGCCTCCCTCTGGGGCCTCCTCTGGCTTCAGTCCCATCTGAAAAATGAAGAGACAGGACTAGAGCACCTCTCATACTCCCTGGAAACAGCTGTTTCTCTCTAGATTTGGCTTCGGCACTTTCTGGCTACAGTATACTGTCTACCTTTCAGGTGTCACTGAATCCTAGGCCCCAAGTATGCCTAAAACACCCGGGGACTCTAAGGTCACAAACTGAAGCTTTACTGGACGCTTGAATCAAATGTTTCTCCCACCCCGATAAGGCAGAATAGATCAGGATCTACTGATCTAGCTGACCCCAGAAACTGAGGATATGCTAAGAGCCAAAACATAGGATGAAGACTCCAAATGTGAAGGCTTCACGCGCGCTCACATGCACGCATGCATGCACGCATGCACACTCACACGTTGTCAGGTTAAATACATAGTGTAAGCATCTAGGAAGCTAAGAAGACAACTTTTAACATAAATATCAGGAGATTTTCTCACCATCTAACATTCTCAGTTTAGTTAGTAGCATAACAATGTTTTTCCACAAAGTGAATTGAGGAAATTTTAAGAATAGTCAGCAACTCCAAGGAACTTTTCATTCAAGGACTCCAAAATGTTACGTAAGGATTATTATGATCCCAACCAGATGTGGAGAGAAGCTATTCATCTGAGAAATGAGGGGCATCTTACAGGCTTGTCTAGAGTAAGCCCGAACTTGAATGGAGATTCCAACAAAGCACTTTCAGAATTACGGAGTGCCTAATTTCTAACACATTAGCAAATACCTGCCAAGGTTACGCAGAAACTTCAAAATGTCATCGAGAGAGAAGGCATCCCAAGGATCTGATTTCCCAAGGGACTTAGGGGTCAATTTGGGGACCATCTGGAAGCCTAACTAGGACAGAGAAAATCTAGACTTGCCAAGACAATTAATGTAAATACCGATCTGTGTTCTTAGAAAACTATTCCCCCCTCCTCTATGTTATCTTCCGGTTTACGTCCACATGCATCCTCTTTCAGATGACTAATATTTAGAGCATATTGGTGCAATAAGCACAATGGCCAATGATAAATAGTCTAAATTGATATGGTCTAAATTTAAAGAAGAAAAAAAAAAGCCCTCACTACAACTGTTTAAATGCACACATTTCCTGAGTCAGCATCTTACTATGCAGTAAGTGGAGAGGAGACCTTTGCTTCCAGGCTGGCCTTGAACACCATGTTCAGATTACACGTGTGCCTCTGCAGTGGGTTGACAGTCTTTGTTTTCTTTTTGCACTATCTATATTTTTCTTGTTCTACTTATTTTTTTTAATTATACAGAGTGACATATATCTCATGTAATTATATGTTACATTGGTATACAAAACCACAAGCGTAAACGTCACGAACAGCGTGGAGCAAAAAAACTTACTCCAGAGAGTGAGACCTGCTATGTGTCGCTGCTTACATAGAGCTCAAACATGGACACACCAAGTTGTGGTTGCACACTCGGGATGACATGGGAAGTGGGGGCAGGATGACGCCAGGAAGGGTGCTTCCTGGAGGCCACTGATGTGCTGCTTCATACCTTGGGTGCTGGTTGCACATGTGTGCTCATGGAGAAAGTTAGTGGTGCTGGACCCAAAGGGTGCACACCGTTGCTGGTTGTACACCATACTTTTAAAAAGTTACTCAGAACAAAGAAAGTACTCAGAGGCGAGGTGTCGCCACACTATACTTTTGGGAAGTCTAGGGAGGCTCTTTGTGGACAGGGGAGAGAGAATTCAAACTATACTTTCAGTTGTACAGTTGTTTTCTTTTGAGAGGTGCTCATGATGAGAAGGAGACAATCCTACCTTCGTAGTTGAGAAAGGGGCTCGGCAATCTGGCTCCATTAACCAGAAAGAAAAACACAAACTGACACCAGCAAAGGGTCATGACTTATGTGAAGATTAGCAGCTTTTGAATCTTTCTGACAACACAGGATTGATGGTGACTCTCACAATCTGTGTTTTCACTCATCTCAGGCTCTCCAGGAAGGTTGATACTGGACCAGATACATCACACAGAGAGGCACACGTCTAGAACTAAGCCTGAATTGATGAAAGCAAGGGGCTGCATCTTCTAGAAGAAATTCTGAGAAGGTAGATCTTCCTAATGCAAGATCTTATTAACCGAACAGGGGCTCAAGAAATACTTTTGACATGTGCGAATGTTTAAATCTCTGTTCAAAAAGAAAGCTGGAATTGTTCCAGTTCAAGTAGAAGTTATTATGAACGAGAAAGGATGTACTAAAGGACACACATTGGATTGATGACTTCCTCTTCACTGCTCCTCAGGAAAGCTAAGGAGCTAAGGCATGAGGGAACTTAAGTTGCTGTACACATTTAGGAAAACTACCTGGAAGGACACCATTGTCCAACAGAAATATAGTTCAGAGTAGACATGTTATTTAAAAATTTTATCAGCTATGTGAAAACAAGTGAAATAAATGCTAACATTTTATATTAGTTAACACAATATATCCATGCCATTATCATATCAATGTATAATCAATATAGAAGCTAATATATTTCATACCACTTTACCCATATAAAGTCTCTGAAGTCCAGTGTGTATTACACTTAGAACATGGGTTTTTGTTTTTTGTTTTGTTTTGTTTTGGGTTTTGGAGACAGGGTTTCTCAGTGTAGCCCTGGCTGTCCTGAACTCACTTTGTAGACCAGGCTGGCCTTGAACTTACAGAGATCCGCCTGCCTCTGCCTCGCAAGTGCTAGGATTAAAGGTGTGAGCCACTGCCCAGCTAGAACATGCTTTGAGGACTCAGCAGCCACCCATGACACTGCAGGTCTAGGAGACTTCCATGGTAGTGGAGGTGTTCTCCACATGACCGAGGGGACGTATCCAGAAAAAACAAGCTTCCTATTTAACAGTGTTGCCATCTGCTCCTGCAGTCAACTGCATCCAAGCCTTCCACTTTTCTAGATACCTTATGGCAATTTCACTTTCTTTCTTTTTTTTTTTTTTTAAGATTTATTTATTATTATGTATACAGAGCTCTGCCTGAATGTACCAGAGGAGGGTATCAGATCACATTATAGATAGTTGTGAGCCACCATGTGGTTGCTGGGAATTGAACTCATGACCTCTGGAAGAGCAGTCAGTGCTCTTAACCACTGAGCCATCTCTCCGGCCCCCGGCAATTTCACTTTCTGCTTCCGTACTTTGAGCATGGTTTCTGTCACATGCAATGAAAACAGGAGGAAATAGAGAAGGCGTGCCCATGGGTACATCCTGTTTCAGTGGTGGCATGCCTGTCAAATAGCAGATGTTAAATCAGCACGGCTGGATTTATAAACTAAGAAAGTTATTAAGAAAAATGTGCCACCATTTTATTCTTGGCTTTCTAGGGCATTTGCTGTAGGTTACACAATCAACGTGTCAGTCTCTTTTGTGAACAAATGAACCCAAGTCTAGTTCCTATTTGAAGGATCCCAGGTTCATTTGCTGTATTTTCTGAATCAAACAGGAGTTTAATAAGGTGCAGGCCTACAAGATACCTGGATCCTATCCATCTGAGACGCTACAATGTAAAAGAAATTAAAATAACAGCCAGAATACTCCTGCTTCACCTCAGCACTTGTCTTCCTGCCAGCACACATTCATTTCTGTGTCTCCAGTTAAACACGGAACTAGAGTTTGAGAGGAAACAGGTTAGTGGTTGATGTCTCCTGTGGGAAAAGCAGTGGCCATACCTGACACCTGGACCTAAATCCTTAGCAATTTAATGATACATAAGTGTGGCCATTTTGGGACCAGTGTTCCTTTTCCTCTGAGAGATCCAGATGTATACAGAAGAGGTGAAGGCAACGCAATCTCCCCTCAACTACCCTTTTGTCAGTCATAAAGCAAGCATTGTAAAGCAACCTTGGTTTCCAGGCTGCCTCTGCAGGTGGCATTGGGTCAGCAACTTGGAAAGTCCAGACCAAATGAGAGGCAGAAACAATCTCCTTCCTACTGGTGGACAGGAAGCATCCAGGGCCCAGGAGTGCTGATGCTAATGGGCATGTGCAAGTCAGTGCTTTAGGAGGAGCTGGGTGCTAGGCATTGTGAGGGCTGGGACAGAAAGAACAAGAAAGAGCAAGCTTGCCAGTGTGCTCTGTCACGTGTCTGCATGGGGCCTGTGTGCCAGTGTGGGAGGGACTCTACAGAGTTTCCTGGAACTCCAGCTATCCAGGGAGGAGGTAGATATCAGAGGGTGTCTTTCAAAGGAGGAACCAGGAACGGCTGATACTGCTCCATGTGCTTGAGTTAGGGCCTTGCAGATGCCTTTCACCTTGCACAGATCATTCACCATTTAAGAGGGACAGGATGTACTTGCCTACGAAGATAGAGTAGGCCGTTCCTCGTTGGAAGACCCTTGAGTTCTTCTGGTAGTTTCTGTGTGACTGGGGAGGAAACAATATCTTCCAAAGGATATTGTTGAAGAGACCACGTCTGAGAATCCCAAAACTTTGGAAAGGACACAAGAAAAAGGACAACAAAGTGGCTGAGGGGCCTCCTTGGGCGACCATAGTAAAAGGCTAAGGCCACAGACTTTGGAGACAAGCTTTGGGTTCGAAATCTGATCCTGATGCTTATTAGCTGTCTACCACTACCATTGGACAAGCGGCATAGACTCTCTGTGCTTTGGTTTCTTGACCTTTCATCAGAGGCAGCAATGTTATCTCACCCAGTGGGAAGCAGCTCGCATTGGATGAGGCCATGGATGCTCAGCATCTAGGGCACCTGGCAGTCATCTATACCATCAAATCCCATTACTCATAAGCACAGTGTGCTTTCAGGTTTTACTTAGAGAGATGGCCTCTGGTCCAGACTGGCTTCAAATTCCTGGCACTGCCTCCACTTTCTGAGTATTGGGATTACAGGCATGTATTACCATTATGGGGTGCTGTGTATAGAGCCCACGGATTCTTGAATATTAAGAAAGCACTCTACTAACCATGTTGCATCCTCAGCTCTATTTATTTATTTATTTATTTATTTATTTATTTATTTATTTATTTTTCAGCATTCCTCTTGCCTCAACATCAGTACCGGGAGCACAGGTGTGGGCTACCAAACACTGCCATACTTGTGCTGTAAAGTTGGAAAAGACTATACAAACATCTAGTCTTGTTTAGAAAAGGTACCTTCATGGTTTTTTTTTTTTAAGTCAAAATAAGTCAATTTGTGAATTCCAGGAAGCTTATGAGGGGAGAAAACATTTCTTTAAATATTGTTTTATGTGTGTGTTATATGTGTGTATATGAATGAGCACTGCATGAATGACTGGAGTTACAGATGGCTGTGAGCCACCATGTCGGTGCTGGGACTAAAGCCCAGGTCTGTAAGAGCAATAAGTGCCCTTAACTGCTGAACCATCTCTCTAACCCACAACTTTTCTGAAGAATTATTTTCAGAATTATTGGATGCTCTTAATGCATGAGTCTTTTGCATGACTCATTGGCTCTTGGCTATGGTATGGGCTCTTCCGAGACATACAGAAAGAATGTAAGAGTCTGTGGGCTGGTGGTACACAGTCCCATAAAGCTTCTAAGATTGTCACCTTAAACTATCAAGGGCCTTGAAGGGGTACCATGAAGGACAGGTGTGCTAAGAAGTGAAAGGCCAAAATTTATCATGGTTACACCTAGAGGCTTCCATTTCAGTTGCAGAGGGTAGGGAGGGCGTGTAGGGGGTACATACTTCACCTCCACATGATGTAGCAGGGGAGGGTGGCAGGCCTGGCATGCTGCCCATGTAGAGAAGGTGCCACCCAGCTGAGGGGAGAGTCAGGCTGAGTGGTCGCATTGTTCCCTGGAGATCACGCTCATAGCTGGGGAAAGTGGGGATCAGGACAATCACAATGTGGTGTCCAAACTAATGACTTTAGCAAAGCAGAGAAAGATGGCGACTGCGTAACTCAACTCGCCAGTCTCTGTTTACAAAGCACTCCTCTGTCCTTGTGCTATCTAACTCTGTCAAGCCCTTTCCATCCACACCAGAAGGTCACGGCCACTAAGTAATCATCCTGCATGAAAACAAGCAACAAGCCACTTTCTCAACCCAACTGTGGCCCTAGATTGGTGTATAGTGGGGTGGAATTCTTATTGATGGCTTTGAGGATACATCACTAGTTCTAGAAGGGAAATAGTGATTTTTTAAAAATTGAATTCTTGTTATTTTACATTTAAGATATAATTCATTTTTAACCAGTAGACAGTATGTGTAGAATGCTAGAATGTGATATCACTTAGAGGTAATTTTTATTCTGACCCTAAAACAAATTTCCTTTAGTCTGATCTAGAGACTGTGGAACAGTTTCTTCTCCTCAGGCTGGTGGGTGAGAAGTCTTGGCTAGAGACATAGCAAGTGTTCAGAGCTGAGACCACGCATATAGGTATTCATATGGGAGACAAATGACTGCTTTACAAGTTGTCTGATGACTCTGTCCGTCTGTCTGTCACTCCCCTACACACACACACACTAACAGTGTGTACCCACACACACATGATGCCTGCTGACACACTCGTGTGTAGAGGTTAGAGGATAGGCTTTAAGAGTTGGTTCTCTTCTGCTATCATGTGAGTCCTGGGATCAAACCCAGGTTGTCAGATTTAGTGCCAAATGCCTTTACCTGCTGAGTCATTTTGCTTGCCAACCCTGTGCATTTTTTAAGGTCTTTTTTTTTTGTTTTGTGTTGTTTTGGTTTCTGCTACAAACAAACAAATAAACAAACATGTCTTCCAGTGGTCATCATTTCCAGGTGGGACTAAAGGCAGCTGCCAATTGGAAAACTTGCCTGTTGCTGATACCAGCTCAGACAGCCATTTTGGAAGATCCTTGCCTTTTAAATATTGGTTCATTTTTTTAAAATGATTTATTTATTTATTTATTTATTATGTATACAGTGCTCTGCCAGCATGTATACCTGCAGACCAGTAGAGGGCACCAGATCACATTATAGATGGCTGTGAGCCACCCATGTGGTTGCTGGGAATTGAGCTCAGGACCTTTGGAAGAGCAGTCAGTGCTCTTAACTTCTGAGCCATCTCTCCAACCCCATACTGGCTCATTTTAAAAATAGTACACTTCCTGTTATGTAACAGAAGAATATCTTCAGAAGAAGGAGAGGTTTAAAAATTCTATCTATTCTATCTATCTCATTATTTTATTCAATGAGGTGATCAGAAACTTTAAGAAAGTTAAGACAGCTTTTCCTAGGGTCCAAGCCTATAAATGTGGTCCTTCCCCGCATTAAGGAAAGTTCTCTTTGCAAAAGATGAAGACTGTTAGAGGAAATGCTGAGCTGTAGAGTCCAGTTCCAATTGATACATTCACAACCCAACTCCTGTACCTAAGACTCAGGGGACATCATAGATGAGGAGAGAGAAAAACTGTAAGAGCCAGAAATGCAGGGAGTTGCTGTGAGATTGTGTCTCTTAGGAGTATTAGAAGCTACACCCATAAAATCTCACCAACATGGCTGCCTAAACTTGAACTGAAAAAGGACGACACTAATAGACATACTAATGTGGATGAGGGAAGGCTCAAGAGGCCTTAATCCTACACAAAGAACTGCAGTCAACTAAGGAATGCTGAGAACAGGAGAAATGGTCTTCCCTAGGGAGGGGCACATCAGTTGGTTATCCAATACCAAGTGGTCATTCCTGAAAAAAACATACACATAAAAATAACATTATATAGACTGAACAGGCTGTATTTAGGAACACGCACATACACACACACACACACACACACACACACACACACACACACACACACATACAATTAATGAAAACGATGCCATGCATTTGAAAGAGAATAAGAAGAAATCTATGGGAGGATTTGGAGAGAGGAAAGAGAAGGGAGAAAATGATATAATTGTATTGTAATCTCAAAAAGTAAAATAAATTGTTTATTCATACAAATGTATTTTGCCCTTGAAAAGCAAAAAGCTGACTTAGTAGAAGACACTTTCAGTGGTCACTGATTCAATAAAACATGTATTTCGATAGGGGCATGGACACACACGTTGTACACTGCAAGTCTACTGACACTTCCACCCATTCCCTCAAGACTCCTTACCCACCCACCCTCTCAGGAGTTACCTGTTTACTTCTAGATTCTTAGAGTGAGGCTGTGGGACTGACAATGGCAAAAGTGATCAGTTCAAAGAATTTTGAGCTCACTAGCTGATTCAGTCTACAGAGTGAGGTAGTATGTACTTCCCCAATACCTTTTGTTTAAACTTGAGCATGTCAGCTAATGAGCTCGAAATTTCTTTGAACCAATCACTTAGTTGACCGACTCTTGGTGGCATTGTAGTATGCTTATCATTATCTTGGAGGACATATCAGTAGCATTTCCTTACCCCTCTTTCCAGTTTCACAACTAAATGGCCTCACACAGTACCAAATACTGAAAGGGAATTAGCAACAAATTACTAGATGCATGAACTTCTTCTAATGAGGACGAAGCTAAGAGTGAATTAAGAAGTGCTTGTTTGTTTTCCAGGTATAATTTCTCACTTAGGAAGAATGGTCTGAGTAAACTAAAGGAATATAACACGAGGGCAGGTGGAATCATGAAATCCAGTGCTGAGCAACCAGCTGGCCAGCCAGCCAGCCAGCCAACCAACCAACCAACCAACCAACCAAAACATTTCATGAAGGCCATCTCATGAAAGTTTTTTCATTGGGCTCTTTCAGCTTTAATGATGCTACCTACATATCCCATGAATCTTCTCACATCCCATTGATGGGATTCAAAGTAGTCTTGTACTGGGTCTAATAAATGATGTGGTTGATGCAGGCTAAAACCACATAATGAAACACAACTTCAAAACTTTAGCTTCATTAGGCATGGTGAGCAAACCAACTCTTCTAGCAGCATTTGAATAGTATTAAATTGTAAGAACTTGTAGGGAAGTTCTGCTTTTTATATAGCCTTAGTAGAGTGCCTGACATGCCATTTGCAATAGCTGCTTTTTGGATGAATGGATAAACAACCACAACAACAAATGTGTATTTATAACAGATAAGAAATGTCTTAGTTCTAACTTTTGAGGTTACAATTAGGAAAGCCATTCTATCCCCTCACAAAATGCCTTCTGAAGTGGCTTTCAAAGACAATATATCTAAGTAAGATTAATGAATCTCCATGGAGAACAATTCCTCCCTGACCCTGGCTTGTGGTTATTTGGTAATGTCTACAGATAAATTGGTTGTCACTAATGGTAGGGAAGGTCCTATTGGCATCTACTCATTGCGGAGAGGGAGAAAGAAGTGCAGCTAACACAGAACAATGCACATGACAGCCTTCAACAATCAAGGGGCAGCTGGCTCCAGATGTTAAGAGCGGTCCTGTTGAGAAATCCCAGGCCAGGTAACCTACTGGCCAGAGCCAAATAACTAGATATATTTCCCAACGATCTTTGTGCCAGCTCCTATTTGTGTTCTCCCTAGGTCTTTTCTTTCTTTTAAAATGTTTATTTTATATGTATGAGTATTTTGAACGCATACCACATGTGTGCCTGACAGAAGAGTGTGACAAAGTGCCTGGAACTCAAGTTTCAGATGCTTGTGAGCCATCACGTAGGTGTTGGGAATTGAACTTGGATTCTCTGCAAGAACAGTAAGTCCTCTTAACCCCTGAATCTCTCTCCCGCCTAATCTTTTCTGTATATATCTATCCATCTCAAGGCTCTGGATACCTAATATTGTGTGTAGTTTCGCCCACTGCCTAGTGTATCTGATGGTTTTAAGGACACTCTGAGTTAACTGTAGGATGAAGTGATAAAGACAATGGTCAAGTTCCCATAAAGGACAGAAATAGAACACGAATTGTTTCTTCCCTCAATAGAGAACAGCCTGAAAGGATTCTGAGTAGGTGCTCAACTGATGCCTTCCATTCTACTCTAATCCATTTATCCTAACACTCCTAGCCCTTGGGGATAGAGGCGATGTTAGAGCCTAATTGTGCAGGAAATCTACAGCCTTTTAACAGAAGTTCACCACAATCAATACTGTTCTTAGCCAGGCTCACATGCCTCAATTCTTCTAAGAAATAAGTTAAAGCATATTTTTTTTAAGAAGACTATGTGGCTAAGCAGAAGGACTAGAATTCTGGTGAACTTGTTTCTAACTGACTAACTAGCTGCCTAGCAACAGAAAGTCACTGTCTTTGACACTTGCTCCCTCATCCAAAATGAGAGATCATGACCAGCCTAAAGCTGATGATTGATGGGAGAAGGAAAACAGAATATGCAGAGAAATTGGCAAGAGTGAAGGATTTGGACTAAACATGACAGTGATTTCTTGGCTGGGGCTGATGGCTCTATAATTGTGTTCTTTTAATTTAGGAGTCTATTAGCAGGTGCCGATTAACCTGTAGTCACCCCATCTATCAGATGTAATGCCAAACGATTGGAATGCCAACCTCATTTGTTTTTATAAGACTGAAGCCATTGCTCTCTAAAACCAAAGGGTGCTTTAAGTGAGTGCACACAAACCATAGACTTGATGGAGGTGGAATTAAAACAGAGCTTTCCTTCTGCAATCCAAATACTGAGCCTAACACTAAGACAGAGACGGCCTGGGCATAGCTCAGGTACTAAAGCTCTGGCCTTGAATGGAACCCCAGAAACTACAAACGAAATTAATAAATTCAAATAGAAAGAAGTAGTAAGAATACCAAAATTTGCAAGGAAAGACTTTGGATTGTATTTTTTCTGGAAATGACAGTGGGGTGGTGATGCCGGGAAGACTTCTGGGTAAGTTCCTACATAGATGCAGCCCAGTGACTGGTTATTTTGCTGTATTGTTTTGGTCCCCGTGCCAATTTGATACAAACTAAAGCCATCCAAAAAGAGGGAATTTGAATCTTGTAAGGGCCTCTATAAGATCGGACTGCAGGCAAGTTTGTAGGAAAATTTCTTAATTAGTGATTAAGATAGGCTCAACCCATTGTGAGTGGTGACATCCCAAGCTGGTGGTCCTGGGTTCTGTAAGAAGCAAGCTGAGCAAGCCAGGAGGAGAAAGCTAGTAAGCAGCACACTCCCATGGCCTCTGCATCACCACCTACCTCCAGGTTCCTGTCCTGCTGGAGTTCCTGTCCCTCCTTCCTTCAGTGATGAACAGTGACGCAGAAGTATAAGCCAAATAAACCCCTTCCTCCCCAAGTTGTTTTTGTCATGATGTTTTGTCACAGTGATAGTAACCCTAACTAAGATAGTCCCTAACCGCTGACTCTTGCTATACCTAGTGATCTCTGCCTTATTGCATCCTCATTTCTGTGGGAATTTTAATATGATTAAATCATCTTAGTTATGCGCACATATTGACATTCTGGGACTCTGATGAAAACTACCTGGCAGAATGCATAGGTGCACATTAGCTTTAACTATCTGGGCTTTGCTGGGGCATTAACCACAATCCATGAGTGGGATGTCATCTTAAGCCTGTGTGTGTGGCCAGTTAGTCACGTGTGCTTTAGCTGAGCTGACTGAGTATGCTCTACCATTTCACGTTGGTCCCCTCCAACAGTCTTAGCTTTCCAAGATGGCCAACGACTCCTGTCAGAGAGGAACACTTGGAAGGGAACGTCATGACCTCCTCCTTGGCCAGGCAGAACCGGACCATCTTACGGAGTTCCCAGCAACCAGTCAGAGGCACCACTGAAGCACTAGAATCTCTCAGGAATCCCCAGGACTTCCACAAAAAGGCAGATTAGGAGAACGGCAGCAAAAGGAAAGCCCAGGTTTTAAGGACGTGATCCCAGGAACAATGAGTTGAGAAAAGTGAAATGGAGCCACTTACATAGACAATGCAGTCGCATGGCAGTAAGAAGCATTTATGAGTATTCGAGGACACAGTGTGTGTTTATAGATGCCACAGCAGCTGCCAGCAGCGGAAGAGAGTGAGTGGATCCTAGTGAGCTGCAGCCTCCCTCTTCACCAGTTGTAACTTCACATGCCCACGGGAGCCTCGCTGACCATTCCAGCAAGAACTGCCTTGATTAAAATACGATGTCTCTGGTCCCTAAGAGTTCTCCTGGGAAGTGATGGAGAGTAGCCAAACCACACTATGTGAGGAGCAGACAAAGCGTCTCTCCGCTCCATGCAGACATGTTCTGGCCGTAGCCACTGCCTTCTCGACAGCTCCTCTGCTCTCTGACCCATCTCCCCACAGGGGGCACCTGGCTGCCTTCTAGTTATTCTTCACACCCCAGTCATACCTCTCCCCTCTCCATGAAAGTGACAGTTACCCTCAACTCCTGGCAAAAAGATGCCATTTGCCATGTCCCTGTGGAAGCCTAGGAAATCAGCCCTAGACAGAAAGGTAGAGAAAGCCAGAAGGTTTTTTTCTATCTTTCCTATCCTTGCCTGTCAGTTTACCGTTTCTCATCATTCCCTCCTTTCCCCTCAAAGCACTTGGAAGACCCTGAGAAAACCCTGTTTACTTAGTACTTGGAAAACCCCATGCGGTAAAAGTGACCTCCAATGTACAGACTTCAATCAGAAAGATTTTGTTGGTTTGGCTTCTGAGCAAGAGTTGTCACTTGCCTCCTGAGTGATGGGATTGCAGGCATGCACCCCCATGCCTAGCAGAAGGATTGATTTTAAAAAATCACTCATTCTTTCATTCGCTCACTATTCAATAAATACTGAGTACCTGTATGTACCAGAAACTGGGCTGAGACTAAGTCAGTACTGGTGGCATGTGATTGATACCTGGCAACGTCAGTCTATCAGTGAAAGAGAAGCCCCATTTACTATTATTTCCTGAAACAAGTACCCCTGAACAAGCACATAGAGTGACTGACAGGTACCCAGGCTGTCTGTAGAGTAGGGAGCTTTGCTGGGTAGAATGAGTCAGAAAACATGAGACATTTTTTTATGGTCAGAGTATCCTCCCTCATATAATGGGCATCGTGCTACCTGATTCATTTGCCAGACAACATCATACTGAAAATTAAAAGGGCTAGTAAGTGAGATGCCTCAGTGGTAGAGGCTCCTGCCACCAAATCCAAGGAACTGGGTTTGATCCCCAAGACCCACATGATGGGCTATGATAACTAATTCCCATAAGCTGTCCTCTGATCTCTACACATGCACCAAGCCCACACATAAGCACATACAAACTAAATAGATAGATAGATAGATAGATTATATACACAAATGCATTTCATAAGCTATGGTTTAAAATGTACAAATAAATTCAATCTCAGATTTAATGAACCTTTATAAGGATTGAGAAATAAAAGAAAGGCAGTCCCAGCTAACAAGGTTGATCGGGAATAACGTTAATGCTCTGACTCTTTTTAAGTGTACACGAGTGGTTTTTTTCTACATGTATAATCTATACATTATGTGTGTGAAGTACCTGAAGAAGCTAGAAGAAGGCATTGGACCCCTCAGAAATGGAATTATAATTGGTTGTAAACTACCATGCGGGTGCTAAGAACTGAACCTGGGTCCTCTGAAAAACCAACCAGTGTTCTTAACCACTGAAGCACCTCGCCAGCCCTCTGAATTTGTGTATCTGTGTGTGTGTGTGTGTGTGTGTGTGTGTGTGTGTGTGTGTGTGTGTGT
>OU015742.1:172691287-172772786 GCA_907169655.1 Acomys percivali | reverse complement strand
TGTGTGTGTGTGTGTGTGTGTGTGTGTGTGTGTGTGTGTGTGTGTGTATGCTTGTGTATATGAGGGGGCATGTGTATCATGGCACAAGCAGAGGCCAGAAGATCACCTAACCTATCCCTCCTTGCCTTCCTCTTCGTTTGAGGCAGGGTCTCTGTTCTCCTGTGCTTCAAACACCAGGTTCAGTGATGAGCTCCCAGAGTCTCTTGTCCTCCATCTCCATGTAGGAGCATCAGCAGCATCAGCACCACAGACATGTGCTACAGGACCAGCTTCGCCTGGGCTCTAGAGGTCTAAACTGAGGTCCTCATGCTTGCATGTCAAGTACTTTACCCACTGAATTATCTCCCCAGACCAATGCCCTGACTCTTAAGGGGAAAAGAAGCTTTCGTAGGAAACACACTCTTTACAATTTAATATATACTTTTTGTCAAAGAGGAAATATCTTGATTATGAAGACAAACAAGCAAAAAAGCCCCCGTGGTAATAGAGTTAAGCCTATTATGGTGGGAATTGGAAAAAAAAAAAAAAACTTAAAACTAAGATGGTTTGCCTCTATCTCAAACTCTATCAATACATGAGGCCATTTAAAAAGTGAACAACTTTTTGAGATTTGCCAAACACACCCAGAACCTTCCCAGAAACTGTTACGTAAGTTTCAGAATCACCAATTTAGGAAACTTATTATTTATTTTTGAAATGTCTTTCAACTATAATGATAATGTCTTTATAATTTAAAAAACTTTATGGTAAGAGCATAAAATTTTTAAAAATCTCATAGAATTTGCAGACCCCAAGAATCCAGAGCCCACAACTTAAGAAATGCTGAGTTTTTTTTTGTCTCACCCTTACTTTTTATGGGTGAAAGAACAAATGACTCCCCTAACCACACAGATGGCTCTTAGCACACAATCCAGCCAGAAAGCCAGGTCTCCCTGTTTCTAGAACAGTGGTTTTCCTTCTTTAGACAAGGCCTCCTCTGTCTGCTGCATAGCTCACTATCTGACCCAGACAGACACTGGCTTTGTACTAGTCCAGAGACAGGGAAACAGATGGAGGCAGCAGGTTTGAGGGGAAGTGCTGTGGGTGTGGCTGCCATCGCTGCAGCTGGGCCTGCATTTTAAGGGAAGGGACTCCGATGGCCACGTTCTTCAGTGCATCTTTGAAGCAAAGAAGAGTTGGATGGAAAATGCAAGCAGCTTTAAAGGGAAGCATTTCTGCCTAACAAGTCTGAGCAGAAAGTTTTAAGAATGTGGTCCTGAGCTAAAAGCCAGAGAGGAGCTCCAGAGGTATGAGGTTATAATTCAGGGTGGCCAATTTAATCAGCTCATATTCATTAAACACCCACATACACATGGTGCTTTACAGCTAACTCCTTCCCTCACGCAGAAGCATCCACAGGCCCGGTTAAAACAGGCCACCCTGTTCATGTTGGGAATCTAGCCAGGGTGTTAAAGCAACGGCTTCCCTTCCTAAGAAAAGTAGGGTAGACTAACTCCCAGGAGAGGGGAGAGCCTCTAGTTTTCTGTCCCATCTGAAAGCTGGGAAGGACACAGGGAAATCTGTTTTCCAAGGCTTGTTTGTAAAACTTGGAGATGTATTGAACCTTTCTATTTCAGATGGGCAGCATCTTATGCCATCCACATCGCAGACTTTCCCCTGCAGTTTCCTTGGGTGGGGTCCCTCTCTTTTATCTGAGCTGAATTTGAACGCTTATAACTATTCCCACCGAGGGCACTGAAACATCATGGCCCTTGAGTTGCTTATAATTAGTCAATCGATTTTGAGCACTTCCGGCCCTCGGATAATGAACTAACTCATTGCAAGCAAAGAAAGCACATTCTTACCACTGGCAGTTTAAACTGCCAAGAATGTTTTCAGCCTGGCTGATTTACCAAGCAACTTTTGATCACCATCAGATTAGAGGGCTGACTGAGGCTGCTCGGATGACTCTCCCTAAGAGCTGGGTTTGGCAAACTTCTGCTAATAGGTGGTCTCTGAGCACTGGGGAGCCAAACAGCACACCATTCCACTTAGGTCCCTGCCCAAGGGTGTTGGGCAGGTGCTGGCACTTTCCCAAGAAATATCCTGTATTTCTTCAGGTTCTGTCCCCCAAAAGAGAGCATTAGATCATTAGGAGAGACTGAAAAGCTTCCCTGACACCACCAGACCTTTCTCTTGCAGGATGCTACCCACTGGTAAAGACCCTGTGAAGCTTAGTGAAAGACTCCAGGTGTTCAAATTGTAACTTATAACACAAAGCACAAAGTAGGCGCTCAACCAAACACTGTGGTTTAAGAGAGTAAGGTGGGTTCCACAGGCAGTAGACACAAAAACAGAGTCAGGAGAGCTGATGTGCAGGGGCTCCGAGTGTCCCCAAAGATATGACCAGGAAAAACAGGCAGTGCCAAGACAGTTAGCTGAACAGCCATCTGAGCATTAAATAATAATGCTCTTACAGTTTGTAAAAAATCCTTAGTTTTCTCCATAAGCTCTGCTGTGGAGATGTACGCAATGAGCAGGTTTATGTGTTCCTAGTTCAGGAGTAGCCATTAGTCCTCCACAGGACGAGTCGGAACCTCACCAATGCACTGGAAGCATCATCTCACCCTGCCTGCCCCCACCCCACCCCCACCCCCTCACCCCCTGCATCCCCCCTCCCCCTCCGCCCCCTCGTTCAACCTTTTATTTTTCAACTTGCTGACTTTTCATTTAAGCTGGTGTCAACACTTCAGGAAAACCCACCAGATTTATATAGATTAAGACTCTCTAAGCCAATATAAGGCCCACAATTCTTTTTATTTCTCTTGTGCTTCAGTTACCTAATTCTTTAATTCACTCAACAAGTGTTTACCAAGTGCCAATCACATTTGCCAAGCAAAGACACAAGGCCTGGAAAAACAATCATGAGTGAGACAGACCTGTCTTTATGGTGGCAGATGGTTGGTTACACAAGTGTTGGGTTAAACAAGTGACTATGGGTGAAGTGGATGGCATTCTGGACGTGGAACGGGTGGTCACGTTACTATGGAGAGAGACAGAGGCAGAAGATTTGGCACAGTGACGTGCGTTGTCAACGAGAAAACAAAATGATTGTTTAATTATTACAGTTTGTTTACTAGACCCAAACCTTCCAAATGTGGGGTTCCATAGAGAAATGTCATCAACAATGAAAGGCGTAGAAAGGGGGGGACATTCAATGTTATCATCCCACGTGCACAGATCAAAGTACACCCTTGAACCAGACAGGGAGCTGTCCCGAATTTTCCTCGACACAGAAGCATCATGCAAGTTTCGGGTTAGTTAGCGCTCCAAAGTAAAGCATTCTCTGTCTGTCTGGTCTTGTCCCCGACCCCCACAAGAAAAAAAAAAAAAAAAAAGACCGGTACATCCTGTGCCGCCCGCCTGTACAGCCTGCCTCTTGAAGTGCTACTTCCGGCAGTCAGCCACAGCTCCGCCCCAGGCTTGAGCAGGAGGGCTAAGTCTTGGTTGCTGAAGTAGCTTCATCCCGGCTAACCTTTACACACCATGACTATGTCAGTTTTTCCAAGCAGGAGAAATGGATGGAAAGCCAGGCCACATCTTAACAAGGCCCTGGTGAGCTAATGGGTGTGATTATTTCATTGTCTCGGATTCATGCCAGCCCAGGCTCATCAGATACAGGCACAATCCAGGAGAAACATGACCTCACTTTGGACATGGGGCTCTGCGCGCAGATGCCAGCAGGAATTTAGCGATCCCTCAGCGCAGGTAAAACTCAACTCTTTATGGCTGCAGCTAATGAGAAGCACACCGAAGTTACCTAAAACAGCAAAGCTAATATTGACATTAGCGTACTAGATATGTTCGGGTAAGGGAAGCCAGGAAAAACCGCTGAGACCATGTGTGTTGAGCGTGTCGCATCCATAATGAGCGTGTAGTTAAGATAAATTGCCATCTCTTTAAATGATTAAGTGTCAGATTTATGGAAAGCTCTAGGCCTACCAGGACCACAGGCCTGTTAAGTGGTTTTAGGCTGTAAAGGTGAGAATCTCAAAATTCTAGTTGTGTCACAAACTGTTCACCGACTTGTCAAGCCTTTGCCATGGTAACTGCTCAGTCTGGGTTTCTGGGACAAGAGGAAAACAATCCCACTACTTAAACTGCACAGCCATGGGTTTTGCAGATCAGGAGCACACAATTTTTTTCATGGATGGATCCTCGGCCCCTTCCCACAGAACCATCTCAACATCTATTGGAAGACACTAGGGAGCACGACCCAAGGCTCCATGCAGTCTAATTGCACCTCAGAGCACGCTCTCTCGCTACTCACTCAACATTTGCTCCTGAGCATCTCATATATGCCAGAGTCAGACCCTGTTGCAGGCATGAGAGGTATAATACTCTGAAAACAGACCGCCTGGAACCAGGGCTTTAGCTCATTGGTACAAAACAAAACAAAACAAACCCCCAGGGGAAAACAAACTTCTTCCCCGCTCTAAGGAAGCCTGGAGTGAGTTGTGGGGCAGCACCAAGGTTGAGATTTACTCCATTGTGACCTGTGTGACATTGGACAACTTCAATTCCTCATCGGCAGAATGAAAACAAGAGATATAACCTGTTTGGAATGTGAATGTGACTAAAATTATATCGGACACATGTGAGTTAGCCAATAAATGCTAATTCTTTCCTTCTTCTCTTCAAGAGTCACAAAAGGGGGGGAAAACAACACAAAACCCAAACCAAACAAACAAAAAACCTCCAACACCCCCAAAAACCGACAAAACAAAAACCCCTCCTTCCAAAAAACCAAACAAACCCCAAAATGATGCTGTTGTTTCAGCTCTGCAAGTGAAAGATGCTTCACAAATGCAAACAACCAAGCCGCTGTTACCACCTTCCTTCTAACAGGCAGAGTGGCAGGAAGAGCTGTAGTTTGGGGGACACAGAGTTAGAAGCTTGGCACTCCTGAGTCCTGGATGTGGGGCTTTGAATAACTATTTAAACTTCTTTGGGCCTCTGTGTTTTTATCTGTGAACAGCCAAAAAAATCATAGCCTTGAGAGTTAAGAGGAATACGGGGCCTGCTGAGGATCATGAGGAAGCAACAGCAACACCCTAGCTCATTAACAAGCAACAGGGGCAGTGAAATACTGTCTTAAAGGTGCTGGTTTGGCTTGGCTCTTACAGTACTTGTATTTTTCTTAATTTACTTGTCAGCGTCACAGAGATACAAAGTGAATATCCTAACTCTATGAACTGCGTCACAGTGGGACTTCTGTTGAGAAACAGGGTCTTCACAAAGCAATGTCACTGCTTTCAAGTTGGGGAGTTGGGTATGTCTAGTTTTCAGATTGCCATTCTTTCACAGATTCCAGAAGGAAAAACATTAT
The DNA here is from genome assembly GCA_907169655.1 of Acomys percivali. NCBI lineage: Eukaryota > Metazoa > Chordata > Mammalia > Rodentia > Muridae > Acomys > Acomys percivali. Next base: position 172,767,418 of record OU015742.1, on the reverse strand, counting down.
CACCCTTAATGTCATTGTTACTTTTTAATAACTTCTTTTAACCCACCAGCCCAGTGTTTTCTACTTCATGAAATATGAAGCAGGGATCTTAAAATATCAGAACCCGAATTAATACCAGTAAACAAATACATTTGGGTGGAATTCAAATATGTCTGGGAAGTTCACTTGGCCTCTTTGTTGGGTCTGTGGTATATGCAGACGGGAGACCCAAGAGCTCTTTCACAGCTGAGAGAGAAGCATAGTTTGGACCAGTCTCATACACTCAAACCTTCCTCCAAAGCTGCCCAAATAATTGTTTTTCCAGGACTGGTGTTATATTTTCTAACTTACTTCCTAGCTTCCATCTGCTGCAGGCACCGGTCAAGTCTATGCAAGGTTCTAAAAGTTTAAGTTCTGTCACATTTATCTCCATTATAAAATCCATATCATGTTTAGAATAAAATATCAAGCCTTCCCCTGGCTTTACATACCCCAGCTCAGGTTCTACAGGCCTTAGCCTTTTAAAAATAACTCGTTAGCCATACTAAGCTGTTGTAAATATAAAACTAGATATCCAAAGAGGTTTAAAATTATTAGGCGCCATAAGTAGATGCTGTTGTTATTGCTACTGTTGTTGATACATCAGTCACTCTTTGATAGAGAGTTTTAAATATTTCTTCTAAGCATCAGCTGTAACTCCTGCCAATGGCTGTATATCTTTACAGATGGATTGTGCTCCAGGCAAACCCTTTCATTCTTGTTAATATGTTCAGGCATTATTTTCCTGCTATATATTTAACTTTGTCTTTTCCCCTCTGGATGTAGATATCCTTTGCAGGAAATAGCAGCTGTGCCCCTAGCGCTGGACTTTCTCCAAGGCCATTTCCATATCCTGTGAGAGAATCCTCTCAAAGTTTGTTTTTGCAGCAAAAAGAATAAAGATTATTTTATTATCTATAGCATTTTGTTGTTGTTGTTGTTGTTGTTGTTGTTGTTCAGAAGTGACTTTTGTGTGATCCACAGAGACAACCAGGCCACAGTTTTCAGTTCTGCAGCTTGTACTGGCCGGTCATTATAAGTGCTCCATCTATCCCGTGCACACAAGAGGAGGATCTAGATGGAGCCTAGTTGCTGGAAATGGCACAGCACGTCTCAGGAGGGGAAGCAAAGGACACAGCATCCATTTAAATACAGCAGGACCTTATGAAAGGAATTTCACCAGCTTATTTACATCCACATCCAAAGCCAAGTAGCTAGCAAGGAACCCCTGAGAAAGGCAGAACCATCACTGTAATCTCACTCAAGAGCGAAACAAGGCTGCAATGAAGAAAGAACCTGAGGTGGCCCAGCAGTGCTCCGAGGATCGTCAAAACTTCCTCCTGAGTGCTCTTGGCTTCTATGGGAGAGTCTAGGTTTCCAGAATTCAGTTCTGTGGACCCAATCTGTGTAAGGCCTTGTATGTTAAAGGGCATTACACGCTAGCTGATGCAGTGCTAAGAACATCCTGATGGAGGCTTTCTAAGCTTTATAAGTAGCTAGACCCACTGGCACTACACTGGTGACTTAAGTGACTTTATTTCTGGATTAAAAAGTCAGCAAACACTTGAACAATCTGGGGATTCAAGCAATAAGCCCAATGGATGATACCAATATGGAACCATGTCTCATCTCCCTGGAGAGATGACTCATCGGGCACTTCAGGACGAGCAAAGCATTAGCTGTAGGGAAAAGAGTTGGGTAAAGACAAACTGCCTAACAGAGGCACATTACATCCAAGACTGTGTGTGTATGTTTGTAGTTTCCATCTCACAGAGAAAAAAATACAATAGCCCTAAGGAGGAGGAGGAGGAGGGCAGGTAAAAGCAAACAGATCCTAGCAGCTATCCATAGAATAAGCCACCAAAGCAAACATGAATTTGTCCTCACACTTAAGCTACACACAACTTTATTTACACTTAACTTCCCTTTCAAGTTTTAGCAAATAGCTCTTATAAATTTACTGGCCTATTTTGTTCATGTGACAACAAGAGTGCCTTTCTCCTTGGCAGGTAGGCATAGCTTTGCTGCAGTGGTCTTTCCATGACGTCTCTTGTCTTCCACTTTCAGGATGAAGTAAAGATGCAAAGGCCGTCTCTTTGATGAGAGGCATATAGGTCACACATTACTACTCCACACTGGAGCATGTGGGGGTAGTTGCATCAAGATTTCAACACAGCGATCCAAACACATTATCTAACATGGTGAAATCTTTTTGTCATCTCTGGCTAGAAACCATTGCTGAAGAAAAAATAAAAATAAAAATAAAAATAAAAATAAAAATAAATGGTCTGCCTTTACTCTGGCAAGTTACTTAACTTCTCTGAGACTGTTTATTCTTCTGTTATGATATAGGCAAGACATTTGTTTCACAGGTTTTCTATAAAAGTTAAACAGAAGAAAGAAAATAAACACTCGGCTCATGACTAAAGCTAATTCTTTCCCTGGTTAGTTTTCTGGTATTCTAATTCTCAGAAGCAATTCTATTGTGATGGTTGTTCTTGGTTGTCACCTTGACTACATCTGGAATTAACTGAATCCCAAGTGGCTGGGCACACTTGTGAGGGACCTTCCTTAATTAAGGCATATGAAGTAGGAAGACCCACATTTAATCCATATCTTTTGAGGTGGGAAGATCCCCCTTAATCTGGGCCACACCTTCTGGTAGCAGCCTTTGCAGAGGGCCCAGAAGAAGGAAGCTTGTCTCTTTGCCTGTTTGCTCTCAGTGGCCAGTCCATTCCATCACTGGCATCAGAGCCTACTTTGTCAGGATTCCAGCATAAACTGAAGACCAGCTGAGCCATCCTATTCCCTGGACTGAACAGCTACTGGATTCTTGGACTTTCCACTGGTGGACAGTCATTATTGGACTAGCTGGACCACAGCCTATAAGGCATACTAATCAATTCTCTGTCTATGTCTTCATAGATTCATTCTCTCAGTTCTGTTACTGTAGAGAACTGGACTATTACATACACCCAGCTTTAGTAACATTTCACCAGCAGTAAATAAAGACTCTTCCTCTAAACTAAATTAGCAATAAATGAATAAATAGTAAGAGCAGGCTGACTCTTTTTGGACTTTGAACTGATCTATAGCCATTAAGATAAGAATCAATTCTAGAATGTTCCTTAAGAGCTCTTCTGTGTGATTGCCAGAAGATGCCAATACTTGTAAAGGTTTCATAAGTGTTCCCTACCTCCTCCTACCCTTTATTCAACAAATCGTCTTTACCCCTGGTAACCCTGGGACATAGGACCTGCACAACAGCCTCTATGAGAAAAATGGCGATTTTAGCTTGCATTTTTCTATTGGGCCAATGTTGCCTTTAAAAAAAAAAAAAGAAAACTACTTTTACTGCTGTATCTTCTACTTGGAATGTTCTTCCTGGCTTTGCTGCCTCATAAACTCACTTGCCATTCCTTTGGTTCTCTTTGCACTTGCACATTCCCATGAAGCAAAGATTCTCTTCCTGTGTGTCCCCCCGAAACCTTCATGAACCCACTGTTTAGATACCTTTCAATGGCCTTTTATTTACTTTATACTGTTTGTATCCGGAAGCTATATAGCAGGCATTCAATACTGAGAACATGAGCTAATTAAAATGCATTAATCAAAAGTTCGCTGCTCTTCAGGTGACTCCTCACAACTTACACATAAAGGTATGGGTCTCTGTAAGAAACAGGACTATGGTGAGCTTTCCATTTTACAGGCACACTTAATTTAGTCTGGGTTATAAAGTCATGAGTAAAGGACTGTCAAGCACAATTTGGAATAACATTGTTATTGTCATTGTTTTTCAGATCCTGATAATTCCGGCCATAAGCTTCGTTAAGTGGCCATTTTGCAGAGGTTTCTAGGTGCCTGCCTGTCAAGTAGAGCAGCCCACAATGACATTGGGATTCCACAGGAGCCTGTAGACTAGACCCCTCCTGGACTTTATAAAGAGCACTTCAAATGCTCTGAAGAAAATCTGTTAGCATCCCAAAGCTCCTGAGAGTGAAACGCTAGAGTTAGAAGCCGCCTGAAGCTCACTTACACACTGAAGTTATTAATCCTCTTCTTATATGTTTGATATAAGCCGGAGGGCACTTGGGAGGGTGATCCAATTACCCAATTCAGAGAATTGCCCTTTTCTTTCAACCAAGTTCAGAGCTCTGAATTTTTGTTCCACCAATGACTTTTTGTTTCAGTCAAACAAGGTCAGGGAAGAGGCCAATGTCTGCCAAGGCCAACAGGGGTTTCATTTACATGCCCACTAATTCGAGCAACATAAGAACCTCTTGAGAGCATTAAACTGGGGTGTGGGACAACAGGCCTGTTATTTATTTACCAGCCCTCAGTGCTACGACTGCCATTTCCCTGCAGTTCAACATTTTTGGTTGCCGTTTTGGGTTTGATGAAACTTTTGTATATGTGGAAGCTGTGGTGGGGTGTGTCAATAGGCAAAAAGTCCTGAGGATGTGTGTTTGGGGTGGGGGGTGTTGAGATGATCCCCAAAGGAAGGCTGCTTGAGTCTAGGGTCACAGGGCAAATTATGTACAGTCTACTTCCTTAAAGTCAGACATTTCCAAAGAGAACCAGAGGCTAGGGGTTTTCTTTCACCATCCACCATTTGTCACAGATCTCATTATTTTTTGATTTTTACTTATTTAAGTGTTGTTTCTTTTAGAATTAATACAAAGCTGGAGTCAGTCTATATTTCTGCTTCCATCGTGGCCAGAAAGAGGACAGTCTGGCCAATGTTCTATCACTGTCAGAAAGAGCCAAGGGTCATATTGACTACAGGATGTTTACTACTTGAAGCTGATGAATGTTACTTCAGTTTAGCATAAAAACTGATAGTGCCAGGGGCTGGAGAGTCGGCCCAGTGGTTTAGAGCACGGGTTGCTCTCCCAGAGGCCCCTCATTCAATTCCCAGCATGGTAGATCACAACTGTTGGTAGCTTCAGTTTCAGGGGACCTGACACCCTCGCACATACATGTATGCAGGCAAAACATCAATGTACATAAAATAAAAAATAAATAATAAATTAAAAGTAAACCAGTGGTGTAAGAGAAAGAAAACAGTATTTCAATCCATTTGTCAAAAGTCTCAGGACTCACACTTGAGAAACTTTGAAGAACTAAAATGGTGCAGAAGTTAAGAATTAATCTTAGAGATGCTCATTAAACTCAGGGATAACTCATTTTTTTCCCAGTTTATCACAAAGTGATACCAGCCTTTGAACTGTTATATGTACATAAGAGTGTAGCCAATAAACACATGTGTAACAACCCCCTTCCTGTGTATCTCACAAAAATATTACTGAAGAAAAGCCAGGAAATTAAGCAAGAAAACTATTATTTCTTAGTGTCCGGGTCAGAGGGTGAGGAAGCCAACAGCTTTTGAGCTTGGTATGGTAGAAGTGATAACATTTTATCCACAGGAATATGATTTATAGAAATCAAAGGAAGAAAAGATGGCTGTAAGACATAACTTGCCCATGAAGTTAAACAAGAGGCAACTTGATATGTACTGGTTATGGCTCAGTTCATAGACTGTCTTAATTGTTTGTTTGTTTTTTTTAAGAAAAAAAGAAAAACAAAACAAAAACAAAAACAAAAAACAAGGACAAAGCATCTCTAGACACACTAGTTAGCTAATTGTCCAGAAAGTAAGGTATCTTGGTTGTAATCTGAAGTCTTGGCATTAGGTGATCTCATCGCGTGGTCTTGGGGACGACTTTAATCTGTCTAACCTCAGCTTTCCCACATTGAAATGTCAAGATGGCATGGCACCACCTGATCCATTTCAGGAAGTAAAGCTTACTCAAGCAGGCTCCATGGTCAAACTTTGCTCCATTAGAAGGCCCGAAACACTGGGTAGAACACCGTAAGACAGAAGGTCAGCTCTTTGTTTCTGAGTGGGGCTGTTAGAGAACGGGCAGAACACTCTGCGTCTTTCCTTAGCACACAGCTGCATCAGGCCCTGAGCCTGACACCTCCGTTTCCTACACAAGCCTCCTTCCTGGGTACTCCCCCCGAAGCTCCATGTTCTGAGGTGGCACACGGGGTCTGCCCTCCTCTCTCTTCAGTTCCTACATGCCCTTTGCTATGGATCCCTGCCCCTCCCCCTCATAGGCCCTTTCACGCACTCGCTTCAGACTCGGGAGGACGTGAAAAATGTGAAGGAACACATTTCTAAATTCCTGCTGAGCTCCCTTACCAAAGAAATGGGCAACTGGAGGCCGGCAGTTGATGTGGGCATCGATGGATGCCCTGTCCCGAGCACCTGCCCATTCCTGCCGAAAACTATCCAAAGAACGCCGGGGTCCAGGGAGCGCGAGTACAGCAAGGGTAACTGGGAGAAGGGAAAACAGAGTTCTGGTCTCAAAGTGGCAATAAAAATAAAATTAAACCCTCTCTCACACACATTGGATTCTTTATGTCCTCAATTGAGGTTGCCTGAGTACTTCACACTGGAACTACAGGCAAGAGGATTTTCTGGAAAAAAAAAAAAAAAAACCACACACACAACAGACCTTACTGCTCCCTTGAAGGGGCTTATTTAAGGCAAAACAAGGCCCTCCCATCATTCCTGTGAGAGATCATTGTGCCCCTTGTTGCCACAGCGCCCTGTGAGGCTGTGGGAAACAAATGACCTCAGAGGCACTGCAGTGTGTGTCACTGCAAAAGAAAAGAGGATCTCGGGGGCTGGAGGGTGGGGGAGAGGGGGCCGCTAGCTAGCAGAGCCCTCTACAGCCCGGCAGTCCTCCAATGATATCCCTCCAGGCACAGCGGGAAGGAGACTTGTGGGCCCCAGGAGTCCCCATCCCCGCCTGTAACGGGATTAGGCCCCACTCCTCAGCCCCAAAGCGTCCTTCTGGATGTCCTGCTGCTCACCCTGGTCACTCCGACCTCTAATTGGTCCTCCCCCACAAAATGCCTGGTGGTTGCCTGTGTGTCGCACTCTTGTTTCACGTGAGTCCTGAGTCAGGAGAAGGCCTCTCCTCTGAGACCAGGGAGAGCAGTTGTGAGCAACGGGAGAGGACAGGACGAGGGGGTTGACTGGGCATGGGTTAGGAGTACATAAACAAAGGCAATCAAGGGACCAGGAAGATGGGGGCGGGGAGAGAGAGATGATAAAGCCAGCCGAGAAGGGATGATGGCAAAGCAAAGCTAAGGTAAATACTCAGCAGACCTTGCCTTTGCCACCCACCGTGCCAGTAAGAGAAGGCCTTGCTTTCCCTTGAAATGCGCATGGCAAAGCAGGCATTCGGCCTAGTCAACCGTGCACTTTCCCATGTCCAAGTCTCTGTCATGGATTCTAACTACTATTCAGTTTGTGCCTTCTCCCTGTGTGTCTGTGGAGCAGGGCAACGCCCTGGACCCTCGCTTACACGAGGGCTCTCAGACCTAGACCTCATGCATGTATACTCTCCATGAGTCTCCACGTCAGGGCTCTCTCGCTGTATGTGAGTATCACACATTATCTTCAGGGTGGCACCAGCCCCAGCCCGACAGCTGAACCACAGGGTGATGCCAGGCACAGAGTGAAGGACGAAACTAGGGGAGAGCCAGAGTGCACAGTTGAGGGGAGTACAGCAGTCCGATATATGAAGATACTTGTTTCTGTTCTTGCTCTAATCCAGAACATGTAAACATATAACAATAATCCTTTTATATATAGTAACACTTATGCATGCGTTTTCCGTGGGCATGCTCATTGTACAGGTTAATACATTTTTCCTAACTATTGAATTCTTTGTGTTACCTCATCAAACATTTGCTCTATGCACAATACCAGTGTCTTAAGCAGTAAGAGTTAGAAACATTTGGTTCATTTGTAGAGTTTGTTTTGGCCTCTATGAAACATGGAAATGTGGTGTTCTGAAGTGTCCAGAGTAACAAAAGTGCTACGTTTGTTGACTGGAAAAAAAAACTGGTACTCAAATCCTTTCTTTTAGCAACAGCCTCAACTCTGATCATGTAGGTTTTTATGCCAAGTTAGCAACTGGGGAACACTAGTTTGTGAGAAGCTGGGTTTGGTACAAAAAGTGATTGCCCATTCTGAGTTGCTTATCAGAACACAAATTCCTGGCTGCCGGCCCTCCCCTCAGCAGTGCCTGGACAGTGCAAAAGACCTCAGACATCCATGTGAAGGCACACTCATTCCCTGAAAACGCATCCCAGAGGCCATGAGGAAAAGGGGCTAAGTATGTCACATTTCCATCACACTCTACACAGTGTGACTATGCACCATGTCACATGTGAACACGGTCTCCTGCACTTCCTCTGTGTGCCTCTACTTCCTCACCTGAAACAGGGTGCTGTGGCAATGACTGGGGGGGTGGGGTGGAAGTGATGTGATGCAGACAGTTCATGTATAAAGTTCACAAAAAGTAATAATAAAAGCGTATTTTACAAAGGAAAAAGAAAGCCAATGTAAATGAGCTGATATATGAAAAATCCTTGCAACAATGCTTGGCAAATAGTCGCAGATATTAGTCATTGTGATAATTATTGATATTACTAGAGTTCTCTTGGCTTATTTATTGCCATGTAGGGATTTTTGTCCTCTAGTCAGGGATTAATAAAAATGATAAAAACTAACATTTCTGTAGCTTTTAAAATGTTTTCTACAGGGCACCATTCATAGTCATCTTCCTAGGAGCTCTCTATTAGTTTAAGGCATATAACATGGACAGCATTTGAATACTGTGGGCTTACAAAAGCAGAGACTCCACTTTGGTTACCTTAATGTTTTGGTGGTAACTATAACCACTGTGGAGAAGCTAGAACCAGATCAAGGAAAGAAGACAAAGCATAAGCAATCTCTCTTCTCTACCTCACCCCTACTACCATTAAATGAGGATGAGTATGGCTGTGTGTGTGTGTGTGTGTGTGTGTGTGTGTGTGTGAGAGAGAGAGAGAGAGAGAGAGAGACAGACAGACAGACAGACAGACAGACAGAGACAGACAGAGACAGACAGAGACAGACAGAGACAGACAGAGACAGAGAGATGAGGCAGCAAACAAGAGGAATCAAAGACTGAAGGTCTAGGGGAAAAAACTACTGGACCAAGCAGAAGACTGTGGCTCTCCAAATTCTTAGCAAAGTATCTCCAAGGAATAGGTGCAAATACAGGTGTAAAACCTATTTTAGTTCATCTTTTAGCATTTCTCTTTCAAGCACCTAATAGGAGGTTCTGAAATGGAGATGAATAAGCTCCGGGTGTCAAGTTTGGTCTAGTCACTTAGTCGTTATGTGGGCTCAATTTCAAACATTTAAGCTTCAATTTCCTCATGATGACTGCTGTTGCACCCTCAGGTGGCTGGACACCCAAGGTTGGCTCCACTTTCTACAGCCAATGAAAAGGAGAAACAGAAATCATGGTCCTGTGTCTTCTCTGAGGACTCAGATCATGCATTCAGAACAGCCTAACTTGATAGTGAGGATGGCTTCCCTGGGGGAGGTAGGAAAGGCTTTGAAGGAGTGAAGTGGAAAGCAGCATGGGTCCAGGAAGGCTAAGTGGCAAGGGGAGGCCTAGAAGAGCTGCTGGGCAGGATGGGGGAAGAACAGGCTATGTCTGCCTTTGCCAGCAGTTCAAAGGTAGCCGAGACTAGGCACACTTCAGGAGATTCTTCTTGAAGCTGCCAAATAGATTGTTTGAATTGTTTTAAGTGTTTGCTGTTGGGGACTCAGGAGCTCAGTCCAGATGGAGCAGGCCCAGTTTCCCCACCCCGCAAACACTGCAAAAAGTCAAAAGCAAACATACAAAAAAGGACTCACACCAAAGGCAGCCTGGAGATTTCCCCTCCTTCCTCCTTTTCCACTGTCTGAAAGGACTGGTCTCTAGACTTCATTTGAAACAAAAAGAACGAACAGACAGCCCCAGCTTCCAAACACTGGCCCAGAAGAACCACTTTTTCAGAGAGAAAATGCACTCATTTTTGCCAGCAGCATTCCAAATGGTCCCCGAGTGCTCCGAAGCGACACAGAGGTGAAGCCTCACATCCCTAGGATAACTGGAGGTGCCTGTGTGCCTGCCTGGCCCTTCCCTCCACTGCTGTTTATATTTACATATCAGTACCTTGAACTCAGGAGCTTTCATTCCCCAGAAACTGGCCTTTCTCCTTGCCCCAGCTCTCCTTTGACAACAAAACCCAGCCCGCACCCCAGCTAAAGGAATCTGATCACCCCGAAAAGGGAGACGTTATGAGCTCTCTGGGAGCTCTGGGCAGACGGAAGGGATAAAAGCGAGGCATGCTTTATGTCTTTAGTACTTTACTCTCAGCTCTTCTGCAGTGGCCAACTCCCCACCTCCGCCTGTTCCTCTCCAAGGGGCCTGCTTTCCTTCCCCCTGTGGATTTGGGGGAGGTGGAAGACGAATGCAGTAAAAATTTCATCTCAGACATATCATAAAACCTGGGGAGGCAGCTTCAGACAGGTGGGGTATGCTGCATCAGGAGGGGCTGGCCCTAAGCAGCTTAAAGCAGGTGGGGTAGGCTGCACTACTGTAGCATAGCCTCCCCTGGCGGGGTGAATCTGGGGAGGGTGTTTTGTTTGTTTGTTTGTTTGTTTGTTTGTTTTAACCATTTTTACTTGTACTTGCTTGGGCTACAACACAAGGGTCCAACTGAGTCCCATCCTGCCTAAGACTGACACAACTTTTTAAAAATTAATTAATTAATTTGTTCACTTTACATCCCTGTCATAGCCCTCCATCCTCTCCTCCCAGTCCCACCCTCCATTCCTATTCCTCAGAAAAGGTGAGCCCCCCCCCACGCACCCACCCTAGCTTATCAAGTCACATTAGGATTGAGTTCGTCCTCTTCCCCCATGGCCTGGCAAGACAGTTGAGCCAGGGGGAAGTGATCAAAACTCAGGCAACAGAGTCCAGGTCAGAGACAGCTCCCACTCTCACATGGAAATCCACATGAATCCTGAGTTGCTCATTGGCTACATGTGTGTAGAGGATCTAGGTCCAGTCCATGCAAGGTCCTTGGGTGGTGCTTCAGACTCCACAGACCCCTCTGGGCCCCTGTTAGTTGGCTCTGTTGGTCTTCTAGAGGGGCTCCAGGACTGACACATCTTTAACAGGGATTATAAATTTATTCATTTGTAAGGAAACAATATCCTTTTTTTTTTTTTTTTTTTTTTTGGTTTTTCGAGACAGGGTGTCTCTGTGTAGCCCTGGCTGTTCTGGACCCGCTTTGTAGACCAGGCTGGCCTCAAACTCACAGCGATCCACCTGCCCCTGCCTCCCGAGTGCTGGGATTATAGGCATGCGTCACCACGCCCAGCCCGGAAATAATATCCTTAAAATTACTTTCTGATGATTTTCAATATTTTCCTTATCATCGGTCGGCATACCACGTAATCTAACTGAAGAAGAATTTATAGCCCAAACCTTGCATTCCATAGAGCAAGCCGACCATAACCCTCACAGAGTACTCAGACAGGTCCAAACAAGCAAGTCACCACCAGAGAAATACAAATGGACAATAAATATTATTTTTTAAAGACACACATTCCCTCCAGTAATCAATCAAGCAAAGTAAACACGAAGCCAGGAAGACCCGGTTTTCACTTACAAGAATCACAGAGGTTGAGAAACAAGTGCCAGTCCAGCGACAGGGTACGTGATCAAAATTTCACAGGCAGGCCTCATGATCATGCAAATGGCATGCTGCCAGCAGGCAGTTTGACATGTGAACATGGAAATATGCATAGGATCCATCCAGGCTATTTAGGGTTACATCCTAAGGACACAGTTAGACAAGGACAGAAGTCTGGATATAAAAGAATGGTCATTATCCATTTTTAATGATAGTAAAAATTGACAAAATGAAATGACTAACAGTTGGGAAGTGTAAATAGATTATGGCACAGCTTTTTAGTGGAATATTAATTACCCTTTGCCAACAGAACTGATGATGTTGCTTCTTATAGACATAAACTGTTGTTACCCACAATAGACTTGCACAGTAAAAAAAAAAAAAAAAAAGTCAGTTCAGTACAACTTGGATTTCTGATAGTGGTGTGTAAATATAACAAGTACACGTGCTAAGATCCATGGAGCAGTGATCATTAAACGCTCATTTCATCAAGAGAATGACCTTAGTTGACTTTACCATTTATATGGATAGTTTTAGGGTTTATTTATTTATTTTTTGTCTTTTTTTTTTTAACATTTTAAAAACTATTAACATTTCTTTTTAGTATATTTATTATATTTAAAGTAACTTTAACTTTAAATATAATTTGATCATATTATTCCCCTCCCCAGTGTTTTTTTTTTCCTTAATTAGAAAACAATAACAATTGGTCTACTTTCACTGGAATTAAAAAAATAAATAACCCTTAAACTCCTAGAATAATCTCAACAGCAAACCTGTCTGATTCTGAGGAGAGTCAGGACCTACAACCACAGGCTGTTGGTATCAGAGAGTTTGTTACTGTTGGGAACAGGAGAAGGAGACACGATGCCCAGGAGACGAGGGAGTAGATTAAGTTAAAGGATGGAATAGGCCTACAGCCCAGGTGCCACTTCACTTTCTTCTGTTTCCAGATTCACATCAAAACTGGTAACAAAATGAAGGGCCAAGGTTTTTTTTTTTTTTTTTGGGCAAAATATCTGAGTCTTGGGCAATATTAAGATGAATTTTAAAATATTCAAGTTACTTTGAGGATCCTAAAGCTAACTGGGCACTTGATAAATTTGCATTCATATTTGTTAAATATAATACAAAGAGTAAAGAGAATAAAAAGAATTATGTCCTGAAAAGTGGGCCATGCAGAAAATGAGATTGTTATGGTGTGACATGCCCCCATAAACTCCAGCACTTAGTCTCCAACACTATTTGGGGGAACTTTAGGGGATGGATCTTGCTAGAAGTGGGCCCTGCACCTCGCCTGGGTAACACGTTGGAGCTGGCCCTGATAGTGAAGGCTTAGGTGAACCAGCCCTCAGGGTGTGAGAGCGGGAGAGCTGGCCCAGCCCTTTACAGACTATAGCACTTGGGAGAGCTGTTTCCCAAACCTTGACTAGGCAGCACAGTGGAGCTGGCTCTAGAGGCATGGGTGAGGGTGAGCCAGCCCTGAGGGCATGAAAGCAGGAGAGATGACCCTGCCCCCTGTCAGTGGTGGCACTGGGTGGCTTAGCTGGAGCAGTACTGGAGAGCTTGCTCTGGTGGTGTGGATAAGAGAGAGCAGGTGGGCTGATCAGCTTAGTTACCACCCAGGCCTAGATCCTGGGCTCTGAATTGGCCCACCCAGACTCTCTATCATCTCATGAAAGGGCCAATACTACCACTGTAAAGCTGCAGGATCTCCATGACATAGGACAACAACAAGAAAACCTGAAGGATGTCCTCCTGGTGAGGATCTGATATTGATGATATCACAAAAGCCAGAGGTCTCGAACCAGACCAAGACTCATTGCAATGAACACTTGCAAGTAAAGATGTATGGCATGGCTGCTCTTCTTGTCTTTAAGTCAGGTTTACAGTGAGGATTCAAAGCAAGAAGCAGAGACAAAAGCAAACAATGTGCGGTTTAGTGAGGAAAAGACTGTGAACTCAATTAAAACTTCAGGTAGGGCAGTTGAAAAAGCAGTTTAAGACATTAGTGCAATGAAGAAGAAGCCTAAAGAGGCCTGGTGGCCAAGTGATTGGCTTGCAAGCAAAAGGCTTGAGTTCCATCCTCAGAATCCACATAAAAGAGCAAAGCCAGACCTGATAGGGGCACTCTTGTAAATCCAAACACTGAGGAGGCAGAGACAGGTGGATCCCTGGAGCTAACTGGCCTGCCAGGCTAGCCTACTTGATGAGCTCCAGAGAGACCTTGTTTCAAAGTAAAGCAAAACTAAACAGAAATCAAGGTGGACTGTACCTGAGTTGCTTCTCCATTGGCTGCCCTCTGATGTATGAATACATATGCACCCACACAACACACCCCAACCACACACACTTCAAGAAAAAAAAAAAGGCACGGAGGAGGCAGGCTTATACCAGGTTCCAGAAAGCCACTGAAGCCAGGTACATGTAGCAGAGTTGGGTTCCTTGCATTGATCCCCTGAGTGGGCTGTGCATGAAGCTGTGCAGGTGAAGTCTAAGTTGCAGTGAAGATAGCCTGGAACATTGACAATGCCAAGAATGTGGGGTGTCTTGCAAGAAAAGCTACAGATATCCAGTGGAAGCAGCCTAAGAGAGCCTAAGTGTGGTTCAGGCATTGGTACTAAAGGGTGGGGCTACCCAGATCTGTTGGAGCTGCAGGATTTAGTGTCTTCCCTGCTGAGTTTCAGTCTTGCTTTGGTCAGCTCTTCCCTTCTATGCCCAAATTCCTCCCTTTGAAATGGGAAAGTTTATTTGCTCCATATCACTGTCTGTTGGAAATAAACAGGAGTTCAGTTAAGAGATGGCCTAGGGTCTCAAGAAGAGACTTTGGACATTTAAATAGTGTCGCTACTGTAAGATGTCAGAGATCTTTGGTGTTGGACTGAATCCAATTTGTATTATGAGATGGCCACAGTCTACGGGGCCCAAGGTAAAAATTTACAGTTTGGATGTGAAACGTCCCTTAAAGACTTATTTTGTCTTTGAGCACTTGGTCCCTAATAGCAATGCTGTTTTCAGAAGTGATGGGACCTTTAGGAGGTCAGTCTTTGCTGGAGGAACTGGGTCACTGGGAGTTGGCCTATGGTTATAGTGTGGCCCCACTTCCAACCCTGGTCTCCTTCTCTCTGCTTTCTGGTCCACTGAGATATGAGCAAGCAGTCTCAGGCTCCTGCTGACACAGCTGTGAGTCACTCCTGCTGCCATGACTTCCATTTTATGATGTACTGCTCCCCCAATGAAAAGCCCAAGTAATTTCTTCCTCTCTTAAGCTGCCTTTGGTCAGATACTTTGTCATAGCAATGAGAAATGTAACTAATGCAGGAATATAAAAAACACATTTGCCCAGTTGTCATCAGAGAGATTTCATCCAGCAACTGATGGAGCAGATGTAGAGACCCACACGCAAACATTAGGCAGAGCCTGGAGAATCCTGCTGAAGGGGGTGGGGGAGGATTGTAGGAGCCAGAGGGGTCAAGGACACCACAATAAAACCCTCACAGAATCAACTAGCAAGGGTTCATAGGGCTCACAGACATTGACTGACAACAGAGAGCCTGCATGGGTCTGACCTAGACCCATATGAGCTCAGGACCCCTAAGGCCCCTAAGACCATGTTCTCAGCACAAAGAAGATTTATTTTCCCCAGAGGGACATAGGGCAGGGAATAAGAGACAAAGACAGGAGATAGAGGATGAGGGAGAAGGGAAAGGGAACAGGAGAGCTGGGGAAGAACTGCCTCTGCATAGAGGAGACAGATGTGGCCCATAGGCAAATGGTGGTTTATAAAGGTAAAAGGCTGAAATAGGCAAAACTTCTTCCCCAACGTAACATATTCCCTGAGTTCCATTCTGATGTTAAAACATCTTTAAAGTGTATAGGTTGATCTAATTCAGTAGTTTTTTTCCCCCCACCATCCAGTGTCTTTCAGCTAATCTTAATCCTTGTTTCTACTTATCAAGGTACAATTAGGTCTTTATGAATTCACACATAAACTAGACAGATAGGCAATCTCATTCCATGCCTAGCTCCAGTTCAGTGAGCTAAGCTCCATTCCATTGAGTCAGGCTTCGTATCCATTATCAGTGGGCTATCTATCTTGATCCTCAATTTCATTAGGTACCAGTACCACAGGTTCACAAGTAAGTATTTTCTGTTCTCTTAGTTCTTCAGTCTCTTGTCTCTCTAGCCTTTGAATTATCATAGCTAATTTTTCTTGTTGTGTAGCTGTTTTCTCAACATATTTTTTGAGAAGAAAGATATAAAGATTGCAATTGACTGCAGAGAGTGGTTTACTCCAGTGGTCATAATTGTAGTGAGTATGCAATGGCTTTTTCAAGTAATGTTTTTATCCTCACAATTCCTACCCTTGTTCTCAAGGTATCTGAAATGGAGTTTCCCAGTTTTAATCAAAACTGATAAAGATCCAAGACGAATAAGAGATGCTTCCAAATGAAAGGTGCAGCTCAAGGAAGAGATGCAAAAAGACAGCAAAGCAGACAACACAGAAAGCAGACCCCCCCCCCCAAAGAGACAGCTTAACAAACCAGCTGAAGAGGGACAGATAGTTTATCCGACTGACAGGTTGGAAAACCTTGATGCTGAATGGACTGTTGCTGAAGGATAGATGATCAGGACTGTAATTATGGAGGATCATTGTATCAATGGCTGAGTGCATCTTTATTAGGATATTCGGACTGTTACGTTTTTGGGATTGATACCTCTTTCTATTGTAAAAGTTAAACTGTGTAAAAATTTTAGCTTAAGCAGAAAGGGGGAAGTTGTAGAGGAGTTTTAAGTCAGAACATAGCTGGCAAGAGATCGTATCCAAAGAACTTCTAGGTCTTTGTGATATGCTGGAATACAAACATGCCTTTGATCCAGGACACACAGGCAAGCAGATCTCAGTGTAGTGCCAGCCTAATGTAGAGCAAGTTTCAGGTAAAGAAAAGCGTAGGTCCAGGTGTGGTGGTACATGCCTTTAATTCCAAATGAAGGTAAAATTAGTTTGTAGAAGGAAGTACCCATATTAGAAAGTAATGTCTAATTGAGTGGCAGAAAAAGTGATGAATCAGAGAAAGACTTGACAGAATAGGGTACACCCAACTCTCATGAGATGAAAGGGAAAAAGGAAGCTACTTAAGGGGCAATGCAGATAATAGATGATAGATAGATAGATAGATAGATAGATAGATAGATAGATAGATAGATAGATAGATAGATAGACAGACAGAGACAGAAGACAGTTTTTACCAGGACAGTAATAGAGAGACAGGATACAAAGAGAGAGAACTCAGATGAATGAGCCAGAGAATGAGGAGCCAGAAATTAGACCAGACTGCTGGAGTTAGTTTGAGGCCAAGCAAAGCAATTCAGAGGCCAAGAGAAAAGCCAGATAGAAAAACTAGCTGGGAGAGGAGTTTGAGCCATATCAGCTGAGTTGAGCCAGTCAGCACAGAGCTCAGTAAGGACAAGAAAGGGTGAATTTATTAAGCAGTACATCTCAGAGGCAGAAAACATTCTAGGCCTAGGTTAGCAGAGAAAATAATCCTTCACAGGAGATTTGTATAGCATGTATATATTATTTAAACATGTGCCCCAGAGACCCTGGGCTCATCCATTAATTAATTCTATCAGGTGTTCAGTTTATATTTACTGATCTGTTCTCATGGCCCAGCAGTCCCCGTAGGGAAATGACTCTCAAATGCCCAGACCTCTTCACCCTTTTCACTACCATCCCAAAGTTACTCCAGACAAGGACTCCAAGGCCAAGGTGATAATCAGATTGTGAACTTACTTCCTGTACTTCTCAGTCTCCCCCTCCCCCAGTTTCGAACAAAGGGGCCTGAATATACTAGGCAAATGCTCTACTGCTGACAAACACTCCAAGCTCCTGACTACTGTCTCTTTAACCTCACCTGCATGACAATCACATCTGACTCCCAGGGCACTCCCTCATTTACCCTTCTCTTCCCAACAAGTAAATCTCATCTCCTAATCCCTTTTGTTGTTTAAATCAAGTCAACAGTTTTTGGTTTTGGTTTTGTTTTGAGTGAAGACAAAACTCCACTGTAGGCTGCCCCTGACTGCAGTCCGTGTGCGCACACCACATGCCCTCACTTTCTTACAGCCTTTCCTCCACGGGATGCTCTCACCCTTGCCTTCTCCTCTTCCTTAGTAAAGGCCTGAGAAGTGTGTTTGACTTTTCTCGCAGAGCTCTTAGTCCCCTCACTGTAGGTATCCATCTCCTTTGAGGTAGAGACGAGGGCCCTTTGCCTCTTATTTATTTCTCCTCCTGACTATAAGCTTTGTGTGGGTAGAGGCCACATTTGTCAGGTTCACCTCAGGTATTCATTAAGTGATCAAAAGAAGACCAAGGATGAAGGGGGACTGGGAGTTATCCACCCTCCCCACCCCCACATTCTGTAGTTTTCTAGTGTCTGCGCGTTTGGTCCTTTAGTGTTACAGATTCTTTCCCTTATAAGTTAAAACTCTAACTATTCCAAATGCCACTACTTCATGCTTATCCTCCGGTTCCGACATTCTTGAGGTCTGGTCTAGATCAGGGCGCCTTAAACACACAGTTGCCTTTCAGCAAGGTCCATGTCTTATCCATCGACACATCCCACTGCCGGCTAGACCACCAACGTGAGGGCCCAGACCAGCGCCTTTTCTCACGGTTATTGTAAAACTAGATTCAGTGGAGCCATAAGGAAAAGCCTCCTTTTCTAGAGCTGGAGGCTGACAACACTGCATGGGCATGCCACTGCTATGTCACCCCACCTATGACTTCCCTGACGCTGTGCCAAAAATTCTGGTCGGTTCTTCCATAGACGAAGTCAGACGGATGCAGTTTTTACTCTGGATCATGTTGGTATGTGAAGCAGAGAGCAGTAATAAGCCATAGCCTTCAGCATAAGCCTCACAGCACGTGTGCTCAGTGGGTTTGATGAATGGAGGTGAATATACCGGGGCAACCACCACCTCCCCTTCACTAAATCAGAGCAACTGTCTCTCTTCACTTAGCTCTGTTTACTTAAACACTAGCTGAGAGAAACTTATTGTAGTTTATCCCTCTGTCTCACGGTTGCCACAATATAATTTTCAAGTGAAATTTCTAAGTACAGACCACACACGCTATTTCAGTGGATCTAACATTGATTTATGCTAAGACTTGGGGGGGGGAGGGAGACACACTGAAGAAAGATGCTTCGCCAGCAATTTTCTGCTGCCAGCCGTTGCCTGCTCTGCTACAGAAGCATGCAGATGGGGTTTGGAGTCTCGATTACCACTGCACTCGGCCATCTGACAGATCATCTCTGCTATACCCAGTGAGCATAAAAGTCAGAATCACGATTCCTAAGACAGTTGTGGTGATAGAATATAAATTAAAAGACCCCTGCTTGCTGAGCCATCATTCTGAGAACATCAGAATGCAATTTGTTGGACAGATTCTATAATCTGCAGATGAAGGCAGTTATGGGGCTCAAGTTTATCCAGCGTTAACAAGCCCTAATAGTCTAGCTCAGCTCAGACATAACAAACGGAAATGGCTTTAAATTATCCATCCCCAGAGACATGATTTCATAAGAGAACAAACTCTATACGTGCACAGAGAGATTTCCAATGTAAACATGTGGTGGAAGCTAAAAGCTGCAGCCGGGCTTCAAGCCTGGATATGCCAATGGCAGGGTATTTGATTTCAAAGACACCGGTTTCCTCCCATGCAACAGTGTGTAAGCTTTTTCTGCTGACTACACTTTGAATTGCAGAATACACACACGCTTGCATATATGTGTAATTTTATAGTTTTCTTTCTAGCTAGGATATTAATAGATTTCACTTAGTCTTTCCATGCATAAATTTGACTGGGACACAGATGCTTAAGGGACAGGGTTCCTTGTGAGAAACACAAAGCTCACTCATCACCCAGGCTGTCTGAAGTGTAGACTAGTCTCCGAGGGTTTGGAAAACACAAGGTGAACAATTTGGCTTGTCCACATTCGTGCGGGTATCAACCAACTTCTTCAGAATGGGGAAAAATAGAGAAAAGAGAATTCCCTTAGCTTCCACGCAGGACAAAACGGCCTAGCTGTTGGGGGTGGGGATGGGGTGCTGACTAGCTTTAAACAGACTAAGACCAAGGCTCTACAATGACAACTATCCAGCATTCATCTGATCTATGCATTGAGGCTTGCCTCCTGGTTTTTTTTTTTTTTTTTTTTTTAAATATGTCTTACCCAGCTAAGAATTGTTTTAATGATTTTTTTCTTCAAATTTGAACAAAGACAAAAGAAACATATTTGTGACATGTGGGGACTGCATGAGGCTCAAGTTTCCAGCCTTCACAGTTCACAGGAACATAGCCGCGCTTAACTGTTCATGGCCCATGGTGCTTTTGTGCTATAATGGCAGAACAGAGGACTTGCTTCAAAGACCATCTGATGCACAAAGCCTAAAATATGTATCAGGACCTTTACAGAAAGGTTTCTTGGCCTCTCAGATCTCTACTATGAGATTAAGGTACTCTTCAGTTTCTAGTTTTGCTTTTCTGTGTGCTTATGCATCATGCCTGGGGAGCACAGTGAGTTAAACAGCCCTTGTGTTTAAACAGAATCCACACATACAGAGCCTTTGTAGGTTTTCCTGCAGGCCATCAAGTCATGCACGACATATTTACACCCAACATCACAAAGAACCACAAGTGAGAAACTTTGATTCTTATTAACAATTTCCTGAGCTTGAAAATCTTGTGATACTGGTCCCAGCAGGAACCAGTTGCAATCTCTGATTTAGGCTGTTGCTGTAATTAACTCTGAAATATGTCTTAATTTTCAACTATTACTTGCTGTTGTGGCTGGCTTTAAGAAAATTTCCCATGCTTTACACCACATTTTATACTCTTAAATAACTTTATCATCAGAACCTGTCACAGGAGGTGTATGAGTTGCAGTGACAGTAATAGTTATGGCTTGTGTTTCAGGGATGTCTTCACTTTCTTTTGACTATGCCTCCCAGAGTATGACTTGGTTCTTGTTGATTTTAATAGCATTCTTTACTTCTGTCTTGCCCTGTCAATTTTTGGAGCCTGGATTGAACACTGAGTGATTTATTTACCTCACCCTTGCCTTAGCACGGTACAGAGTTCAGCTGACCAAGATGGATGAGGTTTCCTAAAGCTCTGAAGTCCCCTCTCAATCCACAGACATGCTCAGCCTTGGACTCCCATGGAGTCTTTCTGTGGATTATGGTAAAGACCAAAGATGGAAGAAGAAGAAGCCTTTCTGCACCCTACAAGGAACTGATGCTCGTATCAAGAGCTGAGAGCCTGTCACCTTTCATAAGGCTGCTTTTTACAGCCAGATCTTAGCAACGCACAGGACCTCCAGCCACTGTGGGAAGAGCTAAGCTGTTTCCCTGCAATTATAGGGGTAGAAAGAGTGCCACTAACAAAAGTGCTACATCATTCACCCATGCGTATGAACTTGGGCGTTGTCAACATTTATAGAGTATTGCAAATGTGTCAGGTGAAATGCTTACGCTAAGGACAACAGAGACAGCACAGCGTGGCCTTTGTTCCTTTGTTCATTCACTCCAATGAAGATAAAATACTATGGCAAAGAGTTGATGGGCCCCCAAACAGAGGGCAACATAGGAAGAGAATGTCTGATCTTCAGGGGGCGGGTTGTGAAAACAGCTTTGTCCAGGAGGTGTCACCGAGTCTTGAACACAGGATATGCTTTGGGGCAAGGGACCGAGCAAGGTAAATCACAAGGCGGTTAGATCATAGGAGCCACTCTGAGTGACATAAACAGGCTCAGTGTTTGGAGGAAGGTGATGGAGAAATGAGGCAAAGGAGAGGCCATTTAGGGAGATGTGCGGCTACAGGGCTCAGCTGCTGACAGAGCCTCGGGGGTCCTGTGAGCATGCGCAAGAGTCTCAACTAACGCCCAGAGACAAGGAAAAGATACCAAGGGAAGTGTGGGCGAGACACACCATTAGGTCAGAATGAGCACTTGGTCGTGGAGCACGGGGTGGGGATGGGGGTGGCATGAGGTATTTACTCCAGAGGAGAAGTGTTAAACAAGTCCAGGGAGGCTCTCGAGGCGAGAATCTGGACAAAAGGCAGGGCAGGAGCATAGTTAGGAGGGAAGCTGAGAGAGGAGGAGGGCGGGGCCACAGAGGAGGGGTTAAGCTGATTTCTAGGTTTCTGATTTGGTGGCTGGGTAACTACTGGAGAGATTTGCCATGCAAAGGAATAGAAGAATAGGATTCCTTGTTTGCTTGCTTGCTTGCTTTTCTGTTTTAAAACAACACAAAACTTTTAAAGAGACAGTTCCTTCCTGATTATATCAAATGACGCTGTGCTTCAGGGTACCAGGGGACAGTCTTTCTCTGTCTCTGGTTTTCAAATGTCACATGCGCGATTACCATGTCAGAGCTGAAGCCACTGTAAATCTGTTTTGGAAAGAGATAAATGAATAATATACAGAATGTTTATGTTTTTAGATTCTTCTCTGTTCTTCAAATATACTCAAAGACAAACATACAATCTCTGCGAAATCCCTTTCTTGAGGTTTGAGGGGTTACTGATTCAGATATCTAATATCTCCTATATCTCCAACAGCTGGACTGCTGTTTAACAACTGGAATACTGCTCCCTAATTTTCTCTTATCGTCCTCTGCCTCTTTGGAGTGAGAGATTTAATGGGATTTGAAATGAGCAAGTTGTGGAATAAGATGCAGAGTACAATTAAATTGGGTTTGAATTTTAAAAAGAGAAACAAAGGAATTTTGACTTTGTAACAAAGCATACAGAGCTGGCAAATGCCATGTTAAGTAGGACAAAGCATAGAGAGAGACACACTTGGCATGGTGACATTTATGTGTGGAGCTTAGATGCCGAGAATAGAATAGCGGTTATCTGTGCTGAGGGAGGGAAGGTGGAGAGTCAGAGGTCCAGATCTTCAATGAAACAGGAGGAATAACTTTTCTTTGAACTTTGGGGTATATTACATGGTGTGGGTAACAACAGATTCACAGAGTGAATACAATACTGTAGTATAAATATCAAATAAAAATGGGGGACTGGGGAGATGGCTGTCAGTCAAGTGTAAGCATCAGGACCAGAGTTTGATGCCCAGAGCCCATGTAAAAAGCCAAGCATGACGGTGTGTATCTGTGATCCTAGTGCTGCGGGGCAGAGACAGACGGTCTCTGGGGCTTGCCAGCCAGGTAGTCTAGCTGAATTTGTAAGCCCCAGGTGGAGAACAAGGCCTGTGCCAGCTCGCCACCACATACAGCATTTCAGTGCTTTTCCATCAGTGATGGTTTCTCATTTGCCACAGGATGTAAAAGTACCTGTGTGCTATTGTGTAGCATATGGGTGGACATGTGTTCTTTCCATTTGACTGATGGCCCTTCCGCACCTCTGACAGTAGAAACCTTCCCTGGAAAACTACCCTCATGAGGACCCTGTCTTCATGCCACTGGGGCAACGGAGTGATCCTGAGAGCCAACAGGTGCTGCCGACTTAATGTCAGAGAGGAAAAGGCCCCCTCATGCCTTCTGAGGTCCTGAGCAGAAGAGTCAGAGAGGTTGCTTTGCTGCCATGAGGCAAAAGTGGCAGTTGAGAACCAAACCAATAGGGGCCAAGCCAGCGGGGAGGAGCAGGGGTGGAGTGCGGCAGAAAGGTACAGCAACTCTGCAACCCTGGGTGCAGCGCCTCCTCCCCCACCCCCATAGTAGGCAAGAAACTCCACCGCATCTGGCACCTGCTTTTATCATTAATTATAAATTACTTTCAAATGTTATTTAAGGATTGCGTCTACTGTCCTTTCAACCTGAGCTACTACGTTTTCAGGTGTAAATAAAATATATGCAGACTTCCTGCTTGAGGACACGTTCTGTTCTAAGAATGCCGGTTCCTCTATGGATGACATCTGTGCTGTTTACTGGGGACTCTTCTTGGATACAGATTTACCAGCTCTCACCTGTAGCTTTAACTTCTCCTAGAATGTTGCTTACTGCTCTATCATTTATTTTATCCACTGTGCATTACAATTCACTGAAACCCAGCCCTCTTTGGTTTTTGTCTTGTTTATTCCTTGAAGCAATAAATTCCCCTTCAACTCTAGTACATTTATGGCCTCTGCTTTACCTTAACATTGTGTTCCCAGAGCATCTCAGTGGCCTTCTCAATGGCAAATCCCCTCCTTTACAGACAGGCCCTTGCTTCCCACCTTCCTTGAAGGGTCAGGTATCAGCAAAGTCAGGATTTTCAGCTCTTCTGATTGACTGACCCACAATGAGTCCTGCTTCTAGACGGTGAGATGGAGTACATGAGGGGTGTGCTCTCCAAGTCTCTGTCCAAATGTGCCCTTGTTGGCCTAAGAATGACTTTTTCCGCTACCAGATCGGAGCTCTTAGCCAAGTTTCATGAATTCCTTTGGCTATTCCATATATGGAAGACGGTGGCTAGATGGAAAGGGAGAGAATGGGAAAAGCTTATCTACTTCCCCCGGAAACACATCTCATCAATCTAAACTCAGTCATATCTGGTTAAAAAAATGCTAAGTAAACACTATTAGTAACAGTGTACTGAATACTAGCTGTCTTAGTTAGGTTTGCTATTCATGTAATAAAACATCATGACCAAAGTAACTTGGGCAGGAAAGGGTTTATTCAGCTTATACTTCCAAATCACTGTTCATCACTGAAGGAAGTCAGGACAGGAACTCAAACAGGGAGGGAACCTGGAGGCAGGAGCTGATGCAGAGGCCATGGAGGGGTGCTGCTTACTGGCTTGCTCAGTTTGCTTTTTTATAGAGACCAGGACCACCAGCCCAGGCATAGTACCACTCACAATGGGCTGGCCCTTTCTCATCAATCACTAATTAAGAAGACGTTTTATAGGCTTGCCTATAGCCCAATGCTATAGAGGCATTTTCTTAACTGTGACTATAGATGACGTGATTGTATCAAGTTGACATAAAACTAGCCACACAATAACTACGTGCCAGGCTTCTGGTAACATTAAAACAAAACAGAACATATTTATTTAGTATTTATTTGTGAGTGTGTGTGTGTGCGCGTGCAGATGACAACTCACAGTTGGCTATCAACATCTACCATGTAGGTGGAGGGATCAAACTCAGGTTATCAGGCTTGGTGGCTGGTGGCAATCGTCTTTGCTTATTTGATGAGCCATCTTGCCAGCCTAGTATTTCCCTTTGGAATCTTTGTGTGGACAAAGAAAAAGCAGCAGCCTTCTCTGTAGGAGAGCTTTATTAAATTCCATGCCAGCATCTCCATGGTAAGTGAACTTGGTCCCCTACGGTGCTTGCAATGCAGACAATGGCTGTGCTCATGCATTCAAGCATTCCCACTCTACTCTCCACTCCTCAGTTTTACTGTAGGAGGGCAGATATGCCAAAGCTCTGACTTTCACATATAGATGTTGGTACATATAGATACAGATACATACACTTTCACATACAGATGTTGTCATATACATGGAAAGAGGATGATAGTTCAAAGATTCTTGTAGCAAAATCTGGAAGAAAATCTCTCTAATATAATGAGATTGTTGCACAAGGTCATGCCATCATCTGTAAGGCTGAAATAGAAACAGTTATTTGATACAGTTCTGGAGAAGGATGGAGACTATTTTGAGTGGGTATGGTAGTTCATGGTTGTAATTCCAGCACTCAGGAGGTGGCAGAAGGAAGATCATAAGTTCAAGGACAAGCTCTTCCACAGAGTGAGTTTGAGGTTAGCCTGGGCTATGTGAGATCCTGCCTCAAAAACAAAACCGCAAAACAAAACAGCAGTATGACACATAGTGAAATATTTAGACAGACTTTAATCTGAACCCACCCATTCAAGGGGTGATTCTAGGGGTTTAGAAGCCTGTTCTTGGCATGTACTGCATCTATCTATGTGCTTAGCCAACTGAGAAAAAGAAACAAGAAAGTAGATACAGAGACAAGTGGCTTCAGGAATCAGACACAGATGGTCTGGGATATAGCCGTGATAAGGTGAACTCGTTAAAAGCTCAACCCAAAAGCTGTGATACACAGAATGGCTTTCTGAAAGGCCTCTCAAAGGGCATATCTGACCAAGATAACAACTGCAATTCTTGATGTTGCAAATACCTCAACAGATGCAACTTAAGGGGGGAAAGGCTTATTTTGGTTCACGGTTCAAGGGTGCAGTCTATCACAGCAGTGGAAGTGGGGCAAGAAGCACAGAGTGATGAATGCTATGCTCAGCTTGCTTTCTCCAATCTGCTCCATTCAGGATGCCTGCACAGAGAACAGCACTCTCCACAGTCAAGACAGGCCTTCCTACGTCAACTAACCAAAGTAAGCCACCCCCCCCATAGACACACCCCAGAAGCCAGGACTCTCATCTTGTCAAGCTGATGAATGACACTGATCACCACAAACAACACTGTCAAGGGGGAAGCAGCAGCACAGGGCTCGTCTCTTCTACCAGCTGAGATTACCACAATTCCCGGTTACGTCCATGCTCACCCTGACCGCACCAGGCAACTCCAGCCATCTACTTTAGAAACGATGTATGCATCCAAAGAGTTGAAATAACGGTGGCTTATATAACAATGAGCCATCAGTCCGGGTATGCTGGTGATCACTTGAAATCACAGCACTCAGGAAGTTGAGGCAGGAGGATCGTTGAGTTCCAAGGCCAACTTCTGCTACATAGTGAGATCTTGTCACCGAATAAAAACAAAAAGAAATAAACTGACACTTTAACTCAGGTCACTTTTGTGCACGGCATCAAATCTTTAAAAGTAATGTTTAGTTGTTAATTATAGGTTGTGACGGGTTTGGCTAGGCCCACATGAAAATGAGGCATTGGGCATGTGCCAAAGGCAATTACAGAAGAATGTGCTAGAACCACCTCCTCCCCCCAACACACATCAGAAAGAAATCCAGTCCAAAAGCTGATTGCATTCATCTGACAGAAAGATTAACACCAAAATTATGGAATAAATTAGTAAGTAACTTCATTGAAATCATGCTCTTATTACTTGGACAAAAGAATTTATTCCAGGGCTAGAACATGGATCCTTTTTGAGCTAGATAAGAAAAATTACTGGAATATCTGTTAAAACAAAATAAAACAATTTTAAACAACTAAATGAAGAAAATTTGATTTTAAAAAAGTATTACATTTATTTAACTTGTGTGTGCGCGCGTGTGTGTGTGTGTGTGTGTGACACACACACATACCTGGGACATGAGTATGGAGGTCAGAGGAAAATTTGTGGGAGGCAATTTTCTTTTCCTACCACATGAGTCCTGGGAATTAAATTCAGGTGGCTTGATGGCAGATGCCTTTATCCACTGAGTCACTTCCCTAACCCAGAACTTCATTATTTAGGAATTATTACATTGTTTGTTTAGGGTCCGGGAATAAATAAAGATATAGTTAGCCTCCTTGCAAGCTTCCCAGTGCATGCTGGAGTCTGAAAGGCTTCTCAGAATTAAAATGCAATAGTGTTAGTTTTCAGAGTTGTTACAGGAAAAGTGAACGTGGCTGGGGACCGAGAGGCCATAGACCAGATCCGAGCTCTGTGTCATCTTATGTTAAGGCTCAAGGCTTTGCCACTGAAATGACTACAGAGGTTGGGGTACCACCTTCCTTCAGAACCTGCAGTCAGAGTGCATTGTGACAGTAGTCTGGATTTTGCACAGTCAGACCCCCGAGGACTGGGCCCTCTGACATAGCCCTGCGTGTTCCAAAAGTGGAATGGGTATGGTGCGAATTATAATGAAAAGGAACCATGGTCACGGGTATGTATTTATAACATTGTTCTTGGGCAAATACATGATTGTACTTTTTTGACTATAAGACTGAGATTCATCCAAAGCCGACACAACCACACTACTGACAGTCTTGAGAGGTAAGTATATGGTTTAAGGCAGTATATGGAAAAGATATTATGAAATCCTTGGATTCTTCA
Organism: Acomys percivali; assembly: GCA_907169655.1. NCBI lineage: Eukaryota > Metazoa > Chordata > Mammalia > Rodentia > Muridae > Acomys > Acomys percivali. The sequence goes on along the minus strand of OU015742.1, from coordinate 172,739,811 downwards.
ATGGTTCTACAGATGACGTAATGATAATAACTAACATTTGCTGGACACATTAGATGCCACCGTCGTCCTCACATGTTACATTGTTAACAAAATGGGCATTATTATTATTTTCACTTTCACCAGGAAAGCAACAGTGACACAGAGATGATGAGTAACTTAGCCTAGTCAACCAGCCAGAGCCGGCAGAACCAGGATGCATAGGCAAAGGCCTGGCTTCTGATTGACATTTTAACTCTTTAACCTGTGAGCCAACCTGCTTCTTGAAACCTATATTGAGCACATAGGGGGTTTCACTTCTCTTTGATTTTCTTAATTTCAATGATTAAATGCTTATTAACCCCAATCCCGCAGAGGATGCCTTCTTGCTGCAGCGAAGCCTCCCTAGTCCGCTGATTATCTTGTCTTTGCTAAAGAAAACGTGCAGTCAGGACGCTACAGGAGGATCTTCACTCCACTTTTCAGTCAGCCAACTGAATCTGATAAAGCCCACAGAGCCTCGACGTCCTCATGAGATCACTTATAGCGGGTCAAACGGCATGCGAGGCCAGGGAAAAGATTCTGATTTCTTCTGTAATTCCTGAGTCCATAGGCTTTTTAAGGATTTCCTTTACAGAGCTTGTAATCAGCTCTGGGCGGGGAACTAGTTAGTGCTGGGAAGATCCATGTGTGTCCTAAGGCAAAGCTAACTGCTCCCACGCCAGAAAGACGCAGGCCGGAAACGCGTGAAGGATTGTGGGATGCCTCGCACCAGCAGCTACCCGTACATAGGATGGCAAACTCTTTACGACCTTGAAAAACCTGAATGCAGAACGGCACAGAGAAAAGCGTCATAAACACTACTCCTATAATTTTCTTCAACTACTTTTTAAAAGTAGATATTATAAAACAACACATCGTTTCCAGATGTGGTGGAGTATAACAACAGTCTCAGCTATGCAGGGAACTTAACACGAGGACCCAGTCACAAGACAAAAACAAAATCCAGTTGCTTTCCCCGTGACAATCCCTTTCAAGATATTGGCATGCGTCCCTACAGTCATTTTACGCTGCTCGTACTGTGACATGTAAGGCACAGAGCATCCCTGAGGTTGGGCTGCAGCCGGGATGATGCCTTTTTATGTAGAACCCACTGCTACAGGGTGGCTCAGGGTGTCTGCCCCACTCTGCTCGCCGGTCGTTCTTGCCAGTCAGTGTGCGTTCTTGCTTCCTTGAAAGTTCAGCAACGTTTGCTTTATTTTACCAAACTGATGGGCGAAAGCAGCATTTCATGTCTGCATTGATTTTTATTTTCTTAATGATATATGAAGTAGAACCCTTTGGTTTCTGCTTCTTTTTGGGAGGTTTTAAAAAATATTATTTTAAGTTATGTGAATTAGTGCGTGTGTCTGGTGGGTGGGTATGTGCACATGAGTTCAGTTACCCTTTGAAGGCCAGAGGTGTCTCCGTGGAGATTCTCCTTAGTGCTGGGGTTACAGGAGGTTGTGAGCTGCCCAGCATGGGTGCTGAGAACTGAACCCAGGTCCTCAGGAAGGGCAGGGTGCGCTCTTCATCCACAAGCCACAGGTTACTTTGGTCTACTTTTATACAAGGTTTTGTTGTTGATTATATTATATTATATTATATTATATTATATTATATATTATATTATAATATGAATAGACCTAACCATCACCTCCTCCTTCTTCATTGTCATTTTCATCATTGTCATCATCATCAATATCTGTGTGTGAACACAAGCATATGTGTTCACATCTGAAGGTCAGAGGACAACTCAAATGTAAAGCCTAGCCTTCTACCTTGTTTGGAGCAAGGTTTCTTATAGATTTATTTCCCCCTGCTGATTATGGCAGTACAGAGAGCCCATAAAATTCTGGAGACAGAAGCATGTGCTAGAACATGTGAGTTTACACACATGCTGGAGATTCTGTCAGGTTCTCATATCTTGTGTGGCAAGCGCTTTAACCAGTGAACCATACATCTCATCAGCACCTTGATAGTGTCTAACCTCTTAAGGCAAAAAAAAAAAAAAAAAAAAAGCTCCTAGTTGGTCCTGATTGTGACCAGAGGACACCCAGTTCAGTGGCTGGCTTCCTGGCAGAGCCTTGCATCAAAAGAAGGAAGGGTAAAGGCAGCTACCCTGTGAAGAAGCCTGCTAACTGCCAGCTCATCTGGTGGGCAGGCTCCATGGCCACTCTTCATTTGTGTAGCCACCATCCCCGCTAGTCTGTTACTTGATGCTTCTTAGTCCTTGACAGTTAGGACAGAGAGCCCTGGACCAACCTATTCACAATCACTCATGGATCCCAGGAGGAAGGAGGTAGAGTCTGGTAGAGTTTAGGAAGAGATGACATGACTTGGAAGTCTTTCTCCTCAGCTTATGAAGTGTTAAGATGAAAAGATGCTAAACTGGAGTAAGAAGAAGATATTTAGCTTTAGTCTGCTGAATCTCCATAGTTTTCTTCTGGGGGGCAGAGGATGTAGTTGGTTTCTCTGCACCAGGGCTAATTAGAGTCTCTACTTCGAAATGCAAAGACATCACATCTTGTCTTCAATCTATGGTGCGAGCCCCTTGGCCAGCACAACTTAGATCCTCTACCATGTGGACACAGAAGCTGCTCCAGGGTGTGAGCCCCTTGGCCAGCACAACTTAGATCTTCTACCATGTGGACACAGAGGCTGCTCCAGGGTGTGAGCCCCTTGGCCAACACAACTTAGATCCTCTACCAACTGGCTGCTCCAGAGTGCGAGCCCCTTGGCCAGCACAACTTAGGTCCTCTACCATGTGGACACAGAGGCTGCTCCAGGGTGCAAGCCCCACGGCCAGCACAACTTAGGTCCTCTACCATTGGTTACAGGCTGCTCCAGGGTACTTCCTCACAGTTCTCAGGGGGGAAGAGTTGTACACCCTACAGGGTTGGAAGGAAAACAATAATGTCAAAAGCAGTTTAGTCTCATTGGGTCTTCTTGAACTAATTATCTCACGTCAAGCCTGCACTCTTAAAGGAACTGTATTTTGATTAATGACTAAAAAAATAAATGACTAAAGCATGTATTTATATATGCAGAAATGTACATTATACGTGGATGGGGTATATCTCATTTGTGTTTGTATGTATATACCAGAATCAAAGAGGCGGCTGTTCTAGCCATTTGTGCTTAGGGGATAGGTGGGTAAAATAGTGGGTTCTGTTGAAAGGATTCAGAAGGCAAGTATGGAAATAAGTCTAAAAACAAGCTCTTGATTCTCAACATGTTTTTAAAGGTAAATGTATTACATAAAACATTTTGGCCAGGTTTTTTTTGTGTGTGTGTGTAGGAGTGTTTGCTTGTTTGCTTTTGTTTCTGAGTTAATTTGTTTTCATAGTTCAATTGGAAAATAGGAATGAGTAGGACACTGTAAAATCCTTTTCCACCCAAATCATCATCTTCAGGAAACTTTTCCTCAAAAACAAGCTTGCAAAATTGATACTCTTGTCTCTTCCCAGCTATTCCCTGGGACTTGAAAACCACAAAACTGCAAAGCATCACACCGTCACCTGAAGCCATTCAGAAGAGCAGACGGTGAGATCGGTGAACCTCCGCTCTCAGTGTCTTCCTTTACGGACTGGCAGCCTTCCCCGATACGTTACTTTCAAGTGACTATGTGGGCTCTATGAAAGGGAAATGGCTGCTGGTGTGGGGCATTCAGGGCCCAGGAAAGTGAAGAGCCCTGTGGTGGAGCTAGTTACTGAACATACGGATGGATGCATGAAGTACCACAGGGAGCAAAGCTTGTACCTGTACAAAGCATGCTGGGTACCACATGCCAGAACTTAATGGTCAACTAGAGTTGAACAACGTGGAGCAACACACAGCCTTAAGTGGTTTTATTTTTTTAACTTTAGCATTTAGTAAGTTTAGGACCAGCCAAGCAATAATAATGGCAAAGCCTTTATTCTGTAGACTTTTCTATGTAGAAAATAAGGCTGAATCCCATAAGTAAATTCTTTTCCTAAGCATCTGGAGCTCAGAATAGATTTAAGTCTTATCAAGTTACAGAAATAAATGTGTCCACCCCTTGCTAGAGCTGACATTAGATGTCCTCAACTCAATATGGAACCCATTCACTTAAGCAATGCCAGAACACTGCCACCAAGGCTCAGCTAGACCATAGCTTTCCCATTGAGTTTTGCCCAGCAGCTAAACTGAAGAGTACAAAACAGAAAGCCTTGCTTTTGTTTTGTTTTGTTTTGTTTTGTTTTACTCAAACTCACTGGTATTTTCCTTTTGTGTTTTTAGTAAATTTTTTTCTGATGTGCTGTTTGTCCACACACAGTATCTGCCTCTTCCCAGGTGAGTGCTGGGCTCTGAAGATATAGCTGGACCGTCTCTGTGAACACAGAATCTCAGAGAAGAGGAATCTTAAAGTATAAGCACCTAGTTTAAGAATCCCATCTGCTTGAAAATGCACTTCTTTTACCCAAAGGAACCATCTTTGGCCATTTTCTTTTGGTGTACCCAGTGGATGCAGAAAACATCTGGCTATCTTTTTCTTCTAAGAACTCTTTTTGTACATACATATCATTTGATTTCTTTCTGTTAAATAGCTGCTTTCACTGTTCTTCAGAGATATGATTTTCTACACTTTTCATCATTTCAGTTGCTTTCCACATCCTCTGAAAACCCAGAAGCCCAAGCTGGGGATGAGAGCAAATGAGAACTTGGGTAGCGCTTAACTAATGCTGAAAATGGCGGCCCTGCTTTCCAGACCACTCTTCTATAAACGTAGCCTAACATGAAGTTCAATTTTAATATGTTGTTTTTTTTTAAAGGCATAATTGATCCTGTACTTAGAATTTCTCTTTTAAAAATATCTTTGACATTATTTTAAAATTGAAAAAATTCATCTTCTTTAGAATGGTTTATAAGTAAAATCTGGACTCCCAAGGCTTTAGTTCCAGTTGGTCCTCTGTATCTGCTGCTTCTTCATCTATGGATTCGACCAACTGTGGACTGAAAATACTTGGGGAAAATACATCTGTGCTAAATGCATACAGGCCTTATTATTCCCTAATCAATACGGTAGAACAACCATTTGCATATCATTTGCATCCTATTAGGTATTTATAAGTAATCTAGAGATGATTTAAAATGTGCAAGAGGAAGTGCCTAGGTTGCATGAAAATACTGCATCATTTTATGTAAGACGCCTAAGCATCCATGAGTTTGGTATTAGTGGGGGTTGGGGTGGGTCCTCCTCCTAGAATCCACCCCCATACTGTGGGAGGCTGCATTTAATTACAGATGCTCCACACAGCTGGTGATATATTGTGTTACTAGTCCCAAGCTTCCTCTTGGAATTCCTGCATTCCATATGTGTATCATTATGCTTTCTGAAACCAAAGGAAAAGAAGAATACTTTTTCTGGAATTCCCAGCTCAAAATGACTGTTATGGTTTGGGTATGACATGCCCTCTCAGGCCCCTCTAAAAAGCTCACTCTACGAAAAGCTTGGTTCCTACCTCGTGGTGTTATTCTGGGAGGTTTTGAGACTTTAGTCTAAGCTGAGAAAGCAGGCTGCCAGGGGTGTGTCCTTAGAGACCTCTCTCCTTTGGCCAGGAGCTCAGTAGCCTGTCTCATCCTCACACTGCCATGATGGATGTTCTGTCTCAGCATGGGCCCGGAATCAACAGAGCCAAAGACTACAGACTAAAATCTCTGAGAGTGTGAGTCAAGATAAATAACTCTCCCTTCCATTGTGTTGCTCAGCGTTGTCTAAGCAATGAACAAGTAACACAGTGGCCCTACTCTAGAGGTTTATGGTGTTGGTAGGGTTGTCGGCTTCTCAGATATGAATCTGGGTTATGAGCGACAGTGGATTTGGGAAGCAAAGCAACAGTAGGGCTAGGGACAGACCTAGTGGTCTGTTCTTACCACCACTGCTCTTACCACGAAGCATCTCAAAGAGAACAGATAAATACGAGAGCCCTCCTCTACCTGCTACCTCTGCTTTGCAGTATGGTAGTGTTCTCAGGCAAGTTCCTCAAAAGTGTGACTGCACACTATGGCTGTGTTCCTCCAGGTTGGTACACTGGTAGACAGAGGGTCCTTCTTCCTGGACTAAATTCTGACTAAATTCTGGTAGTAAAGTCTCATGTTCTCAGCTTGGGTCATATACCCATTCCAAACCCAATCCCTGGAACCTTGATTGGTTGACCTGGCTACAGAGGCAGCCTATGGCATCGGAGGATGGTGTCAGCTACACGTAAACAAGGACGGAGAGTAGAGTGGGAAACTCCCTAAAGGAATGTGAGTTGTTTCTGAAAATCGGGGAGCCAAGCAGAAGGTAACATAGCACTCCTCTATCCATACCCTTAGTGTCTCATGACTTTCTAAGAGTCTGTGGAATAGAGTCAGCAAGAGTTTGCAGAATGAGTCCAGCCACAGACTCAGAATTAGCATGGGACCTATAACACTTAGAACTGACAGTAGCACCATCCAGAAGAGCACAGGAGAAAATGGTGGATTGGGAGGGAGGTTGGAGAGCAGAGAATGGGTTGAGAGGATAAAGTCCTCTTTGAATCAGGGAGGGAAAACTAAGAACTAAGGGTGATTGGCCTCCATGGCATTGAGAAGGGGAATATGCTAAGAGCTTGGGATGAATACTTCCCTGCTATATAATCAGTAATGTCCTGATCGAATGTCTGCAGTGACTTGGAACAGTACAGTCAAGCAGGCGAGGTGGTCACAGACAGAGACTGCACTAATGTATGTGGTGTCTGTGGGAAGGGAGCAAGGGTCAGACTCCACAGGGAAGTAAATGCAGAGTGAATGGACATATGACATATGGGAATGGAAGGAGGGAAAATACTACATTTTGGAAGTTATTTAAGTGATTTATTGCCAAATACTGATAATGAAAGAAATGCGGGCAAGGAAATAATTAGAATAAAAAATCCTGTCACAAAGCTAGTAAAAGTAACATGCCAAATGTGCTATAATCATGTTTACTATGGCATGCTGACTTTTAATTTTTACTTTATTGTGCCATTTATGGTGCATATATACTTTAGCAATTATAAGCTGATGTTTAATTTATGATTGTTCTCTTCTTTGTTTTAATAGGACATTAGGGGTTCATGTTCACTTGCAGTGCTTAGAAATTGAAATAACTACAATCTCTCTTTGGTTCCATGTGGAGTGGTGGTTCTCAACCTGTGAGTAGTGACCTCCAAACATCATCGGAAAACACACGCATATTTCCATTACAATTCATAGCAGTAGCAAAATTACAGTTACGAAGTAGCAATGGAATAGTTTGATGTTTGAGGGTCACCACAACATGAGGAATTGTATTAAAAGGTTGCAACATTAGGAAAGTTGAGAACCACTAATGTGGAATCTTGGTTAATTATAAAAAATATTTATAAATAATAAAAATAACCTTACTGGGGAATATAGCCTTTGTCACTGAAACCCAAAGAGAACCAGGGGCTTTAGTTGGATCCCACAGGACTGTGGCTGGGAAGGGTTGGGGAAGCACCTTGGTGGGTGTCTCCCACGGTAATTATGCACTCAGCCCAAACACGGTAGGGGGAAGTAGAGGAGAGAAACACAGAGGGAGATGGAGTGATTCCCTTTGCAAGGAGCAGCATTTCCAAAGAAAAGCATTTTTATTCTCTGTTTGCTTTAGAGGGAAAGAGGTTAATTTTTATATAATTTTCTCTGACAACAACAACAAAGCAAAACAAAACTGACCAGACAGCAAAATATCTGAGACCATCAAATTGATAGTGCCACAACTATGGCAGAAGCTATTTGAAGCTGTAGTTTTCCCAAACAGGTCAAATAGAAGCACATACATTTGCTTCTAAAATCAAGAATAAAAGCAGATTTGTCCGACATCGCCTGTGTGTCCTTCAGATCTTCTCTGGTTCCTTTTCTACCCCACCTGTACTGTTGGCGCCTGGGCTGTGTGGATCACCTTAGTGGGACTCTCCTGGCCAGGGTCCCTGGAGAACATCAGCAGGAGATAGGAAGGAGATCACCCTTAGTCAGGGATGCTCATGGAGCCCACGTGTGAATACCCCTAAGACACTGCACAGTCCTAGAAGTTTCTTCACACCTGCCCTTTTCTTGAACACACTCCCTTCATTACACAAGTCTTCGGAGCTGATCAGTGTATGCCTCTCTTTCCTGATAACATTCTGGCTGGAATGATAACAATAATAGCATCATGCTGGAGAGCCATTATGCTATGGAACATGTTCTAATGACAACCTGTACCTCTTTTTATGTCTGTCTAGTCTTGACATTTATTGCTCTTTTTTTATTAGAGCTGAGTGCAGGCCAAGCCCAGGCACAAAGACGTCTCTGATAAAAAAAAAGCCTTCTTCTGCCCATGACCCCACATGGATACAGACTCCTGGAACCTCAACTGCTTGTCTTTCATCACACTGGTCCAAGCCAGCTTCTCCCTTTCTTTCTCTCAACCCCCCCGCCTGTCCTCAAAACTTGCCACTCATTCTTTTCACCAGTGGCGGAGCAAGCGGCACTTGCTGGTGCTGTCTGGGACAGTACTGAGCACTTGGTAAGATCATTTAATTAACACTAAGGAAATCACCCAGTTACCACGTAACAAAGCCAGGAAATAGCAATAACTCGACAAGTGCTTGCACAACAGAATGACACCTTGATTACCAGAATGAGTACAGCGCCCAGCACTCAGTGAGCTCCGTGGAAACACTTGATGGCATGAGTTATGGTGCTGAAATCCGAGGTCCAGGAGATCTAAGAACGCTATGGGAAGCTGTAGTTGTGTATTAAAGCTGAGTATGCCTACTGTGTACCCAGCTTTTCTCTCACTTTTGTCTCTTATTATTTTGTTTGTTTGTTTGTTTATTTAATTTGAGACAAAGTCTCCCTACATGGCCCAGGGTGGCCTCAAATTTGTTATACATCTCTGGCTGGCCTCAATCTTCCTGCCTTTGTCCTTTCAGTGCTGGGATCATAGGGGTGCACTACCATGGCCAGCTTCACTTTCCTTAACAGAGCACCAGTGATGTCTCTGCGGTGGGTTTGACCTATTTTTTGGCTTGTGGACTTCCCCTTTGACGTTCTGATGAAAGCTATGTACCTTCTCCACCCCAAAAGATAAATATAGCTCAAGGACTATAGGTTAAAAAAAAATAAAAATAACTGAGATGCTCTGTGTCATCTAGAACAGACAGTTCTGATGTGGAAAAGGGCAGAACACGAAGTACTCGAACGGGTATCTGAAAAAATTCATTGCACCCTCAGCTTCATAAGAACGGGAAGGAGGAGGCCAGGTGTGGTGGTGCACGCCTTTAATGCCAGCACTCGGGAGGCAGAGGCAGGCGGGTCGCTGTGAGTTTGTGGCCAGCCTGGTCTACAAAGTGAGTCTAGAACAGCCAAGGCTACACAGAGACACCCTGTCTCAAACAAACAAACAAACAAAAAACCAAAAACAAACAAAAGAACGAGAAGGGGGACTGATTAAGCATGCAGCTTGTTTGTGCTTCATTCATACTCTATACACAGAGCCTGGAGAGAGTCTATATAACTATTTTTAGTGCCTGTATTTTGACTATGTTCAGGGGTCGAATTATCTGGTATCATGCTGGCATTCAAAAGTTACAGATTTTGGAGCATTTCAGATTTTGCATAAGGATGCATGCTCAACTTGGCTCATCTTTAATATAAAGAAGACACCAGAAGTTTTATAAGCCTTGATTATAAGCTTTGCAGCCCCGCTTAAATGCTTGTTCTCACAACTGGTCTTCTACTGCTGCTAACTACCCTCGACTTGCGTAGACTTTTATTGGATATACTTGTTGAACATCGAGTGGCAGTCAGGTACTATGCTAGCTGCCCCGAGAGAGCCATAGACATCATAAACAGTTTTCCCTAGAACAGTCATGGGAGCAGAGGGAGCATCACTCGCATTAATACGACCACATGCAAGGGTGAGAATCAGCTGTGGTAGAGCGTAAGGGCCCCTGAGGTCAGGTATGACTAGACAGGCAAAAGGCAGCTGAGAAATGTATGATCTGTAAGAAAAGGAAGCTTGAATAGAAATACAGAGCTGAAAAATTAATGGGGAGAAAGGAAAAAGTGAGGCAATTGGGAAAGAGATATAGTCATTGCTAATCTACGATATGGGATGAAAGCTAGGAGCCCAGGATTTGCTAAGTCTTCCTTTGCTAAGTCCATCCTAGCATCACCTCAGGAGAAATTTACAGTAGAAAATGGGGTGTTATTTGAGAACTACCCAAATCGTACTGTAAGTACATCATATGCATCTACTGAGAGGTTGGGTACTTGTCAAATCACAGCAAGCATGACTATTGTTTTCATTCTCTAGGACTTAGGGAACTTGGCGACTGGACATACCTGGGCCATCTCTCTCTCAGCTTCTTCCTTGATACTGTTGCTGCCTCTCCTGCTGACTGGATCAAACCCTGATGTTTGCCCCTTAAGAGGCAACAGAATGCCTAGTGCCTTCCCTGTGCGCTTCTGAAGCCTTCTAAGACTACCGCTTACTAAACTGCTCCCCAGCCCCCGTGACACTCGCATTCTAGTGCTCAAGTGGAGGGAATAGAGTATATAAAGTGACCAAATTAGACTTGCATTGGAAGATGGTTAGTAAAGGACAGGAGTGTGTGTGGAGCAGGGACAGAGGGGAGGGGCAACCAAGGCTGCACCAGTTTTTGAGAACAGAGAGATTGCTTCTCTTTAGCTTTGTAGAGCTAAGATGGAGTAGACTGTAACATCAGGCCTCACCAACCCATCTCCATTTCCCATTTTTTGCTTTAGGCTTTTAGAATTGGATGGCCTTGATTTTAAACACTGAGATGGGGCAGGATAGGAGGGTAGAGGTGGGGCACACGGAAACAGGACAAGGAAGGCGGGGCTTGTGTAGGGGTGGGGCTGGACAAGGAAGGAGGGGCTTGTGTAGGGGTAGGGGTGGACAATGAAGGCGGGGCTTGTGTAGGGGTGGGGCTGGACAAGAAAGGCGGGGCTTGTGTAGGGGTGGGGCTGGACAAGAAAGGCAGGGCTTGCTGCACTACTGCATGGGAAGGCGGATAAGGGAAGTTCTGTGAGCTCAGGAGAGCTGGGAATGCTTGCATAGTGTCCTCTTGTGACCCGAAAAGAGAAATTCCTCCAGAGCCTTGGGTCCACAACCCACAACAACTCTAAGAAATGTCATTGTGATACATCCCAGGGAGCTGCTTGACAAGCCTTGTGGCCACAGCAGATGATGTGAAGGGTGGCTAACTTCATGAACTTATCCCGCTGGGGCAAGTAAAACTTTTTACACAATAGGACCAAAATGCCCACTAGTCATTTTATGTAAGGAGTAAACAAGAGGAAGATGTGTTAATTTGAAAAGAAAATGGTATTTGGTGGAATATATTTTTGGTACTCTTAACCAAGAGGAATGATTAGAGGGCAGAGTGGCTGGGGCAGTGAAGAAGAGCCCTTCTTTGCCTTGGCTGAGAGCCGCAGCCACCCTGCATTTGGAGCGGCAGCCATTTTGGATCAATCATGTGTTTTCTGTGTCAGCACAGCTTGGAGCTGGTAGCTCCATGGAGTCTTCAGGCTCCTTTTTGGTTGAGGCGGGGGGTGCGGTCGAGATAGGGTTTCTCTTTGTTAGCCTTGGCTGTCCTGGACTCGCTTTGTAGACCAGGCTGACCTGTAACTCACAGTGATCCGCCTGCCTCTGCCTCCCGAGTGCTGGGATTAAAGACGTGCGCCACCACGCCCATCAGTCTTCAGGCTCTTTAAGGATGCTGTCTTAGTCATTGGTTATCGCTGTGAAGAGACACCATGACCACGGCAACTCTAATAGAGGAAAACACTGAACTGGGGCTGGCTCACAGTTTCAGAGGTTTAGTGCATTGTCAACAATGGCGGGACGCATGGTGCTGAGTAGGCAGGCCAGTGCTGGAGAAGAGCTTAGAGTTCTACATCTGGATTTATAGGCAGCAGGGAGAGACACTGGGCCTGGCTGGAGCACCCGAAACCCCAAAGCCTACCCCTGGTGACACACTTCCTCCAACAAGGCCACACCTCCTAATCTCTGCCATATAGTGCATATAGTCATATAGCCATATAGTACAGCTCCCTGATAATCAAGAATTTAAATATGTGAGCGTATGGAGGCCATGCCTAGTCAAACCGCCACAGATGGCAAAACAAAAACACATTAAACAGTGGTGTAATCAGGACCCTAGGCTTTTTGTTTCACATGGTTTAAACATTTTCACATACAACAGGAAGCATCCAGTCTGACCTTCAAGTCAACATTCTGTAGCGCTCAAGTCTCTGCCTTGTTGTGTTACTGTGCGGCACACACAGACAACGACTGCACAGGGCCAATTCTGGATGAGAAGTTCTGTATCAATCCTAACCAATAAGGGACAAGGATAGAAAGGGACAGTTCTAATAGCAAGTCAAGTCAGGGGCTTGGGGACCGGGAGCAGCACAGTGGTTAGTGACAGGAACTCAACATTCGACCGCCTGAAATGCTTACATTGCCTCTGCTTTTCAATGGCTCACGTTACTAAAATTCTCTTGTCCCTCATTTCCTTGTTTCTAAAATTGAAATAATATCCATTTAACATAGAAACTCATGTAGGTAGTAGGCAATGGAGGTTAGGTCCCTACCTCCTACAGGGCGTGGCTGGCATACCCTGCCCTCTATTCCTCCTCCCCTGCCCCCCCTCCCAACTCTCCAGCCCAGAAGCAGGGCTTTCCCTCTCCCAGAGGCTCTTCATTATATAATTCAGACATCTTGGTTTCCCCTCCTCCTCTCTCTCTGTGCATGCCTCTTCCTCTCTCTCCCTCTCCTTCCTCCTCCCCCATGCTCCTATAAACCTGTATTTATATACTATAACTTTGTCCTGCCATTAGCTCATTATAGCCTATCAGAGGTAAAGCACTGATGTAGTAGGCACTGTGTAAATGACACTCTGTAAATGACAGCTATTATTATTCTCTGAGACTTATCTAGCGAGACCCCACCTCACTGGGCCGAGTTTACAGAAGCAAGGATTGAGGAGGGTCCAGACTATTCTAAGGAGCTCCAGAACCTTGACTTTCAAAGGGAGCCCCAGGTTTGAACAGATGGAGTTCAGCCACCCAAGGTGTCTACAAGTGGGAGTATGGTGGCTACTTTCAATAGAAATGGACCCTCAGAGCCAGCCACGTGAGGTGGAAGGGGATGAGAGGGTGCGCATAACAGAGACAAGTGGCTTGGTTCACAGTTTTAGTGGCTGTTTTTCTTTAGCTTAAGCTTAACAGTGACTTTCAATAGTTATAAATTTTCCTAAGCTTCTTGGGCAGTATTTTTTTTTTTAATTGTACAAGTACCATACCATAAAGCGCCAGATTTATCAAAAATAAATATGTAAGTCTTAATTAAAATTTCATTTCAGAAACTGCTAGGCTTGGTAGTGTATGCCCAACACTTGGGAGGTAGAGACAAGAAGACTCTAAGTTTAAGACCTGCCTACAGAGCAAGTTGGAGGCTAGCTTGGATTACATGAGACCTTGGCTAAAATAAAATAAGTTAAATCACGTAATTCAGGCAATGAATAATTTTTTTTTTAGTATAGGTTCATCCTGGTATAATAGCTGAGATGTGTTTATACTAATTATATGTGGTTTCTCTAAACTTATAATGTCATTGAGCATCTTGGATTTTATTTGACAAATCTTAACAGTGTCCAAAAACTTGCCCTTTTTAACATGCAGAATGACAAAACTAAGCTGCACTCCCTATCCATTATTAGTACTACACTGGAAAATAAAGTACAAAACAAAACAAAGCTCCCACACAATTTCCAGATCAGTTATTTCTCAGTAATGCAGTTCTAAATTCATAGACTTTTCTTTTGTTTGGTTAAAAAAAAAATCACTGACCCACATTGGAATTTTTTTAATAAAAAAAAAAATTTTAAAATTTATCTCAGTCTAGTTTAAAAAAAAATAACAACGGGAGGGGACTTCCCCTCTTCTGGCATCTAAATAATTATTGGTAGGCTGACATTTAAGACATGACATTTTAAAGATTACTAGTTCTTATTCTTTTAGCTTGTTCAGAGAAGCCAGCAGGCTATGATATGCTCTTCTAAAAATCTCTCTTCCTTATTCTCTATGAAAAAAAATAGAAAAATTACATCCCCCCCCCCCAATGAAGCAGTACTTTCTTTGGCAGGTTCAAGGCCACTAAATACTATGAAATTAACCTTTGAGACTCAAAGGGCAATGCTCAATGCTATCGGCCATTGTCTCTAGCTCCAAATGAGACATGGCCATTCACAACAGTCCCAGAGAGAGGTTAGCCATGTCATAGACATGACCACACAGTGAGTGGGGCCAGCAAACAAATACAAAACTCCCTCTTCCTTGGTAACATCTAAGCCAACTCAGTTCATCCCATTTCTGACTGGGAGCCAAGGATAATCCCTACTTTCCAAACATCTCCGACCCACTATTGTTCTTTACCATCTTGAATTTAGCAATCTTCACACGGCAAGGCCTTGGTACTTGGTAGTGGCTTTGTATTATCTCCTCAGATCATTTTCCTAAAGCTGCTCAAGTATGAGATTATATTCTAGAAGGCAAGCAATCAGCATGCTGTCCTTTTCTTGTTGAGAGGATAATGTTAAAACTTCAGAGACAAGGCACAGAGGTCCACAGCCAGGACCTCTGAACTGGACAAACAGAACTTACCAGCTTACCAGCCTAGCACAAACCATGTCCTGATCAAAGAAATGACTTTTATTTATTTTTTAAACTAATTAAATAATTTTATGTTTTAAATGTGTATAAATGTTTTCCTGCATGTATGTAAGTATACCATATGTGTACAGTTTCACAAAAGGTCAGAAGAAGGTGTTGAATCCTTTGGAACTGGAGTTACAGACAGTTGCAGGCTGCCTACATGGGCACTGGGAAGTGAAACCAGGTCCTCTGCAAGAGCATCTCTCTTCTAAGAAGTCTTTACAGATGACCTTTCAATTCCATACAGTCTACCACAGAACATATGATGTCATATTGAAATGACCACTGCAGAAGCCAACTGGACTATTAGCTCTTGAAGGTAAGGACCTTTGCTTCATTGAATGTCTACATTGCCTGAGATGAGAGGTACCTGAATAAATGGGCACGTGGATAAATGTTTGATCAGATGTCTAAACTGATCTATAAGATCACCAAGGAGAGCTTATATTCTCATTTTCTGTACATCTTCTTTAAAATCAGGCAACACGAACTGGTGCTGGCATGTGAGGGAGGTTCTGCAGCAAACAGTTGCTCAGTGTTTTTAATGAGGGCCCTGCTATTTGAAAAACAAAATTATGGGAAAATCTTCCTATATGTAAATGCTAATCTCAGGACTTTGTGTACTCTGGGCTTGAGACTAGATGTCTCATGTGGCTTTCTGGGTGGCCCCTCCCTAGATAGCCTTTATTCTGCACTTCAGCTCAACTTGCATTCCAATTAGGATTGTTGGTATTTCTGAAATCAGTCCAACTAAAGTTCTAAAATTGGATCGAGGCTCCATAAATTTACTTAAAAAAAAAAAATCACTGAATTGTATACTTACAATGGATGGATTTTTATGGTATATACATTAGACCTCAATAAATCTATAAAAAAATTAAGTGTCTGAACAACAGAGAATCCTTTTAATTTTCATTTTGACTCCATGGCCTACCACAGCAAGAGATAGCACCGCTGCTCCCTGTTAGCCAAGAAGTGAGTCCACTCTATGGGAGCGTGCAGACAGGTCACCAAACATAAACAGCTCAGCAAAGGTCACCACAAAGGCGCTGTTGTTCTGTCTCACGGCAAGAGGGGAAGGAGAGTCGCACAGAACATCTACTCTTTCTTGCATCCCTAATTAGAAACATGTGGAGAAGGCCCACCCACAGCCAAATCAGCCAGAAAGGCCCTATTTCTTCTGCTTCCTCTTGCATGTTGGCTGAAGGAAGACCTTTCCCTGGGCCTGCCATGGAAGGGTTTCAAATTATTAAAGCATCTCTGAAGGCCACCATCAGAGCATCCGTGGATTTTCACCAGTGGCTCCCCGTGATTTGAAAAACATCCCCTTGACCAGCACATAATCTGTGCCAGCTTGGTAAACTGGAACCAGTTCCATTTGTTTGTCCAGTTCAACCTGGCTACGGATCTCTGGCACCCTGTCCCAAATTGTACACTGCTCAGATTCCCTTGGGTAGGCAAAATGTAGAACATAGAACACAAAAAAGGCCCGTCGCAGCACAGCTCAGGCGATGCCAGCACTCTTTGTTGTCATCCATCTAAATTTAGCATGATGCTCTGAGTGTTCCATTTTACAGATGGAGAATACAGAGCGGACACTTACACAGTTTCACTGAGATTCAAGGCAACGGGGGATAGGCCTATAAACTCTATTTGCTATTGCCCCAAAGAAAATGCCATTTTTGTTGAAGATACACTACCTGAAGAGCAGTAGGACTGTTCTCTTCAGAAATACCCTGCAGTATTGATTTTTACATCAACTCCGGAAGATGGTGACTTGTTTTAACGTTAGTGTGAGTAAAACTACAAGCGCTGCTGGCCCAAATTATTTACACGCACACAAAAAGGCCTCTATTATAACACAGGGAGGAACACATGTGAAGACTGGCATGCTGGCCCAACACGGGGCCTTTTGTGAAGATCAGGTAGTCCAAGAAGGCCAGCTTTGATGTGACCTAAAGCAGGCATTTGCTCTCCTATGTGGAAGATAGCTATAGCTCTTAGATGCCTCCGCCACAGATCTGCTGCTGTCCTGCTCTAAACCTTTCCTAATGGTAAACAGAGTGGCCTTTTACCTCAAACCATGTGCTACGACCAGCTTGTGCCAGAGAGTATGCACTCCTTCATTCACAGACTCAGAGAGGTCACTGCAGCATCCTCATCTCTTTGCTTTGGAAGCAAGAACTCTATACTCTGACCAGGTTTTCCTGTCAATGGCTGATTCTTAGGAAAAAAAAAACTGAGCTGATTGGAGGAGGTCAGTTTTGCCTGTGGAGAGCTGGTAGTTGATCCTCACCCAAGGACTGAGACGTGCAAGTAAAACAATGGAAAGGCCAAAAGCTGTCTGCTGAACCCACATCAGCTGTCACTAGCTAGCTTTCTACAGGGTGCTGACTGGGTTTTCACAGCGCCTGGTGCGGTACTAGGTAGAAACAGAAGCCAGATTTAGAACCTGTGTTTCCGGCTAAATTTGGTCCCGTGTTTCATTAGGAAAGTGACCATCACTGCTTGTCACAGAGACTCAAGGATTGAAACTTGGACTCAGAAGGGCAACCGTGAATGAATCCTTGGCCTTCCCTTTGTCTCTGCAGTTTCATCCAGTACCAAAACAATTTGGTACGGAATGAGGCAGCATTGCCTTCTGCCCCGGACCAAGGGACCATCTTAGTATCACACTGCTCTGAAGCATCATTGGAATTTGGGTTTCTGCAATGCATAAATTCCCAGAACTAAGAGATCAGCCACTAATGTGAAATCAGAACCTATGAAAGACACCAGCACTTTAAGACTATCTTGCAAGGGTGTTTCCAACCTCCCAGACTGCTGAGGCCTCCTGGGAAATGGTCTAAGTCTGTTTTGTTAACCTCTCCTCCAAGAGATATTTAGACAGGGTGAAGGATCAGAATGAGTACATGAGGGCCAGAGGCTGGGGTGGAGGTGGGACAGAACGGTCTTTGTGTCAAATGCTTATTTTTCTCTAGTTAAGACAATTATAGTGAACTTGTCATTAGTATACTTGAACTAATTTTTCCAGATGCTTCTCTGAAGAGTGACTGTGATCTAACCCTTCCCAAATCAGGAGTTGAAGAAGAAAAAAAGAGAGTTTTAAAACCTAGTCATGCACATGGAATGGCACTGGGGCTCAAAGCCAGGGTTTTGTACATGCTAGGCAAGCATGCTACCACTAACTGGTCTTGTTTTTGTTTTGTTTTGCTTTGCTTTGCTTTTTGAGATAGAGTTTCTTTGTGTAGCCTTGGCTGTCCTGGACTCACTTTGTAGACCAGGCTGGCCTTGAACTCACAGAGATCCGCTGCCTCTGCCTCCCAAGTCCTGGGATTACATGTGTGCACCACAACATCTGGCCATGTTTTTGTTCTTTTAGTAAACAAGAGGAGAGGCGTGAGAATGGAGTCCACCACTACCACAAATCATAAAATTGGGTTTCCCACAGTAGGGAATGGAGGAGCCTCATCCTGGGGAAAATCCCATTCTTGATAATCGTATCTTCCCTGCCAGGTAAGCAGTTTCTAGAATTTTTAATAGAGAGCTATATTGACTTGTATAACACACCCTAATCCTAAGTTTGGCCTTATAGGTCTGGCAGGGCTGTGGCAATCAGAGGCCACCAGGGTCTTTATTTCTCTTTCTCCTATATTTCAAGTTAGCCAAGGGAAAAAGAAGGAAGCTAGCTACTAAGAACCCTGGTACTGAACAATCATAGCTATTGTCACCCACTGGGTATGCCTTCTATCAGCAACAGCACTTACATCACTGCAGATCTATGCAGCTCTCACAATCTCCCTGACTGTCATTCAACCTATGATGGCTCCAGGGGAACTGTAAGCCAGAGGTGAAGGATTCCTTTGTTTCCATCTCTATGGTAGGATGACATGTGGTCCTGAGTGCCAAGGTACTGAGATAAGAGGGGTGCTCAAAATGCCCAGATGGCTGGAGAATGAAAACCGGAATACAGAGCCAAATTTGCACAGCAGAAAAGGGCCACTGTGGCCAGGCTGGAAGTGGGGTCCTTGTAGTCTACAGGCAGCGGAACTAAAGGGAAGCCATCCCCCAACTCAGCTGGTGGGAGCTGGGCAGCTTCCCAGCTGGAAGGAACTCTCAAATGCATCCCTGTAAGCTACCCATGAGAGACAGAGCCGCTGTTAAGAACACCACACAAAAGGGGCTGCTAATCAAGAAGAACTTTAGCCTTAAGAATGGGATTCAGTCATCCTTCAAGAGAGCTGCGTGCCTGGGCCAAGGCCCAAGAGAACAGCATTCAGCTGCTATAGCCCTCTTTGGGGCCCGAGTTGGAGGCACTGAAAGAGAGAGAGAGAGAGATTCACAAAGGAGGCAGATGGGAAGGCCCCATGGCCACTCAGTGTGGTTCCCATGCAGGACACCAGAATCAACAGGTAGAGGCAAGCACAAACTGGGATCAGCTGCTTGGAACAGAAACAATGTTTTGACTAAGAAGCCAGCAAAGGGGTCAGCGAGATGGCTCCAGGTAAAGGCACTATACAAGCCTAGCAACCTGAGTTTGATCCTTGGGGTGTAAGAGAAGAGCCACCTCCATATTTTATCCTCCAGGGTCCACACATGGATCATGGCACATGCATCTGCAAAGGCACAACGGCACGTGAGCACAGGGCATGCACATACAGACACACACAAACACACAAAGTGAGCAAAGACCTCAGACTCACATCTAATCCTTTCCCCATAAACTCTGAAGGAGATCAGTAAGCACTTGGTGACTAATGCCTAGGACCAGAAATCAGCACCTCTGATCTCTGCCACCCCAGGTTCAAGACCTCCTATCCATGAGATCTTTCCGTTTTTAAAACACAGGCATTTTGTGTAGATAGCCCACTGGCCTTAGCCATCACTTTTCATGCCTACTGTTTATAGCCTGGCTGTTTGCTAACGATGCCTGCTCCATTTCTTATTTCTTTCTTAATGCTTTCAATACCATCCAAGTTGCTCTTAGCATCATTTAATCTTCCACTCATTCTAAAAATAGAAAAGCTATGACATCCTGAGTAAATCAAGCAGAACAAGATGGAGAAAGGAAAAATATTAAAGGCAGGAGATCTATACACCACAGAAAGGAAGGAACAGCTAAGGAGACATACTTATGTAATGAGGCTAGGGATACTTGACTAACGGCCAGAGTTGTGCTGTCTCTTCTTTCTATCCATCTTCCTTCTCCTCACCCCTCCCTCCTTTCCTCTTCCTTTTGAAAGTCTGACTGTCCTGCTCCTTGGTAGTAAGAAGTGCACCTGGCACTCAGACAATAACAGGTTTACAGTGGTGGGCGGACTGGCGCAGGGTGTGGTGTACCCGCAGGGTCCTTGTGACTGCTCTTTCCTTCCTATCTTCCTTTGATGGCTGGGTGGGACAAAGAGACAACAGCAGAGTCTTTTCCCTCTGGACTTTGGTTTGCGACGTGTTTTCAGCAGAAAGGCATCAGGAAGAAGAACAGTAGATCAGTTTTCTACTTTGCTTTGAAGACACAGAGACGCGGGGAACCGGGAGGCTCCCAGGAACAACACCGTGCTTTTCTCACTAACTTGGGTATGGAGAGTTCTGACATTCTGAGTAATCTTACCACAGTGTTTATAACTTATGCTTGAGTAGAGTACCATTCATCAGCTAAAACGCAGATCAAAACCATATTTACACTCCGCTGTGCTGCTGTCCCATATGGATTTAAGCTATTTTTTAGATGGAGAATAGTTACCTCCATAAATGAATGTGTGATATGCTCAACACGAATGGAAATAACAGTGTCAGGTTTCAATGGGTCCACGTGTTGAATGTTTGGTGCCAACATCTGCTTATTTTCCCTTTAACTTCTACCCTCTCTTAGTGACAAATTCCATGGGGAGAGCGTTGTAGCGGCACTGGAGCCTTCTCAGGCATGACAACAATGGGAGATGCTACTTCTGAGGTGACACACCATCATTCACTTCTTTTGGCAGGGGGACTAACACCACTGCATTAGTTCACGCCCACACACCTTTGACAGACACTTAACTCCATTACCCAGGATCTCCTACAGCAAAAACAGTGTATCTGAAAGTAAGCTTTGACGCTGATAACAAGTCAACTGACCTGAGTCTAATCTTTGTGACCCACAAAAAGATTGGTAGACAGAACCAACTCCACAAAGTTGGTCCTTTCACCTCCATAAACACACACGTGCACACACTTTAAATTTTTTTTTAATGCTGCTTTCCTGGGTATAGTGACATAAGACTGTAATTCCAGATATTAAGAAGGCTGGAGGCACAGGGATTGCAAGTTCAGGGCCTGACTTGGCTACATAAAAACTTCAAGCTCAGCCTGAAAACTCAGCGAATTTGGGGGAAACTGCCCCCAAAAGGGGGTGGGGGAGTGGGGCTGGAGAGATGGCTCAATAGCCAAGAACACTTGCAGTTCTTGCAAAAGACCCAGGTTCAGTTCCCAGCACCCACATAGAGGTTGACAACCATCTTTAACTCCAGTTCAGCTGATCCAGTTCAGGTGGCTTCTGTGGGTATCAAACAAGCATATGGTGCATATATTTACACACAGTAAAATATTCAAACACATAAAATAAAATAAAGTAAGTAAATAAATAAACAAACAGGGGAGAGGTATGTGGGATGTAGTTCAGTGCTGTAAGTGTAGGTGCTTGATGTGGGATATATCAGATAGATATATAGAGTGCATATCTAGGGTAACAAGGCCATGGGTCAATTCCAATAAGAAAGAAAGAAAGAAAGAAAGAAAGAAAGAAAGAAAGAAAGAAAGAAAGAAAGAAGAAAAAGAAACTTCTTTAGAGAGACTTTATAAAAGTATTTATTGTTGTTGTTGTTGTTTTGTTGTTATTAAAATTACATGGGTAATCTAAGTATAGACAGAGAACTTTTTGCCTTCACTCAACCTGTAATTTTCTTTTCTGAAAACACTGAAGCTGAATCTAGCAGGAACTATTGGGCCATGCAATCTTGAAAGATGCAGTGTTGCTTGGAGTCCCTCTGGTCCCACCTCGCCCCGCTTCACCTTCTCTATACTTCGTCCCTGGGTCTGTCCTTTCTTCCTACCTGATAACCAACATTCTTTACTTTTGCCTCTCCCATTTTATGACCTAGGGTTCCGAACTGTGATAAGCATGAATAATGGTCTCCTTGTGACTCACTGCCAGGGCCCCAAGTGTCACACCATTGACTTAGCTCAACAGTAACGGGCGGGCAGATACCCCCACTTGATGAAGCTTTCCATCAGAGCAACGGACACAGGGCCACCCTGAGTTGACGCGAGCTTTGCTTTAAGGAAGGCTTCTCTAGTCCACAAGCAAGGCAACTCTTGGAAGAATCTGCTGACATTTCTGAGATCAACCATCCTCTGGTGTCACAGCAGCAACAATCTGTTGGTAGACTGGAGGCCGAGGACCTATGAGCTGAGACACTGCTGCAACAGGACCCCTTGTCTCCTCAGAGTCATCTCCCTGAGGCTTGCCGGTGAATGGGCATCAGTGGTGGCTTTTCCAGCAAAAATGCATTTGGTTTTAATTCTCTTTCATAACAGAGACTAACTCTTAGCAAGATGGGGAGTATTAAGCTCCATTGTTCAGGCTGAGGATGGCTGACTTGGGTGGCGGGGAGCTGAACAGTCTCTACTCTGGCAAAGAAAATGTCTGTGGGTAGTGAGCCGTATTCCCAAGTCTTCACAAAACAAAACAAAACAAAACAAAACAAAACAAACAAACAAACAATGCAGTTATAAATGCCAGTGAACGAAAACCAAAGGATCAACTCAAATCATAGTACTGGGAACCGCCCATAAAGAATCTTCATTTGATTAAGTCAGAAGGTTTGTTTCCTAAATAATTATGTAATCCTTAAGGCATTGTTATGTAATATGGTCCAAGGGCCGAGCAAAGTATTTGGGAATATCGCTTCACTTGTATCCTCCTGTACCTCCCTCCCTCCCGCTTTCACCCGACTCCCCTCCCCTAGGTCTAAGACTGAGGCAGAATATCTCTTGTAGAGCCTTTGTGTTAGCTTCAGTAATGAGAAAATGAATAAGCTTTTTTTTTTTTTTTTTTTTGAGATTTGGCAGTCTTAATATTTGAAGGCTTGTTAAGTGGAGAAGGTAGAATGGGACCCAACTTAAGTTCCTTTGCCAAATAAATTCCCCATGATACTGGTTCTTGTCTCAAACCAGACACGGGCCTTTCCATCACTGCAGTGTTTCAAATGCCGTGCCAGGCACATTTCCTTCTCTCCCTGACAGAAAGGAAGGCACGCTGGATAAGCTAACACAGTGGAAGAATTCTGACGCACAAAATGTCCTAATGAAGTGTCCTTCGCAGTAACAAACAAACAAACCCGAGTTGGGAATTATGTAACGCTATCTTTGACATTATTTAGAAAACAACAGGGGTTGGGGGGTGGAAATGCCATCAGTCCTACGTTCCTCGAGAACATCCAATCAAAGGCTCAGGCGTGCTTCCTGGCTTCAGACTGGCTATAAATAAATTTAATAAGGATGAAAAAAGTCACTGCATCATTTACAGTCTCTCCACTCCAGCTGACAAAAATCCAGTCCAGATGTTTGTCCTAGGAGAGCCACAGTAACTGGGTAAAACTCCCACTCTAGTAAGAAGGCTCTAGGAAGAGCAGGCTTGGTTTGAAAAGAAAGGGAAAGGATGTTGGCAAGGTGGGAGTGGACAAACCCTGCTTGATACTCACTTAACAGAGACACAGTACTTAATTTATTTTGTATATAGTACCCTAGTTTATTAGCCGCCCCCTTCCTC
This sequence comes from Acomys percivali, assembly GCA_907169655.1. Classification (NCBI taxonomy): domain Eukaryota; kingdom Metazoa; phylum Chordata; class Mammalia; order Rodentia; family Muridae; genus Acomys; species Acomys percivali. Next base: position 172,716,215 of record OU015742.1, on the reverse strand, counting down.
ATCCCTCCTTTCAAAGCCACAGGGACTTGGCCGGCGAAGCCTGCAATGGTTGTTCCATAACCTTTGCTTTTAAATTAAACAAATGACCTCAGATTTTGGAGCAGTTGTTGACTCGGGCGGGGGGTGGGGGGGAGGCGGCAGGGGGGGTAGTATGCCATTAAAGTGTGCCAGAAACAGATTTAATTGGTACACAGCCCCAAAAGTGCTCCAAAGAGCACGGGCTTCCCGCATATAGATTTCAGGGAACTTACTCAAAGGCCGCACAGCTTTGTCAGAATTTGAGATGTGAAACAGGCAGCTGAAAGAGTCCGTATCAAAAGGGTAAATTCAATTCAAGAGATATTAATCTGATTACCTAAGTATGGCTGCGAATCGGATATGGTCCATTGTGCGCTCTTGTTCAACCTGGACAGCTGGAGGAGCCAATGGCTTCCTTTCCCCTGACATATAATTAAGTTTTAAGAGCCGATCAAGTTACGGATACAGAGTTTTAAGAAATATTTCATTCAGGAGTGGCATTTACAGTACTTGCCTGTTGCAAGAGTCATTGTTCATCTTACTTCCTTGAGCCTTGCTGGAGAGTGCGTGGATCAGGGCGGAGGGACTTGGTGTTTGTGTTTCAGGCTACAATAACCGCCCTCTGTGCACCTGCCTGGCGGAAAAACCAGTCCAGCCGCCTCTCAAGACAAAAGAGCCCTGTTTTAAGTGCTGAAAACCCAGACATGAACTGACCCTGTCAAATTCCAGTTAGAAAAAAAAAATTCAATATTTTCATCCAATCCGAGAAGAGCCGGGGTTTCCTTTCCTAGCCACACTGAGTTTGAGAAGAGGTGACTGGGCAACCTCTTTTCTCATGAGTCTCCTTGCCCTTCTAGATTCCTTCCTGGGAGGCGGAACTCACAGCCTGGTGCACCATCCCCCATCCCCTGGGGTCCAAACACATTTTCTACCTTTCTCTCCCAGACAACTCCCAACGCACTCTAACTTCAACCACAGAAGCAAACCTTTCCAAAGTAATGTATTACCAACCACTTGCCATAAATATGTCCCTAATCCACCCTTGTCAAAAACTGCAGGTACACCCACCACTGCAAGAATGCTTACCAGTAGGCCAAAGAGTCAAGTCTATACTCTCCCTGGGTTCCTATTATGGTTCTTAATGTCAGTTGCTCAAAGGCCATGACTGACTTTAGATGATGTCTCTTGATGGCTCAGCTTCGACTCATACTAATTCATATTTAGGATAAACCACACTAAATTTAACTGATTAAGTACATCACCATAGAGGAAATGGTTTCTCGAAAAGCTTAGAAACCTACAATAAGAACATTATGATGGGTGGATCTGACCCCAGGGGTCCTGCTCAAACTATGGCACCACCCAAGGACAATACATGCAGTAAACTTCAAACCCCTACCCAGATCTAGCCAATGGACAGGACATTCTTCACAGTTGAGTGGAAAGTGGACACTGACTTTCACAGGAACTCTGGTGCCCTGTATTTGACCACGTCCCCTGGATGGGGAGACCTGGTGGCACTCAGAGGAAGGATAGCAGGCTACCAAGAAGAGACTTGATACTCTATGAGCATATACAGGGGGAGGAAGCCCCCCTCAGTCACAGTCATAGGGGAGGGGATTAGGGGGAAAATGGGAGGGAAGGAGGGAGGAATGGGAGGATACAAGGGATGAGATAATAATTGAGATGTAATATGAATAAATTAATAAAATACATTTTTAAAAAGTTGGAAACAGCTAACAGTGTTTTCTTTAGGTTCCTTTGGAGGATTTCACCAGAGGCATTCATTGGCTCAGGTAATAGATGAGCAAGTAGAAAATAGAGGTAATTAACCTAATTTGAGAGCACAAGTGGGTCACAACACCAGAAATGACCTCTGAATTACAGTTCCCTACTTCTTTGAGTGGAGGGGGAGATAAACTAAATCATGGTTTTGACATGCATGCCTGTAATCCCAGCACTCAGGAGGCAGAGGCAGGTATATTGCTGTGAGTTCAAGGCCAGCCTGGTCTACAAAGCAAGTCTCGGACAGCCAAGGCTACATAGTGAAACACTGTATCAAAAAACAAAAACAAAAACAAAACAAAACAAAAAAAGACAGTTATCTTGAGCTGCCATTGGTACTGAGGCCCTGGCTGAAAATTGCTGTTGTTATTGTTTTAAAATATACTTATTGATCGATAGGTATACTTTCAAGTGTTAAAATGTTTTTAAGACTGCTTCAAAAGTTACTCCAAACTCCAACCCCGAGGGGCAGGAAGACCAAGTGGTCAGCATAGGAAAGGCAGGTTCCATGACATAACCACTACACCAGGATGTGCCTGGAGTGAGCCCAGAAACCAAGCAATCATTTATCTGCTTTGGTGCTCCTTAAAAAGCTAGCCAAGAAAAAACGTTACCCACCTCAATGTCAGCTATACTCAGCTACTCTGGCCAGTCAATTCTCAGGGAAGAATGCTGCTGTAGCACAGCCTGCCCCTTCACCAGTAGGTGTGACCAGTGACGAAGACAGTCTATCACATGAGACCCAGGGTGCTGCATATGATCTGATGCAAAATACTAGCCAAGAAGTCTGTTTTAGTTTTGTTCTGATATTCTGTCATGGTGGCCCATACCATCACCATAAAGACCTACCTTTTCCCTCCATTTCTCCCTTAATGGCATTTACTTACTTATTGGCCAGGAAAACGTGGAGTTCATAGAACAGCTTGGTTCTCTGCTTTTATCATGTGGGTCCTGGCAATCAGGCTCAGGCTGCCGAGCTTGGCAGCAAGTGCGTTTGCCTGCTGGACTTGACCTCTCCCCGCAATTCTTGGCAACTCATTAGGTACTATACAACAGTGAGCCCTAAATTGTTGCAGGTGTATGAACCCATTATCAAGCCTTCATGTAGTTGTTTATCTTTTCCTGTCTAAAACAGCACAACACCTGACTGGCTCAGACATAAGGTTTAACTTCATTATGGGATTCAGAAATTCTAAGGCTCCAATTAGACAAGCTGACCATTAGAATTGACCTTCTAGAGGGTAGAGCCAAGGCTAAAACTCATCTTGTTATCCTCTGAGCAACCAGCAAGCATTTTATATTATAGGTGCTCTACTTTGAACGAATGGGTGGATTAATGAACAAACAATTGAATGGGTGGAGCCAATGCTCAGAGTTGGGGTTTAAGGCCAGTGAGATGACACAGTGCGTAAAGGTGTCTGCTACCTGTTACCAAGCCTGACAGTCTGCAATCCACATGGCAGAAGGAGAGAACCAACCCCTGCAATTGTCCTCTGATCTCCACACACATGCTGTGACATGCACACCTCAAAAATAATTAGATGATAGATGGATGGATGGATAGATGGATGGATGGATAAAGTTGGGGCACAGTTTCATTCTTTTTGAGAAAGTATTCTTCAAAGAAAGCATGGGAGACTTGGACTTGACCTAATGCCAGACATACAGTGAGATGTGGGAAGCAAATACTAGAGCCTGTTTCATTTTAAAATATCTTATTTCTAATGTGTTTTATATATGACTTAATTGCACAGTTGGTTGTGCTATGCTTTACAGATAATATGCTAAGTATTGATGGGTTATAGATTCAAAACACAATGATTGCTGCTTTGGATAACCAGCATAGTAACTGACAAGGAAGGTGCCAACTGTCTATTAGAGGGACTGGTCCAGCCTGGGGTTGCTCATCATTACAGGATGAAAAGAGAAGCCTGCATGAGGCTCTGAGGCAAATATAGCACCTTGCTTTAAAGATGGAATACAACTCTATAAAAACCCTCATAAGGCCAACAAGTGGCACTTAGTGTGCCCGAGGGAAATGAGGGCCAGGGAAATTAAGCACCTTGCTTAGAACAGCACAGTTTGTGGCAGAATTAGTCCTTGGATCCAAGTCTTCTCGTTTGAAATGCAATGCTTTGTCACCGTTAAGACACTCTCCTTCCTGAATATCTGTCAGTGGACAGCTTTCCGGGTGGAGGTGAGCTGCAGGGAAGTAGCCTCAAGTCCAGTGAAGCTTGGCGCTTAGCTCTGGCAACAAGACAAGTGAAACAGTATTTGCTGGACATGACAGCACCTTTGCATACTTGAACTCACAGTGGTTGTGACTTCATGCACAAGACCTACTTAAGTTCAAGCCAGTCAAAATTCCCAGCATAGCTGGACATGATGGTACAGGCCTTTAATCCCAGCAGTTTGGAGGCAGAGGCAGGCAGATCACTGTGAGTTCGAGGCCAGGCTGGTCTGCAAAGTGAGTCCCGGACAGACAAGGCAACACAGAGAAACTCTGTCTTGAAAAAAAAAAGTTCCCAGTATAGATGTGTGTGTGTGTGTGTGTGTGTGTGTGTGTGTGTGTGTGTGTGTGTATTGGGGCTCATGAAGTCCCACTTGTAGATGAGGCACTATTGGTAACTGATGGCTTGGGGAGTGTCATCCGTTTTCTTCAGGGATGCAAACTTCGAGAGAACACAATCCTCTACCCATCACATATAGGCAGCACCAGATAGACACAGTGTGTTTAAGGAAAAAAAGGGAGTACATGAAGCTGGGAGAGAAAATAAGATAGGGAAGGAATTAGAGAGAATGGGGGTGGGGGGCTGGGGGGGGGTGAATGTATTTGATCAAAACGCTTTAATTAGATATATATGTGAAATTCTCAAACAATAGAAAAAAAAACCCTTAGTATGAAAGCATGGAACAACACCATAAAGATTCTAGGCTTGATGATATCACTGAAAAACAAACAAACAAAAAACCCAAACATACAAACAAGACAAAAATTACCCTCAAAAATATATTGAGCTTTCTTAGTGCTTGGTACAGGGTCTAGTATATAATCAGTCACTTGACATAACTGTTGTAACCACTAGCAAAAGGAACTCGAGGCATGTATGTATTTATTTCTACAGTGTCATTTAGAACTTTAAATCATTTGCTCTTTTTCTCTTGCCTCCTAACAGTGAATTATAGGCACACTGATATTATTTCTAACCATAAGGTGCTTTGACAGATGGATGGTCAGCTGAACTGTTGTTCTGTTTGGAGACAGGGACTCTGATAGCCCAGGCTGACCCCAAGCTCACTGCATAGATCAGGATGACCTTGAACTCCTCCTGATCCTCCTCTCTCCAAGTTCCCAAGTGCTAGAATAACAAGCATGAGCTACCAAGCCAGGCTCATGTGATATTTTCAGAAGCCTAGAGCACCAAATAAATCTCTGTTGAGCCAATGACATGGGAACTCAAAACTAGACCTGGCCACTCAGGACCTTAGAAAGGCTAAAGTCAACTGAGAGGTTAAATTGTCATAAGAAGGTTAGGGCTACTCTTACCCCAAAGGGACTTCCCCTGAAGAGATCAAGATTGGAGTTCCCCTGTTTCATTCCTATTACTTCTAGTCTGTAAATTACTAGTTGAGAAGTATCTTCCAACTACAAAATGGCTGGCTCTATTAGTTCCTCCTCCTCCTCCTCTTCCTCCTCCTCCTCCTCCTCCTTCTTTTGGATGGCTGGGAACCAGCATTGTAGAAAAGAAGAAAAAAACAAAAAACAAAAAAACCCAAGCAAACTGATTAGCATGATGGGGCTCCTATACAGTTGGGCCTCCAGCTCTGTCTACAGCTTTTATTCCATTGCTGTTTTTGTTCTTTCTTCCTTTCCCTTTTCTTCCCCTTCCCTCCTTCCTTTCTTCTTCTTCTCCTTCTCCTTCTTCTTAAACCTCTGCTTAGAGCACCAACCACCCTTTTCTTAGGAAGCGCTAAGAATCCTTTAAGGTCCAACTGAAGCTCTCTCTTGCTGTAGTCTTCTTACAGAGCCCCATGCCCAAGCTAGGAGTGTTCACTTCACAGTCTCCTGAAACCTGTGCCATTGTGGCACCAAAGTTTGGTTACTAGTCTGTCTACTGCACATATCTACCTGTGAGCTTCCTTATCAATCAGCAGAGACTTGAGAGCCTCTGTCTCAGATTCCTCTGCTGAAGGAAGGTCCCGTGCACTGTGTTTTCAGATACTGATCTCAGCACCCTGAGATCTGGTTACTGTCCTGCCAGGGGCATTGTTCTGAATGTTGAACTATCTTCTGTATCCATGTGAGGATAAGAAATGCTCCCCAATTATCCCTGATTGGTTAATAAAGATGCTGAAGCCTGTGACTGGGCAGAAGAGAGATAGGGGGAGATGTTGAGGTTCCTGGGCTTGGGGTCTCTGATGGACCATGAGGGAGGAGAAGATATAGAAGAAGAGAAGGAAGAAAGAGCTGGATAGGATGGACGAGGAACACAGAGTCAAGGGAAGTGTGCTATGAGGACAGACTGATGCCAAAGCTGCTTGGGAGATTGGCAAGTGGTTGGCTTTTATGTGGGTTAACAGTAGTAGGATTAGAATAGCTCAGAATATGCCCAGCATAGTGCCTACAATTTAAGAATAAATCACAGTCTTTCTGTGTCCATCACTGGGGAACTAGCTAGTTAAAGAAAACTGCTGCTGTATTAATTTCCAATATTAATATTTACAGAATAAGTAATTCCTTCTACATTCACCAGTGCCTGTATAACACAGGAACTAATAGATCATAGGAATCTAATAAATGTCCTTAGGATATCACACCCTTGTGTGGGTGAGAGACTCCTCCTTCAAAAACTGAGTTGCTAGACTCCTGCTCATTCTGGTCTGGTACTTTCTCTGTACTGCCTGTGGCCATTCATCTTAGAGCTAGTGCTGACACACACTGAAGGATCTTGGGGGCATTCGAGATGTGTGAAGTTATTAGAAATTACAGTGGTGGTGTCATGCCTTAGGCCTAAATCTCTAAGTGAAACTCATCCTCTTCTGCCTGAGGTGCCTCCTTCAGTCAGCAGACATTTGTTGAGTGACTGTTCTTTCCTGACAGTGCTCTTGTCTGTGGGAACCCAAGAGTGGATACATTCTTACCCTCATGGAACTTATATTTTAATATCTTGAGGATAGGGGTTTCTTACTGTTTTACTATGATTTAGTGCTAGTGGCTCAGAGAGAAAGCTATTTTCCCTAGGCTCAGTTTGATCCCTGAAGGAAGAGCAGATTCTTCCTTTGGATCGGGCTCTATATGTATCCCTGGGACTCTCAGTCACTCGGGCACTGACATTTGTTTCCTGAGCTCAACCTTTAAAGGTATCAACTGCTAGTTGTGTGTCTGTTATATCTTCGAGGGGGGGGGCACATTTTCCTTGTCAATCCATTTCTTCTTATTAAAGTACATTATTTGTACAAAAGTGATTTTCTCATGCCATTTTCACATTTGTTTATTTTGACAGAGTCTCGGTGGGTAGCCCAGAAAGGTCTTAAACTTCTGATCCTCCTGCCTCAACATCCTCATGTTAGAATTACAGGTATACATCCTCACCCTCAGCTTGTTTTGACATTTTTTCAGCCTTATTCAACTATATATCATATTTACAAACAAAACTGTCTGTCCCATTAATTTCCTGACAACTTTGTCATTATCCAACTTTTATAGGTAGAAGGGATACTGTTAGGAAACACGGATTCTCTTAGATGTTTTTTTTTTTTTAATGGGCCTAATAGATGGAAACAGAATTAAGAAAATCAACAGCAGACACAGACATGCACACTTGCACATACACACACACACACACACACACACACACACACACACACACACTGCATTTAACTGATAATTCTGTCCTAAGCAGTTAATAGGTGGTAGTTGATCATGTACTATCGTCTATTAATGTGCTTCTGTCATATGCCCCTGTATATGAGGCAAAGTAAGTACAGTTAGGATAAGGCCCATACCTACAATAACAATTAATAATTAAGACTGAGTAGTGAGCTGGGTGTGGTGGCACATGACTTTAATCCTAGCACTCGGGAGGCAGAGGCAGGCAGATTGCTGTGAGTTCGAGGCCAGCCTGGTCTACAAAGCGAGTCCAGGATAGCCAAGTCTACAAAGAGAGACCCTGTCTCAAAAAACAAAACAAAACAACAACAAAAAGACTGAGTAGTGAATTCTGAATAAGCAAAAGAGAACTCTCTTCTCCATGAAGACAAACTTTAGGGCTGGTATAAGCATTTAAAAAAAAAGGGGGGGGGGTTGTGGTGGTGGTTAAAAGTACTGTCTGCTCTTCCAGAGGTCCTGAGTTCAATTCCCAGCAACCATATGGTGGCTCAAAACCATCTATATTGGGATCTGATGCCCTCTTCTGGCCTGCAGGTGTAAATGCAGATAGAGTACTCATACAAAATTAATCTTTAAAAAAGAAAAAAACAATGGAGCCGGAGGTATTAGCGCATGCCTTTAATCCCAGTGGAGGCAGAGGCAGGCAGATCTCTGTGAGTTTGAAGCCAGCCTGGTCTACAAAAGCAAGTCCAGAACAGCCAGGGCTATTATACAGAGAAACCCTATCTCAAAAAAAACCAAAACCAAACCAACCAAAGAAAAATTTGGGTCAAGGAGAAGCCAGATAGCTGTTTGGTGTAAAATATTGTTTTTTCTATGCCTGCCCTAGCTCCTAAATAATGACACAAATCTTTATATTTCTTAAAAGCTTCAAGCACTATAGCTGGGCAGATACTGAGTTAGAGCTTTGACCTGGCCTATTTTCCAGCCATGTGGCCAATTAATTACTTGCCATCTTAGTCTTGCTCTGGCACCTCTTTGTTCATTTGTGTCCTCATGGTGACTCTCTGGTCTCTACCTGAGACCCCATCTATCTTTCTGGGCCCCAGAAATCCCACCTTATGCTCTCCTGCCAAGGCTATTGGCTGTTCAGCTCTTTATTAACCAATCAGAAGGTGATGGAGAACAATCTGGGACATTGAGACAGGAGCTGCTTCATAAAAATGACAATGCCTGGACTGTAACCAGATCTCTGGGTACAGAAATCAACATTTGAATACAGAGTGCACAAAAGATCCTCCAACAGTTTGGGGACAGAAAGAAAATGTTTTTATTTTATTTTATTTTTACTTAATCACAGTATACTGGCTTGAAGACCTAGGCTTGTGATAGGTAACTAATTCTAACCTCTCAAAGGGGAGGACACTGAGCAGGGACAGGACTGAAAGAACGAGTACAGTCCTGTTATCAGCCTCATCCTAACACGGATCCCTCCATTAGATGTTATGTTGCGCCTGAATAAAAGGAACCTGCCCCACGTCATGGGCCCTCATGAAAGGAAAAGAGCCCTGGGCATTTCATTTGTCATAAGACTTCTTAACTCCAGCTGATTGGGTGAAAGGATAACTGATGCACAGAAATACTACGTCAGCTGGACCAAGCAGTTCATAAGATCAAGGCTGAGTACAATGGAAAGCTAAGGTACATACATGAGAAAAATAAATAGAATGATTGATGTTTCTGATTATCTGACTCCCATATGATTTGACTATATTTTGACTCCTACTTACATATAGATAAGAGAATCGTGACTAAAGCTTTACAGAAGATCTTGGGAGATTAAAATGTAAACTTTGGAACCAGCCTCTGTGGGTTGGAGTCCTGGCTTCACAACTAACTTTGCTGACACTATGCCCTCTGTCTGTTATATGGGATGCTGACATTGTCTTTCATAGAGATGCTGTAAGGATTCTACACGATAATGGCAGAACAAAGCCAGGCGCATGGTCCATAAATACTAGTAGCACTTATTCATGGGCTTGCCTTTCAAAAGTGAACTTTAGCAGCCTTCTGTTCTTACTTTCAAGAGTCTTGAGACTTTCCAGTAGCTACTCATCTACTCTATCCCAGCCTACAGGAAAAACCACTGATGATCTCCTGAGAATTCAGATGAAAACACCTGGTACCCATGATGCTTCCCACAGAGACTCCCTGTACAAGCAATAAGCCTCAAATTGACCTCTGGACCAACACTATCCTATCCTCAAAGGCTCAGAACTTTGTAGACATATAAATTCTTTGTTCTACCCAGATCAACTGAAACTCTAGGAATAGAAGCCCAGGAATGTGTGTATTAATAAGCCCTCCAGAGAAAGTTCAAGAACCACTAGAAGAAAGGTTCTGGTGGAGAAATGCAAGTACTCCATATTTTTTTTACGGAAGGGCAGATCTTCTTGGGGGAAGTCCTTCACCTCCTTTGAGCAAACATCTCTGGAAGAAATGGACACAGGAGCTTGGCTTGGCTGTTCTTAGGACACACTGGCTGGCTGGACATTGGGACACTCTGGCTACTGATCCCAGCCAGTTCTGCGAGGGCATTCTAAAAGCACTTGATGTCACATTACAGCAGCAACTGAACAAAGCAGCTACTTTGCCCTTCTTGTCATCAGTCTGACCTACCAGCCTGCACCCTTGTACCCTCTGTGATGATCACCAATAAGGATCTCTTCTCAGAGGTTCCTTCAAGCCGGAAAGCCGCCAGGATACTACTATTCTCTCTGCCCCTGTTACATCTCTGCGGAGGCAACTGAACAAAGCTTGGTTTTGGTGGACCGAATCCCTTTGGTTTTCTTGACCCTGAGAACCTTAACAAAACATGTGCAGATCCAGGAAACCAGAGAGTAAATTTTAGATGGTAAGGAGACCTGAGAATAAGGGTCAGTACTTTCAGAACATTTATCCCAGAGCAAGACACTGTGATGGATGCCTACAATCTCAGTATCTGGGAGGCAGAGGGAAGCAGGAGGATCACAAATTTAAGGCCAACTTGGCCCACATTGTAAAACTCTATCTCAAAACAAAGCGAAGTCTTTTGAACACATCTTTTACGTGTGGCTTTCCTGATTGTTTCATAACTGTTCTGACTGTACATAGTTTATTATAAATAACTAAAAGAAAGAAAGAAAAAGAAACAAACAAACAAAAAACCAAAGCCAAGTTTCTAAGCTGGCTTAGTGGGCAAAGGAGCTCCTCACCTGGTGATGTATTTTATCCCCGTGACCCACATGATGGAGGGAAAGAACCACTCCCACAGGCTCTTCCCTGGCCTGCCCACATGTGTGTGTCACACACACACACACACACACACACACACACACACACACACACACGCATGCACACATACATAAAGAAATATAATTTTAAAAATGTAAACAAGACAAAACAAAATCCATACATCCTGTCTCACAAAACTACCTCAAAGACTGTTCTCAATGACCATCATCCAATGTGGCTGCTTTACACCTGCACTTCAACTGTCTCTTCCTTCACCAAAGGAGTACAGAGCTCAGGGCTGGAAGCACTTCCTGGTGCTTGACTTAGTGCTCCCTTTCTCCTTTGATCCTTCAGTCGTGGTGATTTTGTCTCCTTGGCCTCCTTGCTGAAAACCCTCAACTGGCTCCCCTCCCTCTTGAGATTTATGGCTTTTCTGACATTTGGAGTCTGTGCCAGTCTCCTTTCAACTCCGGTTTCCCTGCCTTACACAATATTTAGACTGTCTCTAGCTAAACACCACACATTTTTTGTGCTTTTGATCTTTTTTTTTTTTTCTATAAATTAGACTTTTCATGGCATCTAAACAGTTGCTGGAAGTAATACAGGCAGATTCTAGAACGCAGGGAATGTGAGGCGCTGGCAAATGTGTGTACCCTTATGAAGAGAAACACATGAAACACCCTGCATGTTGACATATGTCTGTGGCTTTGGAATAAAAAAACAAAACAAAACTGAAAGATCCCTGGGCCCTTTAAACATCTTTATCCAGAATTCACTCCTACGAAGCTGCAGGTTTCGTGGGAAGCATGGTGCCTCCAGCCCTGGGCACCACCCTTCCACTCACGTGTGGCTGTTGAGCCATTCCCTTCTCTACTTCATGCTTCTGGCGCTTGGGTGGACTAAGAAATTTATCATTTCAAGGCATCTTAGAGTACTATGGAAATGCTAACACAACTACTGCTGACAACCTTAAAATCACATGGGGACACCTGATGCTTTCAAAGTGCCGACTATAGCCATATGCTGTGCTGCCGGGTAGTGGGTATGGACCCGCTCCACCCATATCCTTGTCTGCATGGTCTATACAAACCCAGGACTCCAGCATGAGCTTGAACTCCAGAGGGCCTTGGAGTTAACATGTGGAGAGAGTTGGCTAACTTGACCAACCCACCCAAAAGTTTGTGGTTAATGGATTACAAATTTGGGTAATGCAGAACAATAAATCACAACTAAAATAATAAAGCTGAAAGTACACACAATTTAAGCAGAAACACCAGTGTTTTTTTTTTATCGGAAATGAAAGAAACCATTGATCATAGCAACTGTCTGAGATTAGCAGGGAGCCACATTTTCAAACATCCTGCAGTAAATCCAGAGCAGATCCAGCTGGAAAGCAAGAATGGAAATAAAACTAGAAAATTCATACCACGCTTTGAAGTCTGCTTCTTTCACAACCACGAGTCCCTGATTTGCCCCAACCATTCTGAGCTGCTTTTGCTTGCTAAATTTATTTTAAAAGACACACAAGCCACACACACTTGCATATAATCTTTCAAATGGACTCCAGCTTTTTGCAAGGGTGGCTTGTTAGGGAATTTGAATCCCAAAATACTTTCTCTTGCAAATGAAATCAGCCATCAATTCCCTTGACTGCAACAAGAATAGAAAGGCTTCCAGCATGAAAACTGAAAACCATTCTTGGTTCTAAGAAAAAAATGCATTTTATTTTTTTCTTCCATTCTATCTTTGACCCTTCCATGCACTTTCGGGTTTTGGTTTCCATGTTCTATAATCAACCAAAAACTAGTAACAGAGATAGAAGATAGCATCATGCCAGATAGCAGAATGCTGGGACGGCAGGCAGCCCAGTAATGTCTTCCATCCCATGAAGCCACCTGGGACTCTCAAGTGGGCCATGCCACCATGTTGAAAAGTAACTGCTACCCTCCTAACCTATCAGAAGAGAGCAAGCGAAAGGTGTGGGTTGAGCAGAGCTTCAATCTTGATACTCTACATCAATGTCACCTACCAATCATGCTCCAGTATATGGGGACACTGCCAGCTCAGTTCAAATCCCAGGTCTGAACAGAATATGCACATATGGACAGCTAGAACATTAGATCCTTTCCCTAATGATCAACATGGGGAAAGAGACCCCTGGTCTCTTCAGTGGCTACAAGGAAGAACTCTAAGAGCCAGGAAACAGAAAAATTGCAATAACCAATGACTGAACTCTGACAGCTTATGTCAGTTTTCACCAATAGAACAAAACCTGAAAATGATGCTTTGAATGACAGTACGAGGCCTAGAATTATGGGAAATGTAAAATGATAAAAATCATTATTTTTATACAGTCTCTTTTGTGAAATGACAGGTTGGACAAATAGAGCATTGTTGAAGTCTTTTCCAGCCCTGATATTACTGTAAGACACCAACCCACCAGTGGGATTTTAATTCTAATATACAAAGTGGGGCAAATGACCTCATCATCGAGGTTGCTCTAGTTAGCACGGACACTTTGGCTGACCTGCTACACACTCCTCTTTCTTACTCTGTATATATTTCTGGGCTTGTCTGTCCCTTATTTTCGCATCTCTTCCATACAAACATATACACAATCAGAAGTGTATGTAACCCAGAGAGTGAGAAACACACTGGGATGAGGTGACTGAAACATCTGTAAATTTGCATGAGCCTTGGAAGTTCTATTTTCTTAAACTAATGAGATAGTTTGTGAAAGGCAGCTGCAAGATGCCAAATATTTAAGTGTGTCCTCTTATTCCTTTTTAAGGCACAAGCTGTAGGGCAGGAGTAGGCTGGGAAAGGCCTTGGCCTATGGGGTCCACTCCTCCTTTCTCTGGCCTTCCCACCTAGGAGTTGGGTAACTCAACACTGGAATGAAACCCCAATGCAGGAACTCATGCAGTGGACCCAAACTGTGAACACTCGGTGTGCTTCATCCAGACAGCAACCCAGGCACAAACTGAATAAGGCAGAGGCAGCACCACAAAAACAAAGAGCTCTCAACCCTACAAACACTGGGAGGGTAACAGCTGGTCAGCTGAGATTAAAGGAGCATGAAAGCACCTCCCATCTCCTGACTTCTCCTCCCCCATAGCCATCTTCCTAGCCAGCCAGGACTACTTTTATAGCCCTGTGCAGATGACCTTGTTCCAGCTAAGATAGGGGCTCCTTTGATCTCAGCAGGGGATGCTCTGGGCCTGCAGCTGGCAGATATTAATAGCACAGGATCAGCTTGGGCAGAAGAGATGGCTCAGTTGGACCAGGTCACTTGTAGTCCCTTCTCTGCATCTGAGTAGAAGGGGACTTCATTTCCCAAAGCAGCCCCTGCTGGGGGCTTCTCTCAGGTCAACCCAGATCATTTTATTGCTGGTTGCTCCTGGCTGCTTGCTCACACCCCACGACTGGTTTCAAGTGAACACTGTTTAAGCAGGGGGCCTCTGCTCTGCAGCTGAAATCCATTACAGGACCCTGTAAACCAGAAGAGCCACCCGGGGCTGGGGGTTTCCCTTCGGCAGAGCTGCCTCACTGTGTCAGGACTGAAAAAAGACGTGAGCAATCTTTTCCTCCCTCCAACTACCATCAGACAGAAGAAGAAACTGAGCTCCAAAGTGGCTAAAAGATCTCCCCGTGCTTGTTAGTGACCACATAGGCAAAGGTGACCGAATAGAGGGCTGAAACCTCCGAGCAGTTTATTCTATTTTATGTTATATATTTCACATCTCACTCAGAGGAACTTAGGGACCATTGCAATAGGTTTGAGCAGGAATGAATGTTCTAAGAAATGCCCCCTACCCCACATTGTCTGAAGTTCTGGGGATAGACCATCACTGTCTCATGAGTAATAGATAAGTAAGTGATTTTTCACCCAGCCAACATCTGCTCCTTTTAACTCACTGGTAAGAAATTCCATTTTTGACTTTGGGAAAAATATTTCTATGTCATCGTTACATGTTCAGCTACACCAGAAACATACCTTTAAAAAACAAAACAGGACAAAACAAACAAAAAAAGCCCCAACCCCTTCAATCCCACAAGAACAGTTAGTTACCTAAGGATGAGCTAGGACCTCCCTTTGCTGTTTATGATTTTCCTGTTGCCACTACATTAGAGTCCAAAGCCATTTCTTTCCATTTTGTTCTACTTGTTTGCTTAATATAAAGCAGGAAGCCAAGGAGAAGCCATCCATTTATTTTCAAATAAAGAAGGAAGACAGTCTCTTCTGGTTTCCTCAGAGCTGAACAAGTGTGTGTGTGTGTGTGTGTGTGTGTGTGTGTGTGTGTAGTGTGCACAGGTATGGTTTGTGTGTTTTGTGTGTGGTGTGCACATGTATGGTTTGTGAGCGTTGGTGTATAGTGTGATGGTTTGTGAGTGTGTTTGTATGTAGTGTGTATATAGTATATGGTGTGTGTGTGTGTGTGTGTTTATGTAGTAACAATTTTTAGTGACATACCTAGGCAGAGTGCTGGTCACTATCTTCTGTAGTTCACTTAGTATCTCCTTACTGCTTACAGTATGCTTACAATTTTTCTTAGTCACTGTGATAAAACATGGACACAAAAAAAGAATACAGCATATTCTCTAAGAATCTGGGAGTTTAAGGCTGGTTCTATATGTCAGTGGTAAAGTGCTTGCTGTTATAATATGCACGTGGCCCTAAGTTTAATCTCTAGCACCAGGAAGAACTATCTACCAATTTACTTGTAGGATAGATGAAAAGTTAGCCTTTTTAGAGCATTTCTTTACATATCCTCTAAAGTGGAGAGGACACTGAGGGCAAACACAGCAAGACCCATAGTACAGGCCAGGAAGTTCTTTCTATGCAAGAGGCGGTCTTTGAGCCTGGAGGCGTGGCCTTGCGAAGAAGGTTAGGAGGACAAAGAGACAGAGGGAGGACATCAGAAGATTGAGTACTTGACTTAGACACTTTATTCAAGGACTTAGTGGGCTGACCAGCAAGGAGAAGGCTGACCCCAAAGGGTTAAGAAGGATTGACCTTATTTAGTGGGGTTCTAGAAACTGGTCCACTCGAAAGAAAAATACTGGTGATTTTTGCATTTGCTGACCCCCATGCTATATTACATGGCTGTTACAATAAACCCCAAATCTCTGAATATTTTCAAATTGGCACACTTATTTCTGCTCATCCTCAGAAAAGACAACCCTCAGCATTTTGAGTAGGAGGGAGACACCCTGGAAGGAGGCCAAACAGCAGAAGAGAAACAGGTCTTACAGGGTTTATCACGATGAGCCAATTATGAGTTTTAAGAAATCACTTGATCACAACACAAATCACAAGGAGAGTGAAGGGACACATGAGAGATATACTTGGAAAGAAAGCTAAAGCTGGTTTGATGAGAGGAGTTGAAGAAGCGGTAAATTCCAGCTTGTTCAGGTTTTCAGCTCAGGTGGCAGGAGGCTGACAGACCACTGAAGGCAGAAAGAAGGGACACAGCACTTCACAGCTCTCATGAATACGACAGCAGTTTTCACTCTAAGGACAACACCAAGGACAGCAGACATGTGGGGCTTCCAGTCCGAGACTAAAGCAGTGTTGCTCCAGGAAGACCACCTGGCCAGGCAGTCAGGAGCTTGAGCAGGCCTGAAAGTCCCCTGTAGTCCATGGTGACCAATTCTTCTCAGAAAGTAGGAAGGGAAGATGGGTCTGGAAGAACTGTGTGCGTCTGCTCAGGCCCATAGCATCGTGTCCCAAGTTCAACTGCAACTAAAAGAGCTCAGAAATGTCAAGGGAGGACTTTCACCAATATTAGACACCACCTTCTGACTGCTGATGCAGTTCCCCGCTTCAAGGCTCACAGCCTTCAAGGTCCCAGCCAGTATGACCTTTACTAGTAGGAGGTGGCAGAGAGAACAGGCAGTGGTAACACTGTGGAGACTTCGTCTCGCTCCTTTCTGTAAAGCTGATCAGGAATGTCATACTGCCAGTACATGGAACCCATGAGCAGCCCAGAGGGTGCTCAGTACAAATAAAAGGTGAGGCCAAAATGGGACCACTAGCAAAGGCGATGCTGGAGCATCGGGTCTCTGGGACAGTCAGTCAGTCAGCGACTGGTTAGGGAGGCGCCACAGCATGTGACAAGACTCGTCTATCTAGAGGAGATGATGGATGTGTGCAAAGATGACTCAAAGGGAACTCGCATAGGGACAGCAAAAGACAAGAATAGATCAGGTGCCCCGCAAGATGTCCACGCCTAAATCACCAGGCTCCAGCAGGCTGCACTGAGCAGGGTCCAGTAGCCACGGCTCCCAGCTCCCAACAGGAGGTAGGAGGCTGTGTGTCCAGTGTCATGTTTCAGTCTCCCCAGGACAGATCCTTTACCTTCAGACGGGGACAAATCATCAGCTGGAGACACCAGGTCTGCTTGAGAAGGGAGGGCTCCACTCAGATGGGTCGTAATTTGATTCGTCAAGATAACCTGTGAACAGACAGGGGGAATGGAGGGGGTGGGGGCGGGGGGTAGGGGAGAGAAGAAAGAGAGAAGACCAAATTAATTATTAGAGCTATCAGAAGCCAGACTGTGGGTTTAGAAGAGTGATAGAGCCAGGTAGGAAAACCCCAGCTCCAACTACCACCAGCTTATCTTCAGGCAGGGCCTATCGTTATTCAAGACCCAGAAGGGGAATAAGGGGAAAATGGGAGGGAGGGAAGAATGGGAGGATACAAGGGATGGGATAACCATTGAGATGTAACAAGAATAAATTAATAAAAAAATTAATTAATTAAAAAAAAAAGACCCAGAGAGCAGAAGGAGGTGGGCTTTCTTCGGGGCTTAAATGGCTGATGGATCCTTCTCAAGTGCCAAGCAAGCTGAGAAGTGCTATAATATTAGTGAAAAGCAGAGAGCGGGTCCAAATGAAGATGCACCCGTGCACATTTTATGACACTTATCAGCTTTGAAAACTATGTCCCAAATCTAAGATATTGCTGGCACTGGTCTTAAAGTGGTCATTTAAAGACTGGAGGCCAGTGGCTTCTTTCTGTTGCCGCCAATGCCAGCCCGGCTTTATTTCCACGTTTATGAAGCAGGAAGGAGACTCATCTCTAAAAGAACAGCAGAGGCTTCTTTCAAATTGGTTGATGTAGCAAAAGGAGTGAAGTTTCACTATGCATTTAAGACATAAGTTAACATGATTTTATTAAAAAGTAAAGTTGATAGCACTTAAAGCTCCTGGAAAGGACTCTAAATTACGTAGCTCACATTGCCCAATGCTATACAATGCTCTTTGGTAAGTCAAAAACTTCCTTTTCTTTAAAAATTTCCATAAAGTCTATTCCACTAATGATCTGAAGAGAGAGTAATATGCAGGTTCTCTATTAGGAAATTCCAAGAATGGGATCGTTTTTGAAAGTTCTGGGGGAAGTTCCCACCATGAGTGGGAACCACTGGACAGACACCTTGGTCACATGAAGGGAGCATCCCCCTGTGCACAGTCGGTGCTTGGAATGAGTATCTAATAGCACCACCTCAGTCAGTCCCGATGCGTAGCTTTCGGGTTTGCCATCTTGATATGAACAGAATAATATCCTTTTTAAATTAACTTCTCATGGTGCTGGGGACTGAACCCGGGGCTTTGTGAATGCCAGGCAAATCACTGCCTCTGACTACACTGCAAGGCTACACTGTGTTATCTGGCTTTTCTACCTCACTGCCATGTCAACTGTCTCTAGAATGGACCGGTGGCACATACAAATCTTGAACCAATGGTGCTTCATTGAGGGGTAAGGGAGGAGTAGGATGACAAGGTCAGGCTAAGAACTGAGGGGCTCTGTAGCAGAGACAAGCTCTTCGGGTCATGAGTGTCAGGAGATGCGGAGTCTTCGGCTACTCTACAGACTTTCTAGGAGTGCGGATCAGGCTGTCTAGGAGTGCACACAGCATTTGCCCCTCTCATAACTCATATTCTTCTGCCTTGCTGCTTCTCACCTAGACTCACACTCACACGGGCTGTCTGCAGAAAACATGCCTGAAAATAACAACTGTTCTTGTGAAAGAGTATGAATCAAAAAAAATTCACCTCTCACTTAATAGTAGATAGCATAAACGTCAGAGTACAGTAATGCTGAGTTCAAATTGTGACTTCGACACTGGGCCGTGGAGAAGTCACTAAACTGCCAAGCCCCATGTTCTCCAGACAAAATAATATCTATCTTACAGAATTTTTACGTGAACTAAGTGAGGTAATCAACATAAGGTACTTAATGGAATGCCTGGTACTAAGTAAACGTTTACTAGTCAGAGGCCAGTGCAATTTCTCTAGCAGGATGACATGAAAGCTAATGACACATGCTTCAGACAGACATTGGTGCTTAGTTCTAATAACTGAACATAAAATCATACCAGGAATTAGTTTTTTTGGCAGATCATTCTCACTACACTTAGTTCTTTTTTTTTTTTTTTAAACTAAGCACTATTTTTGTTTAGAAAGGACCTTGAGAAATGGCTCTGTGACTAAGAGCACTTGTTGGTCTTATAAAGAACCCATGGTCGGTTCCCAACACTCACATGCCAGCTCTCAACCACCTGCAACTCCAGCTCAGGAGATCTGTTGCCCTCTTCTGGCTGCTGCAGGAACTGTGGGAATAATGTGCACAGAATGCATGCAGGCAAAATCTCATAGACAGAAAGTAATATATTGAATATTTTTAATTACTGAAAAGATCGCAAAATGAAAGATAATGAGATGGAACAAAGCCAGTCAGACACTGATGATAATATGCTCCTTATCTACCAAAGAGCAAAATAATGTTTGTTTTTTTTAATTGTGACTTCTGAGGAGCCTAGATATAAGTCTTGATTTTGTTTATTTAAAAATGTATTACTCTGGGACAGAGGGGAGGACATCCTATTGGGACTCTAGATGAGAGAAGCATGGGAGAATAGCAAAGTAGTAGGATCCAGAGGGTCCTAGAAACCTACAAGTAGAACATTATGATAGGCAGATTTGGGCCCAGGGGTCCTGCTCAAACTAAGGCATCAGCCAAGGACAATACAGGCAGTAAACTTTAAACCCCTACCCAGATCTAGCCAATGGGCAGAACATTCTCCACAGTTGAGTGGAGAGTGGGATATGACTTTCTCACGTACTCTGGTGCCTCATATTTGACCATGTCCCCTGGAGGGGGAGACCTGGTGGCACTCAGAGGAAGGATAGCAGGATACCAAGAAGAGACTTGATACCCTATGAGCATATACAGGAGGAAATCCCCCTCAGGAACAGTCATAGCAGAGGGGAATAAGGGGAAAGTGGGAGGGAGGGAAGAATGAGAGGATACAAGGGATGGGATAACCATTGAGATGTAACAAGAATAAATTAATAAAAAAGAAAAGAAATTACACACACACACAAAAAGAAGAGAACCAAACCCCCCTAAAATAAATAAATAAATAAATAAAAATGTATTACTATATATTCTTTGCACAAAGTGATAAGTTTCATAATAAGATTTTCTTTTTTTTTTTTTCCTCTAAAATTTACTTATTTCTTTTGAGAGACAGTCTCACTATGTAATCCAGGTTGTTCTGGAATTCATTATGGAGATCAGGCTGGTCTCTTGAGAGCTGGTATTAAAGTGTGTGACACCAGGCCTAGCCCAGTAATGGTATTTTCCTTCAAGTATCTCATTGGCCATGCTCAACACCCTCTGATATGCTAATTGCTCAGTCTTCTGTAGACATGAAGGCTGTTTCCTCTGAACTATTTCAAGGTTATTTTTAGTTGGTTAGGAACGTGACAATGAAGAGTGAGCTTTCATGTTTGTGGGATTCTCTCAGATGATGGCAATGTGGCAACAGTACATAAAACAATAACTTCACTGAATATTGCAAAGCCTGCCGCCATATACACTGGGGCATTAAGAGGAAAGGGAGCTGTGTGGCTTCTCCAGAAATGTATAGATTACTGCGAAGGCAACAGCTAAAATATTTCCCCATCACTCTCTTTCAACTTTGGTTTTGTAACGGAAACATACGGAGGAGATGCCTTCACTGTATGGAACAGATTACAGTCTGCAAATCTCCTGTAGGCTACAGATGGCTTCAAAAATACCTGCCCTGACTGGGGGGGCGCAGCTCAGTAGCAGAGCACTTGCCTCAGATGTGAGAGGATCTGGGTTGGATCCCCACCCAAGGAAAGGCTGGGTGGGGAGAGGAGAAAGGAGAAGGGAAGAAAGGAAAGCACATTTCCATTGAAAGAGTAGATGGAGAAGAACTCCCCCCAACCCTTAAGTGGCTCAGCTGATTATCTCTCCCTTGTTATCATGGGCCTTAAAGCCGAGTCACCAAAAGGCATCCACTGCCCGGAAAGAAACTCGGGGGCTGGCTAATCACACCATCTCACGGAATTGTGTGGTTTTCTAAATCTGTGTTTAGTAAAGTGATGGAACAGAAACATTCCCAAAAGCATCAATTACAAATAATCACAGCTTGGACAGAAGCCTACAGATGTGTTTTTCTCTGAGGCAATCTGGAGATGTGAAAACTATGCTCTTAAAATAACTTATAAAATACTACTACAGAGTTATAAACAGAGTCTTAACACTGTCTGGGTTCTGAAAATGAGTTCCGACTGGCACTTCAGAGGGCTTTTCCTAAACTCTGTTCTACTAGAATAACTGGGGCTCCTGATTCAACATACATTTGTATGAGAGCAGTTGGCACAGAGGTTTAAGACTAAGGCTTTGGAATTAGACAGACTGGGTGCAGATCTAGGCTCCACTGTTTCTAACCTACATAATACTGGCCAGTATCATAAGCTTTCTGGAGGTGATAATACTTTACTCCCAGGAGGTTAAGGATTAGACTAGATGATTTATTTAAAGTCTGTAGCATAGCACTCAACCTATGGCAAATAGTACCCCCATCACTGTCCTTAGCTATCCTTTGCTGATTGTGCTTTGTTTGTTTGGAAGTCTTATGTCCAACTTGCATAGCAGCTTGTTAGTATGTACAGTGTGTATTCCTTGTATATGTTAAGAAAAAAAATTTAAAATAGTTTCTCATCTTAAAAAAATTACAAACAAAAGTCTGGGTCCCCTTTGTAGAACATATTATTCACTGTCGACAAAGAACATACATTTGCTATTTATATCTTTAAAAGCAATAAAACTTTAATTGAAAGTGCATCTGTTATTTTCACCATTTCCTTAAAAGCATGGCTAATTGAAACCATGGCATATGCACATCACCATCAACTCTAACTACAAAGCCGGGGCGGGGGCGGGGGGGGGGACTCTTGGGCAAAAGGGAAGATAAGGGATTTAATGATCATGTTTTCATCTGAAATCAGGAGGAGACCGAATCCGGCTCAATGTTTACTTAGGAGAATACCATCCTTCTACTGAGGACACGACAAGGAGCCCTGCAGGTTAGAGAGGAACTACTGTCTTGACTCAGTTTTTCTTGTTTTGTAACACTGTGTTGGCTATGGGATGCATAAAAAAGTACATTTGTACACAAAAGTCATCCTCATATAATGGAGCATAGACCATGAGTCCCAGTGCTAATACTCCCTCCCAACACAAAGAGGGGGACATTTCCTTCAAAGACAAGTCCCCATGCCGTGTCCACCATGGCTCTAGGAATGAACCTGACCAGGGTAGTGAGAAGATGAATAAAAGACAGACAGATGGGCACACCGACAAAAAGCTGGGATACGGTGGTCTAGGCTCTCAGCTGGGGAAGCCACAGCACCTCAGAATCTCACTATGTTTATTATATAGAGCTGAACAGAGAGGTAGAGTTATTGAAGACAGCTGAACAAGGACGTGGGGTTTTTACATATAGATAAACAGGGAGACAGAGTTTATGGAGTATAGCTGGATCAAGGGGACAGATTTATCTAATCTCTGTAGGAGCATTCTCTGTGTGAGAGCATTCTTCACACTGTAAGTGTATGTGGAGAGAAAGCTATGGTTGGTAGTTTTAGCACACACTGCCAACACTAGCACTTGGCCTCCTGAGGAAGGCTCTGCCCTCCCTCTGAACCTGAGGCTATGGGGTCCTTGATATGGTCATATTTACTCAAGACTTCACTCACTCAGGGCTCCCTCTGTCCTCCACAGTCAACGTTCCACATTTATTCTTGAATCATCTTCTATGAATGGATCCTATCCATCTTTTTGTGCACTGTGGCCCAGTGCCTCTGTGTGGACAGTTTAAGGAAATGATGAACTTCTCTAGAAAGAGTAAATTCAAGGTAGAGACTCATAAACAACACAACAGGTCCTGCTCTCCAGAGAAGACTTGGAAATTAGAGAAAAGAGATGGGAACTAGTAAGAAAGATGGCTGGAAATCATTTAAAAACGTGCGTGCATGTGTGTGTGTGTGTGTGTGTGTGTGTGTGTGTGTGAGTGTGTGCGTGTGCAAACAAAAATATGACTCACTATCATTAAGTATCAAAAAGGCAGCTGTAAAATGGTTTGATATCAGAGGGTGGGAGCAGAATAAGCTGGCAATCAGGTCATGAGATTTGACATCTAAGCATGTATGAGCCCAGTGCAGACCCTCTGCCTTTACTTAGTCACACTATCTTTAGTACAAAGCTATATTCACACCATCCTCTAGGTTAGTGACTCTGGTCCAGAATAAATTCTGATTTAGTGGGCCACTTAAGTGTCTAGTTTGATCTACCCCACATTGAAGAGTTAGAAGTATGAGTGTTGGGGTTTCCATGAGGAGCCACCAAGTATACCATGGCCCACCATGAGTATTGACATCAACTGGAAAGAACAGAATGGAGGACTGAAGGGCCCAAAGGTATATATAGCCTTTGACAGACGAAACGCCCTTTACTCAGCTCTTAGAAGATAACAAAAAAGGCAGAGTTTGTAGTCAGCTGGGGTAAAACAAGTAGAATGTAATATCTGGCCTTCTTTAGCAGCAGAAGAAATATTAATGGTCAGCAAACTAGTAACTTAATATTTATAAGTCAATTAAATATTTCTTAATTCTTTGAGCATTTCATTCAATGCACTTTGATCACATTCATCCCCCAACACAATCCTTCCTGATCCACCCCAACCTTTCTCCTCCTCCGTGTCCTTTAATTTTTTTTTTTTTTAAAGCAGCTGACCTCAATTTGTGCTGCTTATATATTCCTGGGTGTGGGGCCATCCACTAGAGCAAGCTGACTACCAGAAACCAACCTCTTAAAGAAAAATGGTCCTTTTTCTCCCTTAAGACTTCATTAGCTCTTCAGGGAGGGGTGGGGATTGTGAATCCCTTCTCCTTCCACGCTACAGTGTTGACTGGCATAATAATGTACAGGTCTTGCACAGGCAACTATAGCTGCTGTGAGTGCGCGAGCACAGCCGTCCTAGCTTGTTCAGAAGACACCATTTCACTTTGGTCTTCCCTGGCTTCTGAGTCTTACAAACTTTCTGTCTCTTCTTCTGCTATGGGCTCTGGAACTCAAGAAGGGACCGTAATATAGAAAGATGCCTCATTTGTGGGTGATTCTCTGCACTTTGACCAGCTGTGAGTTTCTATATTAACCACTATCCAATACACAACAAAACTCTTCAGATGATGTCTGAGAGTAGCACTAACCTACAGATAGGGAGATATGAGCTTAGAGAACAGTTTGATACTATGTCCATTTAGTGAAAGCTGTTGATGGCTCCCTTGCCCCCAGTGGCCTGTATATCACCTTACAGTACTATGAAAGCTATCGTAGAGTAAACTTCCTGGTCAGTACTAACTTTATTTCTCTACATCCTATGAACAGTGTGTGTAGCGTCTTCAGCAACAGAGTCTTATCAACACATAAGAGCAGCGGCAATACCTTGTATTGTTTGGGGGAGTCTCTAGGATACCTCTGATCAACAACTTGAGAGGAAAGGCCCCATATCTTCCACTGGGCTTTTTGTTCGGCTTCTGGGATGAGCATAATCCCCTGTGTACATTAACTATACCACCTTCTCTCTCTCTCTCTCTCTCTCTCTCTCTCTCTCTCTCTCTCTCTCTCTCTCTCTCTCTCTC
>OU015742.1:172660275-172691277 GCA_907169655.1 Acomys percivali | reverse complement strand
CTCTCTCTCTCTCTCTCTCTCTCTCTCTCTCTCTCTCTCTCTCTCTCACACACACACACACACACACACACACAAAGCTTATAAAATAGTAGGCTTCCACATGGCTTTTTCAAACAAATCAGACTTTTTAAAAAAGACATCATGAATATGACAAATGCTATCATTAGCTTTGTGTGGGGGCATGTTAGAGACAGAGTTTATCATCTCTACTTTCCACCAAGTGAAGCAGTCACCGGCCTGAGTTCCACAGTGCAGACGACAAGAGGGGCCTGTAAGTTTCCTTGACTTCTCTCCTCCCTAAAGCAACAGTAGGAAGAGAAGAGAGGGCCTCTGAGTCTAGGAAGTCTCCTACTTAGCAGGAGACTTCTCCGTGCCTTGACGTGCTGCTGGCTTAGAGAATTCAGTCTAGTAGTCAAGAACAGTGGGCTACTATGTCCAGACATGCAGTAGAAGACTGTCCTAAGCCACAGTCACACTAACAAACAACTCTGAGCTGCAGAGGCTCAGCGTCTGGAAAGACAAACATGTGAGAGCTTCTACATCAATGTGTCCGTCAGTTCTGAGGCTACAGATACCCTGGAAACTAAACTCTTTGTGAAGCTCATGTCTGTTTACAGCAGAGCTTGAGGTAGACTAGCAAGAGAAAACCCATCAAGCGACCTTAGACAGCTCAGGGAGTTCTATGCTCAGAACTCTCCTTTCTCCTCTGCCCACTCCCTGGCAGACAATCACCCCAGCCTGCTTCACAGAATTGGCGAAGTTTCACAAATCACCTTCACTGCACCAGGAGGGCTAGGTGCAGAGATGGTAAATAGGCAGCCCATCGAAGAACCGGGCCAATGGGCAAGAGAGCAGCTTGAGGAGAGTGTGGGCACTGACTCCACTCGCCACCAGCCTGGCACAAGCACAGCACTTTCAAAATGACGAGCTGCAGCCTTGTATGGGTTCCAAAGACAGAATCTTTCTTTTGTACTAAAAACAGTCTCTCTGCTCCAGGGAACATTTTTAAAATATTACTTTTTGTACCTTCAAGCATCCTAAGCACAGATATGACAGTGACCTGGCCTTTCTATCCAAACAAAGCTCGGGTGAGTCAGACATTCTGAATTTTGATCCCAGCTCTGTTAAAGCTTGCAGAATGCTGTGCTCTTAAGAAGAGAGAGGCCAGAACTTTCCTGTGAAATTGTTTGGGTTCACTGAGTCCTTTCATCACCAAGGCTTGAGAAAGGCCCTGGAGTGGTTTTTTAGCACGCTCTCTGCTTGCTTCCTGACATGACAGTGTCTGGTCAACTCTCCTGCTTCCAGAGAGTCCCTGTGAGAGGAAAACAGAGAGAGAAAGAGAGAGAGAGAGTCAGAGAGAGAGAGAGAGAGAGAGAGAGAGAGAGTCAGAGACAGAGAGAGACAGAGATAGAGACAGAGACATCTGTCTCTCTGTGTAAGTCTATACATCTGTAAGTCTGTCTGTGTGTCTGTGAGTGTGTAATAAGACACTGATTAAGAACAGGGAAGGCTCACCATGCAGGTCCAAAAGGCCATGCTCCCAGGCATGTGCCTATACCCCCCCCCAACTCTCTTCCTACCCACTTCCATCTTTGGAAAGAGATAACCAGCATTTGTTGTGAGGAAAAGTCAGACTAAATATTCTGGAATTTGAGCATCACAAAAACAAATCTGGTTTTACTATTCACTGGCTCAGTTTTGCCAAGCTCTGGAAAATTATAAATCATTCCATGAAGAAGAAGAAGAAGAAGAAAAGATCATTTCCCCCCCTTTAGTTCCGAAAATATCAACTATCAGTTCTCAAGTAAAGAACTGATAAGGCTTTCGGACGCCAGCCTAGTTCCACCATGCAGTACTGAATGTAGGACAATGGTTATCTGGGAACATGTGAGCGCTGTCAGGGCTTTTCTTTTTGAAATATTTGTCATAAAAAATCAAGCTTCAATTTGGCCTGAAGAAAACACAACTATGGGATCCCAGCAGCCTGCCTATATTTAGTTTTGGCTCTAACATTAATCTGCTGTGCAGTTCTGGGAAGTGTGCTTAACTCCTCTGTACTTTAAGGTGCTGGGTCTACAAAAGCTATGAAGAGAATTAATATATTCTGATGACTCTTAGTAGAGGAGGCTACAAATAAATGTTAACATGGTTCAGTTTGCATTAGCTGTGGTGCTGCACTCAAAATTCCATGATTTGTCATTTGAGTCTCTCTGTCTTCAACCTTAAGAAAGCCACTCTGCTCAGAGACACCTGGCAGTGTCTGAGGAAAAGGGGAAGGGAGAAGTGACAGAGGTGTCTTGGGCATATTTGGTTTCTTGGTACAAATACTTTCACTCCTCAGAAAATCCATACTCTTTCAGTGATTTGGGAATAAAAATCTCTCTAGTGGACTGCGCTTCCTGAGTCCCAGAACCAACAGGTACTAACGTCAGCCCACTGAGACTGGGCAGCAACAAACAGACAGGCAACTAGCGCTCAGCATGCCTATGGCCACAGCACCACAGTTGCTGGTTGCAGGTCTTCCCTGGAGTACACAACCTGAGGGAGGCAGACTGAAGTAATCGTCAGCCAAGCTGAGGAAGTGAGCTGCTGATCAGGAGAGCGCCTGGAGGAAAGACAGGCTCCCTGAGAGGCAGCCCATCTGGAGGGAGGCTGAATGTCCTCAGCTTTCCATGCATGCCTGTCCAGTCACAGAGGGCGCTGCTGAGAGTCCTCTCCCACCACCTTGTACCCATCACCTCCATCACTGAGTTCAGAGGAAGTGGACCGAAGCAGGACAGTGTCTGGCATTTGTTCAAACCACACACCTGAGGTAACTGTACTTCACAATGGGGAGGCGTTCTCTTTGGCCTACTTCCCCTAGAATGTACACCCCAGGGAACACCTGTGGCCAGCAACTGTGGTGCTGTGGCCCTAGGCATGGTGAGCTTTGGTTGTATATCAACATGTTGTTCCCTGGCCCCAGTGGGCTGACGTTAGCACCTGTTGATTCTGGGACTGGGATGGGGTGGGAGGGTGGTGGCAACAGTTGAGGAAGCCACAAGTACTGGGTCAGTGTGCTGTTTCCACCTCTAGCCCAACCTGGCAGTGTTGTATCGTGACCTTGGGTCCACTGCAGGAAATAACAGTCTCTTGGTTAGCTATGACAGGGTAGCCACAGTGGCTTCCAATGGTGCATTTACCAACTACATGAACTACTGCAGTCAGCATGAGGCCGAGAAAGTCTGGGCACCTAGGTGTGGAAAAGAAGGAGGCCAACTGTCAGATGACTCTGAGGTTCACACGGATGTGAAAGAAACTTTCCTACCAGCTGTGCTGTGCATTTTCTGTGGTGGAGTCACTTCTGCATGAAGTTTGTTTGGTTGATTTTGCCACTTCCTCGTCGCTGCCTACCGAGCTCTTCAGAAAGGCAGGGAGATGAATTTCCAGCATCCCCCAACCCCCGCCCCGAGTTTCTGATGACCTTTTTAGGTGTTTTTGTTACTTGCGGTGCTTTCTATTCACGTGTATGTCTTGGTGCGGGGGGATTCCCCTCCCTTTGGTTGGCAAGGAGGATTAGAAAGGCACAGCTCATAGATGGCTGGTGCTTACACTCATTTGGGACCAAGAAAATAGTCCTACTGAGTCATTTGCTCCCCCAAGAGACTGAAAATATAGCTCTTGGGGGAGTCCATCTTCATCTACAGCAGCTTTGATCTCCCAGCCTCGTCTGTACTCATTGTAGACAGGAGCTGAGCTCAGAGGAGCTCCAGATACCTCCTGTGGGGGCATGGACCAGTGCTAGTCTCCCTGTTTGTATCTCTCTGTTACCAACATGAATGGTGTGGCACCCTAGCCAGCATGGGCTCACTGAACTCATGAGTGATTCTGTAGCATGAAATAGAACTTTGTTCACCATTGTTCAAGGGTTGGTTAACAGGTTTGCCTAGAAATTCCCAAGTCAGCAGTTTCATCTGATGCTCACACACACTAAAATTATTTCACGTCCTCAAAGACAGACAATTGTATACGTGATTGTTTTTTAAGGATGAATGATATCATGCTTCTATGTCTATGTTTAAATGGTGTCGATATAGACAAAAACAGTAACAATTCACAATTAGAGTCAACAAAGGAGAGACACAAGAAGAATGGTCTAGAACAAATATATTAAGTGGTCAGATATTTATATAGTAGCCCTGGGTATGGTGTTCTTCAACATAGCCACTAGCGAGCAAACCCCAGATCATACACTACAGGCCCACTCAAGCGGGTATCTTGGCAAAGTACAAGGCCCATTCCAGACGACAAACCAGTTCCTTCTATCTGCTACTCACTCTGGTGGCTTGGAAACGGTGGTCTGGAGTAGTGTCTGAGAGGAAATGTAAGGCCTCAGAGTGGCTAGGGGATGCTTAGGCGTCTGCAGTGCCCACTGGCACCGCTTACCAACATAACTCCATTTTGGAGCCAATGTCTTGTATCTTTCCCTTTCTCATTTTCAGATGGCTATTTGTCATCTCTCCTGTGGCATAATTAACATGAGCAATGACACTCTGGTATTTTATACTTTTCAGAGTCTATTCACAGCCTGGTCTTAGCTGGTCCTCTGTGTGTGAGGGAAAACCGGGACTAAGTTGGGGAGCCATCACAGGTTAGGGGTAGGTGGGCTCTGAACTCAAACATCCTGGCTCCCTTCTCATAACAGTGGAGCAGGTCTATACTGACTCAGGTAGATCACTTGCTCTCTTCGCGCCTCATTTTCCTGAATTGCATAATTGGGTTGGTAATTATCCCTATTATGAAGACAAATGAAAGCGCGCAAAGTGCTTTTTAAAAAGGTCCTTGCCTTTGTTGTGACATTCTCTTTCTACCTGTTTATGTCTTGTGGTTCACTTCCTATGCTCTCACTCCTCCCACCCCAACCCGAGTCTGAAGAACCCCTTCCCTTCACTCTAAGTTGTTGTATTTCAAGGTCCAGGTGAACTCTTAACTCTTTCATGAAAAACTCCCCAAATATCTTAGCCTCCACCTATCTCTCAATTCTTAACATACCTGCTTCAGCACCAGTATTAAGTAACTTACTACAATATTTTTTTCTCAGTGTTACATGTGTTATTTTTCTTTTAACGATACTTAACAGAAATATCTCTTGGTCTCAAATTCATGCAGGGAGAGGAAGTCAACTAATACCAACCATCTAAGATGGCACTCATCATAAAGCTTTGTCTTTCTAATCCTTGCAAATCTTTGCCTACAGTGTAAACTTCCATAGATTTGATGCCTTTCTGGGTTCCTGGCCCTATGCTAAATGAGAAAAGGCAGAGCAGAAACCAGCTTTGGTTTAGTGCTTCCCAGCTAAGTCCTACACATTGAATGTCTGCCTGGCATGTATTTAGCTTATTTCATCCTCTCAACCCAGGGAAGTCAACATTGTTATTCTGGTTTTGGAGATGAATAAGCTGAGGTTCAGAGAAGTCAAGAGGTTTCCTGAGATCAAACAGCACCATGGATCAGACTCAAATCAGTCCTATATGGCTCTCTGGTCTATATTGGTTCTGCCAAATAAAAGCTCTTTGCATGGCTGGGCGTTGGTGGCACATGCCTTTAATCCCAGCACTTAGGAGGCAGAGGCAGGCGGATTGCTATGAGTTCGAGGCCAGTCTGGTCTACAAAGCAAGTCCAGGACAACCAAGGCTACACAGAGAAACCCTGTCTCGAAAACAAACAAACAAACAAACAAACAAAACAAAAAAAGACAATGAATGAAAAGTTCTTTGCATGAAAACTCATGGACATTTGCTGATTTAGTTCAGCAAGGCATGCTGATATTAGATTAACCAAGTTCCATATTGTTCAATGCAAGATCGGATTAAAAAAAAAAATCTGGGAAGACGGCTCAATAGGTAAAGTGCTCGCTATACGAGCCTGACAACCTAAACTCAGATCCCAGCATTATGCAAAAAGCCAGCTATGGAGGTGTGAGGCTGTGACCCCAGTGCTGGGAGCCGAGACAGGAAAATCAGAGGGCGTGTGCTCCAGCCAGTCTTACTCCAGGCTCAGGGAGAGAGAGATCCTGTCTCAAAACATGAAGTGGAAGCTGTGATGCTATGAGCCACAACAATGATCAGCATGGTAAGATATACCTAAAGGTACAACAGGGGCACCCATGCCCTTTTTTTTTTTATGTTATATGGAGTTTATTAAATGGGCATGTGGGGAGAAGGAAAAGGGGAAAGGGGATACCCCAGAGAGAGACAGAGAGAAGAGGGTAGAGAGAGAGAAAAAAAAAAAAAAGAGTGAAGAGAGAGAGAAAGGAAGTAGAGGTAAGAGTGGCACCCACGTCTTAATGGTAACCAACAGATATCTAACTGAACTTGAGTCCTGCTCAACAGGACAGAAATCATGTCTGGTACAAGAAACCTAGTTAAATTCCTAGGGCTGGTGAGGGCATGGATTTTAGATGAGAACCCACTACTACCACTTTACTAGACCAGCATGATTCTAAACTGTGTTCTAAATGATATCCTTTTCCCCACAGATAATTGTACCACTCACTCAGTCCTCCTCTACAACCCAACTCTTGCACCTAAGGCTCAGGCAACATTGCAGAAGAGAGGACAGTAAGAGTATAAGAGCCAGAGGACCGAGAAGTTGGCCCTGAGATCATGTCTCTTGGAAATGACAGGGACGCTGCACCCAGGATACTAACACAACATGGCTACCAAATCAAGACCCAAACAATGGCAATGTTAACCAAAAAAGGGGAAATATCAAGAGGGAACCAACTCCTAGACAAAGAACTACAGGAACTGATGATGCTGAGAGCAGAATTAGCCTTCCCGAGGGCTGAGTTCCTAATTGATTATGCAATACCGAGTGAGCAGTCTTGAAATCATATACATACAAGCAACACTAAACACACTCAGCAGGTTAAATATCATATATATTATGTAAATATACCATATATATAATGCTAACCAAAGAAAAAGAAAAAACAGAATTTAAGAGGGAGTAAAATGGGGGGGGCATAAGACAGATTGGAGAGAGGAAAGAAAAGGAAATAGGGGAAATGAGTTAATTATATTTAAAACATAATTTAAAACAACAAGGTGGAAAGTGATAGAGGAAGAGACTGGACGTCAACCTCTGACTTTCACACATATACATATACATATACATGCATGTACACAAGAGAGAAAACTATATTTATTCTTAAACAGGAAGTTTAAGAATAAGACACATTTTTAGTAGGAAGGGAAGGAATCAGTCGCTGTGACCAGTCTCCTCAGTAGACCCGGAAATGTTGAGTTTGCAGGTTGGGGAGGAACCATGCACTGGTAGGTGTGGCAAGGGAAGGGGCACAGATTCCTGGATTCTATTTCTGTCCTAGCCACCAACCACTCTGCTAATATTTTCACTTCTGCTAAAATGTGATGATGTGAGTTTCAGAAGAAAAGCTGCTACATAAGAGCAGTCAGACAGGCAGTTGGCTGGTTACGTGTGTGTGGCACAGCTAGACACAGTCCTGGGGTCTGTAACGGGAGTTCACAGCTGGGGCAAACTCCATGTGGCCATTTGTCTTTCCAGCTTCACCTCGACCTGTAGAGAGTAGCTCACTTAGGATCTACTCAAACCATTTGCATTTGTTCTTGTTTTCCTACTCACAGTGGCATTTGTATTTTTCAGACTGGCTATTACACACAGCAGCAATGCAAAAGAGTAAGAACAAGTGATTCTTACTTAGCATGTTTGAGAATCAAGTCATGGAATATTTTACTAGTGCCTTTTCATCCTGTTGGGCACCTGACCTTATGGTGAAACTCCTCTGGGATATGGATGGCAGGGGCAGGGCTTTGTCCTTGGTTTTTCAGTTCATCCATATTGAAATGCCAGTGCTGGGTTATAGCTGTTTTATGGCATCTCATCATTCTTTTAAAAGAGCAACAGAGAACTCGAAAGTAGTGACTGTCCATTTCCACTTAGCTGATGTCTGTGGAATTTCGAATCGTGGTATGGGGCTCAAGTCTTGTAGTTGACTTCCTGGAAGGGATTACTGCTGCGGACAGATGTCCTGCTGCTTAGGACTTGGGAGAAAGCAAGCTCTTTTCCTCCTGGTTACTGACAAAACAGCAACCCTTCTTGTGGACTTCTGCCCTCCACAGGACCACGGTGAAATGACTAGACGGGCCTGTTGCTCCAGCGAATCTGGATAAGTGAGTCAATTTTCTTTAACTCTGTGGTCTCAACGTCTTGTAGGCTTATTGCAAAATTAAAGGGCACACAGAGCAGACCCATCAATCAGCAACCAGCAGAGGAATGAGCTCTTTGTGGAATGTACTAAGAGCAGGAAAAATGCAGGAAAAAAAAAAAAAGAAAAGAAACCTCATGAAATGGCCATTTGTTAGGAGAACAGAGGGAAAAATCCCCCATACACATGCAACATTATTTAGGAAAAGTCATATTAAAAGTTTCCTATCTCACCAGGGAAGGGGAAGCATGCACAGGAGTGCAAACAAAAATCTCTCAAGTGATCTGCCCTTTATTAGTGCTGTTTGGTTGGGGTGTTTGGTGTTTGTTGGTTGGTTTGTTTTGTTTTGAGGGTGGGGTTATTCCACAGGTTTAGTGGCTGGGACAGTGACTCAATAGGCCCAAGACCAGGGGAAAGAGAAGAGAAACCAATATTGTTTATTGGCAAACAAACAAACATCACTAACTCCTACAACCTCTGCTCAAAGCTGGCCTTCCTCTAAAGCTTCTGAGGCCGTGCATTCTTTAGACTACCCAACAAACGCTATTTGACAAGACAAAACCCAAAAAGGCTGAAGAAGAAAACCAATATTTAGAGAGTGTCCATCACCATGGTTGGTGTCATGTTTAAACAACCTTCTTTAAGGGACTCAGGGTGTAGTTCAGAGAAAAAGTGCTTGTCTGGCACACACAAGGCCCTGGTGTAAACCAGGTCATTGCAATAAATAATTTTCTGTAACGCCCATTATAACTCTACAAGGTAGATGACATTATCTCTCTATTTTATGGATAAAAAAAAAATATTGAGCAACTGGGTTGGAGTAATAGCTCCATCAGTAAATTAAGACTTAATTCAACCCTCATGCCCACAAAAAGAGCCAAGTGTGGTGGTGCCCACTTGCAATCTCAGCCCTGGGGAAGTGGACACCAGCTGACCCCTGAGGATTGTTGACCAGGCAGCTGAGCCCAATTGTCAAGCCCTGGGTCCCAGAAAGAGACTCTATCTCAAAACATAAGATGGACATCTCCTAAGGAATCATACTCCAGGTTGACCTCTGTCCTACATATGTACACACACACACACACACACACACACACACACACACACACACACCAAACTGCTGAGCTTATAGCAAGTAACAACATCATATGACTATAAAACAATCTTTCCTAACTCAGATGATCCGTTCAGGAAATGTGCTGCTGCAGCTAAATCCCACATGAAGAAATGAAATACAGGTGGTGAAGAGAATGACGCACTGGC
Organism: Acomys percivali; assembly: GCA_907169655.1. Classification (NCBI taxonomy): domain Eukaryota; kingdom Metazoa; phylum Chordata; class Mammalia; order Rodentia; family Muridae; genus Acomys; species Acomys percivali. Next base: position 172,681,787 of record OU015742.1, on the reverse strand, counting down.
CACACTTTGCATGCTTACTTTCTCCAGATCAGGTTCTTCTCCAAGACAACCCATTAGATAGGCTATAAGGCCAGGGACTAAGAGGTGTAGGGAGCTGCCTGATCTGGAAGGCAGAAGAACCATTAAACATAGCATGGCTCTCTCCTTACCTGTGAGATGCAGCTTTGTAAATAATATGGCTACAGGGAAGATGTCTTTAGGTTATTTTAGAATATTTTTAAATGTATTGTATTTGTGAATAAATATAAACTCTTATCTAAACCTCATTACCAGCAATAAAGTAGACATTACAATTCGAGAGAAAGAGCGACTTGCCTCAAGTTTGCATTTAAATGGAACCAGACCTAGGTCCAGCTGGCTCCACATCCATGGTCTCTGTACTCCTTGATCGCAAAGGGGACCTCACTTTCCAGAGATAGGAAAAACTGCCACAGGAATGGATTCTCGTTGTCTCTAGAGTGAGGACAGGCTTCATGGGACCTGTATTCTCCTATGGAAACCAGATCATTGTTTTCCTGTTTTCTCTAATGGGTCCTCATTATGAATAGCTTTGGAGCCAGGCAGTGGTGGTGCACCCCTTTAATCCCAGCAATTGGGGAGCAGAGGCTAGGAGACCTTTATGAGTTTGAGGCTACATAAGTTTACAGAGCAAGTTCCAGGACAGCCAGGGCTACATGGAGAAACCCTGTCTCAAAAACCAAAACCAAAACCAAAACCAACCAAACCAAACCAAACCAAACAAAGAATAGCTCTTTCGCTGAGGTGGTCCTTCATTGCCAATATGAGGCTTGTTAGTTATGAATGATCACAAGCTGTCCCCTGGCCTGACTTAGCCACAGAGTTGCCAAGAGAGGGCAGTAGACCTAAGAGGTGAGAGAATCTGTATCTAGACAAGGAGGACTCAGGATAAGCTTGCAAGGAAGCTGAAGAGTAAAGCTTGTGATTAAGTCTCCCAAAGCCCTTCTTGTTGTTCTGTCATGAGCGTCCCAGGGACGTCATAACCCACCTTCCCAGAACATCTAACGTGGCTCCTCTGTAGATCTCTCTCTGCAAAGTGGGCTTGGAGAGCCCATGATCTCGGCCATGAGCCATCCACCACTACCCAGAAACAGGCGTCCCTTCCCTCTCGCCAGTCAACTCCATCTTAAGTTTTATAGGTGACTCAGTTGTAGGACTTTGGGTCACTAAGGCCTGTGCTGGGTGGATGCCTGGAATCCAGTGCTTCTGACTTCAGATCCACAGTAGCACCCCTGCATGCTCTTTTCTTCCCCTTTGTGAAATTTAATATTTGACTCTACATTTGATGACAGACCCCCTCTAAACATGTCTGAAGCATAGCTGTAGTATAAAACAAACATCGGATAAAAACAAAATTACTCAAGTAATTTATTTCATTATTAAAATTAAAATTCATATTTATTAAATTGTAACCATACTTAAAATGAAACAAACAAGTATTTTCTGTGAAAAAAGGGAACAAGTAATCCTTGTCCTAAGAGAGGTGTGTAGAGATGCATGAGAACACTCGGGCAACCGAGCTGTACATTCAGCTCTAGAATGCACATGTACTCCGGAGAGAAAATTTAAAACCTATCAAGAAAAGGAGATATTTCTATGACATATTTTACAACTCAGTGAATACTTAACATTTCCACAATAATATACATGCTAAGTATAATTTCAACTCACAATTAAGAGGGCTGGAGAGATGGCTTAGCAGTAAAGAACACTAAGTCCAGAGGACTCTGCACCCACGTTGTGGCTCATAACCATGTGTAACTCCAGTTTCAGGGGATCCAACACCCTCTTCTGGCCTCTGTGGGCACCAGGCATGCATGTGGTAAACAAACATACATGCAGGCTAGACACTCATACATATAAAATTAAATATAAATAGATAAATAATTAAAAACAAAAACTCAACACAAACAAAAAATGTCTATTAAAAGTGACATTGAAAGAGAGAAAGGCATAAGAGTTCAGTGTCCATCCTCAATAGAAGGCATGTGATAATGTCTAAAACAGGAAAACAAAGGCCAGGTCAAGCGTGTCTTTTAAAAACAAGAAGCACACCAGTGGAGTCAGCAACAGAGGTTTCAACTGTGGCGGCATCCAGAGAGGAAGAAGCAAAAGGGAGGGGGAGAATAGGGGAGGGAAGTGTTGTTTTCAGTTAAGAATTTCGCTCTCATTAAATCTGTAAAACAAGGTCCATATTTTACTTTGATTAAAACTACAATGAAAAATAACGTGCGTATTAGGATGAAGTGAGGAGGAAGCTCTCAGTCAAAAGCTGACCAACAGGCAGAGCCTCATCAGACTTCCTGACTACCAGGCAGCCTCCTTCCTGGCATTTCCCTTACTTCAGAGTCTTGTCCACACTACCTCAGGCACCGCATCAATGACTAGTGTGCCTCTGTTATTTCCTTATTAAGTCATGGCGAGATCCCTGTTTGATCACTTTCAGCGATCGGATCCCTAGTCTCATATCCATTTGACAGGTGAAGAAAAGGGAGCTTAAAAGTCTATAAAGATAAGACAGGAGAGTCGGAACTTGAGCTCAGGACCTGGGTCCAGACCTACTGAAATATAAACATGTCTCTCTTAGCCAGCGGTATCTTGCCTCTATCGTTTCTGATGTCCACAATGTGTCTTCACTTTGTAGATAAGGAAAGCAAATCTCAGAGAGGTTAAATCGCCCTCTAAAGACACACAGCCAGTGAGTGATCAGTAAGGGATCAAATCCAGGGTGATGGCACTCCAAGGCACAAGCTGTCCATCACTACACTACATGGCCTCTCTTTCACTAAGGCTCATCTATCCAGCACCTCTCTCAAGAGCCCTGTGCAAGGAGCACTGGCCCAGGCATTAAACACAAGGGCATAAGGCAGACAAATCCTTCCCAGGAGGAGTCTACTTTTGGCTTACCTGCCAAGCTCTGGGAAAAGGTAAACGGAACGATAGCAGTTTCCAGTCTGCAGCCGTGCAGGACCAGAAGCTTCAGAGTAAAGGAACGAGAGAACCAAGGGCCTTGATCCAAGGCATGTGCTCCGGCCCTAGACCATGGATTTTCATGATGCAGGCCTCACAGCATGAGAGAGCGGTGGGGGAAGGAATAGGGAGGAGGGCAAGGCAAACACCTTCAGTTCTAATGCCTCACTAAGTCCACATGTGGGTGCTGAGCACCTAGTAGGGATTAGTCAACCTCCCAGGTTCTGAGGCAACAATAGAAAACAAGTCAAAGAACTGTCTGTCCTTGTGGAGTGAGTCTCCTAGTCAAGGTCTAGTAAGAAATCAGGACGCCAGGGGATGGCAAGAGAATTTCAGATAGGATGAGGGATATGAGAAAACCCAATACTGGCTGTGAAAAATGATAGATGGCTCTTGTCATGAGAAGCCAGTTAGGCTGAGATCTGAGGGGCAGTCCTGAGTTTGCCCAAAGTTCATGGCAGAGTCCCAGATAGAAGAGATGGGCATAAGAGTCTGAGGAGAAACAAGCTTGGGATCATCTGGGGGACCCAAAAGCCAGTGTGGCTGCAGGCTAATGATGGAGGATCGGGGTTGAGGAAATGGGTGGGCTGAGTCGGCTTCTTGTCCCCCATAGTAATGACTCCGAGTTTGGCCTTAGGATAGTAAGAAACCATGGATGGGTTTGAAAGAGAAGACTAACATTATTTGATTTATGTTTTAAAATATGTTTGATCTGAAAGGTCCAACACTGAGTCCCTCCCACGAAGGTACAGTTTTTGTGTCCTGTGTAACCGGTTTAAATTATTTATGACTGTCTAATCCTTGGTATAGGAAAAACAAGAGTCATTATTGACTAGAGTTCTTTTCCCGGCTCCTAAGAGTTGAGAGGAATGCGGAGAGCAGGACGCTGCAGTCAGAGCAGCATAGCAGAGAATGGCCCACTAAAGGGTTCTTGGAGCTCGCGGTCCTCCCCGGCTCACACCAAGGAGGAGAAAGCACGTGATCATACTGCATCTTCTTGGGATGAATCCTAAAGGTCTGGACCACACAGACAGACCACTTCCATCTGGAACTGCCCAAATAGAACCCAGCCCATCCCAGGCTGGGTGTGGTCTAAGTCTTTCAATGAACAAGTGCTTACTGCATTTCTACAAAACGAAGATGAAAAAGTGAGCATTGTAAAAAGTAAAAGGTGCAATGTGCCTTTGAGGATTTGAAAATTCTACACAGAAGATAAGCCACAGGAAGGATAATATCAACAATGACACAAAACTACCTCTCTCTATATACATACATACACACACACATATGTACACACACATTCTTTTTTTAGTTACTTTTTTCACTGTTTTAAAAAATTTTATTAATTTACTCATATTACATCTCAATTGTTATCCCATCCCTTGTATCCTCCCATTCCTACTTCCCTTCCATTTTCCCCTTACTCCCCTCCCCTATGACTGTGACTGAGGGGGACCCCTTTCCCCTGTATATGCTCATAGGGTATTAAGTCTCTTCTTGGTAGCCTGCTATCCTTCCTCTGAGTGCCACCAGGCCTCCCCATCAAGGAGACGTGGTCAAAAATGGGGCACCAGAGTTCCTGTGAAAGTCAGTCCCCACTTTCCACTCAGTGGTGGAGAATGTCCTGTCCATTGGCTAGATCTGGGTAGGGGTTCAAAGTTTACTGCATATATTGTCCTTGGCTGGTGCTATAGTTTGAGCAGGACCCCCAGGCGCAGATCCGCCTGTCATAATGTTCTTCTTGTAGGTTTCTAGGACCCTCTGGATCCTTCTAGTTCCCCCCTTACACACACATTCTTTAGAGACAGCCCAACCAGGATCTCCTAACTCCTGGCTTATCACCATCTTAAGTGAACATACGCACAAAGCTGATACTTTATGATCCTGATTATGATGGGATGTTTTCAGATGCCGGCTGGAATTCTGCAGCTTCTGCTATTACCCCTATGACAAAGGTCATCTACAAACAGCCACTTGGCAGAATCCACTTCAACACAGTCAATCTCGTCCAACCACCACCAGTTTCACTTCCCTATGGGGAAGCTACAAAATGTACATGGGGGAAGTGAGAGTGACGTGCCAATGGCCAGTTGTCTTTTCTGAAATGCACAATCCACACAACGATATACATGGGTACACAGAGACAAATGGCAGCAATGACGTCTGTGTGTGTGTGTGTATTCTAATACTTCAGTTTTAAAAAGTGAGATATGAACATACCACATTTGCCTACTAAATGCCAGAGAAATACCTCCCAGACAAGATAAAAAGTGACTTGGGTTCTCAAACTAGCAGGAAATGCAGCTCTTTTCTTTTGTCCAAGGAAAACTAATAGAACTGTTTCAGAAGCTTGGTTAGTCCCTTTACTTGGTTTCCAATAAAAATGACAGGTAAGTCAACTGTTTGAGCAACAGTGATTTTTTTTGTTTTGTTTTGTTTTGGTTTGGTTTGGTTTGGTTTTTTGGTTTTTCGAGACAAAGTTTCTGTATGTAGCTTTGGCTGTCCTGAACTCGCTTTGTAGACCAGGATGGCCTCGAACCCAGAAAGAACCTCCTGCCTCTGCCTCCTGAGTGCTGGGATGAAAGGCGTGTGCCACCGTGCTAGAGCAATGGTGATTTATCACATCAGTTAACATGCTATAGAGAAGCATATTAACTGAAAAATTCAGATTTATCTAAGGAAAATAGAAACTACAACAATGACAAGCTCAGAATTGCGTAGTGGGTGCTTGAGCAAGACATAAATCATTTATTTATGACATCATTTCAAATCCAGCAACCGCTGATGATATTTTACATTATATTTATATCCAAAGTAAAATAAGTAATCTAATGTCAACTGAAATATATCAGCCAAGTAAAAATTTCCCCTCTATTGTCAGCTAGAGTCAGAAGACTGAATTCTGGACCTATAAGTCAATATTTCAAAACATAATTCCCTCTCCATATTTGAGCACCATCTTTCAAGGATCTGTATGGGCCCCATGAGAGTTCTGGCACAATCCTTCTACCAGGCTAATATCTGGAAGTGAAATTAATATTTTCCAAATAGCCAATTGCACTGTATATAACCATTTCTTATCCATGACTTCTTTGGATTCTTCACAGTAGATTTATAAGATAGAAAAATAGATATCATCTCCACTAATGCATGACAGCACTGAGGTTCAGAAGTTTTGGAAATTGGTCTATCAGATGTAAGATCTGAATGCCATTTTTTTTTTCTTTTTTGGTTTCCCGAGACAGGGTTTCTCTGTGGAGCGTTGGCTGTCCCGGAGCTCACTCTGTAGACTAGGCTGGCCTTGAACTCAGAGATCCGCCTGCTTCTGCCTTTCGAGTACAGGGATTAAAGGCGTATGCCATCACTGCCTGGCTTGAATCCCAAATTTTGAGGATGTTCAACTATCGTAATTTTGATCAACAAGCAGAATATAAATTAAAATTAAACTTCAGCAAAACTATAAACCAAAAGAAAAGCAAGCCTATGTTTGCCCGAGGTCAAAGAAGAAGACAAGTGATTACAAAATCACACAAGGGAGCTTCCTAGGTGATGGAAGCTGTTAGGTATACATTCTTGGCAAAACTCATTAAGCTGTGTGCTTTATGAGGTGCAAATTGAGTTTAGAAACCTTGGCATTAATCTAGTCTTTGAGTTTTCCTCTATAAGTAAGAGAAACCACCCTCTCCCTGCTTCTACCTCCGTGTTAAAAGAGACTAATTCTTTCACTTGACCATCCCAATGGTTTCATGCTCTTTGTCATAGCCCCTGAGATGTTAATTACAGCAGCAACATTAAATTACAGTCCTAGACTTGCATAGGAGAATTTTCCCCCCATATAATACTAGATGTTTTTGTCTTATTTAAGTTGCCTAAGTTGAGGCATGTCTCTAATATTTGTGGCTGTCATTGTGTTCCTATTGTTAGCTGTACTTTGGGGACCTGAACCAGCTGGAGTGTTCACCTCCAGAATTCACAATCAAAAGAGTAAAACTGTGCCCCCCCACCACCACAAAAGCAACATCTTTATTGAAAGCACAGTATTCTCCCCCTTTCAAATTTATTTTCATCCATCTTATTTAAATACAACGCAATGAGGAGATGAAGGGGTTCTGTGTCCCTGTGGTGACTTACCTAATTCACAGAAGTACACAACAAATGGTGTGCTGACGGCTTTGATAAAATATCTTTTACAGATCTTCAAAGCACACTACAAAACATACTCACATTTATTTCTGCCCTGGAGGAACAACATTACGGTTTGGTATTACATCAACCCTATGGCACAAAGATGCAAGAGTCACCAAATGTCTAATTTTCCAGAAGATGTTGGACTCTTATGTGGTAGAGTCCATTTGGCCATATACTCTGTCCTTTATCCATTTATAACACTTCCTCATGTTAGCTCCACTTAGATCAAAAGTCAATTTCCTTTCCAAGGAAATGAGGCTCAGAACATGAGTCCATGAAACTTGGCATCTTGTCATAGTGAGTATATTAAGCCAAAGAAACTAAAATACAGCTAGGTGTGGGGGCGCATGCCTTTAATTCCAATACTTAGGGAAGCAGAGGCAGGCAAAGCACTGTGAGTTGGCTACAAAGTGAGTCCAAGACAGCTAAGGCAACACAGACAAACACTGTCTCAGAAAAACCAAAGGCAACCAGCCAAAGAAACAAACAAAAAACAATCCTAAAATATAAATATATTTTCCCCCAAAAGGAAGGGCCATGTTGTGGCCTTGTTCTACCTATCTCCTCTGACATAAGCCATTAAAAAAAAATTCCCTGACCTCCCTGTTCAAGAAGCAGGTCATGTGGTTTCCATTCTAGAGAAGCTCTGTCCATATCTTGGAGGCTAAACAGAAGCAGAACAAACTAATCTTGCTAGGTCCCCCGGGTTAGTTCCATCTTGGTCCTCTCATCAGATTCTGCCTAACTGTCTGTAAAATAGTTCCCGTGGGTCCTTGAGCTTGTGTGTCTGAAGATGCCCATGTCACGTAAACCTTTGGTTACATATATTTGTTATGTTCTTGTCTTGTTAGCCCACCTCTCTGACAGGGGTGTCAGCCATGAACCTTGTAATCGTAAGGGAGGAATACTATCTTCTCCCTGCTGCTTTCTGGTACCCGAACAAGGGACCGAGAGCCTATGACCAACAGTGCAAACACTGGTTACTTCAGCAGATAGGAACTTCCTCTTGAGTAGGGAACTACATGGTGGGATGGTCTATCTATAAACACGCATTAACCCAATTTGAGCTCTCAGGTCATAGCCACACATTTCCTAGTCTACTGTGTTTCTAATACTTTTTTTTTTTTTTTTTTGATGATGCTCACCTCTTTAAATGTGAACCACCTACTTCCTCTTCTATGCCTTCTTCCCTGATTTTCTGGAGTGAATTGTTTTCTTTCTCTGTGCTGCTTGATTTGCACAAACAGAATAACACTCATTATCTTGCTTGGCATGCTTTTCATGTGCATCCGTCTCACTGATCTGGGTGCATTTTTAAAACAAGACCCATGCATCATTCGTTGCCATTGGTGTAGACTAGTACAGTAGATACCAAGAAAATGGTGGCTGAAGACACACTATGGTACCTAAATACCTGTGATATTTGTAAATGAGTAATAAACGTATTCCCTAGACACCCAGTAACTGCTATGTATAAATAACTGATAACTGTTATCATAGGTTTATACAAGCATATTTACTCCAGATGTCAGTGACAGGAATTCCTCACAGTGAGGTGTACTGGACACCCCAGGGGAAGCTGAAATATCCTAGACAAAGCCAAGATGTCTCGTCAATTGTCAATATTCTACCTAATCTGCTTGCCCTAGATTGTCCCTTTTATTTCACATCAACTCTTGTGATGAGTTTTATATGCAACTTAGAGACACAATCCCAAGAGCTGAAGGTTTTCAGGGTCAACAGGCCATGTCTTTCTATTCCTCTCACCCCCAGACCTATCCCATAAGTCTGAAATACGTTCTATCTAGGCAGACAGGTTGGCTGTGCAGGCACTAATGTTCAGTTCTTACTGTCCTCCTACTGACTTGACTTAGCTCCTGAACACTTCTGATATGTCATTCAGTGGCTTCCCAACGCTTCTAACATCTCTGAAACTACTCCCACGTCAACATCCTCAACATCAGAAATATCTCTAGGCTCATGAAGTCCTTGTGACCAGCTTGTCTACCTTTTCTTCACCTCTAACACACAGAAATACCATTGGGAGGTCTCCTACAGCTCTGGCATTCCTGGACCCTGATGGAACCTCAGGTACCCCAAAGCATCTTGTCCTGTCTTGTCTGAGATCTACAAATCCATGCCCATCCAAACACCACTTACTCAGCAAACTTCCTCTTCGTTTCCACTCTGCTAAACTGCCATCAAGCCTATGAGCCTCTGTGAGCCAGGAGTCAGAGTCTATCCCTGTCTATCAGTCACTCCAGCACAAAACCCCTCAGTGGCTGGGAACACTGAGCCCATTGAGACTTCCTTGAGGGTAGTGCCAGAGAGCCAGGCCTGTTGGTCAATATGGCACCCTACCCAAGATTATTAGAGGAAGGTAGCTAGTCAAAACTGTCTCTTCTTAGGGTTCTATCCACTGCTCTCAGTGAGGGACCAGGGGTGAAGGGTGTGTTTGTCAAGTCCTCTCAAGGATCTGATCGGGTAGGATAATCACCCACTTTTATGTTTTGAGGTCTTTGGCTGTTACCAAAAGAGAGATGTAAGGTAGAAAGCTAAGCACAGGATAGGGGAAATTTATCTGTAAACTTGCCACAGTGCTGACTTTCTCTGCCTGTTGCTTTTTGTGTTTCCTGTACTGAGTGTACATTGTCCGTGATTTGTGCATTCTGGTTTCTGATGATCAAGGCTGCCACTGGTGCTTATTTAAACCAGATGCTTTCTACAAGGAAATGTCAAGCAAGGGAGCGGGGCTAGACCCACTACTAAAGAACACAGCGGTCTTCCTCCCAGAGACTGCAGATTTGACTCAGGTTTCGGAAGTGACAGCCTAGTGTGTTTGTTTTTTTGTTTTTTGCTTACAGTAAAGTGTGACTCTGTGTGTTCTAACAAGAACTGGTGTCAGGAAGCAGGAAGGCATGTTAAACATGCTGATCTTTACTGTGCATTTAGCAAGCATAACAATATACATTTAAAACTATAAATTGAGGAATATGTCTTCATAAGGACAATGCATTTTTTTGATTAAATTAACATTTAAATTACAAAACCACACTGAAATTGTTGAAAGTAAGTTCCAGTCACTAGGACTGACTGGCCTGTGTGTCCTTACTTGCCACATGGTTCCCGCTTGCTGACTTGTGCCTTTGCTTCCTTTTCATTCTTTTAGGTCTTCCCTGGCTCCCATCACACTAGCCAGATTTGATTTTCTGTGATTTGTATGATGCATTGGGATGTATCTGCATCAAGATTATCTGTGTTCAAATTCTCTCTCTGGGGCAGTTTCTCTCTAGGCAATCTATACATCCCAATAAAGTCCTTACAACATTCTCTCTCTCTCTCTCATCCCCACAGAGCACCAGGGAGAGGAAGGTCTCATCTCGTTGCTGAAGAGGAGGAAACTGAGTCTCAGAGTCTTGCTTGAAAATTACAAAGGTGGGGAAGATTTAACTTTTACTTAAAATTAATTTAATTTTTTAATTAACGGCTGAGTATCACTGGCAACAGAAGAGAAATGCATTTGTTGATTATTAGGGTTTTTAAAAAATGTGTATAGGTGTTTTGCCTGCATGCATATATGTGTGCTATGTGCGTGCCTGGTGTGTGAGGAGGCCAGTTGTGAGCTGCCATGTGATTACTGAGGACTAAACTCAGGCCCTTTGCAAAAGTGCCAAGTGCTTTTAACTACTGAACTATCTCTCTGGCACCTTGAGTTTTATGTGCATGAAAACCGTCAGAAATGAGGCTCAGGGAAGTAGCTATATTTTTATGCTTAGGCTTAACAAAGAGGTGGCCTTTTGGAGAACTCCGATTGGATGAAGGATAACAGAAGTAAATGGGGCGGGGAGAGGGTTTAATCGGGCCTTTTCTCTGTGTCTCAAGATGTTCAGAATCAAAGAAGTTCCTTTCCTCTGGGTGGGAGTGGGGAGGCAGCTGCCTAGTGAGGGTCTCCTGACTACTTCAGAGGAAAGGGCTGAAGGATGAGACCAATCTCCCTACTTCAGCAGGGTTCTGCAAATATCTGGCTACCATATTGTTTGAGCTGCATGTCTTTAACTCTAGCCCCACTAAGAATTATGGGAAGGATTCCAACTCAGGAGGAAGTGGCTCAGAATTCTTTTCTTCTCCTTTGTAAGGGGAGGGGGCATGGGGTGGAGCAGGAAGGTGAAAAATCCTATTTAAGGGTCCATGGATATAAATTTCAATCGCACTGAAGTGGAGATATGAGCTGTTTACCAGTTCTCCCAATCTCAGAGTGCCATTGCATCTGACAGAACCGAGTCTTCCTTCGGTTGTAGAAGGTGGGAAGAGAGTAAGGGGACATTTCTCAGGACGACCTGGGACAGGAGCGGAAGCTTTAACCTTCATTTCCCTAACCGCTCTGGTATCTCACTACTTTCCATACCATCCCAGCCACAGGACAGCAGAAGGTAGAACTTGATCTAATTATCAAATTCTTACACTGTGCCACCTCTTTCTGGCCCTGATGTTCTCTGTGTGTCCGCCTATAGCATTGCAACCTCAGGTGATGCACATACACACAGCAATGTTCACTTGAAAAATGCACAGACAAGCCCTCCTAGGTTGAATGGTCACAAGGGAAGGGACTTGGTATCCGCTTAGATAGGCTTACTCCCACTTATAAACAACAGCAAGTCCGTGTTTACATTGCTTTGGGCCCTTTGTTCATTGGAGGAAAAAGTGCACGCATGACCTGCCAGGCTCCCCTGGCAACCTGACTCAGGAGTCTCAGATCTCTGGTCTCTATCCCAGAATTCCTTCTGCCTTGCCTCTGTTCTTCTTATAAAGTCCTTTGCTGCTCCACACCTACTACTGTGTTAGGTGTAGGGTGTGAACATGAGCCCCAGATCTGTTCATTACTGCTCTAGTGAACAATCGGGGATTTAAGGCAGAGGGTCACACTTTACACAGGAGCTGCATTCTAAAGTTGGCACTAGAAGGCAAAATGAACATTGTCAAAACTACCCGGGCAAATCCCTTAAGCCTCCTGGTACAAGATACTTGGTTTTGTAGTTATAGTGCTGCACAGTAGAACGTGTATACTGTAATATGCATAGCACATCATTTACTATGGACAAGTGTCAAATACAGTCCTGAAGTAGCTTTAATTATGTAGAAGAAAGAGGGCCTAGTTGAACTTGAATCAACTAAGTGAGATGCTGATGCTGAGGCCCTGTATCTTTCACCTCAACTCCCACAGGCTTTTTACACACTTCTAAATAGGCTTAAGGGCTCCATTTACATGAAAAGGCAGACAGCTCCGGGAACCTTTGAGGCCTTCTCATAAGATACACAATCACCACAAAAGGAAAAGAGAGAGCATTCTTTCACACACGTCTCTTTCCTGTTTTTGCCTTGTGGCAGGAACAAAAAAAAAAAAAAAAAAAAAAAATTCTGAAAGAGAAAGCCAGCAAAAACTGCAGGCAGTAACTTCTGCACCAGGCTATGGGGCATGCCAAGTCTGAGAACGCTTCCTTAAGCTGTGACAGTCACAGGACAAAGCCCAGAGACTGAGGGTCTTCATGAGAGGGTGGCCTGGGATCTGTGAAGGATGGGACATTTTCTTTTCTTTTCTTTTTTTTTTTAAAGATTTATTTATTTATTATGTACACAATGCACATCAGATCACATTATAGATGGTTGTGAGCCACCATGTGGTTGCTGGGAATTGAACTCGTGACCTCTGGAAGAGCAGTCAGTGCTCTTAACCACTGAGCCATCTCTCCAGCCCCGGGACATTTTCTTAAAGTGAAGAAGCATTCTAGTTGACGTGGAGTAAAACAGTGCTTTCATAAGGCCCTTAACAATTAGTGGGAGATTAATGATGTTTGTGGATGTGTTTATTGCTTTTAAGAATTTACACAAGGGCATCCTTTAAACTGTTTTATTTAAAATGCTTCATACAGTCTATTTCCCCTCCCACAACTTCTCCCATATCTTCCCGACCTTCCTACCCAAACAACTTCATGTTGTTTCTCTTAGTCTCCCAAAAAAGGAAAAGAAATGAAAAGATAAAACAAAACTAAAATCAAATAGACATAAGGGCATCTTTAAATATGGCATAAGGCCAGATATACAGACACACACCTGTAGTTCCACCACTTAGGAGGCAGAGGCAGGGGTACTTGAATTTGAGAACAGTTTGGGCTACATACATCCTCTCCTCTCCTCCCCCACCTCTCTCCCATTCATCTCATCTTTTGTATTAGGTAATTGTTTACATTGGCCATTGGACACCATCCTATATGAAAGAATCCTATAAGAAAGAATCCTTACAGCATGATGAGCTGCACACTAGCACACTGAGCGCTTTAAACGAGAAGAATTAAGTAAACCGGACAGGTAAGAAAGCCTCTCTGGTCTTCCCTCCTGAAGATCCTTTTATCCAACCATAAATCTACACAAATGTCTATACTTCATTAAAGCTAGCCATAAAAGTAGAGTTTGCGGGGCCTGGAGAGATGGCTCAGAGGTTAAAAGCACTGCTTGCTTTTCCCAAAGGTCCTGAGTTCAACTCCCAGCAAGCACATGGTGGCTTACAACCATCTATAATGAGGTCTGGTGCCCTCTTCTGGTGTACATACAGGCAAAACACTGTATACTTAATTTAAAAATAAAGTAAAATAAAAAGGAGAGTTTGCCTTGGGTCTGAGCCTTCATTACAAGACACCTAAAACTTTGGTTAAATTTGTCAATCTGTCTTTAAATGTAGGGGCATCAACCATAAACCTTACAATGGGTGAAGAAATCCAATTACTTTTCTCCCCTGTACTCACTCCCTTGTCTACTTACACCCATACATAGGGCAGCACAGCCAAACTTCTTTTCTTTCTTAGTATCTTCCTTAGTTCTCCCCATGGCCATAGAACTCTCATAATGTAAGTCACGCTTTGGATCCTTTTAGGCGTTCCCTGACCACCACCACCACCACTACTTGTAAACACCTTGTATACTTCTCATCTGAATCCTCTTACTGAAACGCAAGCTCCTTGAAGGCAGGGCCTCCACCTTGATCACCACCTTCTTCTCAATGCTGAGACTATGCAGCTAAAGACGGCAGCTGGTAAATAGCTGATGAGAAAAGGAATGATTCCGGGACAAAACGGGTTTCTCAACACAGTCTTTTAGCCATGTTCCTCTGGCCTGGACGTCTGTATTCTGGCTGAGACACCATGACTAACTACTCCCAACACCAAAGAGGGTTGGGGACACCAGGCTTTAGGGGCTCAACATACAAGCCCTAAAGTTACAGAAAGCCAAACACTGCCAGGGAACTGACTGCTTCGAGGTTCTTCTATATATTATTTGCCCTTTCTTCCTAGTGAAAAATGAAAAGATTTAGAGATGCAGAGCCAAAACCTGATAGGAATATCAGGGCATGTTCTCCTCTGAGTCCTCCAAAAGAGGCAATCTCTCATGCCATTAATTAAAATCTAAGGTCTTGGCACCTGTCTGGCCCAGTTGACCTCTCCAAGACCACAGGGCTTTCCAGAAGCAGCAACAAGCATGGTCGCAGCTTAATCATTAGATTGATGCCTAATTCCCTGCAAGAACATATCCATTACCTACCTAGATGCTGCTGAGATTCAGTTCAAAAGCCCTGCGTTAAGCATGCATCACAGAGCACATGCTGCAGAGTGCTGTGGGAGACAGTAGGATAAGAGCCTCTGAGCGCCACACCAACACCCTAATGATGGAGGCTTAATGCAAATAGAGGACCGAGCATGACTGACAGGAAATGGCAGGTGAGGCTCAAAGAGAACTGACTTCAAGATTCATTTATTACCATGACTAACAATCCATTTAAAAGATAATGCACAGTCATGGGAAACGATCGTAACAAGTCTCTGCCCCCCTATACACTGAGCTATGAAAGACACTGATAGCTGACAAGGAGAGCATAGGGGCAAAACGAGGTGATTCTCTTCCCTCAGCCATCCTAAGGGGCATAACAGAGTCTCCTATAGAAAACAGAGCGGAACAGGAGAAATGCATAACTCATGTACACAGCCAAAGTTTTATGTGTCATGGGGGCTTCTGGTGATAAAGACCCAAAAGGGAAACAGGAGGGCAGGAGGAGAACTGAGAGATGCTTGACTGCCACTGTAACCTTTCTTTTCCTTCTTCCTTCCTTCCTCCCTCCCTCCCTCTCTTCCTCCCTCCCTCCCTTCCTTCCTTCCTTCTTCCCTTCTTTGAGACAGGGTCTCTCTACACAGCCCTCATGGTCCTGGACTCACTATGTAAACCAGGCAGGCCTTGAACTCACAGAGATCCACCAGCTTCTGCCTCCTGAGTGCTGGGATTAAAGGAAATGCACCACCATACCTGGCCCCTTTGAGGCCTTTGAGGCCTTTCAATTTTCATTGGCTCAAAATATTTAGTAAGCCAAAGCACTATACTTTGCAGTAGCATTTTCTGATATCAAACAATAGCATGAGTTTAACAAACTATAGTGAATGGATAAATATTATTTTCCAGAATACTTTCTAATGGATCCAGCATTTTCTTAGTTACTCTAGTTACTTCTACATGATATATTTAATTCTTACAATAGTCTAAATCTATTTTTATTTTTGCTTCTGCACAGGAGAAAATGGGATCTCAAATGTGATAAAAGGCATCAGTCTTAAAACCTGAAGTTTGAGATTGGGCCTTCAATCTTCTGTTTATTTTCCCACAACTGCTCCTTTGACTAAGATATAGTAAAACTGGGGTGGGAGAGATGGCTCAGCAGTCAATATCATTTATTTAAGTGATGCAACATTTGAGCAGTGGCATGAATTTAAGTGAGTGAGATCACAAGTGACTTGAGAAATAAAGCTGAGAGAATAACCCAAGGGGCTTTGAGGTGGGAGTATGCCCGGAACACAGGATGGAGTCGGCAAAGCCAACAGTCAGGAGTGAAACTCAGAAACAGAAGCCTGATCTGGGTGGGTTAGAGGAGGTAAGTGGGGAAAGGTAGCCTGGGGAGTTGGCTTGGGTATCTAAAAGGGAAATCCAAGATATGGGCTTCGATTGAAGACAGAAGTTATTCCAGCATGTTTTATAAAAATTAATAAGGAAAGAATGGGACTGAATGTCATTGTGCCATGTTTGAGGGGGGTGGAAGTGAGTGGGACCACCATTCAGGTAAGTTCCTGAGGTGAGGAAGAGTCTGAGTACACATGGGGTTGAAAGGGTTGTTAGTAACAATATGAGAATCACACCCATGTCCTCAGAAAAATCAGAGGAATGGCTAACGGTGGTAAAAAGAAACACTGGAAGCTGGTAAGAGGAAAAAGTATGGATGTTTGCTTTGGAGAGAAATGTTAGAATGAGTCCTAGGAAGGACTGAAGGCATTCAAGAAAGATGGTAACGACAGATTAGGCTGGACACATGTTTCTCCAGTGAAGCCGCTAAGTGGAAAAAGAATTATTAGGTTCAGTAGTGTGGGGAACTTCACTTCCCCTGACCTTCCTGAAGCCATTGGCCCGTAGCTGGGGTCTGTGGATCTGGAGGGGAGGAAGCAGATCTCAGGAATGGCCAAGGGTGGTGGAGAAGGAGACCTCAGGTGGGTGTGCGGGTTGGGGGTGAACGCAGAAGAATAGACTTTTGGGATGCAGGCTATTTTAACCTCTGGGGAGTGGGTAGAGACTTTCAGAGTGACTATACATCGTTGGCCAGGGAGATGGTGCTAGGAATGCCTTATTTTTACAAGGAGGAATTCTAGGTGCTGGGCATGACCTTATTAGGAGAGGGGAAGTTTAACCTGGCCGCGACTCTGTGACCTCCTCTGGTGGGCCACGGTAGGGGGCACAGGACTACATGTGCTAGAACATGGAGGCCCCAGGGAGAGAGTGGTCCTCAGTCCTACCATTCTGCTCTTCCTGAGAGAGCTCTCAGGGGTCAGACATGACTTGACACCACTCCTGCTCTGGACCAGCTCCTCCCGGTTTCACGGTACCCTGGCTCCACACGTGACTATAATTAAAGAAAAGAAGCTGAGGTTCTATACACTATAGCGATTATAACAATGGGAAACTGAGTCAGTTTTAGTGAAGGAGATGAACTAAGGATGTATAATCCTTAGTTTGGGGGATACTGATGTAGCTGACATGTTGCTAGGTTGAGATATAAAGTTGATGAGGTGATGGTGGATGAAAAGGACACTTAAAATTATGACTTTAGAGGGGAAAGAGTATAACTGGTAATATCAGGTATGAAGTATGACCCTGAGAATTTCTGAGGTAGGATGAAGGGAAAGATCTATTGGAAGGGCCCTGCTGTCTGAGGTTGCAGTCCTCCTTTCTGGAGAGCCATTCTGAGCTCAGCGTTAGGTGCAGGACTCCCTCTCCCCAGCAGGGCCTCGGCTCTCTGCCTGACTCCATCTGGAGAGTGTCTTTAGATATAGATTTCCCTAGGACATTGATATATGGCCTTTACATAGCTCCCTGCTAGCTCTCCCCTCCCTGTTGTTATAGGATAATTAGGTCTGTGTTCCCGTTCATATGATAGGAGCCAAAAGTAAAATAAGCATCCTAAAAGTGCCTGGTTCCAACTAATCACGAACATCTATTCTAGAAGCTCCTCAAGGGGTATGTGGCCTTTGTTCTCCCCAAGTAAAGTTGAACTAGCTCCTGAAGTGGTTTCTGGAGTGTTTGCTCTCAGTCATGTTTATGGCCTGCCAGGCCCTGCATCTCGTCTTCTGTTTCTCTTTCCTGGGTAGGCTGGTAGCCATCAGTCCCCCAGGGAAGAGGAGCCACAAAGAGCCACAGAGGAAAGGGACTTCCTAAGAAGTTAGGAAGATGTTAGAAGCTAGGACGGATCGTCTACAATGGGCAATAAAGTTCTAAAGGATGATTACAAGCATGAGATAGGGAATCAAGAACCTAGAAGAGACTGGTCCTCAGTTTCAATAAAACAAGAGGCATCTATCATGGAAGGACCTGAAAAGTCACATTTTAAAAATAATGATTCTCAAAGTTCAGAATCATAGTCATGATTCAGTTAATATACTGAATAGCCTTGTGGGTAAATTTTTTTGGGGTGACTTCACCTCCACAAATCCACCTGGCAAGATAAAGACCAGAATCATACTCCTTTCCAAACAGACTGCTCAGCAAACATCAGTGGAGAGGGGCATGATGGGAGGGAGTAGCCAGTGAGGCGAACCAACACTGGCCCTGCCCTGCTGACAAGAATTTCCAAGGGTCAGGACTGGAGGTTAGTCATCAAACTCAACACTAGGAAGTCTGTATTCATCTGTCCAACTCGCCCCTGTACCCCTGTCCTCAACTGAGCCAGGGCAGAGGTAAGGTGCAGCATATATTTCCTTAGCTGACCACAGCCTGGATCCAGATGAACTTTTTTTTTTTTCACAGTATTTATTATTCTAACAAAGCAAATGGAATGTTTAGCAATGGTGGGGGCAATCTGATTGGCACACATACAGGGCATTAATTCTTCCAAGGTGACTGGTGCATAAAAAGTGAAACTATAGCACTCACGTAAACAATCTGTGGGCCTAGCTTCCCTCCCCCAGGCACCTCTAATTTTCAGCTTATATTAACTGTAAGACGAGCTAATGTTTCTGGGGTAGAAAAATGGCATTATCCCAGACGCAGAAATTACTTTCAGAAAGAAAAATT
This sequence comes from Acomys percivali, assembly GCA_907169655.1. Classification (NCBI taxonomy): domain Eukaryota; kingdom Metazoa; phylum Chordata; class Mammalia; order Rodentia; family Muridae; genus Acomys; species Acomys percivali. Next base: position 172,662,962 of record OU015742.1, on the reverse strand, counting down.
CTATAGCCACCCAGATTACATAAATGTCACCTGCAGCCAGTGACTATTATGTAGCAGCAGACAGGGAAGGCCACAGCACAAACACTGTAGTAACTAAACACCAACTTATTACAGCATCAAAAGTCCCACTTCGGGTGAGAAAATTATATGATAACTTTTATCTAGACAAGATAAGCAGTTTTGAAACAATTCCAAAGAAATGACTGCATTTCAACAATATGGCCTGATTTATCTCATTCTCTCAAAGCAAGACTACCTCATGAATATTCTGATAATCAGAGTGAACGATTGTTTTATGAGGGAAAACTTGGAAAGGTGACGGGATAGGCCTGTGACAGAAGCAGGACTTGTTATCACAGGGCAGAGTGAAGGTCTGCTGCCTTCCTGGGGCCAGACAAATCAATCCCAAATTATTTACAGGTAAAATTACTTTACACTTTAGCAAATTGTGCTTTCAAATTTTTGCTACAGTTTACCTATCAACCCCTTTTGTTTATCTCTGTTTTTGAATTCATTCATAAACCAGAAAAGGAAAAGTTTTCTTTAAAAAGGATATGTGGAACTCCTTAGACTATTAATGTTTTTAAGTGAAAAGAGGAAGAGAAAGAAAGAAACAGAGTGAGTGAGGAAGACAGAGAAGGGAACAAAGAGAAACTTAAATAAAAAGAGGTAGAGAGGGTGACACGGGAAGAAGAGAAAGGAGGGTAGAGACAGCTTGACTTCGAAGGACAAAGCATCGGAGAGGGAGGGTGGCCTGTCTTCCAGCCCTCCCTGCTTGGCTACTCAGCCCCGTGGGTATGTGGCCTACTGCCATGCCTAACGTTCAGGTGTGTAGGGGCCATTCCCATCCCAGTGGCTCACATTCCTTTGGTGCTTTAAGTATATCGACCCCATCTCAGAAAGACATTTTTAAGTGCATAGAACAAATACATAGGAATATAATGAGATCAGTGTCATTGAAATAGTTTCAAAATTATTTAAAAATATATAAAATATTAATAGATGTGATTCTTAAGCACTAGAAGTACTATTTACCTATAATATTAAGTATCTGTGGTTTAAAGTTCAGGTTCTGCTAATATTATTGTAGTTTATGTTTACCATGTATTTAAAGCAAAGGAAATGCTCAAGTTTAGCTGATGTTTATTGAAAATGGACATATATCTTTTTATCATTCAATTTCATGGGTCACCTATATTTTTGGGGGAAAAGGAGTATTAAATGGAGCTTAAGAACCTCTTTGTATTCTTGTTTTTGGTTTTCGAGACAGGGTTTCTCTGTGTAGCCTTGGCTGTCCTGGACTTGCTTTGTAGACCAGGCTGGCCTTGAACTCACCTGTCTCTGCCTCCTGAGTGCTGGGATTAAAGGTGCGCACCACCTTGCCCAGTTCCTCTTTGTATTCTTTAGACAGGGTCTAACTATATAGCTGAGGCTAGCCTGGAACTTTCTGTATAGCCCAAGCTGGCCTGACCTAGCTTCTAGAGTAATAATATTTCAAGCATGTGTGCATGCATATGTGTGTGTGTATGTATGTGTACACATATGTATAATAATACATATTAGCTTGAAGAGTCCTTAGTTTATGAACTTTAAAATTAAGAGTGGGTAGCCAGGCGTGGTGGCCCACACCTTTAATCCCAGCACTTGGGAGGCAGAGGCAGGTGGATTGCTGTGAGTTCGAGGCCTGCCTGGTCTAAAAAGTGAGTCCAGGGCAGCCAAGGCTAACACAGAGAGACCCTGTCTCGAAAATAAAAATAAAAATAAAAATAAAAATAAAAAAAAATAAGACTGTGCCAAAGTAGGTAAGGAAATCAAACAAAAAACTGTGAAGGACTAAATAACTGAAGAAACAATTGGTGACATTGATTATGCCGGATTTGAAGAGGCTTTATCCAGCAGCTGATGGAAACAGCTGCAGAGACCCACAGACAAACAACAGGCTGAGCTTGGGGAGTTTTGTGGAAGAGTGGGAGGAAGGATAGAGGGAGCTGGAGGGCACCATAGAAGGCCTACAGAGTCAACCAACCTGGGCCCATGGGGGCTCACAGAGACTGAACCACAGACCAAAGAGCATGCCCAGCTGGGCCTAGACCCTCTACACATATGTAGCAGATGTGCAGCGCGGTCAACACATGGATCCCCTAACGATGGAAGCAGGGGCTGTCTCTGACTCTGTTGCCTGCCTCTGGATCTGCTTTCCCTATCCGGGCTGCCCTATCTGGTCTCAGTGGGAGAGGATGCACTTAGTCCTGCTGCAACTTGAAGTGCCAGGGTGGGCTAGTACCCTTTGTGGGGGACCTCCCCTTCTCTGAGAAGTAGGAGAAGGGGGGTAATGGAGGGAGGGGGTGTAAAGGTGGGACTGGGAAGAGAGGAGGGAGGGGGGCTGATAGCAGGCTGTAAAATGCTTGCAAGTTCTTAAAGAGGTACCAATATATACGAAACACTGAATAATTGAATTACACACAAGTCCACTTTCCAGCACACAGCAAGGGAAAATTCAGACCAACACCAATGAAATATAAAACTATTAAATTAGAAGAAATGATGAATGTTTTTCTGGTGATTATTGAGACAGTAGGATTGGTACTGAGTCAGCAGGGCATGCAGCAATGTAACATAGCAGTCATATCTACATGCTCACAGTCATGTTATCTGGGTTTGACTCATTCATTCTCTCTCTCTCTCTC